>CM064520.1:27164730-27442542 GCA_032716605.1 Paralithodes platypus | reverse complement strand
TGGCCGTTTGTTTGGTATATTAATTCATTTATTCATATATTTTTTTTAGTTTCCTCCCTAGACCTGCACCAAGCTTAGAAAAAAAACCCTAGACCCCCCTTTAAGATAAATTTGTACATTTTTCGGTAGAAAAATGTACCATCCAAAGGCCGGTTCCCCTTGAAATTGCAGGCTCGCTATCGCTCGCCAGAAAAAAATCGACAACTAAATGGCACGAAAGGTCTTAAAATTGACAAAGAAATTGGGCCGAAGGTCTTAAATTTGCCAAACTAATGGGGCGAAAGTCTTAAAATCTCATAACTAATGGAGCTAAGCATGAGGGAGAAGGGGGCCCGGAAGAAACAAAAATATCTTCTTAATAAAATCGTCTAATAATAGCCAAAAACTGAAACGGCAATGTGGCCCTGTATCATGAAGGGGGGTCACCTGCTTTTTTTCTCTCCTTTTCCCTCTCTCTCGGGGTTGTATCCATTCTGCCCCATTCAGTTATTGCAACTCAATCTACTATGAGCTGCCAAAGTTCCAGCTGAAAAAGTTACAGATGATTTTGAATAGGGCTGCAAGACTTATTAGAGGAGTTTCACGTCGAAAACGAATCACTCCTGTTTTGATTGAGCTCCACTGGTTACCTGTAAAAGCCAGAATCATATTTAAGTTGTGCGTATTGACTCATCAAGCACTGAATACTGGCTGCCCACCGTATTTGAGAGAACTGTTACAAGTGATGCAACCGTTGGAGGGCGTTAATACACGGAGGGCCACGGATGGAATAACGCTGTTTGAACCGAGATGATCTTCGAATGTTGGTTTTCGGGCCTTTAAATCCGCCGCCCCGAGATTGTACAACAGCCTTCCGCCAGACATCAGGAGGACAGAGATTATCAAGAATTTCAAAACAAAGTTGAAGACTTATCTGTTCTCCAAGTGCTTCGATTTAGAGGACATGACCATTACTGAAGCCTACGCACTGTAATTCTTCACTGATGGATTGTCGTCGGATATTTACATAATGTCGCAATTGAAGAGGAGATTCGTGGGTCCTGCAGAGCGCTTTGGCGGAGTGGGACCAGATAAAGAAGAGCCACAATGACCAATTCACATCACCATCTGGATAAAGACCTTCCAGGCTTGCCATTGAAAAGGGTCCAGAGACCTTCATGTACTCTCCTCTCTACCAAACTTCCTCCATTAATTCCTGTCATTTGCTAATTCTTTTGCTTCAGCCGTTCCCTTTTCCACAAGAATTAATCTACCTAAGAATTCAGCTCCTATACTCTGTTCAGGGTATGCCAGAAATCATGAACCCTCTCCTCTGTAACTCAAAAAAGGCTAAAACAAATAGGCTGTGATTTTCCATGCCTATTCCCTGGCTGCCCCTTCCCAAATGGTAGACATATGAGCTTGATTACGCTATTGGTTTGTGAGCTATAGAGGTTCATGTTCAAGAGTTTTAGCCTACTTATTTGGAACAGGGTATAGCAAGGTTGTCAATATGTAGGCTATATCTTAAAAGACTGGTAAATTATATCTATTATAGGCTATATATTACGTGGAAATCATGACCCGTTAAGAATATAAAAATACAAATAATAATAAATAAATAAATAAACAAATAAAAGCTAGAGCAAATGGGCTCTTTTCTCTGGCTGATCCTTCCCAGATGCTAGAAATATGATATCTATAATAATGGTAGTAGATTTTGAGCAAAATGATGTTAAGAGGTTATAATTTTCGCCTAATAATTATAATGAACTAGGAGGGGTACCCGGCGTTGCCCGGGTTTAAATTCTACTACCATAATCACCATCATCAATCACTACTACCACAATCATCACAATACTACTACTACCATAATCACCGGCCTCAACCTCCCTGGGCCTCATTAAACGGCGACCTCGATTTCGGCCGCTAAATGACCTCCGATTTAGGATCTGACCTCATCCGTACCCCTATTTTGGGGGCCTGCGAACAACTTTCGTTCCATACACCTTTTCGATCGGAGGCCTCCTTCTGCCCCAAATGGCCATTTTGTTTTCGCATTTTTTTCGCTCCCATATAGGCCTACTACATACTGTAAGTTCTGCCGAAAATTTTATTAAACAAAAGTGTCTCTGATTTCCACTAAACTCGACTAAAAGGGGACTGGACGACTCGGCCCATGGGACAACTCGGCTCGGACAGCTCGGCCCACTTTTGGACAACTCGGCCACGACGGCGAGACAGCTCGGCCCATTATTTGAGACAGCTCGGCCTATTATTTGAGACAGTTCGGCCCCATGTTATGCACTTCTTCTTCTTCTTCTTTTTTGTGGAGTTGCTGTCCCTTTCCAAGCCAGCTCACCTATGCACCGGTGACTTCTCCAGAAACAGCTAGAGCTAGATTTAAGAATTAGTTTAGAAAATATGTAGTCGTAGAAAGGATAGTTAAAGAAAAATAATTGAAGTATATAGCTTAAGCAGAACTCTCCTCTCCTTATTTTACCCCCTCCTCCACCCCCCAATATCTTGTTCTCTCCTTACCTTAATTTAACTTTTCCCCTCTCTACTATTTAATCTAATTTTTCTTCCTCCCCCCCCCCCCCCCTCACCCTATTCTATTCTATTCCGTTTTCTCTTCTGCCACACCTGCTCCAGGAATCTTTTCACTACCTTCATTCTTTTCCCCATCTACCCCCTCTTCTGTCCCGAGACCTAACACAAATTTTTCACCCTCATCCTCCTCCTCTTTCTGTTCTTCCCATGCCCTCTCCCCTACCACCCGTTTCAACTCATTTTCCAACCCATCTCTCTCCTCTGCATACCCCTGACACTCTGTCACTATATGTTCTATTGTCTCCTCCACTCTCCTCCCTCCCACCTCACACTGTACTCTCTCTTTCACCCCCCCATTCCACCTCCATGTTCTCCTATTTGTCTCTAATGCTCCTGCCCTAGCCTTAAACAGTAGTTCAGCTCCCCAACTTCCGTCATAGAACTCCTCTTTTCTCGGTCTCCCCTTGCTTCTATATCTTATCAGTGTACTTTTCTTCTCCATATTTCTCTTCCATTCCTGTCTTCCTACTTCCTTCACTCTCGTTCCTATCTCTTTCTCTAGTCTCCTTCCCTGACCTAATCCTGCATTACTCCCTACATCTCTCCACTCCTCTCCCACCCTTCTTTGTTTCACTCCTATTTTTTCAGTTTTCTCTTACACTCTTTTGCCCATCTACTCTTCCCCTCCCCCCATTCATTCACTCTCCTTGGCCACCTATTATCCTCCATCTCCTCCAACCTACTCTTGTACCTCAACTTTGCCTTCGCCACTCTTTCCTCAAACGTACTCCATCCCATCTCCCCTCTCACTGCTTCATTTGCTGTCCACCTTCTTGCTCCTAATAAAATAGGAAGAATGGGGACCCCATTCTTCCTATTTTATTTTGTCCCGTCTCCAGTCTATTTATTTCTCCCCCTGTACTCCCTCTCACATCCATCCCGTACATAATTCTCGGCACTTCAAAGTCCTTCCACACCTCTCTTACTATTTTAAATTTATTTACTCTGGTTTTTGTCACATTCCACAGTTTCCCACTACACTGCTCCACCTTCATGATTTTCTCATTCATTGTCCTTTGTCGCCCTTCCCTCCCTATCCATACCCCTAAATACTTCACTTCCTCCCTTGTTTCTATTCTTTCCCCTCTTATCCTCATTTCTACTGCCTCTGGTCCATTTACTACTATCATACTGCTTTTCTCTACACTGAACTTCATTTCTAGGTCTCTGCTATGGGGCAATTTTTGTAATATAGCTGTGAAAAAACCTGTAGCCTTGAAGTTCGTGATTGTATCTAACCTTGTGATATAGCCGTGAAAAAGCCTGTAGCCTTGAAATTCGTGATTGTATCTAACCTTGTGTGTGTGTATATATATATATGACGATCAGACTAAAACACGCTCATTAATAGGAAAAATAACAACCATTTTAATTTTCAGCCGATGGTGATTAGCATATTTCCCATTTTTATAGAAATAAGTTACTTTGCAAATAGAGTAGCGAAATATGGAGTGATCATTAAAACGTGACATTACGGTACCCCTTGAGGTTTATGTCGCCTTTTTGTATTAATTCCGGCTGTCATTAGACGATCTCATACAGCTTAGGAAGGATCTGTAAGTGTTCAAATGCTGAAGACTGTCTAGAATAACTGTCTGTCTTCCATTTAACCTTACTAATCTAAATAAAATTACCTCATAATAGACAAAATACACTGTAAAGTGCGTCATGATCCTCAAGGGGTTAACATGATGATGATAGAAGACAATCATATATTTTCATTCCTGATCCTACCTACAGTATATGTCCCTTTGTTATTTATTCGTTCTAGGAAACATTTATCCTCTTAAGTCATGCATTAGTATTCTCATTAATATTATTGACCTACCGAATCATTTGTTGTTAGCCATTTCTAGACCGGTACTTTCTGGATTTGAATGATCAGTTGTAGGACTTAACTGGTTTACGGTTTTACTGGGCCGAGCTGTCTCGTTTTTACTGGGCCGAGCTGTCTCGCCGTTGGCCGAGTTGTCCTGGCCGAGCTGTCCCGTGGGCCGAGTAGTCTAGCAACTGACTAAAACCATCTCCAAAGCCTGGGCTTTCCAACGGTGCCCCACACTCCCACCTGGCACCAAAACTGTGGGAGGAGTTTAGTAACAAAGGTTGGGTAACTGACAAACATTGACCTTTATTTATTAAGATTATAGCCATGACTATAGCCATAATCGGTGACTAGCTATAGAAATATAGATATACAAAACCAAGAAAACAACCCGATATGATGTCTCTTTTACTCTATTGATTCTCTCTAAAATCCTGCACGTCATTCTGATCGAAAACATTCATGTATGGGTTCTCTAAATAAAAAAATAAAAAAATGCATAAAATATTTCGGTTACCGCTAAAACTTCTTGTTCTTACACTATAAAGAAAATCAAAATCTACGCTGGTTCAGTGGTTTATACTAATATTATAATTATTAGTTTAACTGCCATTTGTTTCTTTTACTTAATAGTAAAAGTTCTATAACTAATTACAATTGCAATTATAAAAAAAAATTATATACCGGTACTGTATAGCCTAAATAGTGTTATTCGGTACGTAATATTATTCGCCAAATTTATTATACACTAGGCTAAATTTACACAATAGTCTATAATAGGTACCTAACAATACTCAATTGTGAGTGCCAATACTACGCAATACAATAGAAACCCAATCAATAGTTTCAAAGCCAAGCATTATGTAGTGGAAAAGAAACTTTACAGCGCCGAAGTCTCTATATTTTACAGGGCTCTTCCAGCCTCAGCAGTGTTGCCAATTTAGCTGTTGAACATTTTACCTCAATCTAGCAGCATTATTTTAGCATACATCAACAATTATTTGAGACAAATAGTGCATTTTATTCCATATTCTAAATATTTTGGTCTTTTTATCAATCAATAGTCCAATTTTTTATACTAGCTAGCGAAATTCTATCGATATCTTAGAGCTAATCTAGCAGAATTATATATTTTGATTTGGTAACACTGCAGAACAGATGGAGCAGACCCCTTGAAAAGTCGAGATCATTAAACACTGTTCAAACTCGCGTTGCAGCCTCAGTGAGTTAACATCTTGATAAAGTTGTCTCCATAAAGTTGTCTCCTGCGCCTTAAATTGGGTATAGGCCAAAGTTATTTATAAGTAATATAGTTAAGTTAAGGTTGATACATAGCCTAACTAGAAGTTAATTAATTACAATAGGTTATCAGTGATAATCTGCCATTTGTAATATAGGCTATAGCCTAGCCTAGACTTTTTCGGGTAATTGTCCCTTCACGTAGGAAAAAAGATGACATACAGTGACGCCTACATCAAGAGGGTGTTGACCATCAACCCTGAGGAGGGTACTGCCCCTAAGAAAATTACTTTCCAAAATTCAGGCACGGAAGGTCCTCCCCGTAAGATGGTGAAGCTTGCTGGCCCAAACACTGGACGTACCCAGCCACGCCAGCCTATGACAGCCTCTCCAAAATGGTCCAGCATTTATAAGCCATTTGTTTGGCTTGAAGTAGGGACCGCTGTGGCTTTCCAGCCAGTGATCATAAATAAGCCTGTGACAATAGCACCACAGATGTCCAACGGTCCAACCCAGCTAGTGGTCGTGAATATGCCTGTGACAGTCGCTCCAAAAGTGTCCAATGGTCCAAGCCAGCCAGTTGTTGCCAAGAAGACTGCAACGACTGTTCCTGCCCGTCGACCACGTCCTATGCCTTATACTCCGGAGCACATTGTAAAGGTTCTGGATGGGTTCACACAGCGAGCGCGTGCTAGCAATGAGAGGGTAACTCGTTGTGTTGGTCTGCCTCACGGACCCGTTCAAGCCGAGCATAGCTACGACTGGCTCATGGAGCAACTTGACCGTCCGTACCGCTAGGCTATCTTGAACCCCGGTTACCCCGCACACCATGCTGCTCAAAAACATCCGGGATGGATGTAGTTACCGGGTGTACCACTACCGACAATGTCACTCTAGGCTTATTGATTTGTTTTTAGTTTGTCCTGAAAGGTCTTCCATCTTGTCTTTTTTCTTAAGTTTGTTGTTTTGATATAATTACTATATGGAAGCAATGAACATGAACCATGATCCAACATAGGATTCTAAAGACAAAATGTAAGTTCTTTTAGGAAATTATAATGTAAAACTTGTAAAATAAACAAACCAAAACTGGGACGACACAAGATAAATTCAAAAGAACTAATCAAAATCGCTATGTGAAAATAACGCTGGTGTAGTGACTAGCGTCTTGGACTTCCACCCAGAAGGTCACAGGATCGCGCCCACGCTCGGCGCATTAAAGATTTTTCACAAGCACTGAGTCGTTACCGTCCATCATGAGCAAGGGGATGGGGTAGTAGTACAGGAGTAACAGGACCCCAATGGAAATACGCCTAATCGGCCTTATTGGGCTATCCTTAGCTGGCTTAGCATGCGCTAGCTTTAAGAACTATTATTATTATTATTATTATTATAAAATTAAATTTTGAAATAAAAGAACACAATCCACCACATAAAGGTGTACACAACTACATGAGCAAGTCAATCTGGTTCCCAAACAAACTGATCGCACATTTTACAATGCACTATCATCATGTTCAAGGAATTAGTCAAAATGGGAAGTCCGGGACGTTCTGGTAAATTTGACTAAATTCTGTATGAATAAAGAAACTACAATTTATATCAAATTTTATATTAAGTTAAATTTGCAATTTGACAAGATATCAACAATAGTACAACAAAATATATATAAAGCACTCACTAACGATAGTGCTATCGGGTAGGTACCTGTAAGCATAGCATGCTTCAAGTGACCCCTAACAATTACTTGGGCAGGTGCCCAACCCCGAAAGGGGTTGAAATAGGGGAGCTATCCCCCCGCCAAAGGCGGCTTTCTAGGGCCATTCCTAGCTGATGCTGAGAGAATTGGGTTCTAGTCATGTGGTGATGGGCTGGTCTATCCGATTGGGAACTGAGCGATCTCTGCCATACCCATAGCTTACTCTGATTGTTCCTTTTACTTATATATTTTCTAGATCTCAAGTGACGGCGTCTCTTCCGTGGATTGACCTCCCAATCTACCAAGATTGGAAGCCAAAGCGTCACATTTTTCCTTTGCCCCTCAACTTTCTCTTCATAATTGCTGAGGGGCACAGGGCCCTGGGTGGGTCTTTGGTTTCCCGGGCGTTTCCGCACCCTCCTCAGCTCCCCGTCATGGAGTGGCTTCGGTCACCCAGGCTTTATTGTGGTCGGCAGGGAGGGTTCTGTGGGGGCGCTCGGTTATAGCCTTGGCCTTGCTCGGGACCTTGGGGCTGTTCGGCCAGGCAGCTTGGGGAACAACAACAACAACAACTCTACAAATAACCTACATTTATTGAACAAATAAACTAAGGAAATCGCAAAAGCGAGTAATTGATACTATCGACAATAAATAGATACGATACAATAAAGAAAAATAATTGCAAAATATGAAGAAGTAATAACAGATAAGACAATTTCCTGCTAATTAAGACAAAAAAACAAAAACAAAACAGACTACCCGGTACTGTACAGTACTGTATTGTGTTGTGATGAAAGGGAAGCAATAGTACTATATTTTATCATATTTTATACAATTACTGGTGTAAGAGTGTAGGCTATATAGATTATTTGGGATGGATGTAGTTACCGGGTGTACCACTACCGACATACAACATAAATCATCTATAAATAGCCTACTTATAATAAAATAAATACTTATAAATCTATAATACTAGGTTAGGTTAGATTAGGTTGTTTGGTTAGGGTAATGTATTTTTGTATCCAAAGGTAGTTAAAATAGACGGGAACATGATGCGTAGTGTAAACAAGACGGGCGGTACACCCGGTAACTACATTCTTGCCGATTATTTTATCCATGAAAGGAGCCCATAAACACAGAAAGTTGGATTGCCAACTATACCAAGAACCAAGACTAAAAGATCTAAAGTATTTGTGACAATTTTTTGTGACATAAACTAAATGTACGGTACTGGTAATGTACTTTTGGTTATGTCTGCATCATTGGTTTGCACTTGACAATGAAGTTGCCAAAACTGTGTTTTCGAAAATCTGTGTTACTCGACATAAACACATTTTCTGAATTTGGTTGGTACAGTACTGCATTTTGCTTGATAAGTTTTTTTTTTCTTCAAAACTAGTGCAAGTTTAATTATCACAGCATAATGTCAAATTTAGAAATTCCATAATTTTAATAGCTACTGTAATATTAGTGGTAGGCAAATGTAAGGATAAACAAAAATTATATTCACCCTATGCTATCACTTACCATACTTTCCCACTCTCTTTCCAGATCGGTACATTGGAAGACTTTCAGAGGCTGACCTTGGGCAGCATGATGTGCAAAAGTTCAAGAAAAAGGATCAGATTAGACTCTTAAGACCACTATAGATGATATACCAAGACCCGGGACTCGAAAATCTATCTATTGCCGGACGCCACTTTCTTCTTCTGCCATACCATAGGTGTTCTACCACTACCAGTTGTTGTTGTTGTTCCCCAAGCTGCCTGGCCGAACAGCCCCGAGCAAGGCCAAGGCCATAACTGAGCGCCCCCACAGAACCCTCCCTGCCGACCACAATAAAACCTGGGTGACCAAAGCCACTCCATGGCAGGGAGCTGAGGAGGGCGACGGAAACGCCCAGTTGCACCATTCATCTGACTTGCATGCACTGTATCTTTCTTGGCATTCTTTTCCTCCATTCTCTGAACATAACCGTATCACCTCAGTGCATTTCTTTTTATCCACTCATTCACCCCACAATCAATGCCCAAGGCACACTTCACACTCCATCATGCACCTCTGTCATCGGTCAGCCGGTGCACATCTTCCCACCCAACACTACTTTCACCCATATACCTCATGAATCCATGCCTCCGCCTCTCTCTTTGTTAACAATTCAATCAATCAAATACCTTTCCTATCAATAACATCAGAGCTAGGCATAACATTTAACTTAAAAATTGCATATCATTACCATTATTTATTATTTCCTATAACATGGATAGACCAAAACAGGCACACTTGTAAATATATAGGCTACATACATAACATACATAAAATTTTAAGACTGAGTGTTCCACATACGTGCAGTTTCAGTCTTTTGTCCTACAGTCCTAATGGCGGCATTCCAGGCAACCCTGTTCAGGGCTGCTTCACTTGTCAAGTTCTTGGATTTGAGATCGGCACGTATAGTCCGACCCCAGGTCTTCCTCAGTCCATCCCTTGGTGCAGCTCCCTCCACAATCACAGACCTGCATTTTTTCACCCAATTTTGTTGATCCATTCTCTCCACATGTCCATACCATCCCAGTCTACTAGTACGCATCACCTCGCTAATACTCTTTATACCTAAACGTCTCTTCAGCTCAACATTTGTTATTCTATCCTGCAGCCTGGCCCCACACATCCATCTCACCATTCTCATCTCATTACGGTCCATTCTGTTGACATCCTCTACTTTAACGGCCCATGTTTCTGAGGCATACGTCATTGCACTTCTAACACATGAGGCATACACCTTTCCCTTCAGAGGGAGAGGCATTCTTTTTATGGTCAGGATTAGCAGCAGTTCTCTGAACTTCCCCCAGCCACATCTAATTCTCCCTACCAGTAAATACCCAAAGTGGCCGACAGAGGCGCTGAACGCAGTGTTTACCGCGGTGCTCTGTGGGTAATTGGCAACATGGAAGCCAAGGATATTATTGTGAATGGCATCCCTGTGAAGAGCTTATGGTGTATAAATGGGTGCAACATATACCAACCTCCGCGAGCCACACATTGTGACATCTGTAATTTTTGTATTGAATTACGGGATCACCATTGCTCTTTCCTTAATACATGTGTTGGGCGGTACAATTACCGTTGTTATGTTAGGCTATGTTTCTTTTTTTTCTTGTGCTTCATATTATCTCGGCTATTTCAGTTTGTTTTTGCCCATCTATTCATAGGGAATCCTGAGGCTGATACACATGTAAATTTTGTTGCGACCATAATTATTCTTGTAATATGTTTATTAGCTTTTATTCCTATAACTTGGCTTTTTTGTTACCATGTTATGTTGATAACTAAGGGAATAACAACTTTGGAGAAAGAGCTAAATTTGGGATGGATGTAGTTACCGGGTGTGCCACTACCGACATACAACATAAATCACCTATAAATACTTATAATAAAATAAATACTTATAAATCTATAATACTGTACTAGGTTAGGTTGTTTGGTTAGGGTAATGTATTTTTGTATCCAAAGGCAGTCAAAATAGACGGGAACATGATTGCGAGCGTCCGCGTAGCGTAAACAAGACGGGCGGTACACCCGGTAACTACATTCTTGCCCAAAATTATCCCACGGCCACTTGTTATAACTTATTTGGGCAAGAATGTGGTTACCGGGTGTACCGCCCATCTTGTTTACAATACGCGGATGCTCACCATCATGTTCCCGTCTATTTTGACTGCCTTTGGATACAAAAATACATTACCCTAACCCAGGGGTCGGCAACCTGCGGCTCAGGAGTCGCATGCGGCTCTTTCAGGACACATGTGTGGCTCCAGAAGCTTCAGAAATAATCATTCTTCCTTCAAAATGAAGGCATCATATAAGACATTCAAGGCAACATTAGATTGTTTTATTCAGCTTCGAAACGATGCATTGGTATCAATCATTATGATTATAGAAATGTGACTCATGTCATTCCTAAGCTTGTGAATACCAGTACTGTATATTGAACAATATCACTATAATTTGTTTAGTTCAAAAGTAAGGTATATTCTCTTATTTCTGAAGTCCCCGGTACTGTAGATTTCGGTTAATGAGACCATTTTATTGTATTGTGGCTCCGACAATGCAAATATTTGATGAGACTTTAAAAAAATGGCTCTTCTAGCTTGAAGGGTTGCTGACCACTGCCCTAACCAAACAACCTAACCTAACCTAACCTAGTACTGTATTATAGATTTATAAGTATTTATTTTATTATAAGTATTTATAGATGATTTATGTTTTAGCCTATGTCGGTAGTGGTACCGGGTAACTACAGTACTGTACATCCATCCCTATATTTGCCCCTGCTGGTAATATATATGATGATGATAATTATAAAATAAGTCATGGGGGGGGGGGGGGTGAGACCGGGGGACAACCTCACTCAACCTATTATTGTATCCCACGGCTGGTAATAAAACAATTTACCCAACACCTGGCCGTGGGATACAATAATGGGGTGAGGGGGGCCCCTCACACCTATGACTTATTGTCATCATCATATATGTTACGATATCAGCAGGGGCAAATAACAACTGGCCGTGAAATAATTTTGCAACAAAAAAGCAGTCAAATTAGACGCGAATGTAACTACAGTATGAGCGTGCGACTATGTAAATACAGTGGGCGTATCGTCGCTTTTTACATAATTCCTACGCTCGCTGCGGCTCGCAGTTACTTTCGCTTCTAATTTGACTGCTTTCACCCACTGCATTATAACCCAATAAGCCATTCGATGAGGAATCGTGAGTTTATATATATATAGGCCTAATTATTTATGTAAAGGATGTAGTATTTGGGTGTACCGCCTGCCTTTTTTACACTAGGCTACTCGCAAGCTCGCGATCATGTTTTCCGTCTATTTTGACTGCTGTGGGAACGGTGGGATACAATAGGCCTAAGGCAAGAGTTGTGTTATCGGGCGTATCACCTATGTGACCTACCTCTGACCGGGTATATCCTATTGTTTACTAAGCTATACCCCTTTGAAAGGACATTAACCTAACCTAACAACCTTACCTAACCTATCCTAGTATTATGGGTGAGGGCTGCCGCCCCCACACCCCCGCTGTTTGACATCAACTTACGTGTTTACACAACGAACGTCCGGTAACACAACTCATTCCTACAATAATAGGTTAAGGGATCCCTTACACCCCCCCCCCCCCTCAATGACTTATTGTCATCATTATAAATACAGTCCAACTCGGCCCCTTGCCAACCGCCCATTACCAACTCGGCCCATCAAATACCAACTCGGCCCATCAAATACCAACTCGGACCACATGGCCTAACCTAATACCCTTCCTTATGGTATATATTCTACTCTACCAATCGTAGGCTAAGTGTTTAACATATTTGGCTCTCTGTTTTCTTAGCACTTTTCCGTCGGCTAAAAGGCGAACTTGAATCCTTTCTTTATCATTGGTGGGCCTACTTATATGGACTCAAACCACGAAAGTAATCATTGTTCGAATCACTGATTAAAGTTTTCCAATGTTACGCGTTTTGAAAATTAATAATAATAATTGTAGCCAATCACTAATTTTCTTTGAAGCCTTTGGTAAAAATTTAAGAGACCCTGGACAGCCTTTTAACCTAACCAAAGCTAACCTAACAAAACAAAATAACTAGTAAAAAGGCTGTCCAGGATCTCTTCAATTTTTACCAAGCCTTTCTTTATCTTTGGTGGGCCTACTTATATTGACTCAAAGTTCTCAAACCATTAAAGTTTGAATCCATTGTTCAAAACACTGATCAAAGATTTTCAAATATATGGGCCGAGTTGGTAATGAAAGACGAGCCGAGTTGGTACTGAGTTGGTAATGCAAGACGGGCCGGGTTGGTAATAATAGATGGGCCGAGTTGGCCCTATCCATCATTATATATATTGCCAGCAGGGGGCAAATTTCAGAAAATAATGCATTAAAATTAGACTGTAACGTAATCGCGAGCGCACAACCTATGTTGTTGTTGTTCCCCAAGCTGCCTGGCCGAACAGCCCCAAGGCCCCGAGCAAGGCCAAGGTCATAATTGAGCGCCCCCAAAGAACCCTCCCTGCCGACCACAATAAAGCCTGGGTGACCTAAGCCACTCCATGGCGGGGAGCTGAGGAGGGTGCGGAAACGCCCGGGAAACCAAAGCCCCACCCAGGGCCCTGTGCTCCTCAGCAATTATGAAGAGAAAGTTGAGGGGCAAAGGAAAAATGTGACGCTTTGGCTTCCAATCTTGGTAGATTGGGAGGTCAGTCCACGGAAGAGACGCCATCACTCGAGATCTAGAAAATATATAAGTAAAAGGAACAGTCAGTGTAAGCTATGGGTATGGCAGAGATCGCTCAGTTCTCACTCTGATAGACCAGCCCATCACCATGTGACTAGAACCCAATCCTCTCAGCATCAGCTAGGAAAGGCCCTAGAAAGCCGCCTTTGGCGGGGGGATAGCTCCCCTATTTTAACCCCTTTCGGGGTTGGGCACCCGCCATCACAACCTATGTAAACATGACAACCGTACGCCCGGATACTACATCCTTCCCTTATTTTTTTCCCAATGGCTGTTGGTGTGATTAATATAAAAATTATGTTTTTCTAGCATTTTATTTGTTATTAGCTAGTGTAGTTTGATACTGGTACCAGTATGTGTTTTATTATTTTTTTCAAACTTCAGAAAGTACGGAAAATACTTTGCTAAATGTTGTGTTATTGGGCGGAACACTTCACAGTTCACATACCGATCACAATCATCAGCCTTAATATACGTCAATAGCTATAACAAGACATAAATCATCAGGTTAGGTTAAGGTTATTTAGATAATTTATTCCTAGTTGTTGTTGTTGCTGTTCCCCAAGCTGCCTGGCCGAACAGCCCCAAGGCCCCGAGCAAGGCCAAGGCCATAACCGAGCGCCCCTACAGAACCCTCCCTGCCGACCACAATAAAGCCTGGGTGACCGAAGCCACTCCATGGCGGGGAGCTGAGGAGGGTGCAGAAACGGCCGGGAAACCAAAGCCCCACCCAGGGCCCTGTGCCCCTCAGCAATTATGAAGAGAAAGTTTAGGGGCAAAGGAAAAATGTGACGCTTTGGCTTCCAATCTTGGTAGATTGGGAGGTCAATCCACGGAAGAGACGCCGTCACTTGAGATCTAGAAAATATATAAGTAAAAGGAACAGTCAGAGTAAGCTATGGGTATGGCAGAGATCGCTCAGTTCTCACTCTGATAGACCAGCCCATCACCACTTTATAGTTATAATTATTTGTGTTTATTTAGGCTGATGAGTGATAGGTGTGTAAAGTGATACGTGTGATTTCAACCTTAGGTGAGCAGTAAGGATTTGTATAAGGTTTACTCCCTCAGATAGGTTGCCAACCAAGGCTGATAAGTTCCATCCACCTGATGTTAATGCTATTGTGCTTATATTTCAGGTGATTGGTGCTTGGTACGACAACTGACATCCGGAACTTTATACTGTATACTGGTACTTCGGGGCATCAATTAACCGCTTGTGAGTTTTGGACTAGGCCTATATGGTAGTTGGCTAAGTTGGAACTGTAGATATCAATATTTAACAGATTTACCAGCTGAAATATAGTTGTACACTGTATGTATGTATCATAGACAATATAGTTGTACACTGTATGTATGTATCATAGACAATATAGTTGTACACTGTATGTATGTATCAGACAATATAGTTGTACACTGTATGTATGTATCATAGACAATATAGTTGTACACTGTATGTATGTATCAGACAATATAGTTGTACACTGTATGTATGTATCATAGACAATATAGTTGTACACTGTATGTATGTATCATAGACAATATAGTTGTACACTGTATGTATGTATCATAGACAATATAGTTGTACACTGTATGTATGTATCATAGACAATATAGTTGTACACTGTATGTATGTATCATAGACAATATAGTTGTACACTGTATGTATGTATCATAGACAATTCACTGGGTGTTCTAAATGTATGTACAGTAGAATCCAAACTATTTTCCGTTTGTCCCCTGCAACTTTGACCTGGTTATGTTCTTTGAAACCCATGTTTTCAGACATTAACACCCCAAGGTCCTTTACACTACCTTTATGCTCTATAATGTGGTTGGATTCCATTATGTAATTTGTGTTCCCTTTCATAACATTATCCTCTCCGTATCATATCAATTGGAACTTTTCTTCATGAAAATGCATTAGTTTTCCTTGGTCCACTGGAACACTACTGTACATTTATGTCATCCTGCAGCCGACCCATGTCTTACTGTGTTATCATCATACAGTACATAGTTTGTGTCATCTGCAAAGGAAGACACTGTACTGTGTATTGAGGATGTGGCATTGCTTAGTTGAAAGATTAAGTATGTCTTCTGTTAGCATCTATGTCATTAATTAGAATGAGGAAGAAGAGGGGTGCTAGCACTGTTCCTTGGGACACTGAGGTTTTGACATCCAAAGTCTCAGATGTGGCTTGGTTAACTGCTACTAATTGCTTCTGGTTTTCAAAGAAGTTGTATATCCACCTTACAAATTTACCTGTTATCCCTTTGGCTTTAAGTTTGTGGGAGATTATACCATGGTCACACATCAATAGCCTTTGCAAAATTAGTGTATATGACATTCATGTTTTTTTTTTTCTCATAATGTTCCAATAGTTGTGAGAGACATGATCTTCCTTCTCTGGAACCATATTGACCGGTGTTGTGTAGGTCATTTATTATCATATACTGTATGTTGAGATTTTGCCTCGCAGGATTCGCTCGAAAAATTTATAGATGTGGGATGAGCGATTTAATTCACTTAATCACGTCCAAGTGTAAGACTCAGATTAGACCGAATCCCAACAATGCGTTTTTTCTTTTTCTTTTTAATCGGATACCGGTATATAATTAAGATGAAACTACAGTATTCTCTGTCTACAGTAGTGTAGGTCTATATCGTACCCCAGACCCTGATTCCCTGAATGAAGCGATTGATTTCTACCCGTTTTACAGTCATATCTGCTCGATGCACATCGTGTTTCTTATTATTTCTATGCAGATGATACACAAATTTATGTAGAATTCAGCATTGCGAAATTATAATGATCCTTTGCGTCTTGATGAACCTGCAGTCATACACCAATCATCATTCTCTGATCGTATGTTCTTCATGGTTCCTAGATTATATATTAAACTACCACTTTCCATGAGGCAATTAGCTTCCATTGAGTCCTTCTAGAGGGAGCTGAAAACTGTTCTTTTCTTGAAAAGTTATCTTCAGAGAGGTGTCATGACTAACAGTTACAGGGTGTAAATTGGTGGTTCTTTTTTATATGTGTTAACTTAGCATCGAGGTCCTTTTAAATTGGTGTCTCAAGCGCTAGTGAATTCCTGTGTTTTGGAAGAACTGGCGCTTTTATTATTATTATTATTATTATTATTATTATTATTATTTATTTTTGCCGTTCTCGGAGCTCCTCCTATCCCCAGTTACTTTTCATTTGTTGAGAATATATCCCATCCTTGTGGAAAGAGACCTTAATCCCATAAACAACGGGTAAAATATGTTTCATAATTTTTAATATATCTTTTCCCTCTAAAAAGCAGATTAACTTGCTCATGTAGTAATGTATGCTACACCCTACAGTATGTGGTGGATTGTGTTCTTTAATTTTTAGTAAGCTTTGTTTCCACATAGCCATTTTGATAAGTTATTTTTCCTTTATATTGTCTTTGTCCAAGTTTTGGTTTGTTTAGTTTTCAAGTTTTACATTTTAAAAGAAAGGGAAACAAATTGTTAGCTAATGATGAAAGCATAGTATCCATATTTCAAATAAGCACCAGGGGGTTAGGGTGCTTTATTAACCCCCTGGACCCCAAGTGATTTAATAAAACGTACACTTCAGGACCAGTCACTTGTCAATTCTTGTTTTTCCTGAAAAGACATGGCATGGGTTAGTAATGAAGGAAAAATAACATAAAACTGCCCACCTAGGTCATTCTTACAAAGCCTTCCTATGTAATATATTGATACAACCTACACATTCTATCCATTTCTCCTTTCTCAGAAATCTCCATCTTAGGAGATTTCAACGTTCACCACCGCCAATGGCTCTCCTCTCACACTACTGATCCACCTGGTGAACAAGCCTACGTCTTTTCTATCCTAAATGACCTAGAGCAGTTAGTTCAGCAACCCACCCGTATCCCGGATAGCATCGGAGATCGGCCCAACATTCTTGACCTGTTTCTAACTTCTAACCCTTCTTCTTATACTGTCGATCTTTTCTCTCCTTTGGGCTCCTCCGACCATAAACTTATCTCTGTCACCTGTCCTATCTCTCCAGTACAGCCACCCGATCCTCCTAGCCGGCGGCGCTTGTGGCACTTTGGCGCTGCCGACTGGGAGGCTCTTCGGCAGTACTTCTTTGATTTCCCATGGAATTATTTCTGCTTCCATGGCCGGGGACCCTCGGAGAGTGCTGAACGCATTACCGAGGTAATCCTATCGGGCATGGAAGCATACATTCCATTCTCTTTCTCTCAGACTAATGCTAAAAAATCTTGGTTTACTCACGCCTGTTCTACTGCTGTCCGCAATAAGGAGGAAGCATTCAAACGGTACCGACGCCTTAAAACTCAAGACTCTCATTCTTCATATGTTTCTGCCCGGAATCAAGCCAAATCTGTTCTTCGACTTGCCAAACACTTTCATCAATAATAAATGCACTGAACTATCCAACTCTAGCTCTTCCCAAGCTTTCTGGCATCTAGCCAAAAACCTCTCCAACAATTTCTCTTCCTCGTCTTTCCCTCCCTTTTCCCACTCTGATGGCACAACCATCACTTCTTCCTCTGACAAAGCTAAACTCTTCGCTCAAACTTTTGCTAGAAACTCCACCTTGGATGATTCCGGTGCTATTCCTCCCTCTCCGCCCTCCTCTCTCTTACTTATGCCTAATATCCTAATCTCTTCTAAAGATGTACTTTCTACCCTCTCTGGGCTTAACACTAATAAGGCGTACGGTCCGGACGGTGTTCCTCCTGTTGTTCTCAAAAACTGTGCTTCCGTGCTGACTCCCTGCCTAGGCAAACTCTTTCGTCTCTGTCTATCCTCTAACGTCTTCCCTTCATGCTGGAAGTTTGCTCACATTCAACCTGTCCCAAAGAAGGGTGACCGCTCTCAACCCTCCAACTATCGTCCAATTGCTCTTATCTCTTGTCTTTCTAAAGTTTTTGAAACTATTCTTGCTTCCAAATTTCTTAAGCATTTCTCTTCTCATAATCTGCTCTCAGATCGCCAGTATGGCTTCCTTAAGGGTCGCTCTACTGGTGATATTCTTTCATATCTTACTAACTCTTGGTCATCCTCCTTTCGGGACTTCGGTGAGACTTTTTCTATTGCACTAGACATATCGAAAGCCTTCGATAGAGTCTGGCATAAATCTTTAATTTCTAAACTACCCTCCTTCGGTTTCTATCCCTCCATCTGTGCCTTTGTCTCTAATTTCCTTTCTGGCCGTTCCATAGCTGCGGTTGTGGACGGCCATTGTTCACTTCCTCACCCTATAAACTCCGGTGTTCCTCAGGGCTCTGTCCTATCTCCTATTCTCTTTCTAATTTTTATAAATTATCTCCTTAACTGTACCTTAATTCCCATCCATTCATACGCAGACGACTCAACCTTACACTACTCCATTAGTTTTTCAGAACGCCCCAGCCAGCAATCCCTCAACGACAAACGTAATGAAGCCATAGAACTCTTAAATTCTGATCTAAATACTATTTCCAATTGGGGCAGAGAAAACCTTGTTAACTTTAATGCTTCCAAAACCCAATTTCTCCATCTATCTACCCGTCAGGATCTCCCAGCGGACTATCCCTTATTCTTCAACAATACAAAAATCAACCCTTCATCTCTCAATATTCTTGGTGTCTCTTTTTCTTCTGCTCTCATTTGGAAGGACCATATTACCAGTCTTGCTAAGGCAGCCTCCCAGAAGCTGGGTGTGCTCAACCACCTTAGGGGGTTCTTTTCCCCTGCACAGCTTCTTGCTCTGTACAGGGGCATAGTGCGCCCTTGTATTGAGTATTGTTCACATGTGTGGGGAGGTTCCTCTCACACCGCTCTCCTAGACAAAGTTGAAAGGAAGGCCTTTCGTATCATTAACTCCCGTCCACTCACCAATTCTCTGCAATCTCTCTCTCTCCGCCGCAATGTTGCATCTCTCTCGCTATTCTATCGCTACTATAATAATCAGTGTTCCTCAGAGCTATCCCAGTGCATACCACCTCCTTTACGTAGGGCACGTGGTACCCGTCTTGCAACTCAATCCCACCCCTACTCTGTGCAACTCTCCAACCCAAGAGTGAAACGTTACTCTCAAACTTTCTTCTACTCAACATCTGAGCTCTGGAACTCTCTCCCAGAATCAGTCTTTCCCTCTTCCTATGACTTAAATTGCTTCAAACTCCGTGTGTCCAGGCATTTTGGCTCGAACGTCCCTTGATTTTGGCCCTGTCACTCTTTCAACTATGGGGAAGGCACTCGCTATAGGCAGTTATGCCTTTTGCCTCCCTCAATCACATAGAAAAAAAAAAAAAAAAAAAAAAGTGTATTCTGAAAGTATTTTGGCTGACAATATTCAGAAATAGCGCCAAAGATTGTTTTATTGGAAATAACCGTAATAAGAGTGAAGTGGGGAAAGCACCAGGAACAGATGGAGTGTGTGGGGAAATGTTGAGGTATGGTGGTGAGATAGTGATCGAATGGGTATGGAAAATGTGCAAACTAGCATGGGAGAAGGGGAATGCACCCGATGACTGGAAGACTGGCATAATAGTCCCCCTATATAAGGGCAAAGGGGAAAGAGGAGTGTGTGGTAACCACAGAGGAATATGTCTTCTAAGCGTAGTAGGGAAGGTATACAGTAGGGTAGTGATTGAGAGAGTGAGAGTGAGAGTGAGAACGGAGAAATGGATAGGCGACGAGCAGGGAGGTTTTAGGAAGGGAAGAGGATGTGTAGATCAAATTTTTATCCTGAATTGTGTTGTGGAAAAATATCTGGAGAAGAAACAAAAGGTGTATGTTGCCTTTATGGACTTTGAGAAGGCCTATGACAGAGTGGATAGAGAAGGTTTGTGGAAAGTACTTAGAATATACGGAGTAGATGGCAAGTTGCTGAAAGCAGTGAAGAGCATGTATGAGGGTGGAAAGGCAGCAGTACGTGTGGCGAGTGAGCAGAGCGAGTTTTTTTAACTGAATATTGGTTTGAAACAGGGGTGTGTGATGTCCCCGTGGTTGTTTACTGTATATATGGATGGAGTCATGAAAGAAATACTATCAAGAGCAGTGGATGTTGGTGTATCGCTGAAAAGGGAGGGAAATGAGTGGAAGCTACCTATACTGCTGTTTGCGGATGATACAGTTCTGATGAGTGATAATGAATGGGAGTTGCAGGGTCTGGTAAATGAGTTTGGAACAGTGTGCAAAAAATGGAATTTGAAGGTAAATGCGGGGAAGAGCAAGGTTATGGTCTTCGAAAGGGGTGAAGTCACAGAGTGTGAGGTGAAGCTGAACGGTCAGGCTATGGAGATCGTCAGCTCTTTTAAGTATCTGGGCAGTGTGTTGAGTAAAGATGGGACTATGGATGAAGAAGTGCGGGAGAGGTTTGTAGGAACGCTGAAAGCAGTAACAAGAAATATGGTGGTCAGTATGGAAATGAAGAAATCCTCTCATGACAGTGTGGTAATCCCGACACTGCTCTCACTCTTGGTCTGAGTCTCTCAACCAAGAGTGAGAGCAGTGGAAATGAATTACTTCTGTGCGTGCGGAGTTACATGGAGGGATAGTTTCTTACAGTTTTCTTAGTTTTTTACAGTAGATCCTCTGGAAAAAGGCTAACTAGGCCTGTGTATCCAGCTCAGTGCCAGTACTTGCACTACTGCGGTCGTTCACGGTGTTGGTGGCGGCGGCAGCAGACGCAACATTTTTACTATTCTGTATTTTTGCTTTATAATCAAACTTCAAATCTTGTCTTCCCCATGCTTTTTCAAGATTACTTTCAAACTTCCTTATTGATTCGGAATCGACTACATACTGGGGCAGTGCGTTCCACTCTATCATAAAATGAGTTCTTTGCCTTTTCAAGCCTATTTCTTTCTTTGTAAATTTTCTTAGAGTGTCCTCTCGTTCTTGTTCCCTCCCGCATCAAGGAGATACCTTCACACACATCCTCATCATACTTTCCTGACACTATCTTAAAAGTCTTTTCATATCCCCTCTCTTTCTCCTATATGCCAGTGTCGGAAGTCCCAGTGTCCTGAACCTCTGCTCATAGCCCGCCTTCTTCAACGTTGGTACTAGCTTGCTAGCTCTCCTCTGCACTTTCTCCACTGCTTCTATATCCTTTACCATATATGGAGCCCACACCTGGTTCGCATATTCCAGGTGCGGCCTAACCAGCGCTGTATAGAGAATCCTGAAGATTTCTTCGTCAAGTGACACAAATGTCCTTATCAGCCCTACAATTCTATTGGCTTTGTTTATCTTTTCCGCTAAATGTTCTGAGAAATTTAACTTATTGTCTATCACTACTCCTATATCCTTTTCTGCATTCACTTCCTCCATCGCTTCATACATACTGTATCCTACCTTGTCTATCTTGCTTTTCCCAATCCGCATGTACTTGCATTTTTTTGGATGAAAAGGCATTAACCAATGTTCAGACCATCCCTTCATGCCCTCCACATCTCCTTGAAGCAAACCCACATCTTCCTTACTCTTCACTCTTCTATACAGCTTAGTGTCATCCACATACAGGTATATCTCACTTCCATTAGTTATAACTTCAGGTAAGTCGTTGATAAATATAACGAACAGTAGTGGTCCCAACACAGATCCCTGAGGTACCCCACTTATAATTTCCCTCCACCCCGAGCCTATTCCATTCACTAGTACCCTCTGTCTCCGATGGACAGACTAATGAAGAAGTAAGAAGGAGGTTTGGTGTGGAGGTAGATGTGCTGGAAAGTGTGAAAAGGAACAACTTGAGATGGTTCGGCCATATGGAACGTATGGAAAGCGAGAGAATGACTAAGAGGGTGTACGAGAGCGAGGTGGAGGGACAGAGAGGGAGATGTAGACCGAAGGAGAGGTGGAAGGATGGAGTGAGTAAGTATATGAACGAAGGCGGTGCTGGTTGGGGGGAGGGGCGTCGACTGACTGGTGACAGAGGCGCATGGAGGTGGTTCGTTCGTGGCCACCCCTTCGGGGATCACAGCGTCGGGCAATTTTGCTAGATAGACCGTAATTTTAAGTACCGGTACAGTAGGCTAGACTTGAAGTATTTTTCAGTGTTACCGTAGTCCTATTGCTCATTATTTACAGCCCAAGCTTTCAGAATGCACCTGGGATATCCTATATATTGATAATACTTAATGAGATGGGTGTATCCTTGCTTAATTATATTTTTGTTTCTACATTTCAGGGTGGCCTGTGGTCTAGGCTAGTTGGTAGCACGTTCAGCTCACAACCAAGGGGTTCTACGTTCGATCCCCGGGTGAGGGCTGGTCCTATTTAGATTGAGGTTTGATATCTACCTAGTACCCAACCTTAGCCGTTTCTGTCTGTCTCTTTTCCTGCGCTATTTTTCCTTCTAGGTGCTGGCGAGATCGCCTGATGGGGTGGCACTACAAGGAAGGCTGTGGACAGTGGGCGTATTGGCCCGAGGGTGCAAGCCCCTGGGCTGATGATTCCCTCCCCCGCTGCCCTCTCGGAGACAGATCTCATCTCACCCTAGCCCCTTCAGGGGCCTGAGTTTCTGGAGTGGCTTTGGTCCACCGAACTCGTGACTGTTCGGCCAGACAGTCCGGGGAACTACAACAACAACTGTTGACTAGTGTCTGTGCTAAATTTATCATGTAGTATTTGTTATGGTATTTAAATATTTTACTTTTCGTTTTACTTATCTATATTTTTATTTATTTGTTAGTTTTGTCCCAAATATTTCATTGGGATTTTCTTTATTGTTGTAGGCCTACAGTAGATTATAAATACCGGTACATATTATTATTTTTGTTTGTATTTATTTGATCTTACTAATATACTAAGAGATACTAATACTAAGCGAGGTGGAGGGTCAGAGAGGGAGAGGTGGAAGGATGGAGTGAGGAAGTATATGAACGAAGGCGGTGCTGGTTGGGGGGAGGGGCGTCGACTGACTGGGGACAGAGGTGCATGGGGCGGTTCGTTCGTGGCCACCCCTTCGGGGATCACGGCGTCAGGCAATAGATAGATAGATAGACTAATATTGGCTACTTTTCCTTCTGGGCGCAGGGGGCTAGGAATCCTCCTCCCCTTGTGTAATTCTCCTACTCAACGAGACAGAGAAACGGGCCAGGGAATGCGAAAGTGGTCCCGGAACCTGAGAATAGGAACTTTAAATGTTTCTGTTCGGACTCTGTCTCGTGTCGGCCACCCCCAGCACTGAGGTGTGTGCGCCTTAGTTTATACATAGGCCTACATACAGTACAGTCAGGCTAATAAATTATGTCTCGGCACCAATTATATATCGATCAATAATTGGTATCAGCAATGTCTAAAACTTGATTTATTTGTTTTGAGTGAGATATACATTAATGTTCCTACACTTACCCACCCTATTCAACATCTGACAGACATTAATACAGTGTAGAGCGAGCCAAACGTACTGACAGCTGGGACATGACTTATTAGCACGACCGTACTTACCTATTTTATTACCTGTATGCTTGGTTGTCTTTCTACTACGCAAAAAGAGTGTTAAAATAGAAGGTAAATCCATAAAACTTATTCTTGCATTCTCAAGGTGTATCAGAATTTTGTAGAATTTTGTAGGCCCAATCCCCACATTTCCTATTCTTTTTTCTTTTTCCATTTCTTTATCTTTTTTTGGGGGATTGCCGACTCAAGACGGAGCCCGAATAGGGACAACATAACAGAAAGCAATGAACACATAAAAACAAAACACAAACTCACACACATCTAGGTCACCCAGGATAAGACCCAGAGACCAGGGTCACCAAGGTCCCTCCAGCACTCCCCCGGCCCCCGACCACCCGGAGAAGTTCCGATTTCAGCAGGCAGACATGCAGCAAAGCCAAAACCACAAGCCTGCCCATATAACTAATATAACTAATTTAAGTAATGACGTTTAACCTGTGCATCCCTGTTTTATCCTGCTGCTAATTGTAATTTCTCTTGATATGTCTTTATTGAGTTGTAGTAATGTCTTATCTCATGTACAGTATGTAAATTAGATATACAGTAATTTAAATTAATCTAGGGCATACTTTAATGTGCATTAAAACTTTTATTAGTTTCTACTGATATTCGAAGGCTTTACTAAAGTCAATAGCAGTTACTGAACTCTTTAAAATTTTGAACAACTCGATACACAATATGTCAAGATAAAGATATTATCTTCTATTCTGCTACTGTTTAAAAAGCCTAATTGTCACTCTATCAATGCATTATTTCAAGTATGTGGTTCTTTATATTTTCTCTCAGTGTGGCCATAAACATTTTATATGCTGTATTTGATAGTTTCCAAGTTGTAATTATGTTTTTGGTATACAGTATTATAAACCAATGTTCTAATAAGTCTCTCTCTACTTCATCTTTTTCCCTTATCGCTTCTTTATTAAGGGTTTGAACTCTAATCTTTTGTATTTTTTCATTCCTCTCTAAAAAATGTTTGTGTATATAATTTGTATTTCTCATCTCTCTAGTTGTTTATTTGGCAGTGAGGAAGAGGCAGACCGAGAGTTAAGCCGGAGTCACACGAGCCGTTTTTCGAGCAATTTTTACAGGCAATTATGGTCTGGCAGCTTAAAAAGACAGGGATGTGTATTGTCACCATGGCTGTTTAATATGTTTATGGATGGTGTGGAGGTGAAAATGAGAACTATGGGAAGAGGATTGGGTTTAGTAGGAAAGAATGGTAGAGATTGGGAGTTGAATCAGTTGCTGTTCGCTGATGACACAGCGTTGGTGGCGGATTCTGAGGAGAAATTGCAGCGGGTAGTCTAAGAGTTTGGAGTGGTTTGTGGGAGGAGGAAACTGAAGGTGAACGTCAATAAAAGTAAAGTAATGGCGTGTAGTAGGGGTGTTCATAGGGTGAATCTAAATGTGAGGCTGGATGGGGAAATATTGGAACAAGAGTGTTTTAAATATCTAGGAGGAACGATAAGCAGGAGTGGAGGTATGGAAGTGGAGATAAAACAGAGTGTGTGAAGGAAGGAAAGTTTTCGGAGCAATGGGAAGTATGTGGAAGACGAGAAATCTCTGAATGAAAGTAAAAAGTGCAATGTATCAAGGAATTGTTGTGCCAACAGTGATGTATGGGGCTGAGACATGGGCTCTGAAGAAAAAGGAGAGAAGAAAGCTGGATGTGATGGAGATGAGCTGTTTGAGGAGTATGTGTGGAGTTACTCGTAGAGACGGATTGAGGAATGAAGAGATACGTAGGAGAGTGGGGCAGCAGGAACATTTGTCAGCCAGAGTGGACAGAAGGGTGCTGAGCTGGTATGGTCATGTTGAACGAATGGGAGATGAAAGGCTTACAAAGAGTCAGATACAAGGGGAGATAGAAGGGCAGGAAGACCCCCATTGAGATGGAGAGACTGTGTAAGACAAACTTTGGATGATAAAGGAATGACTATAGATCAGGCAAAGGAAGTGGTAATAAACAGGAATGAATGGAGAATGCTTGTGAATAGTTGAGTGAACACGTGGTCATTTGGGGGAAGGGGTCGGGCGCAAGCTGGACTAGATAATAGTCCATCAGGCGCCTGGCCCGGGGAGACGATTAATATGAAGGGTGCGCCTGGAAGTATGGTGGGCGGTGACCGGTCAACTCAACCAGTAGACCATTTCAACCAGTAGCTCTCAACCAGTACCAAATCAACCAATACGGTTAGGTTAGGTTGCCAGTTAAAGCTAGGATAGAGTTTAAGTTGTGTCTTTTGACTTTTAAGGCACTTATGTTTGGCGAACCTAAGTATCTTGCTGACCTCTTGAGACGCCCTTTAGCACGTTCTGGTGCGATCCTGAGAAGCGGTGATGATGTACTGCATCTTGATGAACCGGTAGCTATCCAGCAGTCCTCTTTCTCTGATCGGTCCTTTTCTTTCGTGGCTCTTAGGTTATATAATGAATTGCCTTTATCAATTAGACAGCTGAACTCCATAGACTCTTTCAAAAAACAGTTGAAAACCTTTCTCTTCTGTAGGAGTTATGATCTTGCAAGTGGCACAGTGACAGGTCGTTACAGACTAACTGCTGCCATGTTAAATAATTGTTGTTACTTGAACTACAGGTGAACTGCACCACACTTCTCTTGATTGTGGTGATTGTGATTGAGGGAGGCAAAAGGCATAACTGCCTATAGCGAGTGCCTCCCCCATAGTTGAAAGAGTGACAGGGCCAAAATCAAGGGACGTTCGAGCCAAAATGCCTGGACACACGGAGTTTGAAGCAATTTAAGTCATAGGAAGAGGGAAAGACTGATTCTGGGAGAGAGTTCCAGAGCTCAGCTGTTGAGTAGAAGAAAGTTTGAGAGTAACGTTTCACTCTTGGGTTGGAGAGTTGCACAGAGTAGGGGTGGGATTGAGTTGCAAGACGGGTACCACGTGCCCTACGTAAAGGAGGTGGTATGCACTGGGATAGCTCTGAGGAACACTGATTATTATAGTAGCGATAGAATAGCGAGAGAGATGCAACATTGCGGCGGAGAGAGAGAGATTGCAGAGAATTGGTGAGTGGACGGGAGTTAATGATACGAAAGGCCTTCCTTTCAACTTTGTCTAGGAGAGCGGTGTGAGAGGAACCTCCCCACACATGTGAACAATACTCAATACAAGGGCGCACTATGCCCCTGTACAGAGCAAGAAGCTGTGCAGGGGAAAAGAACCCCCTAAGGCGGTTGAGCACACCCAGCTTCTGGGAGGCTGCCTTAGCAAGACTGGTAATATGGTCCTTCCAAATGAGAGCAGAAGAAAAAGAGACACCAAGAATATTGAGAGAAGATGAAGGGTTGATTTTTGTATTGTTGAAGAATAAGGGATAGTCCGCTGGGAGATCCTGACGGGTAGATAGATGGAGAAATTGGGGTTTGGAAGCATTAAAGTTAACAAGGTTTTCTCTGCCCCAATTGGAAATAGTATTTAGATCAGAATTTAAGAGTTCTATGGCTTCATTACATTTGTCGTTGAGGGATTGCTGGCTGGGGCGTTCTGAAAAACTAATGGAGTAGTGTAAGGTTGAGTCGTCTGCGTATGAATGGATGGGAATTAAGGTACAGTTAAGGAGATAATTTATAAAAATTAGAAAGAGAATAGGAGATAGGACAGAGCCCTGAGGAACACCGGAGTTTATAGGGTGAGGAAGTGAACAATGGCCGTCCACAACCGCGGCTATGGAACGGCCGGAAAGGAAATTAGAGACAAAGGCACAGATGGAGGGATAGAAACCGAAGGAGGGTAGTTTAGAAATTAAAGATTTATGCCAGACTCTATCGAAGGCTTTCGATATGTCTAGTGCAATAGAAAAAGTCTCACCGAAGTCCCGAAAGGAGGATGACCAAGAGTTAGTAAGATATGAAAGAAGATCACCAGTAGAGCAACCCTTAAGGAAGCCATACTGGCGATCTGAGAGCAGATTATGAGAAGAGAAATGCTTAAGAAATTTGGAAGCAAGAATAGTTTCAAAACTTTAGAAAGACAAGAGATAAGAGCAATTGGACGATAGTTGGAGGGTTGAGAGCGGTCACCCTTCTTTGGGACAGGTTGAATGTGAGCAAACTTCCAGCATGAAGGGAAGACGTTAGAGGATAGACAGAGACGAAAGAGTTTGCCTAGGCAGGGAGTCAGCACGGAAGCACAGTTTTTGAGAACAACAGGAGGAACACCGTCCGGACCGTACGCCTTATTAGTGTTAAGCCCAGAGAGGGTAAAAAGTACATCTTTAGAAGAGATTAGGATATTAGGCATAAGTAAGAGAGAGGAGGGCGGAGAGGGAGGAATAGCACCGGAATCATCCAAGGTGGAGTTTCTAGCAAAAGTTTGAGCGAAGAGTTTCGCTTTGTCAGAGGAAGAAGTGATGGTTGTGCCATCAGAGTGGGAAAGGGGAGGGAAAGACGAGGAAGAGAAATTGTTGGAGAGGTTTTTGGCTAGATGCCAGAAAGCTTGGGAAGAGCTAGAGTTGGATAGTTCAGTGCATTTATTATTGATGAAAGAGTGTTTGGCAAGTCGAAGAACAGATTTGGCTTGATTCCGGGCAGAAACGTATGAAGAATGAGAGTCTTGAGTTTTAAGGCGTCGGTACCGTTTGAATGCTTCCTCCTTATTGCGGACAGCAGTAGAACAGGCGTGAGTAAACCAAGATTTTTTAGCATTAGTCTGAGAGAAAGAGAATGGAATGTATGCTTCCATGCCCGATAGGATTACCTCGGTAATGCGTTCAGCACTCTCCGAGGGTCCTCGGCCATGGAAGCAGAAATAATTCCATGGGAAATCAAAGAAGTACTGCCGAAGAGCCTCCCAGTCGGCAGCGCCAAAGTGCCACAAGCGCCGCCGGCTAGGAGGATCGGGTGGCTGTACTGGAGAGATAGGACAGGTGACAGAGATAAGTTTATGGTCGGAGGAGCCCAGAGGAGAGAAAAGATCGACAGTATAAGAAGAAGGGTTAGAAGTTAGAAACAAGTCAAGAATGTTGGGCCGATCTCCGATGCTATCCGGGATACGGGTGGGTTGCTGAACTAACTGCTCTAGGTCATTTAGGATAGAAAAGACGTAGGCTTGTTCACCAGGTGGATCAGTAGTGTGAGAGGAGAGCCAATGGCGGTGGTGAACGTTGAAATCTCCTAAGATGGAGATTTCTGAGAAAGGAGAAATGGATAGAATGTGTTCCACTGTAGAGTTTAGATAGTCAAAGAATTTCGGAAAGTTGGTAGAGTTAGGGGAAAGATAGACAGCACAGAAATATTTAGTAAGAGAATGACAGGAAAGTTTGAGCCATAAAGTTGAGAATTCAGAGGAGTCGAAATCGGGAACACGAGAGCAAGTGAGTTTGTTGTGCACATATGCACAACATCCGCCTTTGGCTTTGAAACTAGGATAGAGAAAGTAGGAGGATACAGAGAAGGGGTTGCTGGAAGTTGCTACAGACACCTGAGTTTCGGTGAGGAAGAGAAGATCAGGTTTGTAGGAGGAGAGATGGTGCTCAACAGAGTGAAAGTTAGAGGAAAGTCCGCGAATGTTACTACTGTATTTGTATTATCATCATCATTATTATTAATAATCATTGTATTAGTAGTAGTAGTAGCAAGGGGAGAAGCAGGCGGCGGAGGATAAGTAAGAGGAAGAGGAGGAGGAGTAAGTGGTGGAAGAGGGGTAAGTGGAGAAGGAGGGATCTTCCTGCCGACTTTGAGCTTTGATACTCCGCTTGTCTTAATGAATCTTGAATCAATCTGTACATTAATCTAAAGATACCACGTGTAAGCAAAGAAACAATCTTTAGATTCATGTACAGATTGATTCAAGATTAATTAAGACGAGCGGAGTATCAAAGCTCAAAGTCGGCAGGAAGATCCCTCCTCCTCCACTTAACTCCTCCTCCTCTTCCTCTTACTTATCCTCCGCCGCCTGCTTCTCCCCTTGCTACTACTACTACTAATGCAATGATTATTAATAATAATGATGATGATAATACAAATACAGTAGTAATGTACCTTTGTAAATTGCGAAACGAACTGCATCCAGCTACCGTATGCAGCCATTTTGATATCAAGTCTTGGTTATGCTACCCTGCCAGTTAGCAACGACATTTTCATTCTCACTCCTTAGATTTTTTCTTTTCTATCTATCGATAACTTTAAAGGTGTAATATCTCCATCATATCAAAGACTCACCCTAAGGGTCATAGAGTAAATTAGTCTTATTTTTGTCTCCCGAATTTGCCATTAAATTTATGAAAAGGGTTACTGAATCACACTGTATAATTATATATAATATATTATATAATACCATATACTTTTTTTTTTTCTTTTTTTTTTCAGTGGTGTTCCTGATTTTTGTTGTTTAACCTGGGAACTGCCGGAAGACTCTTAAGAGTTCCCCCGGCGGACTGCGGGAAGACTTAACCCGTGGAGCCCCGGCTAGTTTTGTAATGTTTGTTCACCAGAACCCGGCCGGTTTTAAAAAAATTGTTTTATTCCAGAAACAATAGCGAATGGGTTAGGAATGAAGGAAAAACCACGAAAAACCGCTCAAAAAGCTTAAAGAATGGTCCTACAGAGCTCCCGAAAACGTATTTTACAAGAGTAAAAAATTGAAGGCAATTACCCCAAAAAACCAGGTTATTGCGCGCTCACGCGCACGCACGTGGACTTTGAGAGACTTTGTGTTTCAAACATCGGCACGGTTGCGTGGGATACGTACACAGTTCCCATACAAATCTGAGCCCTCTTGAGTGGCTACACCTGAGGTTACGGTCGGCGCAATTAGGGTGACGCGTCAGACGTGTCGCTGGGGCTGTGCGTTACATACATCGCCGACGCGTCAGACGCGTCGCTGGGGCTGTACGGGTTAAGAGTAAGGGGAAAAAAAATCCATTTAAAACACCCCCCAATTTTTTTTTTTTTTTTTATTTATTGTTTTGCCCCTGGTCCATGCCAAATATCACTCCTCCACCTCCCCTCCTTCCCCACTTTCCTCCCCTCCTTCAGTTATCACCTATTTTCCCTGTTATTCCCTTATTTTGTGGTATATTTTCGTGCTAACATTAGCGAGTTGCAAGCAGGGCATTGTCATCACTGTTACCAAGCGAATGGAAGAGAGAGAGAGAGAGAGTATCGATCGACAGTCTCTCTCCAGACTTGGGAAAGAGTGGTGGGGTGGGAGGTTGCCTCAGCCATACATTATGTGACTCCCGGCCTGTATCACCGATTTTGACCATCCAAACGCTGTTTCCTCTTGTTTTATTGTTATAACAGGTTAATACCTTTATAATCAACCTATAATAGGCGCATATGGATAAGTATTAATGCTATTTATGGTAAAATAACGATGTTAGTGATGGGAACAGCTCAAATACGTCAGCACAGGAGTGTGGTGTCTCATACCCCCATGCGCACTTTTTAGGTTAATCATGGATGGCGACCTTCTTTAACCATTCTTTTATTGTGTGTTTCAGATTTTGTTTCCTGTTTGGCACCTCTCACTTTATTTCTGTTTATATATTTATCAGCATAGGTCTAATGTTCGGCAGTTTTCTCTTGTTGCATTAATTTCATCTTTTTAAGGTCAATTATTGTGATTATATTAATTAATTTTATATCAATATTTTTAATCAACCATTTTTAACTTGAAGTTTCTCATATAACCTAATGAAAGTGTGAAAAGGAACAACTTGAGATGGTTCGGCCATATGGAACGTATGGAAAGCGAGAGAATGACTAAGAGGGTGTACGAGAGCGAGGTGGAGGGACAGAAAAGGAGAGGTAGACCGAATGAGAGGTGGAAGGATGGAGTGAGGAAGTATATGAACGAAGGCGGTGCTGGTTGGGGGGAGGGGCGTCGACTGACTGGGGACAGAGGTGCTGGTTGGGGGGAGGGGCGTCGACTGACTGGGGACAGAGGTGCATGGGGGCGGTTCGTTCGTGGCCACCCCTTCGGGGATCACGGCGTCAGGCAATAGATAGATAGATAGATATAACCTTTGCTTACTGTTTGTCTGTATGTATTGATTGTTTAGCTACTTCCAGACCTATGAGAGTTCCATATGGAGCTCCTACCTAAGGTCACCTAAGGTTGTGTTCGCCACTCTCCTAGCAGCACCGAGGAGCGCGTCGCCCCTCATTGTGGGTTGTGTTTTGGTGCAGCAGACTGTTTGAAGAGGCAGCACGCTCCCTTGCGAAGATGGGCTCGTCTGGCACTTTTTGCAGTTCAACATCGAGGGCTCTCTTGAAGTTGTCTAAAGAGACACCCCTCATGTTTTTTTTTTTTTTTTTTTATTCCAACTTACTTCCTCTCGGGCATAGGCTGAGAGCCTTAACATTCACCGCTTTACAATGAACAGTGAAGCCCGTGAGGTCTTGTTCCAGTCTAGGGAGTGAGACATGTGAAGCACGTAGAGTACAACGAGCACCTGCCATCTTGCCTTCACATGAGGCACGGTGCTCACTCATGGCCCGAAACGACCCCATCTCTGAAGCCACCTCGTTCCCGTGCTTCACTGTCTCACCCCCTACACTCGGAGTCTCACACTTACATACACACAACGCCACCTGTTGAGCAGATAACTCAGATAACAGATAGCAGATAACTCTTACTCGCCATGGGAGTTTGTTGAAGAGACGTGGGCCTCTGTGTGATAACCAGCCCTCTCGCAGAGAGCCCATAGCACCCCTGTTATTCATCCGGGGGATATTGCATTCCCAGCCTCTCCTATCACTGAATTTCATGACTATCGGAGTATGTAGGTTTGGTACTAAACCCTCTGCGATTTTCCTCGTGTATATTATTAGGTAGCGTTCTCTTCTACGTTCCAGCGAGTACAGTTTCAGTGCTCTTAAACGCTCCCAATAGTGTAGCTGTTTTACCGAACTTATATGCGAAGTGAAATTTCTTTGTACACTCTCTAAGTCATTTATTTCACATGCTTTGTATGGGGATGTTAATACGCTACAGTATTCAAGCCACGGTAGCACTAGAGATTTGAAGAGCGTTACCATAGGTAATTCACCGCATGTTTTAAATGTACGCAGAATCCAACCCGTTAAACGTTTCGCAGCCACAACTTTGACCTGGTTATGTTCTTTGAAACCCATATTTTCAGACATTAACACCCCAAGGTCTTTCACACTGTCTTTCCGTTCTATTATGTTGTTAGATTAGTGGTCTGGTTAATCTGCTCTACTTAACTAACAAATTTAGCTACTTCTATTTTTATCTTTATATTTCATTATTTTCATTGTTCTTGTTAAGATTTTTTTTTATTTATATCTGTTATTACTTCTTCATATTTTGCAATTGTTTGACTTTATTTTATTCTATTTATTAAGTTTTGATAGTATCAGTTGCTTGCCTTTGTGATTTCCTTAATATATTTGTACTATTCGTTATCTTACCCTATTTCATATTCCTTATTTCATTCATATGTACAGCTACTGACAAATGTTTGTGAGTTCTTGCGATCCATGTCATGCAAATATATCCATTTAGATATATGTTCAGATCAAATCAGCTATATATTAATACATACATATTATGTATATAGGGTAAGACGGGGTAATTTCGCCGTGACGCTAATAATTTGCATTCAAACAAGGTCACCCATGCCTCATTTTTAAATTTGGCTCTTATCATTTGGACAATGAAGGACATTCAGTTCTATAAAGACTGCACATCTTCGAGTTCAGTTTAGTTGATCTGCGGCTAGAGGGGATGGAGGAAAATAGGTGGCCAAAGAAGGTATACAGATGGGCGAGCGAGGAAAGTAAATGGAACAGAGAGTGCAAAAGAAGGCTGGGAAGGATAAATATAAAAGAGGACTGTGTGGGAGGGAATTTAGAAAATGAAATGGGAGAGAGGATTGGGTCATACTGGAAAATGGGAGAGGATGTAGGCCTATCAGAGAGATAGAGAAAGGGATAAAAGAGGAGGGAAGAAGAAAGTGGAGGGAAGGGGTAGAAAACAAAGCCACACTGTCGTATTACAGAGGGAAGGAAAAACCAGCTAGAGAACGTTTCTATGATGGAGGATGGGGATCTAAATTGCTGTTTAAAGCAAGGACAGGATGCCTAGACATATGAAAGAATGAGGAGATGGAACCAAATGGGACCGCACTGTAATCAATGCGAGATGGGAGGAGACCCAATAGTCGAGGACATAGAACACATAACGGAGTGTACAAAATATGATGATGAGAGAAACGAGTTGGAGAGATACATGAGGAATAGAGCTGGGGAAATGGGGTGGGAGGAAATAAAGCAGAGAGACGATAGAGGGGTAGGGGCACTGCTGGAGCTAACATAAGATATGGAAACGCAAGACATGGAGATGATGAAGAGGATACTAGAAAAGATATGGAGGAAGAGAAATGGGAATTTTTTTATTTTAATACCACAAATTTTCAGTGTTTTTTTATAAACAAAATTGTTCATTTGCATCAATATATAGTGTTTGTAATTAATTAGAAATCTCGGGAAAACCTATTTTCCCCATTAGGCCTATCGATCGATGTTGAGACACGCTCCCCGATAGTGATTTGAAAAGACATTAGCCTAACCTAACAACCTTACCTAACCTAACCTAGTATTATGGGTGGGGCTGCCGCCCCCACAGCCCCGCTGATTGAGTACTAATTCCTTAATAAAAAATAAAAAAAAATTGGCTGTCGATTACGAAGGTAAAAGGAAAGTCGATGAAGTCTATGGTGTTTACTCTGCAATCTTCTGCTTTATTGTACACTGATAACGGGAAAGTACCGTATCGACAACCTTGTTACGAAAATTAAATTTTAGTACCATACTTTTATTTAGTAGTGGCCCCGTAATCATTGACGATTATGCCTATTACATAAGGCACCCTCTTCAAACACTCATCCGCCGTAGTTTTGAATCTATCGCGCAGAGCATAAAAAATTGAGGAGCCTTCATCATGAGCGCACGCAATCTCACTCATGGTTCAGTCATTATGAAATTGGGTTCTCACTACGAAAAACCTTTGTAACAAATAAAAAACAAAAACAAAATAAGAATAACTATTCATAAGCTTTCCATATACTCGTGGATGTACTTGTGTGGATCTTTGACCAGACGCTGACTCAGGCGTCATTCTTCCTTCTCTGCTCTGCGCTCAACCGACCCAGACGTGTCTCCCCACGCTCCGCTCGTTCCGCATTTGTTGCGTCCCTAGTGAGTTTTTCTCATTTGTTTACTCCGGGATGTATCGAGTAAGGTTAGGATATGCGTAGCAGGAGGGTCCTGGGCGGGTTGCCTGCAGTGCAGTGTATTTTGGGTCGTGTGTTTGGGGCATCTATTTCGGGTGTACCCTCGTGGTCCTGTTGTGGACATGTGAACTTTTTCACGGTTAGCTAGCTTTGTGTTGCAGGCGGCTTTCATTACGCGTTATTATTGCTGCCTTTTATCTTTCTGATGAGGTAGCTTTTTATTCTCTGACGTTCCCAGCGTATTTTTCTTCACTTAGTGAAGTTTTTTCTGGGTCCCGAGTCAGTTCTTCCCTTTACCGGGAAGTGTTTGCTACAGTGGTGTGTTGACGGTGGTTCCTGTTGTGATATAATTCAGTGCTTTTTGTTTATATTACGACATGTTTACTGTGTTTTTCCGTCTGCTTAGGCCTAGCCAGCCTCTCGTAGCTTTGCCACATGCACAAGTGTTATTGATTTATGTTATAAATATGTACTACTGTGTCATGTGTGTCCTGGTTTAGTTGTGTATTGGCTAATTCCACGGACTATATATGTGTCCTGGTTTAGTTGTGTATTGGCTAATTCCTCGGACTATTTATGTGACCTGGGTTAGTTGTGCTTTGGCTAATTCCACGGTCTATTTGGTGCGTTCAGATTGAATCTGAACGGGGTGGGTTGCCTTTTCCGGCGGGTTTTCTTGGTTACACCATGAAAACCCGGCTGGTTGCCGAGTTTTAATCACGCGTGGTTAAAAAAGGCTTGTTTTCCCCGGCGATTAGTGGCCTGAGGCTCTCCAGGACTGCGTGTCTGTGGTGGGGCCTGTGTTCAGGCGTACTGTGTTTCCCGGCGGGATGGCTTTACCCATTTAACTAAGTGTTCATACGGACACTTGTTGAGTTGAGTTTTTCCCGGTTTTTGCAAAGCCAGTAAAACTAGGCTGTTTGTTGATCTTTCCTCCCCGGCGATCTTTTGCAAAGAAGTGGGGATAGGAATTTTGGGGTTAACGTTAAAATTCACACCCGGCGGTTGCACCTTGGGAGGGTAGGATTAACGGTTTTGTTTAATTCAGTGAAGTTAACCAGACATTCGAGGGGTACGATACGTATCGCCGCCAATTCAACATACGGCGATCTAGAACGCTTCGGGAGAAGCCAGATCTAGCATTTAAGACAGGCTTCCCAGTTTTTGATCTGCGAGATATTACGGGGGCCGGTGTCTTTGAGTTTTTTTTCCCAGTAAGAACTTAAAAACACCACTGGGAAGACTGCGTCATATATAAAAAAAGCCATGCTGGTCTTTATATTATGTCAGACGATATTCATAAATCTTTTGGACAAGTTAAGATATTTTGAAATCTTTAATTACGAACCTGCCGCATAGCGAGCCGTGATAGTTGTGTATTACGTCTCGTTACCCGGCAGGTTATCTAAACATTTGTGTTCGAACATGTTGGTGTAGCCTTATGAGCATTAATTCCTGGAAATTTTCTTTTTTTCCAAGCCGGGAACTTTCGAGAACCTGGAATAAACCGGGGGTGGGTTCGTGTTTTCCACCAGTCTCTGTCATGGCTACCATAGACCCTGTTTTTGCCTTGTGTATTGCTCCCTCCTGTTCAGGTATCCCTATATTTGCACACACTCATTGCATTAGATGTGTTAAATGTCTAGATCGCTCAAGGGGCTTGTGGGTAACGGGGAACTGTACCTTCTGTACTCAATTGAGTGCCAAAGTGTTGCGGGACAATAGTGGATCCGCGGCGGTCGCTTTGAGGGAGGTCAGGCAGCAATTGTCAACTTATGCTACCACAGTGGCTCATAAAGCGCTGCAATGTGATAATGTAATTCTTTGGGATAAATTATTGATTGAGCACCCCCCTATTAAACGTACCTCTAGAGTAACTGTACGAAAGTCGGCAGAGACTGGGCAGGGTACAGCACTTTCTCTGGTCCCTACAACTTCTAAGAGACCTCGTGAACCCACGCCCCCGGTGACAGCCTCCACGTCACGGGCGCGGTCCAGGTCCAGGTCGCCCCTCAGACAACAGCCGCCTAGTCACTCCTCTTCACCAGCAAGAAAGAGGAGCAAGGAGGAAAAGTCCAAGGACAGCTCTAGTGAAAGATCAGAAAAGTCTAAGAGCAGTGAGAAGTCTAAGTCACACCGCAGCCACAAATCTTCCAGGAAAGATTCTAAGGAGCGAAAGGCCTCCCGGCGTTCGCCGGAGCCTCGTGCCTCACTTTTTGCCTCTACTCCCGACTCATCTAATGTCCAATCCGATGGGGCGGGAGTGGAGTCAGAGACTGTGGTGGGGGTGTTGCCGGAGGACAGGTTACCAATGGAGATTACACACATAGACTTAGAGAGTTCTGTAGGCAGTGATCACCCTTTAGAATAATCTAGTGGGGGCTCAGTGGTGGATGGTGTTTCTGACTCCCAAGGGAGTTCGGGCCAAGGCCTGGGTGTATGGCGGTATTCCCAACCAGGGTATGAAGGCCCACGTTTGGTTCAAGAGCCACAGGTACGGACGGACGTCCACCGGGGACGCTGTGATCCCATCATCCATTCCTGATTTAACTTGGCACCAAGACGAGGTTCCGGCTTCGGCGGAACCCTCTCATGATGGGCCGGATGACAAGGATGAGGTGTCTATAATCTCTGACATGGAAGTGCAAGAGTCGGGTTCAGTTCTAGACGACTCGCAAGATAGGAATGATTTACCTTTGAGTTCTTCATCCACTAAATTTGTCACGGCGGAGGAAATAGATGGGTTGTTAGTAACTGCTCTCACAAAAAATTTTGGCCAACAGCCGGAGACTCCTACAGTGGACCTGGGAGCTCCCATGACAAGTTCAAGTGTTCGGCCTCTGATCGCTTTTATTGCTTTGACCAAGATTCCGCACCCTCCCCCTATATCACCTAATATAGTCGCTAGGCCTGCTTCGGCGGCACTGACTACTTCTAATGTAAGGGTGGTAACGGATGTGAATCCGCCCCCGTTGGATAAAGCACCGTTAAGAAAGGTAGCTATGCCCCTGTTATACGGTCCAGATGACTCATGGGTTCAAATGATCCCAACTAAGCCAGAGACAGCACAGCCCACTTTGTCAGGGGAACTTCCAGTGCCACGAAAGTGGGTAATCCAAGGAAATAAATCTAGAAAGTTACGAGCCTTGGATATTGCGGGTAATGTACTTTATGTTAATATTAAGGCCATTCCGAACCATTATCACCATGACTTTTTTGTGTATACAGCTACGCCTGCACTGCCCCCTGCCTCAGCTTCAAAGCTGTTTTCTGACTGGACCAAGCATGACGGTTTTAATGATATAAAAGCACTGTCAGCTCTCACTCCAGAATTAGATTTACAAACGGTCACAGACACAGCCGCTAACCCAGTGTTGAAGGTGGGGCAGTTGGGTCCAGGACCTTGGGTGGAATGGGAAGTAGAGGCTCAGAACTTTGCGACCACCTTCACCTCAAAATCCTCCCACCAGATTCCTCAGGACAGCCATTCTTGGTTCTCTATGCCAGTCTTTTCAGCCGGCGGAGTCCCATCTGCTTTGTTTGCTTTTTTAGCTGCCCCCAAAATCAATCTCTGTGAACTTAAAGATCCTTTCACTACGCCTTCACCAGCTCACCTAGACCGGGAGTTTAGGCTACGAGGGAAGGCGTATAGACTTTTTTCCCAGTACATTGTTACGCACCAGGTGGCGAAATCTATGTTACGATCCACTCAGGCAATCGCGGACGCGGAAGCCAGACGATCGGTTGAACTATCTCGGCGATTACTCCTTCAGACGTCGATTCAGTCGTTGGGAGATATACGCACGGCCTTGCTCGAGGCGGTGCGGGCGAGACAGGATCTCAGGATGTCCCTGGTGAGGAGACTCCCTGATAGAATTGCGAACCAGGTGGTCATGTCGCCGGTGCTAACTCCCTCGTTAATGTCCCCTGATGTGTGGAGAACTGTTTTCAATATGGCTCAAGCCTTTAAGCACAGTCCCACCCCTTCTAAGAAACCTGCTTTTAACTTTCCCAAACCCAAGCCAGTCGCAAAAGCTCAGCCGGGTGGGTCAAAGCCCTTTCAGATACCTAAGTCCGCCTCCCCCCAAGGTCAGTACAGGTACAAACAAGGTAAGTTTGCAGGTCATAAGGGCCGCAGCTATAGCAGACCAGGCCAGGGCTCGTCTTCTGCCAACGCCGGCCAGTCGGCTAAGCATCCACCACCACCACCACCGCCACCGCCACCACCAAAAAACTAAAGTCTCTCTCACTCCCAGGGCCGATCTCACGGCGGGTGGACCAGAGGGTAGTACAGCCGGCGAACCCTTGTCTGCTAACTGGGTCGTTCCGGACGTGTCACCGCGCATGGCCAGTAAATAGTTGGGCAAGGATGGTGGCACGCAAGGGCACCACCTGGCAGTGGCTCCGACGACCTCGTTTACGTCAGCCGACAAAGGCAACTTTAGTTTCTTTAGAGGTGGAGTCACTAGTCCAGGAAATGATCGCCAAGAATGTCATCATCCCAGTTCCTCAAAATTACCCAGTTTTCACATCCAAACTATTTCTAGTGCCCAAAAGGGACAGTATTCAGATGAGACCAGTCGTAGACCTGTCTTATCTGAACCTCCATATTCACAACATGTCATTCAGGATGCTTACAGTAAACCAGATCAGGCTAACACTTCCGCCGGGAGGATGGATGTGTTCTTCAGACCTGACGGACGCGTATTGGCACGTCTCGGTCAACAAAAGATTTCAAGGGTTTCTGGCCTTAAGAATAAAGCATCAGACTTATGTCTTTCAGAGGATGCCGTTTGGATTGAACCTAGCACCTCGCTTATTCACGAAATTAGTCCGGCAAGCCCTGATGCCCTTGTTAACCTAAGAAGTGCGCATGGGGGTAATTAGACACCTCTGCCTGTGCTGATGTATTTGAGCTGTTTCCATCACTAAAATATTCATTTTACCATATATAGCATTAATACTTATCCATACGCGCCTATTATGGGTTGATTATAAAGGTATTAACCTGAAACAACAATAAAACGAGTGAAAACAGCGTTTGGATGGTCAAAATCGGAGATACAGGCCACGAGTTATATAATGTATGAGTGAGGCAACCTGCTTTCCCGCCAATTTCCCCCAAGGCCACTGAGACACAGTCGATCGATACTCTCTCTCTCTCTTGCACTCGCTTGCTAACAGTGATGTCAATGCCCTGCTTGCAACTCGCTAATATTAGCACAAAAATATACCTCAGAATAAGGGAATAACAGGGAAAATAGGTGATAACTGAAGGAAGGGAGGAAAGTGGGGAAGGAGGGGAGGTAGAGGAGTGATATTTTGCATAGCCCAGGGGCAAAAAAAAAATAAAAAAATATATATATATTTTTTTCGATGTTTAAAGTTGATATTTTTTTCTGTGACTCTTAAGAGTGTTCCTGCAGTCCGCCGGGGGAACTCTTAAGAGTGTTCCCGCAGTTCCCGGGTTAAGGCAAGGGATCAGGATTTTATGGTATCTAGACGACTGGCTAGTGGTGGCAGAGACGGAACAAGTATGCATAAATCATGTCAACATAACATTAAAACATGTCAAAACTCTAGGGTTCAAGGTCAACCTGGTAAAGTCAAACCTTGTTCCCTCAAGAGTAGTTCAGTGGATAGGGCTGGTCTGGGACACAGCTACTCTCACTCTGAGTCAGAGTGTGGACAATCGCAACAGATTTCGCAGGAAATTGTTTATGTTCCTTCACAGTCTGACTACGACACGGAGAATCTGGGAGTCTCTGGTTGGCTCTCTCAACTTGGATTCAACTAACGGTACGGTTGGGCTGGTTAAGAGTCAAACGTTTAATATTGGAGGGCAACAAATATTTTCCGCTATTGCCGGCGAAAAAATTATGGCCCATACCAAAATTAATCCACAACTTACTAGCGGTCTGGGCGAAGAGGGAAACATTGCACTCTGTCATGTCATGGACCTCTCCTCCGCCGACGGTATGGGTAGACACGGATGCGTCAGGAACGATAGGTTGGGGCTTTCAATCAAACCAAGGGCACCAGGGTCAAGGGCTTTGGTCCCATTTAGAAATCTCCCACATCAATGTCAAAGAATTACTAGTCCCCTTATATTTCCTTCAGGCTCACGGCTCTACTTTACGGGGCAAGGCGGTGGCCTTCAGAATGGACAATCTGAATGCAGTTCACTGTATTCAGAAACAAGGGTCGACGAGATCTCGGGGGTTGCTAAACGTGTCAGAAGAGATTTTTATTCTAGCCAACAGGCTGGACATTCAGCTTCACGCATCTTACCTCCCAGGCGTAGCAAACGTCTGGGCAGACGCTCTGTCTCGGAGACAGAGCACAACAGTAGAATGGGCGCTCAGGCAAACCATTTTCGACCAAATGATTGCGAAGCCTTACCATCCACAAGTGGATTTGTTTGCGTCAGAGGAGACTCACAAACTCCCACTGTACCTCACCCGCCGGACGATAATGCCGACGGGCGGGCCAGATGCACTGGTGACAGACTGGAACAGGTGGAGTTCCATTTATCTGTTTCCACCGCCAGATGCGTCTCTAAGTGCCACGTAGTAAACAAACTACAGGATTATCGAGGCGTAGTCTCGCTAATCGCGCCCCTGTGGCCGGCGCAGTTGTGGTACCAGCAATTGAAGACGTGGTGCCCGGACCCGGTATCACTCCCGGTAGGGTTTTTCCACTTAGACACAATTGGCAACCTAAAGACCTCGCTGACTTTTGCATTATGGACATTCAGGAGGCCAAATGGCTAGCACCATATGGTAGAGACGTGACCAATAAATTCATGAATCAATATACCCAGTCTACTAAGCGACAGTATCAATCGCATTGGCAGGCCTTTACTTCTTGGATTCTTAGAACAGAACAAACTGTGCCCTCGGTGGCTTTGGCTTTTAATTATTTAAATTATCTGTTTGAGCAGAAACGTTTGTCTGTAGTGACGTTAAAAAATCACTTAACGGCGATTAGGATACCGTTTTTGGACCTTACCGGTCTCTCCATACCAGTTGCGGAGGAAAAAGGTTTTATGAGGGCATGTTTTAAACTCCGCCCACCTCCCCGTCAGCTCATGCCTACCTGGTCTCTGGACAAGGTATTGTCTTTACTTCATTCCCGTCTGTACCAAAATACTGCAGATTTTACATTACTTTTAAAAAGGGCAGGATTCCTTATGGCCTTGGCTACCGGGAACAGAGTATCTGAGCTGGCGGCGATGAGCAACACACCTAATTGCCTCAGGTTTGGTAGGCTTAATGAGTGTATTCACATTGCACCTTCCCCAGGGTTCATAGCCAAGAATGAGCACAGTGAACACGTGTTTTCAGAGTTCGCGGTGCCGGCGTTGAAAAGGGGAAAGGTGCACCATAATTTATGTCCAGTGCAAGCTCTAACCAAATATTTGAGAGAGCACCTCTAAATCACCACGGTGCTTTATGGGTAGCAAGTACGGGTAAACGCTTGATGAAACGTAGACTGGCTTCTCTCTTGGTCGAGGTCATTAAAGAGAGTAATCCTGGCGTTGTGGGTAGGGCCCACGATTTACGCAAGTGGGCGGCTTCGTTACGTTTCCTTAAGAATTTTTCTGTTGAAGATATTACGTCCACACAGTTGTGGGCCTCTAATCATACGTTTTTGACTCGTTACCTCTCAGTAGCTCTAGACAAACCTTCCTTGCCATGTATAGCTTTAAGGCAAAGGGTCTAGGTGGCCCCTAAGTCACTTTTGTTTAATTTAAAGAAAAGGGGGGGGGGGGTGCAGTCAGTGTAACATAGGACACCCTAGACCCCGCCAGAATATAAGAGCTCTGATACTGTTGATGGGTGTTGTGATATTTAAATTTCTCTGTACTATTCATTACAGGAAATTGTGCTAGTACAATTTTAGTACAAACAACAGTGTAGTTGTAAGTTGTTTTTGGGCTGAGAAGCAATCTAATTTAAGCATTGGTTATATTTTGCAAAGTATATCCACTAATTTTATGGGGTTTATATGTGCACATGTAAACTTATAAGTTTTATTTTTCACCACTTAATTTAAGTGGGGTGCCTCGTTAACTGGCGGATCTGTTCTCAGAGTTAACACCCTTTTTATCAAGCAGGCTTCTTTGAAGCACGCTCCTGCTTGTACCCCTTTTTGTATAAGTTGTACTGTATAAAGTTTATGCGCCAAATATATATCTTTTACAAAGTAAGAATACTATGTGGTTGTTTGATTATCTGCCTTTGCTAGAGTTATGATATGATTACGAATGTCCCCCTCCAGTCTTAGATATCAGGCATAATCGTCAATGATGGAGGGGCCACTAATAAATTATAGGTTTGACTCCTGCAAGGAGATAAAGAAAACCTAATATTTAGTAGTGGCCCCGTAATCATTGACGACTGGGGCCCTCCCGACCATCCCCTTCCCATTCGTTGATGTATTAAAGATTTTGGTATACTTGATATGTCAGTGAAGGAAGAATGACGCCTGAGTCAGCGTCTGGTCAAAGATCCACACAAGTACATCCACGAGTATATGGAAAGCTTATGAATAGTTATTCTTATTTTGTTTTTGTTTTTTATTTGTTACGAAGTTTTTTCGTAGTGAGAACCCAATTTCATAATGAGTGAACCATGAGTGAGGCTGCGTGCGCTCATGATGAAGGCTCCTCAATTTTTTATGCTCTGCGCGGTAGATTCAAAACTACGGCGGATGAGTGTTTGAAGAGGGTGCCTTATGTAATAGGCATAATCGTCAATGATTACGGGGCCACTACTAAATATTAGGTTTTCTTTATCTCCTTGCAGGAGTCAAACCTATAATATTACGTTTTCCGAGGGTTTAACACATTTTCATATGATCTTTAGAGCTATCGATGACTGAAAGTACCGTATTGACAACCTTGTTACGAAAAAGACATTTTAGTACCATACTTTTTTATTAGGTTTTGCCGAGGGTTAAAACAAATGTTCTTATGATCTTTAGAGCATATAGATTCATTATTTATCTTCAAATATATCAACAAAATTTGTGGTATTAAAATAACATTAAACTGAGAAATGGGGGGGGGGGAGGACGTGATAGGTAGATCTAAAAAACTGTCCCTTATATTATCCTTCTACTCTAAACTTTCCCTCCTACTAACGTACATTTCTGAGCCAGTACCGATACAAAGGTCAGCCCTGTGGATCTGCGCGGTCTGCGGGCGTGTTCAAAAGAAGAAGAAGAAGAAGGGAAGCTATCTATAGGCCTTTACAACAGCGCCTCCCTGTTTTTTCTTTCTTTAGTTATCTTCGTGTAGCCTAGTCACTACACCAGCTGGCAGTTCAAAACAATTCCAAATACAATTCCACATCTGATTTTCCGTTTAAGTTATTGCCACAACTGTTCTGGTCATTGCAGCACTGCCAGCAATTTTATTTGGAACCAAAGTAATATAAGTTTAACTAAAGATTCATTATTTAAACTTCAAAGAATTGAAAACAAAGTTTACTGTCAAATGTTAGGAGCTGCAAGGTACACTCTAGTTACCACACACATTCAAGTTGGTAACTTTTAGGATAATGCAGAAGCTGGAGGAACTAGATATAGGTTTTAAGGATGAAGCGTTTAAGATAACATCGTTATTTTTCGCAGACGATGGGATGTTGTTGGCAGAAAGTATAGAAGACGCAGAGTGAGTGATAGGAACGGTAATGAATACCAGTAGAGAGTGTGGACTGGAAATAAACAAACAAAAGAGTAGTATAATAATATTTAACATGAAGGAAAAGCCACAGGAAATAGCAGGAATAAGAGTCAGTAATAAGATGAAGTACTTAGGAATTACAATAAATGATAGTAAGAATTGTTTTAAGTTACAGAAAGGTATGATGATAGAGAAGGCAGTAAAAATGGCTAATATGACTTACTCAATAATTGCAAGGAGCTGCTCTAGATTATTAATAGGTAAGACATTCTGGAAAAGTGTAGCCCTCCCTGCAATACTGTATGGAGAAAATATATTGGATCAAAATAAACAGGAGATACAACGACTGCAAAGGATAGAGAATAGCGTAAGCAGACAAATATTGGGAGCTCCGAGGTATGTGCAAGAGGCAGCAATAAGAGGAGAGATAGGAATTTCAAGTATGAAAGCAAGGATAATGGAGGGACAGTTAAAGTATTTACAATATATTTTGAGAGAAGAAGGGAACAAATTGCTTGGAAGAATAGTGGAAGAGATGAAAGAGAGAAAGAAGAATAAATGGATAAAAGGATCAATAGAGGATAGAAAAATGGTAGGGATAAGAGGAGGGAAAGTGACAAATGAAGAGATAAAGATGAAGGTGAGAGAGTGAGATACTAAAGTATGGAAGCAAGAAATGGAAGAAAAACCAAGTCTGAAAATGTATAGAGAATGGAGAAGAGAGATAGGTGGCCAGGAGAATGTGTATGATAGTAGGGAGGCTTCGGTGATCCTGTTTAAATGCAGGAGTAACAACATGAACCTGGGGAACAGACGGAGATTTAGTAACGAGACGACTGAGTACATCATGTGTGGCTATGAGTATGAGGACCTGAACCATTTTGTGCTGCACTGCCCGGCGTACAGCGAAGAGAGGAGGAACAACCCAGCACTGCAGCAGCCCTACCAGGAGGATGAGGAGTTGACTATTGGCCGCCTACTATTCAACAGCAATACAACAGAAGAGGCAAAAACAACGGTGTATATAGACTTTGGCAAATAAGAAATAAGAAAATAAAGGAATTATTAAGAAAAAATAGACCCGGACCCAGACCGCAAGAAGAACCCTACATCAGGGAGTGCCACTTTAAAGGCATTACTCCCGCCAATCAACTGAATTGAACTGAATGCGGGGAGAAATTGGAACCTCTTCTATTAAGGCTAGAGCTATAGAAGGTATGTACAGTATATATGTATATAGCCTATACTCAGGGGCATACCCCATATATCTCTTATTGACCTCTGACCGTTTTGGTGAGGTCAGTCCTCATGGTATTAGTGAGTTGGGCCTATAATTAGGCCTTGAAATTGGGGTTGGGTGTGAGAGGGATCTGCCTTGTAGGCCTATGGGCCGATTTTCTTTCTGCAGACTCCCATTTTCTTATGTTCATAAATTAGGCTTACATTCGTTAGAGAGACGCAGAGTTATTAGAGGGGATATGAGAGGTATTCAAGTGGGTTAGTGGGATTAATAAAGGGAACATGAAAGATTTACTAAAGCTCAGAGATAGCGAAAGAACTCGAACAAATGGTTTCAAATGAGATAAATTTTGTTTCAGAAAAGATATAGGCAAATACTGGTTTGGTAACAGAGTTGTAGATACAGTAGGTGGAATAGGCTACCAAGTACTATAGTACGATCTAGAACGATAGAGAGCTTTAAGATAAGGGTGGATGGGACGCGTTAGCCTTGGTCGGCAACCCAGTTAGGGGATACAACCTTATAAAAATCCGTGTGGATGGGACTCGTCAGACTTGGTCGGCAACCTGTCTAGGGGAGTAAACCTGATACAAATCCGTACTGCTTATATAAGTGTAAGGCAGGTTAGTGGATGGACTAGCCGAACACCACTGTAGAAAAAATAGTGCTAACAAGATACATAGAGGGCCTCAGAGTTGGACGGATCCTAAATTGAGTGGTCAATCTTGTAAGTCCTTCAGTAAGCTGGCTCGGGTTGTCCCTCTTACAGGGAATAGGTCCGCTTGGGGGCCTTTTGTTTGTGGCCACCCACATTAAAGGGAGTATAAGGCGTCCGGCAATAGATAGATAGATATGGACGAGATGGGTTGGGTGTGAGGGGGATCTGCCGGGTGAGGGCCAATCGGCGCTCTGCAGACCCCTGTTTTCTGACCTCTAACCGTTTTGGTGAGGTCGGTCCTCATGGTATTAGTGAGCTGTGTCTATAATTAGGAGTTGTAATTGGGGTTGGGTGTGAGAGGGATCTACCTTCTATGGGCCAATCGGCTTTCTGCAGAATCCCATTTTCTTATGTTATGTTCTTATAACTGGGAGTGGCCGACTCGAGACAGAGCCCGAACAGAAACAACAGTTAAAGTTCCAATTCTTAGGGTCCGGGACCACTTTTGCGTTCCCTCACCCCTTTCTCCGTCTCGTCTAGTAGGTGAATTTTACAAGAGAAGGAGGATTCCTAGCCTACGTTATGGCAACATAAAAACAATGAAAGCACAGGAACTGAAAAAAAAGAGGAATATATTGACATACTAGACTTACAGTATGGCAACATAAAAACAATGAAAGCACAGGAACTGAAAAAAGAGAGGAATATATTGACATACTAGACTTACGTTATGGCAACATAAAAACAATGAAAACACAGGAACTGAAGAAAAAGAGGAATATAGAATGAGATACCAAAATCTGAATCAATGAACTACAACAATGATCAAGCCTGGAGACATACAGAAAATGTAAGAAAAACATTAAAGAGCGAAGAGAACATCCATGACAATATCCCAGCATTAATAGTGCTGTTTAAGGGGAGATTTCCACTTGAGGGATTTTTTCTTGACCCCTTTTTCCCTCGTGTTTAGCCCCATTGTTTTTTAGATTTTAAGACTTTCGCCCCATTAATTTGGCGATTTTAAGACGTTCGCCCCTTTAATTTGTCGATTTTAAGAACTTTCACCCCATTTATATAAATTTTAAGACCATTTGTGCTATTTAGGTGTCAATTTTTTCCTGGCGAGCAATAGCGAGCCTATAATTTAAGAGGAACCGGCCTTCGTCCGAGATATTTTTCTACCGAAAATTTAAAAATTTAAGAAAGGGGATCAGCAGAAAAGACTGGGGAAAGACTGATTCTGGGAGAGAGTTCCAGAGCTCAGCTGTTGAATAGAATAAAGACTGAGAGTAACGTTTCACTCTTGGGTTGGAGAGTTGCACACAGTAGGGGTTGGATTGTGTTGCAAGACGGGTACCACGTACCCTACGTAGAGGAGGTGGTATACACTAGGAGAGCTCTAAGGAGCACTGATTATTGTAGTAGCGATAGAATAGCGAGAGATGCAACATTGCAGCAAAGAGAGTTTGCAGAGAGTTGGTGAGTGGGCAGGAATTAATTATACGAAAGGCCTTCCTTTCTACTTTGTCTAGGAGTGTGGTGTGAGAGGATCCTCCCCACACATGTGAACAATACTCAATACAGGGACACACTGTGCCCCTGTACAGAGCAAGAAGCTGCGCAGGGGTAAAGAACCCCTCGAGGCGGTTGACCACACCCAGCTTCTGGGAGGCTGCCTTAGCAAGACTGGTTATATGGTCCTTCCAAGTGAGAGCAGAAGAAAAAGAGACACCAAGAATATTGAGAGAAGATGAAGGATTAATTTTTGTATTGTTGAAGAATAAGGGATAGTCCTCTGGGAGTTCCGGATGGGTAGATAGATGGATAAATTGGGTTTTGGAAGCAATAAAGGCAACAAGGTTTTCTCTGCCCCAATTGGAAAAAATAGTTAGATCAGAAGATAAGTGTTCTATGGCCTCATTATGTTTGTCTTTGAAGGATTGCTGGCTGGGGCGTTCTGGAAAGCTAATTGAGTAGTGTAAGGTAGAGTCATCTTCGTATGAATGGATGGGACTGGAGTTACAGTTGAGAAGATCATTTATGTTAGAAAGAGAATAGGAGATAGGACAGAGCCCTGAGGAACACCGGAGTTGATAAGATGAGGAAGTGAGCGATGGCCGTCCACAACCGCAGCTATGGAACGGCCGGAAAGGAAATTAGAGACAAAGGCACAGATGGAGGGATAGAAACCGAAGGAGGGTAGTTTAGATATTAAAGATTTGTGCCAGACTCTATCGAAGGCCTTCGATATGTCTAGTGCAGTAGAAAAGGTCTCCCCGAAATCCCGAAAGGAGGATGACCAAGAGTTAGTAAGATATGAAAGAATATCACCAGTAGAGCGACCCTTAAGGAAGCCATACTGGCGATCTGAGAGCAGATTATGAGAAGAGAAATGTTTAAGAAATTTTGAAGCAAGAATAGTTTCAATAACTTTAGAGATACAAGAGATGAGAGCAATTGGACGATAGTTGGAGAGTTGAGAGCGGTCACCATTCTTTGGGACAGGTTGAATGAGAGCAAACTTCCAGCATGAAGGGAAGACGTTAGAGGAGAGGCAGAGACGAAAGAGTTTGCCTAGGCAGGGAGTCAGCACGGAAACACAGCTTTTTAGTACAACAGGAGGAACACCGTTCGGACCGTACACCTTCTTAGTATTAAGCCCAGAAAGGGTAGAAAGTACATCTTTAGAAGATATTAGGATATTAGGCATAAGTAGGAGAGAGGGGGTAGGAGAGACAGGTATAGCACCGGAATCATCCAAGGTAGAGTTTCTAGCAAAAGTTTGAGCGAAGAGTTCAGTTTTGTCAGAGGAAGAAGTGATGGTTGTGCCATCAGTGTGGAAAAGGGAAGGGAAAGACGAGGAAGAAATATTGTTGGAGAGGTTTTTGGCTAGATGCCAGAAAGCTTGGGAAGAGCTAGAGTTGGATAGTTCAGTGCATTTATTATTGATGAAAGAGTGCTTGGCAAGTCGAAGAACAGATTTGGCTTGATTTCGGGCAGAAACATAGGAAGAATGAGATTCTTGAGTTGTAAGGCGTTGGTACCATTTGAATGCTTTCTCCTTGTTGCAGACAGCAGTAGAACAAGCGTGAGTAAACCAAGATTTTTTTGCATTAGGCTGAGAGAAAGAAAATGGAATATATGCTTCCATGCCCGAGAAGATTGCCTCGGTAATGCGTTCAGCACTCCCCGAGGGTCCTCAGCCATGGAAGCAGAAGTCATTCCATGGGAAATCAAAGAAGTACTGCCGAAGAGCCTCCCAGTCGGCAGCGCCAAAGTGCCACAAGCGCCGCCGGCTGGGAGGATCGGGTGGCCGTACTGGAGAGATAGGAAAGGTAACAGATATAAGTTTATGGTCGGAGGAGCCCAAAGGAGAGAAAAGATTGACAGTATAAGAAGAAGGGTTAGAAGTCAGAAATAAGTCAAGAATGTTGGGCCGATCTCCAAAGCGATCCGGGATACGGGTGAGTTGCTGGACCAGCTGCTCTAGTTCATTTAGGATAGAAAAGACGAAGGCTTGTTCACCAGGTTCGTCAGTAGTAAGAGAGGAGAGCCATTGGCGGTGTTGAACGTTGAAATCTCCTAAGATGGAGATTTCCGAGAAGGGAGAGATGGATAGAATGTGTTCCACTTTAGAGTTTAGATAGTCAAAGAATTTCGGAAAGTCGGTAGAGTTAGGGGAAAGATAGACAGCACAGAAATATTTAGTATGAGAATGACAGGATAGTTTGAGCCTTAAAGTTGAGAATTCAGGAGTCGAAATTGGGAACACGAGAGCAAGTGAAACTAGGATAGAGAAAGTAGGATACAGAGAAGGGGCTGCTGGCAGTTGTCGAAAATAGCTAGAATAATGCCACAATCTTAACATTATCGCTCTAGATTCCATGTCATCTCAACCAGTAGACCATTTCAACCAGTAGCTCTCAACCAGTGCCAAATTAACCCAGACCAACCAAACCAGTGCCAAAATATAGTATTAACCTAACCTAACCGTATTGGTTGATTTGGTACTGGTGAGAGCTACTGGTTGAATTTGTGCATGCGCCTTTCTCTCCCCCCTGGAAACCCCAAGCACAAGGAAACGGGTTGGCGGGGCGGGGTGCGAGGGTATATAAAGGGGAGAGAGCTGCAAGGGGAGTCAGTGAGCCGGTGAATGAGATCAGAGTAACACGTATGTTAACCTGCAGCGTCCTATACAAGCTAGCAACATGGTGAGTGTTTGTACTGTAATTCTATGTTTTTGTCCTATTTTACAATCATACAAAATGGTAAACTTAGTCATTACTTAGTTTTAATGATTAAACTTCGCCTGCCTCCCATATATACTGTATATATTATCTCACAAATGCTGCATAAAATCGTCTAATGATAGCCAAAATAAACAGCTAAAACGCGTCAGAGCTTCAAAGGGTTAACATATGACAGGCTTTATCGTCGATTCAAATATGCATTTACAATATTGAGAGCGAGAATATAAGCCAGAAAAGCGTCCTTGTATACTACAGGCGTTAACCCCTTGAGGATCAGGACGCGTTTTGGCAATATATTCTGGATATCATTAAGGGGGGTCACCGTTTGTTATTGTTTTATCTTTCTCTCCTTTTCTCTCTTTCCCTGGCTTGTATCGATTCGGCCCCATTCAGCCAACTGTTTTAAGACGTTTATCCCCATCCAGGTGTCGATTTCTTCCTGGCGAGCGATAGCGAGCCAGCATTTTATGGAGAAATCCGGCTTCGCCGGAGGCATTTTTCTTTCGAAAAATGTACAAATTTAGCTTGCTGTCAAAACAAAAATATATATGTGCTGGGAAAATATTGACACCTGGATGTGGGTAAACGTCTTAAAACAGGCTGAATGGGGCCGAATAGATACAAGCCAAAGAGAGAGGGAGATAAAGAGAAAACAATGCGAGGTGGGCTCCCTTAAACAATGGTATTTATATTAGGAAGGGTATATGGAAGTCAGAGGGATAATCGAGACAATCTTCACCCTTTTAGGGGGGATGGGTCACTTTTTGGCCGATTTTTGCATGTATTCATAATTTTTCTAGTTTCCTCCCTAGACCTCCATCAAATTTAAATAAACATCCATTAGATCCCCCTTCTAGATTAATTTGCATATTTTTCGGTAGAATAATGTGCCGGCCGAAGGCTGGTTCTTCCAACATTACAGGCTCACTATCGTTCGCCAGGGAAAAAATCGACACCTAAATAGCACGAAAGGTCTAAATATTGACGAAGAAATGGGGCGAAAGGTCTTAAAATCGACTAACTAATGGGGCAAACATCTTAACATCTGAAAACTAATGGGGCTAAACATGAGGGAGAAAGTGGTCCAGAAAACCGGCGCATCCCCCCTTAATTCCGACAGATCCTTCCTAAGGTGTGTAAAATCGTCTAAGGATGGCCAGAATAAAGAGTCACAATATACCATGATCCTCAAGGGGTTAAGCTTGAAATACTACAGTGTATCTAGTAAGGGAGCTCAGACGGTATTGTGCAGCATAATTTACTGGTTCGGCTCAATGGTTTAAGGAAAGGGTTTAGTTTGCTCTCTAAACCTCTATCAAACTTTAAAAAAAAAACACCCACAAGACTATATAATATATAAATATAAATTTTTAAATTTTTCGGTAGAAAAATGTCACGGCCGAAGGCCGATTCCTCTTCAAATACAGGCTCGCTATCGCTCGCCAGGAAAAAAATCGACACCTAAATGGCACGAAATGTCTTAATATTGGCAAACTGCAAAGTAATGGGTCAAAAGGTCTGAAAATCGCCAAACTAATGGGGCGAATGTCTTGAAATCTCATAACTATTAGGGCTAAACATGAGGGAGGAGGAGGACTCGAAAAACCAACTTCCTCCCCTTAATATCGCAACATTCTGGTGACTTCAATGCTGCAATAAGTAATGATGAAAAGCGAGTGTGCTGAATCTTATAACAGTCTGACTAAAATCTCTCTCTCTCTCTCTCTCTCTCTCTCTCTCTCTCTCTCTCTCTCTCTCTTTTTTGAGGGGGTATTTTTCAGGTTTGATGTAGGTTTTGGGACGGATCAATAAATACATAAATAGCTAAAAATTCTCCCCTCAACTCTCAATACAATGGCGTAATTTTAATGTTATTCTGGCTAACACTAGACGATTTTGGTATGATGTTTATGAAGGTTATGGAGGGATGAAAGGGCTATAGTCCATTATGGAGGGATGAAAGGGCTATAGTCCATTCATTATAGTCCATTATGGAGGGATGAAAGGGCTATAGTCCATTCATTATACAAAACAACTTGACCACTAACATCTAGAACTCAAAAACAACTTGACCACTAACATCTAGAACTAAAAAACAACTTGACCACTAACATCTAGAACTCAAAAACAACTTGACCACTAACATCTAGAACTCAAAAACAACTTGACCACTAACATCTAGAACTCAAAAACGACTAGCGTGATTGAGCTAATATTTTTGTCATTCAGGAAGGGTATTAGATTGGTTATCAACTCTGCAAAGCAGAGTGGTATCGCGCACACAGATCCCACCCGTATATTGTGCACCACCAGTCAGCTCGTCTGTCGTCGTCGTCGTAGTCGTCGTCGTCGTCTGTCTGTCCGGAAACTCCTCCTAGACCGTTCGATGGATTTTCACAAAATTTCACAAGTATATTAATTTGGTCAATGCGAAGGTCAGTCAAAAGAAATATTCCATTTAACTTAAAGGTTAAGGTCAAAGGTCAAGGTTAAAAATAAGGTCAATATTTCATATTTTTTAGTTTTTACTCAAATGTCTTAATTTTTAATATACAAGTTACTGCTAATCTTGATATCGCATTGACCAAATCTTAGGTCAATATTGTAAAGGGTAAGGTCAAAGGTCAAGGGTCAAAATAAGTGTTTCACTAGTATTTCTTGTACTAACTGTTAGATTCTCACTAGGCTTACCATGTATATTCGGAATACCTAGGCCAAGGTCATACAAGAAATTATACAATTCTATATGAAAGGTCAAGGTCACAGGTCAAGGTCAAATATATGGTCACTATTCTATTTTCTTTACTTTTCATGCAAGCTTCACACAATTTGGTGAGATAGCTGAAATGAAAAGGAAAATAACGAATTTTGAGACAAATACCATAAAGGTCAAGGGTCAAGGTCAACTATTCTAATAATATATATGAAACTAACTGATGGGTTTTAATGACATTAGGCATGCTTATTTGATTTTCCTGGGCAATTTCAATGAAAACAAAAAATGTACTCTTACATATAGGTAAAGGTCACAGGTCTAGGTCAAAGGTCAACTTATACTATATATTTTAATTATTACTCAAATGTCTTAATTTTCACTATACAAGTTACTGGTAACCTTGATATCGTATTACCCAAATTTTAGATAAATATTATAAAGGGTAAGGTCAAAAGTCAAGGTCAAAGGTCAAAATAAGTTTTTATTAGTATCTATTATACTAACTGTTAGATTCTCACTAGGCTTACAAAATATATTCGGAATACCTAGGCCAAGGTCATAAAAGCAACTATACAATTCCACATGAAAGGTCAAAGTCACCGGTCAAGGTCAAATAAAGGTCGATATACTATTTTCTCTACTTGTCATGCAAACTTCACAACATTTGGTAGGATAGTTGCACTTTAAATGAAAAGGAAAATGTATATATTTTGAGATACATATTATAAAGGTCAAGATAAAGTTCAAAGGTGAAGGTCATCTATTTATAAATATATATGAAACTAATTTATGGGTTTTAATTACATTAGGCATGCATATTTGATTTTTCTGGGCAATGTCAATGCAAACAAATATGTAATCTTTCGTCAAGGTCAAAGGTCAACTTTTGTTATTAATCAAAAAACATTACTAAAATTTTGGAAAACTGGCTGTGTTAGTTGCTTATTACTTAAATAACATGTATATCAAATTTCACATAAATATTGTAATAGTTAAGGTCAAAGGTCAAGGTCAAAGCAAGAGTGTTTGTCATTTTCCCTAAACTACTCCTAGACTGTTTAATGTAGTGTCACCAAATTGTACAAGCAAATTAATTTGGTCAATGCAACGACCATTCATATAATGTTTTTTTTTTTAGTCAAAGGTCAAGGTTACAGTATAAGGTCAATATTTCTTATCTATAAGTGTTTATATGAATTACACCATATTCATAACGCTAGTTAATACTAACATTGGTGTTAAGCTAACTAAATTCTCGATAAGAAATGTTTAGGTCAAAGGTGAAGGTCAAAGGTCAAACTAAGATTTTTACTAGTATTTCATATTTACTGTAAGATTCTCACTAGGTTTATCATGTATGTTCAGAATATCAAGGTCATAAGTGAATAAACATAATTTCATTTGATAGTCAAGGTCAAAGATAAGGTCAATGTGCTATTTTTTTTACTATTCATGTAAACTTCACAACATTTGTTGAGACAGTTGTGCTTTAAATGAAAATTAAAAGGTTACATTTTCAGACATGAAGGTCAAAATAAAGGGCAAAGGTCAAGGTCAACTATTCCATTTGATAACTTTGTTCTTTTAATGAAATTTGGCACACTTATTTGATTTTCCAGGGTTACATCAAAGCAAAAAAATTTTTTGATCCTACATAAAGGTCAAGGTCACAGGTCAAGGCCAAAAGTTAACCTTCATCTTCAAAAATACTCAATTTTCGAAAAGCTGACTGTTAGTTGCATTTTACTTATATAACATACGGTATATATCAATATTATATATATATTATAATACTTTAGGTTAAAGGTCAAGGTCAAAGATCAAAACAAGAGTGTTAATCATTTTCCCTAAACTCTTCCTAGACTGTTTAACCCTTTCTGTGCCGGTGACTTTTTTTTTGTATTGTCTTCTAGCTAAAATTAGACGATTTTGTGAAGCTTACGAAGGATCTGTGGTAGTAAAAAGGGTTAGTTAAGATAGGTGAAAGCCTGCTAATTTTCTGGGGCCCTTCTTAAGCTGCATACAGTCATCTATTATTATCCAGTATGAAAGGAAAACGACAGAACTGTTCTAAACGGGTTAATGTATCATCACAAAATTTTGCTGGCAAATTCGGTTGGTCAATGCAACCATTGTCCAATTATGGTGTTTTAGTTATTCAAAGGTAAAGGTGAATGGTGAAGGTCACAGATTATGGTCACTATTTCTTTCTTTTTTATATATTTTAAATTTAAATTACACCATATTCATAACGCTACCAAATAGTGTTACGCTGACCAAATTATAGATAAATATTCTAATTGTTAAGATAAAATGTGAACATAAATTTAATTATATATACAGATTATAACTATATACTGTATATATATATATATATATATATATATATATATATATAATATTTTCGGTTGTCTGTGTGTGTGTCTATTCTTAATAGGCGGCCGCAGTTTTGGACCTGGGGAGCTGAAACTTTGCATGTGGGTGTCTATTGACCTGGGTCAGGTCATAGAGGGGGCGAGGCCACGATCGGAGGTCGTTTCGAGGCCGAAATTGAAAATAAATAAATAAAACAATTTAAGAAAATGGCCGTTTGGGGCAGAAGGAGGCCTCCGATCGAAAAGGTGTATAGAACGAAAGTTGTTCGCAGCCCCCCAAAATGGGGGTACGGATGAGGTCAGATCCAAAATCGGAGGTCATTTAGCGCCCGAAATCGAGGTCGCAGTTTAATGAGGCACAGGGAGGTCAAGGCCGGTGATTATGGTAGTAGTAGTATTGTGATGATTGTGGTAGTAGTGATTGATGATGGTGATTATGGTAGTAGTAGTGATGGTGATTATGGTGATTACCCGGGCAACGCCGGGTACCCCTGCTAGTACAGTATATATACAGTATATATATATATATATAGTAATGGTGGTAGTTGTAGTTATGATGATAGCAATAGTGATGATGGTGATAGTAGTAGTAATAATGGTGGTAATAGTAGTGATGATGGTAAACCATCGCAGAGTTGGGTATTCTGTTTTGATTTTGGGCAAAGCGGCACTTCTACTTTATTATTAGACGATTTTATTCAGATTACAAAGTGTATAATGAAAGCCAGAGGGTCTGATGAGATAGTCTTTCACCCTTATAATTCCCAGAGATCTTTCCTAAGCTCTACAAAATCGTCTAACGCTAGCCAGAATACAACTGCCCAAATGAGTCATAACTTGCTAAGGGTGGGGTATCCAGAAATCAGTTGTTCAGAGATTAAATTAATTAACCATCAGCTGCATAATAGACCAACTAATATAGTATTAAGGGGAGATGGACTGGTTTTCCTGGCCCCCCTTCTCCCTCGTGTTTAATCCCAAAGATTTTTAGGTTTTAAGACGTTCGACTCATTAGTTTGACGACGTTATGACTTTACACCCCAATTCTTTCTCAATATTAAGACCTTTCGTGCCATTTAGGTGTCGATTTAATCCTGGCGAGCGATAGCGAGCCTGTAATTTAAGAGTAACCGGCCTTCGGCCTGGACATTTTTCTATCGAAAAATGTAAAAATTTATTTTGAAGGTGATTCCATGGGGTGTTCTTTACAGGTTGATGGAGGTCTAGCGAGGACACTAAGAAATATAGGAATAAATTAATTAATAGGCTAAAAGAACGGTCCATCTCCCCTACAACATAATTAATAGGCCAAAAGAACGGCCCATCTCCCCTACAACATAATTAATAGCCTAAAAGAACGGTCCATCTCCCCTACAACATAATTAATAGGCCAAAAGAACGGCCCATCTCCCCTACAACATAATTAATAGGCCAAAAGAACGGCACATCTCCCCTACAACATAATTAATAGGCCAAAAGAACGGCACATCTCCCCTACAACATAATTAATAGGCCAAAAGAACGGCACGTCTCCCCTACAACATAATTAATAGGCCAAAAGAACGGCACATCTCCCCTACAACATAATTAATAGGCCAAAAAACGGCACATCTCCCCTACAACATAATTAATAGGCCAAAAGAACGGCACATCTCCCCTACAACATAATTGATAGGCCAAAAGAACGGCACATCTCCCCTACAACATAATTAATAGGCCAAAAGAACGGCCCATCTCCCCTACAACATAATTAATAGGCTAAAAGAACGGCACATCTCCCCTACAACATATTTAATAGGCTAAAAGAACGGTCCATCTCCCCTACAACATAATTAATAGGCTAAAAGAACGGTCCATCTCCCCTACAACATATTTAATAGGCTAAAAGAACGGCCCATCTCCCCTACAACATATTTAATAGGCTAAAAGAACGGTCCATCTCCCCTACACCATAATTATCTACAACCTTGTACTCAAACCAATGCGGGCGCCTATCTTTTCTTAGGCGACACTTAGGGGTGATGGTCTATTTTTCTGGCCCCCCCCCCCCCTTTTCCCTCATGTTTAGCCCATTAGTTTTCAGATGTTAAGACATTTGCTACAATAGTTTGGCGATTTTGAGACCTTTCACCCCATTTATTTGTCAATATTAGGACCTTTCGTGCCCTTTAGGGGTCTATTATTTTCCTGGCGAGCGATAGCCAACCTATATTTATAGGAGGAACCGGCCTTCGGTCGGAAAATTTTTCTACCAAAACATTTACAAATATATCTCGAAGGGAGGTCTAGAGGGTGTTTTTTTAAGCTTGATGGAGGTCTAGGGAGGGAAATAAAAGAATATTTAAAAATATGTACAGTATATATTATACAGTACAGTATATATATATGGAAATAAATACACCTATCTCCCTTTAACCCCTTCACACACCATTGCGTAATCTTCATCATATTCTGGTTACCATTAGACGATTTTCTTTAGTTTGTAATCTACCTCTACGACTCGAATGGATAAATGCGATCTCAATAAACCCTCTTCATAGCCTGTAAGTCCTTCTCAAACTGCATAAAATCATCAAATTTTAGCCAGCATTAAAGTTAAAAAGGCTATAATTATATAGACAATGTTATTTAGATTAGGAAGGATCGGTGAGTGTTAGAGGGTTAATTGAGATCATTTTGATATCTCTAAAGGCTCACGGTATTTTTTTCTTTTGGTCCCCTTTCTTCCTCGTGTTTAGCCCCATTAATTTTCAGATTTTATGACTTTCGGCCCATTACTTGGACGATTTTAAGACCTTTCGCCCCATTTTATTTGTCAATATTAAGAGTTTTCGTGCCATTTAGGTGTCGATTTTTTCCTGGCGAGTGATTGCGAGCCTGTAATTTAAGAGGAACCAGCCTTCGGCTGGGAATTTTTTTCTATCGAAAAATGTACAAATATATCTTGCAGGAGCGTCTTGGGGGTGTTTGTTTAAGCTTGATGGAGGTCTAGGGAGGAAACTAAAAACACATATAATACAAAGATATATACATGAGAACATAATTATGTCAACCCCCCCTTAACCTCTGAAGTGCGCATGGGGGTAATTGGAAACGTCCCCCTGTGCTGACGTATTTGAGGTGTTTCCGTCACTAAAATATTCATTGTGCCATTAATAGCATTAATATTTATCCATATGCGCCTATTATGGGTTGATTATAAAGGTATTAACCTGAAACAACAATAAAACGAGTGAAAACAGCGTTTGGATGGTCAAAATCGGAGATATAGCCCGCGAGTTGTATAATGTATGGGTGAGGCAATCTGCTTTCCCGCCAATTTCCCCCAAGGCCACTGAGACACAGTCGATCGATACTCTCTCTCTCTCTCTTGCACTCGCTTGCTATCAGTGATGACCACACCCTCCAATCGGATTTCTAATGTTAGCACGAAAATATACCTCAGAATAAGGGAATAACAGGGAAAATAGGTGATAACTGAAGGAGAGGAGGAAAGTGGGGAAGGAGGGGAGGTAGAGGACTGAGATTTTGCATGGCCCAGGGGCCAAAAAAAAATAAAAAAATAAAAAAAAAAAAATATAAAAAATTTTTTTTTTTTCGATGTCAAAAGTTGATTTTTATTTTCTCTGACTCTTAAGAGTCTTCCCGCAGTGCGCCGGGGGAACTCTTAAGAGTCTCCCCGCAGCTCCCGGGTTAAAATCGTCTAACGTTAGCCAGAATAAATGGATCCAACGCGTCATACTTCCTCAAAGGGTTAACTAGACGGAAACCGGAAGTTGAGGTTCCTTCCCTGTTATTGAGGCTTAACCCTCTATGTATCGGTGCCGTCCTTTTGAGGGGGGTCACCGTTTTTTTTTTTTTTTATCTTTCTCTCCTTTTCTCTCTTTCCTTGGCTTGTATCCATTCGGCCCCATTCAGCCAACTATTTTAAGACGTTTATCCCCATCCAGGTGTCGGTTTCTTCCTGGCGAGCGATAGCGAGCCAGCATTGTATGGAGATATCCGGCTTCGCCGGAGAAATTTTTCTATCGAAAAATGTACAAATTTAGCTTGCTGTCAAAACAAAAAAATATATATGGTGGCTCGCTAGCGCTCACCAGGAAAATATTGACACCTGGATGGGGGTAAACGTCTTAAAACAGTAGGCTGAATGGGGCCGAATGGATACAAGCCAAAGAGAGAGAGGGAGAGAAAGATAAAACAAAAAGGTGAGGTGGGCTCCCTTAACCTCTGAAGTGCGCATGGGGGTAATTGGAAACGTCCCCCTGTGCTGACGTATTTGAGGTGTTTCCGTCACTAAAATATTCATTGTGCCATTAATAGCATTAATACTTATCCATATGCACCTATTATGGGTTGATTATAAAGGTATTAACCTGAAACAACAATAAAACGAGTGAAAACAGCGTTTGGATGGTCAAAATCGGAGATATAGCCCGCGAGTTGTATAATGTATGGGTGAGGCAATCTGCTTTCCCGCCAATTTCCCCCAAGGCCACTGAGACACAGTCGATCGATACTCTCTCTCTCTCTCTTGCACTCGCTTGCTATCAGTGATGACCACACCCTCCAATCGGATTTCTAATGTTAGCACGAAAATATACCTCAGAATAAGGGAATAACAGGGAAAATAGGTGATAACTGAAGGAGAGGAGGAAAGTGGGGAAGGAGGGGAGGTAGAGGACTGAGATTTTGCATGGCCCAGGGGCCAAAAAAAAAAAAAAAAAAAAAAAAAAAAAAAAAAATTTCGATGTCAAAAGTTGATTTTTTTTTTCTCTGACTCTTAAGAGTCTCCCCGCAGTGCGCCGGGGGAACTCTTAAGAGTCTCCCCGCAGCTCCCGGGTTAAGAATAGATAAAAGTAAGCGAACGACCAAATACAATATAGTGGAAGACAACGCTAATAAAGTGGCAACGCATACACAGACAATGTATTAACCCCTTCCGTACCGGCGACGTCTTTGTCATTTTATTCTTGCTATATTTAGACAATTTGGTGCAGTTTAAGGGGAGATGGGCCTTTTTTTGGTCTATTAATTAATATTAATGTATTCCTTTATTTCTTAATTTCCTCGCTAGACCTCCATCAAGCTTATAAAAACGCCCCCTAGACCCCCCTTCAAGATCAATTTGTACATTTTTCGGTAGAAAAATGTATCGGCCGAAGGCCGGTTCCTCTTAAAATGTCAGGCTTGCTATCGCTCGCCATGAAAATTTCGACACCTAAATGGCACGAAAGGTCTTAAAATTGACAATGAAATGGGACGAAAGGTGTTAAAATCGCCAAACTAATGAGCCTGATGTCTTATAATCTCAAAACAAATGGGGCGTAGCACGAGGGAGAAAGGGGTCCAGAAAAATGAGCCATCTCCCTTTAAGAAGGATCTGTGGTAGTAAAATGGGTTAAGGGAGATAGTTCGAAGCCTACTAATTGCTGGAGGCTCTTGTTAAGCTGAATAAAATAGTCTAGTAGTTGCAAAATGATGCTAAAAGACGTCACCGGTACAGAACAAATATGGAAGATATAGAGGAAGAAAACAAAACTAAATAAATGAAGAAAAGGTTGACAAAGAGGGGAAAAATAAAGGGAAATAGATAAAATGTGCAATTGGAAAAAACAACAACAACAACAACAACAACAACAACAACAACAAACACCACCACAACAACAACAACAACAACAACAACAAACACCACCACAACAACAACCATCTGGGAGAGTGATAAGAAGAGGATATGGGAAAAATCTCTTAGAATTCCCACCCGGCCTTACTCTGGTCCATTACACACACACACACACACACACACACACACACATACAATATAGAGTGAAAATAAAATAAAAAAAATAAATAACAAATATATAGATTAAACCTTTCTGTACCGGCGGTCTTTTTTATTTAATTCCAGCTATATTTAGACAATTTAATACCAGCTATATTTAGACAATTTAATTCCAGCTATATTTAGACAATTTAATTCCAGCTATATTTAGACAATTTAATACCAGCTATATTTAGACAATTTAATACCAGCTATATTTAGACAATTTAATTCCAGCTATATTTAGACAATTTAATTCCAGCTATATTTAGACAATTTAATACCAGCTATATTTAGACAATTTAATTCCAGCTATATTTAGACAATTTAATTCCAGCTATATTTAGACAATTTTATGAAGCTTAGGAAGGATATGTGGTAACTAAAAGGATTAACTAAGATTGTTTGTAGCCTTTAAATTGATAGACGTCCTCCCTAAGCGGAATAAAATCGTCCAATACTTGCCAGAATATAATGAAAATGACGTCACCGGTACTGAACGGATGAACGGATTAAAATTGGACTAAATGATATAACAATGACGATAAACAGCAACAAGGATAAGGGGAAATGATAGTAATTATAATGTAAAACTTGCAAAATAAACAAACCAAAACAGCAACGACACACTATAAAACAAAAGAACTAATCAAAATCACTATGTGGTACGTCTTGGTGGTGTAATGGTTAAGGTGTCTAGAAATATGTGTGTGATAACCCGGGTTCGAATCCTGGTGGATCACATATATGCTTTCATTAATTTCATTGGAGGTGTTTGGTGTTGTGGTGATATTAATAAACAAAAAATAATAATAATAATACCAAAAAAAAAAAAAAATAATTAGTAAGTTAATTTGGTTCCATGCAAATTAGTCGCACATATAACAACGTATTATCGTCATATTCAAGGAATTAGTCAATTTGGGAAGTTCAGGACGTGCTGGTAAATTCTGGTAAATGACAAATCAGATGGATAAACCAAAACTAATAGGAGGGAACATATTAACCCTTTCAAGCTCCAATACGCGTTTCTGTTCTGTTTTCTGGCTACTATTAGACGATTTTATTAAGATTAGTAACGGTATATTGGAGTAGTTGGAATATAGAAAAACAAAGATAAAAACAAATATGGAAGTCAAAGGGTTGATTGAGATAGTATTTACCCTTTTAATACCCACAGATCCTTCCTAAGCTGCATAAAATCATCTAATGATAGCCAAAATAAACTGCTAAAACACGTCAGAGCTTCAAGGGGTTAAACAAACAGGGATAATCAATATAATGTAAAGTTTAGACGTATCAGGGTGAAGGGTTGAAGAGGAAGGGATATGGGAAAACCGTCTTGTTAGAAATCCCACCTCCTACTCACATAACACTCACTCTCTCTAACTCTTTCTCTCTCTCACTCACTCACTCACTCACTCACACTCTCTCTCTCTTTTAGAATTCCAGCCTCCTTCTCTGTTCCTTCACACTCATATATACGCAATACTCACATTATCACTCACTCTCACTCTCACTCTCACTCTCTCTCTCATGAATAACTTATCTCGAAGGGGGTTCTAGGGGGCATTTTCTTTAAGGGAGCCCACCTCGCTTTTTTTTTTCTCTTTCCTCTTGTATCCATTCGGCCCCATTCAGCCTACTGTTTTAAGACGTTTACCCCCATCCAGGTGTCAATATTTTCCTGGCGAGCGGTAGCGAGCCAGCATATATATTTATTTTGGTTTTGACAGCAAGCTAAATTTGTACATTTTCCGATAGAAAAATGTCTCTGGCGAAGTCGGATTCCTCCATACAATGCTGGCTCGCTATCGCTCGCCAGGAAGATATCGACACCTGGATGGTGATAAACGTCTTAAAACAGTTGGCTGAATGGGGCCGAATGGATACAAGCCAGGGAAAGAGAGAGAAAGATAACAAAAAGCCGGTGATGGAAGTCTAGGGAAAAAATAAATAAATAAATAAATAAATAAATAATAATAATACAGATAAATAAGTCAATATATTCTCCCCTTAACCCCTTGGTAAGATTGTGTCATTTACTAATACTCTTGCTAGCATAAGACGTGTTATTCAGTTATAGAAAGATCTGTAAGGAATCATGCCAGGGTACAATCTGTCGTCACTTAAGGGAGCTCAGACGGTATTGTGCGGCATAATTTACTGGTTCTGCTCAATGGTTTAAGGAGGGGGTTTAGTTTGCTCTCTAAACCCCCATCAAACTTAAAAGAACACCCACAAGACCCCCTTCGATATAAATTTTTAAATTTTTCGGTAGAAAAATTTCCCGGCCAAAGGCCGGTTACTTCTATAATTACAGGTTCACTATCGCTCGCCAAGAAAAACTCGACACCTAAATGGCATGAAAGGTCTAAATATTAGCAAAGAAATGGGGCAGAAGGTCTGAATATCGCCAAACTAATGGGGGAATGTCTTGAAATCTCATAACTAACGGGGCTAAACATGAGGGAGGAGGAGGACTCTAAAAACCAACTGCCTCCCCTTAACCCTGTATGGTCCGACGTCTTGTGGGTTATTATGATATTCTGATGACTTAGTGTTGAGGATTTTTGCTTGATGTTGTTATTTTCGATCAATGTATTATTAGTTTTGTTTACACCAACCAACTTCACATCTAAACTCAATTAATGAAATCAACAAATACATGTGGCACTCCCAGGACTCGAACCCAGGATACTCACATCGAAATTCCCGCGCACTATGCATTACGCTATCAAGACAGTTTTTAGTTTGTTCCCTAGGCTAAGAATAATACCCTCCCAGACTGTTTTCAAACTAAATACTGCCCACCCAGACCCCTCTTCAAGCTCAATGTGTAAATTTTTCGGTGGAAAAATCTCCCCTCCGAAGGCCAATATCCTTTAAGTTACAGGCTCGTTATCGCTAACCCCCCAACAAAATTGGCAAGTGAATGGTGTGAGTGTCTTATTATCGTCAAACTAATGAGGTGAAACGTCTTAAAATCTCCAAACTAATTAAGTAAAACAGGGGAGCTTCAAAAAGACTCTCCTCCCTCCAAATAGGGATAACCCTCTGATTCCTACAGGTCCCTCATAAACTAGATACAAATAAAATCGTCTTATGACATGCTAGAGTAAAAAGTAAACATACATAATGGTGGGTTCACACATTCACGTATATTGCTCCCGTCCAGCGTATCGCCAATTTATGTAAAGACGCGAGTAGTTTCTGCCGTTGAACGCCCGTTCTTCCACGTCTATTGCACTTCCCGACAGACGTAGCGTAACGGGGCCAGTGTTACGTCAGACGTAATGGAGTCGTATTGAACTACGTACGTGTTTGCGACGTGCGTAAGCATAGCCCCGTTCGACCTCATGGGCTGCACGATTTGCGGGAACACAGGCCACGCCCATGCCACGCCCCCTCAAGACCGGCGTAGCTGAGGCCGCACGTCTTGGGATTTGTTAGGTCGTACCTGGACCGGTTCTGGCCAATCGTAGGCACACCCCGTCTGACCAAACACAGACAAAGACAGTCTTTGTCAACCACGTAGGTCTGGGTTGGAATCTGGGAACTACAAAAGGGCAGGAAATGGCCACACCATTCCCATTCCCAGTCCTTCATCGGCACCATGAACAACATCGAGGAATTCATCCTGGAGGAGTTACCCGCTGAGTGCCAGCCAAATTTTGACGGTGTGCTTCTGCCAGTGCCAGATTTTTTTTTTTTTTTTTATTAAGTTGGGAGAGAAATGGTAAAAAAAACACTCCCCTCGCCAGAAATCAGGTCCCCGATGGTCCCGAAAGTAGCTGAAAAGACACTATAGACTACAGAGACTTTTATGGTATCGGAATGTATGGGTGGGAGGGTGGTTTTGGGGTTTGTTGGGGGAAGGTAGAAGGGTAATTGACTTGTGTTACACATATGAAGCCGATTGGTGAGGTAGTTTCGCCACCACGGATTTTCCTTTTTTTCCTTTTCTTCGTACGGATACGCTAGAAGTGGGTAGTGGGAAGCGGTTGGGGGTGTGGTGGTGGGGGAAGGCAGAAGGGTAAGAGACTTGTCACACAAATATGGAACCGATTGGTGCAGTCGTTTCGCCGCCACAGATTTTCCTTTTTTTTCCTTCTGACGGGACCGACAGTCAGCGAGTGGGTGGGAGGAGGGATTTGGGATTTTTGTGGTGGGTAGCCTAAAGGGTAAGGTACATGTGGTAAAAATATGAAAGCCATAGGTGCAGTCGTTTCGCTGCTACGATTTGTTTTCGGCAGGGTGCAGAGGGTGGCAGGGTTGGCTTGTTGGTTGCTGCTCCGGTGTGGTGAGAGGTGTGACTGGCGGGTCCCGACTCCCTCGCTGGTCCCGTTGTCCCCTCGTACAACGGTGCCGCGTCTTCCCGCCAACCCGCAGTGCGGCGGTTCTGCCAGATGCGGCCTAACTAACGTATACTTCCACGTTCGACTGGAACTTTCTACGATTTGACGAGAGCAGCTCTCGTCTGACGGGGTAGCTGCTACGTCTGACAAGGCTGCTCTGGTCAGACGGCCGTGGTGGCCAGGTCGGTCGTAAGTTTCCCCGTCTTTTGACATACGTGAGGGCGAGCCACGTTCCTGATTCGACTCGAATCAGCAACCGCGCGGCCTTGGCCGCACCCACAACATTCCCGACCCACGTGGGCTACTCGTTTCTACTCGCGCCATGCGAGAGTACCCCCCCGACTGGCCGTAATTTCATTTACGTTTTGCGTATTATGCCATTACGTTTTACGTAATCGGTTGCCAACTACCAATATACCTTCGTTTACAACAGACGGGAGCTGACGGGAGCAATATTCGTGAATGTGTGACCCCACCATAACCGTACACAAAATGTTTATAACTAACCAATAGACTTCCAATACAAACAAAATATCCTTAAATCAATTTAAGGTTAAAATACAAAAAAATAAAAAATAAAATAAACACGTCACCAAAAAAATATATATAGGCCTATTATTCCGTGATTAAAAATCTCGTTTATAGACTCAGGTAAAGGTATTGAGGGATAAAGCCTTTACAACGGCACCTCGTTGCTACTTTCCACTTTCCTAGTTTTCTGAAGAGTGTAGAGAGGGGAGAAGGGGTGTTGGAGAGAGAGGAAGCTGTTGGAGTGACCACAGTACCGCATTTTCCTTTACCATCACTATCTCCGATAGACTGGAAATGGTGTCGTATTTCACACCCAAATGCCATAAAAGGGTGTCCAATATCAAGCCAACTCAACCCTGCTCTTCCACAGGGTCTAAACTCAACCCGATTCAGACTTTCGGAACTTGATAACAGTTTTAAGGCTTTGTGTATATATCCATATACAAATAATCGATTTGGATGTGATAATTATAAATGTACCTAGCTATATCCTCAGAATGTCCAAAAGAAGCGTCATAATCCTATAGAAGGCCGATAACCTATCGGAGTTATTATATATAATACCTCAAAGTAAGCGATTATATTATAGGAAAAGTCATCACAATTTTTTACAAATTCAACTAGATCAAAATAATAATGATGGATCATTAATTATTGATCTTGATATGTAGGCCTAAAGCGTGTTGTTTATAAACATTGGCCGCAGCCGCGGTGCCACTCCATTCGAGCCTAATCACGATTATATTTCGGTGTATTCTTACTTAAATGTATATCATTCGGGTTGATTAGGTTACACAATACAATATTACTATGTAACAGTACACGCATATATATAAATATCATAACATTTGTGAAATATAGGTTCGACCGCGCTAAGCACCACGGCTGCGTGAGGGCCAGTAGGAACGTAGATATATCGAGGGGTGGGTGAAATGTATGTATGCGAAATGTCTATGTATGCGAATATTTCTTGCTCTACTATTAAACAAATAAATATGTTTTATAATTTCACCTAATATGTAATGTCACAACACATCTTAAATTGTATATATTCAAATTTATTGCCGATATGTTCTGTTGTCGATTATTCCAGTCCCTGACATACCTAATGATATTTGTTATATTACGCTATTTCGCTTTTATTTTGTCTTTATTTGCTTTGTAATAATTATTCTGCAATGCATATTTACTTTCATTCTTAAAAATAGTCAGGAAAGGTTGTCCATATAATGTATATATTTAAAAGTCTGGGATCGCCTCTTGTCATTTTGTGCCACCACACTTTAATGAGAGTGGGTTATCAGACTTTGGGGTGACACAAAATGCAGCAAAATTGTTGTGTGTGTTATTATGGTCTATATACGTCATCGAGGTATCCCCCGACTGGGTGCAAGCATGTGAAACACGCTAGGACGTACTATAATACCCACTAAATGTCCGCCTGGGCTGGGATTGAACCCAGGTCAAGCAGAATCTAACATCTTTAATCCAGCTTATCCCTGGATTAGCATAGAGCCTTACATCCGGGTTATGTTATGAATCATCAGCACAAGAGTCTATGATCCACCAAAGCCCTGGATTAGCATAGGGCCTTCCATCCAGGTTAGGTTATGTTATGTTATTTATTTTGCTAGTTTTACAATATAATGTACGTTAACCATCATAAGAGTCTATGATCCACCTTAGCCCTGGATGAGTATAGGACCTCTATGTTATGAATCATCAGCACAAGAGCCTATGATCCACCGTAGGTCTGAAATAACCTGTGGTACAGATGGACGCATTTCCATTACCTTATGCTGCATCTGATCGACCAACGCCGTAATAGCGTCATCCATAGGATCGGGACCCAAGGTGCACCTTTCGATTATCTCGGCTGCCATGTGACCCAGGGCGAAAACGTCACTTTTAGGATCAGTGGTCAGTCCATACCATACCTCCGGAGCGTACCATGGATGGATCTTATACCTGGCGGGGGTTGCGTCTTTCAAATATAATGGAGATCCAGGAGTGGTTGAAAGGCCAAGGTCAATCATGTGGATGAAGATATTATCATCAGTGCAATCAACCAGCACATTGTCTCCTTTGATATCGTTATGAACCAAACCTTTTGAATGGAGATCATCGAGTGCGACGGTGATATCCAAGATTACAATTAAAGCGAGTTTTTTGGGAAGCCATTGATTGTAATCTAGCCACTCATAAATGGTCACACCCTCACAAAAAGTGGTGACCATCATGGGGGCGTCATTCGCGACAGCTAACAATTTTGGCGACCCACCAGCTCCATCCATCTGACAAATATTTTGAGCCTCCGACAGAAACATTTTAGACTGTCGACCAGCATTCTTGCCAATTTTCAAACAAGCCAAGCTACCCTTGTACTTAATCTTATAAACAATCCCGTTTGCCCCGCTCCCAACTTTACATCTACCCGATCCGATAAACTCCAAGATTTCGGATTCGGACAAGATAGTTTTATCTCCAGACATCTTATATTTCTTATTATCAGTAACTGTTTGCCCCTTTGAGACATTAAAACAAACAGTTACGCTAGCATTCTTGCGAAAACGACGAATAGTTACAAGTAGGGAGGCGATGGCCACGAATGGCACGAAAACACATGCTACTACGTTGACGTCCATGATTCAAATGAGCGAGTGAATTCTGTGAGAGGGAAGATGGTTGGGTTTGGTTTGGTGAACGTTGATATGGTGTGTAAATGGAAGCAATTGCATTATTTTTATCTTCTAAAATATGCAGGTATATGATTTGTTAATTATATAGCATATAATAATTATATTAATCATATTTTAATATTTAAGTAATCGCGAGAAATAGAAAATATAATAGTTAGGCAAATAGTATATTCATTTTCTTTGAGTAGCTTATAAAATGAGAGGTCCTTTTTCATGATAAACTAATTTAAATTTTTGCAATGGGCGAATATTTATCTATACCGACTGAAAATGAACGATAGATGCATTCACATTATTCATAACGTTTGCTTGCCACTGAGCATATAGGCTATTTTGGCAAATTGCAATTTGATTAAACTTTGTGAAATGAAAATTGGTCGTTTTCTTTTCGTTTCTGTAGGATTTGGCAACACTGGGATACCGATCTGGCAACTATGTACAGCTACCGCTTGGGAAGTAAACACTTCTCTTCTCTACTGGCGTGAGCTCTTCCTAAATCTTAGCTCTTCCTTAATCTAAGCATTTTTCTCTTCGGATGTACCCCACCTTCCACTGCCTGTATGTTTGTGAGTAAGGGGTGGGTGATTTTAGTGGGAGGTGGTGGGATTTGGGAATGATGACGAAGCAGGGAGGAGTGAAAAAGGTGATAAAGGGGAAGAGAGGGGTGAGCAGGGACTCTGCACAAGCTGGTAGGTCTAGGAGGAGGGCTGGTATCGTAACAAGGGGGGAAGAAAGAGGAGGGGAGGAAGCTGAGGAAGGAAATGGGATAGAGACCGATGAAGAGCAAGAAGCAGAGGTGCTAGATGATGATAGTATGATACAATGCGAGAAATGTGAATGTTGGGTGGAAGCGACGAAGATGGATGCCGAAGGCAAAAGAAGGGATAGTATTGAGAAAAAGGGAATGCTGTGCAGGATGTGCCTATTAACCTCTGAAGTGCGCATGGGGGTAATTGGAAACGTCCCCCTGTGCTGACGTATTTGAGGTGTTTCCGTCACTAAAATATTCATTGTGCCATTAATAGCATTAATATTTATCCATATGCGCCTATTATGGGTTGATTATAAAGGTATTAACCTGAAACAACAATAAAACGAGTGAAAACAGCGTTTGGATGGTCAAAATCGGAGATATAGCCCGCGAGTTGTATAATGTATGGGTGAGGCAATCTGCTTTCCCGCCAATTTCCCCCAAGGCCACTGAGACACAGTCGATCGATACTCTCTCTCTCTCTCTTGCACTCGCTTGCTATCAGTGATGACCACACCCTCCAATCGGATTTCTAATGTTAGCACGAAAATATACCTCAGAATAAGGGAATAACAGGGAAAATAGGTGATAACTGAAGGAGAGGAGGAAAGTGGGGAAGGAGGGGAGGTAGAGGACTGAGATTTTGCATGGCCCAGGGGCCAAAAAAAATAAAAAAATAAAAAAAAAAATATATAAAAAAATATATTTTTTTCGATGTCAAAAGTTGATTTTTATTTTCTCTGACTCTTAAGAGTCTTCCCGCAGTGCGCCGGGGGAACTCTTAAGAGTCTCCCCGCAGCTCCCGGGTTAATTACAGTGGAAGTTTTGAAGGAAAGACTGGAAGGGGTAATGAATAGGTTCAGAGATCAGGTAGTAGTAACAGAGAGGTTATTAAAGGTGTGGGAGAGTAGCAAGGATAAGAACCGAGGGGATAACAACATAGAAGCAGATCAAGACACAGGAAATGAAGGATCTGAAAATGGGGAGGGAAGCGGAGAGGAGACCACAGAGAGTCAGAGAGCAGAAGATGTAACAAAAGATGTGGAAGTAGGAACCAGAGTGAGAGAGGAAATATGCACAGAGATATATGAAAGTGAGAGAGAGGACATAAGTGAGGGGAGGATTGGGGAGCAAATAAGAAGAATAGATGAGGCATGCGAGAAAGAAAAAAACAGCAAAGATGGCAGGTGACGAGAAAGGGAAGGGTCGTGAAGGAGACGCAGGAAAGTGAAAGGGGCGAAAACATGGGAGAATGGGAAGAATGGTCGAATGCATTTCTGGGAAGCCAAATAACGAGTCAAAGGTCACTAAAGAACAGGGAAAAGAAGGAAGGGGTAAATGAGCAGAACGGTGGGGATGGAGTTGGAAAAGAAAGAGAGGAGGGAGAGCTGAGCTTGACAGATATGGACGAAGAGGGAAGTGAAATAGACTGCATAGAAGAGCGGAGAAGGGATAAACAAAGAGAGAGGACGGTAGAAAAGGAGGGAAGTAAAAGTAGGAGGGAAGAGGTACATAGAGTACAGGTAAACACAAGACCCAGGGGTAAGAGGGGGGATGGGGAGAGAAGGAGCAGTGGGAGAACACAAGTAGAGCCCGAAAAAGGGAAGAGTAGGAGCGGTAGGGAGGCGGAAACAAGGGAGAGGACAGTAGAAACGAGTGCGGTGAGGGGGACAAATAAAATAGGAGGAAGCGGGAATAATAAGAGGGAAAGAAGGCTGAAGAAAACAGTGATATGTGGAGATAGCACCTTCAGGAATATGGGAAGGATTTTAGATAACTCGGAAAGGGAAGTAGTTAGCCTAAGAAGGGCAGGAATATGGGAGGTAATGAAGCAGGCAAGAAACATAAATTTTGAGGGGGGGGAAGGAACCTTAGTAATACAGGGAGGGGGAAATGGTCTGGAGATGCAAGGAGTGAGGGGAACAATGGCAGAGATTGAAGAAGGATTAAGGGAAATAAGAAAGAAAGAAAAGAGAGTGAACATAGTAATGGTGGGAATCCTGAGGAGGCCCAAAGAGAGCTGGAGTTATGAGAAGGTAAGGATTGCGACAAATGATGAGATTAAGGAGCTTACAAAGTGCATGAACTCTGTGCTAAAGGAAAAGGGGATTAAAGGATTTAGTTTCCTAGATTTGGACAGAGAGGTGGATTCTGGGAGTTTTGAAGAAGATGGGTGGCACCTAAAAAGGGAGGAGGAAAGACATATAGCAGAGAGGATAGAGGAGATTGTTAGACGAGAAGAGAGGTGGTCGGCACGGGAGAAGAACAAAGTAGATTGACTATCAACGAATAAGGGAGAGGAAAGGGAGGAGGAAGTAGGGGCAGAGGGAGGAGAAGGGATGGAAAATGAAGGAGCAGGAGATTCTATACAGGGGGGAAAGGGTAGAGGAAAAAAGAGGGAGATAGGGGGGGATAGTCTTGGAAGAAAAGGAGATTATAGACAGTAGTGAGAAGAATAGGGAAAAAAAATGGGAGTGGAGGAGAAGTAAAGGAAACAAATAAGGATCCAGGGGGAGTAGAAGAGGAAAGGAAGGGGGGGAGACAGGAAGGTAGGAGGAAGAAGAAAAAGAAACAAGAATTCCATGGAGAGGATAAGGGGGAAATAATAATTGGGTGTGTGAATGTTAATGGATGGAGGCCGGGAATGATGGAGGAAATAGAGAGAGAAGCAGAGGAAGGAAGGTTGAATATTTGTGGAATAGTAGAAACAAAATTGAAGGGGAAGATAGAATGGGGAGGGGAGAAGTATGAAGTAATAGGGAAAGGAAGAGAGAAAACACAGAAAAAGGGTGGAGGAGTCGCAGTGGTGGTAGAAAAAGAAAAATGGGAAGTTGAACAGGTGAACTTGGGGGAAGGGGAAGACCAGGAGGACATACTAGTAGTGAGGGTGGAAGGGAAAGGGGAAATGAAAAGAGCTAATTTTATGCTGATTATATGTTATATGACGGTAGAGGGAGGGCTGAGAGAGAGGGAGGAAAATCGGAGAAAATACGAAGTAATAAGGGCTGTGATGAGAGGAAACGAAGATGAAATCATAATAATGGGGGATATGAATGCTCACACAGGAATCTTAGGGGAACAAATCAATAGGAATGGGAAGTTATTGATAGACCTATGTGAGGATGAGCAGTTAGAAAATTTGAATATGGTAGAGGCGGAGGGGAAAGTAACATGGAGAGGAAGAGAAGGGAGGAGGTCAGCTATTGATTATATATTAGTGAACAGGAAAGCAGGAGAGAGAGTGATAGAAATGGTAGTAGATGAAGAAAGAAACTTTGAAATAAACAGTGACCATAACCTGCTGAAACTAAGATACAGCATAAAGTCTCACAAGGAGAAGATAGAGAAGTGTAGAGAGGCTAATAAGCCAGAAAGATGGAAAATGAAGGAGGCGGAGTGGGGGAGGTTTAGGGAGGAAATAGGGAATATGGATATAGATGAAGTGGGGGGAGGGAGTGCAATACAAATTGATAAGAGGATAGAGAGGGAAATAAATAAGGTAGCAGAGAGAGTGTTAGAGAAGGAGAAAATAGGGAGGAAAGGTAGAGGAATGAAAGGATGGTGGAATACAGACATTAAGGAGGCGAGGAAGAAGAGGAAAGAGAGGAATAGGATTAGGAAAGAGTTGGAGAAGGGGAAAAAGAGAGGGGAAAATATAAGTGAGGAGGAAATTCGAATAGCAAGGGAAGAATACGAGAGGGAAAGGAAAAACACAAAAAACTTAATAAGAGGAGCAATAGAGAAGCATGAACAGAAAGAAATTGACAGGATAAAAGAGAAGGGGGACAAAGGAAAAGCTGAGTGGTATAGATGGCTAAAAAGAGAAAAAAGGAGGGAAAAGGTAGTAGTGGAGCTGAATGTAGGTGGGGAAAAAGTTAGGGATGTAAATAAAATTGGAGAGGAAATAAAAAGATACTGGGAGGAAGTGGGAGGGGTAAATGACCAAATAAGAGTAGGGCAATGGAATATTGAACTAAATGAGGAAGAAATAGATGAAAATATGAATGAGATGGTGAGTGAGGAGGAGATTAGGAGGAGTGTGAAGAAGCTGAAGAGAAACAAAGCGGCAGGACCGGATGGGATAACAGCAGAGATGTATATTGAAGGAGGGGAGATGATAGTTAGGATGTTGAAGAAGCTATTTGATAAAATATGGGAGGAGGAAGAAATACCAGCAAGATGGAAAGAAGAAAGGGTCACATTGATTTACAAAGGAGGAGCAAAAAATGTGCACGAAATGGGGAGTTATAGACCAATAACGGTAATAAACATAATAAATAAGATATTTTATGGGATACTAAAGGAGAGGGTAGGAGAGTATGTAGAAGAAAGGATCCTACTTAGTGAAGAGCAAAATGGGTTTAGGAAGGGGAGAAGAGGAACAGACAATATATTTATATTAGATGAGATTATAGAGAAAAAGGCAAAGCAAGGGAAATGTGTGTTTATAGTGTGTTTGGATGTGGAGAAGGCATATGATAAGATTAGTAGGGGAGTTGCAGAAGCAGTGATGGAGAAACTAGGAGTGAGTAGGAAGATAAGGAACATGATAATGAATATGTATGAAGGGGCGGAGACAGAGATTGTGTGGAAAAATATTGCAGTGAAAGGAATCAGGAGAAGGAAAGGGTTAAGGCAGGGATGTAACCTGTCACCATTAATTTTTGCAATGTGCATGGAGGAGTTGGTGAGGAGAATTAAGAGTAAGGGTCAAGGAGTGAAAATAGGGCAGTATAGGCTAGCAATTCTGACGTTTGCTGATGATGTTGTGCTGACAGCAGAGACAGAGGAAGATATGGGGGAAATGTTACAGGAGGCGGAAAGGTTTGGCAGAGACCTAGAAATGAAGTTCAGTGTAGAGAAAAGCAGTATGATAGTAGTAAATGGACCAGAGGCAGTAGAAATGAGGATAGGAGGGGAAAGAATAGAAACAAGGGAGGAAGTGAAGTATTTAGGGGTATGGATAGGGAGGGAAGGGCGACAAAGGACAATGAATGAGAAAATCATGAAGGTGGAGCAGTGTAGTGGGAAACTGTGGAATGTGACAAAAACCAGAGTAAATAAATATAAAATAGTAAGAGAGGTGTGGAAGGACTTTGAAGTGCCGAGAATAATGTACGGGATGGATGTGAGAGGGAGTACAGGGGGAGAAATAAATAGACTGGAGACGGGACAAAATAAAATAGGAAGAATGGGGTTAGGAGCAAGAAGGTGGACAGCAAATGAAGCAGTGAGAGGGGAGATGGGATGGAGTACGTTTGAGGAGAGAGTGGCGAAGGCAAAGTTGAGGTACAAGAGTAGGTTGGAGGAGATGGAGGATCATAGGTGGCCAAGGAGAGTGAATGAATGGGGGGAGGGGAAGAGTAGATGGGCAAAAGAGTGTAAGAGAAAACTGAAAAAAATAGGAGTGAAACAAAGAAGGGTGGGAGAGGAGTGGAGAGATGTAGGGAGTAATACAGGATTAGGTCAGGGAAGGAGACTAGAGAAAGAGATAGGAACGAGAGTGAAGGAAGTAGGAAGACAGGAATGGAAGAGAAATATGGAGAAGAAAAGTACACTGATAAGATATAGAAGCAAGGGGAGACCGAGAAAAGAGGAGTTCTATGACGGAAGTTGGGGAGCTGAACTACTGTTTAAGGCTAGGGCAGGAGCATTAGAGACAAATAGGAGAACATGGAGGTGGAATGGGGGGGTGAAAGAGTGTCTACAGTGTGAGGTGGGAGGGAGGAGAGTGGAGGAGACAATAGAACATATAGTGACAGAGTGCCAGGGGTATGCAGAGGAGAGAGAGGGGTTGGAAAATGAGTTGAAACGGGTGGTAGGGGAGAGGGAATGGGAAGAGCAGAAAGAGGAGGAGGATGAGGGTGTAAAATTTGTGTTAGGTCTCGAGACAGAAGAGGGGGTAGATGGGGAAATGGGGAAAAGAATGAAGGTAGTGAAAAGATTCCTGGAGCAGGTGTGGCAGAAGAGAAAACGGAATAGGATAGAATAGGATGAGGGGGGAGAAGGGGACCAGAGCGGGGGAGGAAGAAAAATGAGATTAAATAGTAGAGAGGGGAAAAGATAAATTAAGATAAGGAGAGAACAAGATATTGGGGGGTGGAGGAGGGGGTAAAATAAGGAGAGGAGAGTTCTGCTTAAGCTATATACTTCAATTCTTTGTCTTTAACTATCCTTTCTACGACTACATAATTTCTAAACTAATTCTTAAATCTAGCTCTATCTGTTTCTGGAGAAGTCACCGGTGCATAGGTGAGCTGGCTTTGAGAGGGGACAGCAACTCCACAAAAAGAAGAAGAAGAAGAAGAAGACAAGACCTACATCTTCCTGTGTCTTATTTATGGACTTCCCCTAGCATTATTGGAAGATCCTACATGGCGCAGTGTGTAGGATCAAGGCCTATGACCTTCAACAATGTCTCGGTCTCGCAGGATATTCCACAACACCCCCAGGGGAGTGGGGACGCAGGTCAGCTCCTACCATGGGTCCTGCAGTGCCTCACGACCTAGCAACCACCATGACTCAAGCACAGGCGGTAATTGCGCCCCAGCAGCGTGCCATAGAATCCCTCCAAGCCAACATGGTCAACCTTGCCACACAGGGCCATGGAACCAGATCAAGAAGCTCAGTGTCAGCTGCCCCTGATAAGTGTGAGTTGGAAATGTCATCTTCTGCCTTTAGGTCATGGAGGCGGTCAATGGCTTGCTGGCTACAACTCTGCAAGTGGTTCCCCCTGAATCAGTGAAGGGGGATCAGCAGGGTTGGGCCAATCAGCGCTCTGCAGACCCCCGTAATCCTGCGTTAATCTCTAACCGTTTTGGTAAGATGATCCTCAGGGTATTAGAGTGTTGAGCCTATAATTGGGCTTTGTAATTGGGGTTGTGTGGGACAGGGATCTGCCTTGCTTAGGCCAATCGGCTTTCTGCAGACTCCCATTTTCTTATGTTCTTATACATAAGCCTAGCCTAGGCCTAATCTTTCTTTCTACGCTAGGCCAAGGATTCTCCGATTTCTTGGGACACCTGTTATCAAGAATCGGAATTCAGAATATAGGCTATTACAAGATTCCAAAACAACCAACAAATGAACATACATAATGCTTTAATAGGCCTATTATTACTTACCTTTTTATTAGCCTAGCCTATAATGTGTAGCCAGGTAGCCTACTGTATGGGACCTTAGCCTACTAGCCTAGGCCAGGGTGTCAAACGACGTTGTTTTTTTGAGTGATAACGCAAATGAACTTTTTGTAGGCCTATAATGATAACAGAAACTCCCCCAACCCTTTTTTTTTTTTTTTAAGAAACAAAAAAGGTAAATTGACACAATTTTGGTCTCCATATGTTCCATCTTGATTGCCTTTAGATTGCAGGAAATGCTGTTTTAGACACCTAAATTCTAAAAAAAAAATCCGGGGGGGGCATGCCCCCGGACCCCCATAGAGCTCGCGCCTTCGCCGCTCCGTCGCGCTATAATGATAACAAAATAATAAACCATAATGATAACAGAATTCATATTTTGTGGATTGACACCCTGGCCTAGGCCTATGCCAACATTTATTTTATAGGTTAACATACCCTAGATTAGGCTGGGCTAGCCTAATATCCTTCTTGTCAAATTTATAGGGGAGGCCTAGGCCTATTATTCTAGTTTGACACTGGGTCGAAGTTATGATCTATTATTTAGGTTTAGGCCTAGCCTATAGGCTATTCGTTATATAAATTATATGATATATCATATACCGGTACTTCATAATTTCATTGGCATAGGACCTAGGCCTAGCCTAAGCCTAGCCTATGTTCAAACCGTTGGTAATTCATTTGGCCTATATTAGATAATTAGCCTATAGGGCCTACTCCCTAAATCAATAAAATAAAATTGGGTAGGGCGCACGGTCGTCATGTTTACAACTTTAGGCTAGGCCTACTTAAATTGTGCGCTCACGTTTTTTTATTTTGTTTCTGTTATTTGCCCCCTGCTGGCAATAGATATGATGATGACAATATGTCATGGGGGGGATGAGGGCCTCAAGGCCCTCAACCTATTATTGTATCCCACGGCAGTCAAAATAGCCGGGAACGTGATCACGAGCGTGCAAATATTTGTTGTTGCTTTGGTGTCTTAAGATTGATGGATAATGTTTGTTTTACAATTTCTGACGGGGTTCATAAAATTACACGGGATGGATGTAGTTACCGGGTGTAGCAATACCAACATAGGCTACAACATAAATCATCTATAAATACTTATAATAAAATAAATACTTATAAATCTATAATACTAGGTTAGGTTAGGTTAGGTTGTTTGGTTAGGGTAATTAATTTGTGTATCCAAAGGAAGTCAAAATAGACGGGAACATGATGGTGAGCGTCCGCGTAGTGTAAACAAGACGGGCGGTACACCCGGTAACTACATTCTTGCCAATGACACACCTAAAAAAATTGAAAACAAGGAAAACAAATATAAAATAGGCTATCCGGTACTTGTAAAAATCATCCCGTGTAAAACTGGAATTTTACCATTTAGGCAGTGGCTTGACTCTAGCTTCAGACCACCTCCACTGTTTTAGAAAGGCTATCAATAATAGTTTCCCGATCCCGACCAGTCACCAGTGACAATGACATAGCCTAGGCTTAGGCTAGGAGCTCTAGGTTATGTTTTGCACTCGCAAATTTATAGGCCAGGCTAGATGCGGAACTTCAGACACCTGTTTCCAATATCAAACCTGGTTCTCCCCCCCCCCCCATAAAATAAAAACGGAAGATTTGACTGCTAAGTTTCCCATGGTTTTTCATATTGGTTTTAGATCATTTTCATCATTAGATAAAATTAGTTGGGATGGATGTAGATTCCGGGCGTACGGTCATCATGTTTACATAGGGCGATCGCCGCGGTTAACTTAGCGTCTATTTTGACGGCGATTTTTTTTTTTTCGGTTATTTGCCCCCTGCTGGCAATATACAGTATATGATTATGACAATATGTCATGGGGGGGGCTTTGCCCCCCCTCAACATATTATATCCAAAGGCAGTCAAAATAGACGGGAACATGATGGCAAAGGTCCGACGCCACTACGCGTAGTGTAAACAAGGCTGACGGTACGCCCGAACTCTACATCCCAATTAGTTTTAATCCCCGTAAAATGTTTTTCTCACATTATCCAACAATCTTGAAACACTCTGATGTATGTCATTTTCAGAGTAAAATAACAAAAACAAATTTGCCTCGGGATAGAGGATGGGTTGATGGGGGGCGTTACCCCCCATGACTTATTGAAATCAGCATCTATTTTGCCAGTAATGGGCTTAATAAGATTTTTAGGCAAGAATGTTAAGTGTGGGCGTACTGCCACCATTGTTTACACTAAGCGGAGCGGTAGTGGACGCTTGCCATCATGTTCCCATCTATTTTGACTGCCTTTCGATACAATATGTTGAGGGGGCATTCACATATTATCATCATCATATAAATTGCCAGAAGGGGGCAAATAACCGAAAAAATCACCGTCAAAATAGACGCTAACTTAACTATGGCGATCAACAAATGTAAACATGACGGCGGCGGTGGCGGTGACGTCGGACGTTTGCTATCATGTTCCCGTCTATTTGTAATGCCATTGGATACAGTACTATGTTGAGGTGGGCTTTGCCCCCCCCCCCCCCCCCCCCCCCCTGACATATTGTCATCATCATATATATTAACCCAGGTCTCTGGGTCTTCTCCTGGGTGACCTGGATGTGTGTGAGTTTGTGCTTTTTATCTGTGTTTATTTGTTGTTTTATGTTGTTTTTGTGTTTTCCCTGTTCTTGCTCTGTCTTGAGTCGGCTACCCCCAAAATGGGGATTGGGCCTGAGCATATAGATAGATAGATAGATAAATATTGACAGCAAGGGGCAAATAACAGAAAAAAAATCGCCGTCAAAATTTACGCAAAGTTACAGCAGAGATCGCCCTATGTAAACATGACGACTGTATGCCCGAAAACTACATCCATCCTGATTTTTATCGCCAACAATAGGGATTTTTTTTTTTTTTTTACAGTCCTTTATGTATTGCACATGAAATTCATTTCCGGTGGTAGAAACAAATGTCTACAGATCATTTAAGTAAAAAAAACAATGTTTTCAAAGTCAAAGACCACCTATACCTGAGAGGTAGCCTACTCAATTCCTGGCTGCAGTCTCCACAAACCAACACCACCCACTACACTACATGGCAACACACCCACAGACACCAAGAAATATCAAAACAACACCCAGCACACGGTATCATACACAAATACTGTCATCTCTCCCTCCCTGCCCACCCTAAACCAGATTCCAGAAGCACATCTATACTCCTATCGGGTAGGATGTAGTTCCCGGGTGTATCGCCAGCCTTGTTTACACTACCCGGAGTGGCGTCGGACGCTTGCCATCTTGTTCCCGTCTATTTTGACTGCCTTTCGATACAATATGTTGAGGCCCCCCCCCCCCCTCACCCCCCCATGACATATTGACATCATCATATAGTCTATATTACCAGCAGGGGGCAAATAACCGAAAAAATCGCCATCAAAATAGACGCGAACTTAACCATGGCGATCGACAAATGTAAACATGACGGCGGCGGGGGAGGCGGCGGCCGATTGCAGTCAAGTTGCCATCTATTTTGAATGCCATTGGATACAATAATATGTTGAGGGGGGGCAAACCCTCACCCCCTCATGATATGTTGTCATCATTATATATATTGCCAGCAGGGGGCAAATAACAGAAAAAATCGCCGTCAAAATAGACGCAAAGTTAACCGCGGCGATCGCCCTATGTAAAAATGACTACCGTACGCCCAGGAACTACATCCATCCCCTCCTATCTCTCGCCGTTCCATCCAATCACTCTTAGACAACACGCATCTGCAGGCACGACCTCCCAAAATCCATCCTTCTGAATCCTCCATTCCTCGCGAGGACAGAGTCCACCTCGCCAGGTTGAGATGTGGGCACCATCCAGCTCTTCTCAGCTATCAGAAGAGACGGGACGACTCCGTCGACGACATCTGCCCGGGTTGTAACGCAGCACCCCATACCATTAAACACATTGTAGAAGACTGCATTTCACACATACACAGCACCCCATACCATTAAACACATTGTAGAAGACTGCATTTCACACAATCACTTACGCCAACAACAATCTACACTCCTTGAGAGCCCTGTGAGAAAGCCCGTCCCATGGCCTTCCATAGGTACCATGGGCTGTCCGGCCAGGCAGCTTAGGGAACGACAACAACAACATCAACAACCATATTGGTTAATACTGTATTAGGAACCGATAATAAAATTAATCCTGCAACAATGGAAATTGAATTATGATGGAAATTCAACCAGTAATGAATCTAACCAAGTCTAATCCATTTTACAGTAGGTTAGGTTAGAGTAGAAAGGTAACATGTATAACTGTTACATACCAGTACTTGATAATGACAGTATTGGTAACCTTATTCACAAGGGAAAAAACAAATACTGTACTAAATACAGTACTGTATAGCCACCCAGTCTGGAAATTAAATAAATACAATCCTCACCTCAGTATTTTCTGTTCTTTGCTTGACAAAAATCAAAGTGATAGTCCGGACATTGACGCTTTCTTTCAAAAAGAGAGAAATATCTTTATACCATCTTTCAGACAATTTCCCCAGTCTTTCAGACTTCTACCATGGTTTTTTGAGCTTGGTTTGAATGGCATACGGCACAATCACATCGGATGGTAATGATTGTAGGGCCCATTGGGTTAAGCACTTAAAGCAGTTGCACAGTTGCTCAGTTAAGTTCTGTTCTTTGTTTTAATCTAAGGTATGAAAGTAAAATTAGTAAGAATGAATTGCAAGTGTGGTTTTTCTTATCATTAGTTGACTAATCAGATGAGTTAATCACTACATAAGAAACTACACTCTTAATTCAATCATATGCATTATATTTCCATATATAAAATCACAGAGAGGAACAGAAGTTCTGTGGGTAACTGTGGTAACAATTTAAACCAGTAAATGAACAGGCATTGGTTCCAGATCCTCCAATCAACAAAGACTCGCCCTCCTTTACGGAGGTGAGGCTGTGGTTAGGATGAGGGTGGGAAGGCTCCTGATATCTGGCCTATCTGGAGAACTATTGAAAGCCGGGGTCGTGGCTTTGATCCATGAGTTGCATGCAGTCCTGTCTGCTGTCTGGCAAACTGGTACCATTCCTCTTGACTGGAAAAGGGGCTTGATCATCCCTATCTGGAAAGGAAAATGGGACCAACAGGACTGCAATAACTACCGTGAGGTCACGCTGCTTAGTGTGCTAGGCCATTTTTGGCTCATATACTACTGAGAAAAATTCGGAGTCCCCTCCTAAAAGTCAGAGACATGAGAAATCTGCTTTCACACCCAAGAAGTCAACGATTGACCGAATCCTGGCACTCAAGGTCCTTGTGGAACGCCAGCTTGAGTTTCAAGAGGGGTTGCTTGCAGTCTATTTGTCGATCTCAAAATGGCATTTGACTCTGTGCATCAGGAAGCACTGTGAGAATCTCTCCCTTGTAATGCCAGTAGTTTTGGCAACTACTTCAATGGAAATACAATGCTGAAAATTACTTGAGCATAATTATAGCCCAAGTGGAGTACTGTACTTTTGTTGGTCTAGTGGTGAGTGTTCCCCTAGTGAGCATGGGGACCCGGGTTCGAATCCTGGACCATCCTGGTGGTCACTCCACAAAAACATTGTGGGGGACCATTTCGAACTGTATCTAACAAAGTTTAGGTGTATAGGTTGAATTGTAAATAGTCATATAAAAGTACAGTAGTTGTAGAGTTAGCAAAAATAGTATGGTGTAAAATTGAGGTTCCTAAACAGACTTCGTAGTATACCAGCAGTGATTACTGATCTGGTGTTCGAACTTCCTACATGAACTGGCGTCAAGTGTGGTTAGTAGGCCTCCCCCGTTTTCAATGTAAACTCAGGAGTGAGGCAGGGATGTGTGCTGGCACCCTCACTTTTCAACACTTGTCTGGATTAAATAATGGGCCGGACAATTAGTCATGGTTAATACTGAAGCATCGATCGACAATATTAAGATCACTGACCTTGACATTTCTGATGATGCAGTGATTTTGGTGGAGTCGCTTGAGATTCTCATACTAGCTCTCGAATCACTACCTGAGGAGTCGGAGCCCCTCGGTCTAAGGGTCTCTTGGTCTAAGACTAAAGTTTAATCTTTCAGTGACTTGTTGGGCGAAGCAGTACAGTCTGTACAAGCATGCGGCGAGAATGTAGAAGTCTTGGATAAATTAACTTATTTTGGTAGGGAGATTCATAATGGTGTTTGGATCAGGCCACGATGTCCATCGCATCGGCCAAGCATGCAGTGTTATAGATTCTCTCAACAAGTTTATATGGTTATTGCGATACATGTGCAGAAGGATTAATTTGAGGATCTTCAAAACACTGGTGCTCCCTGTCTTGCTATAGTCCTTCTATTTTATTAGGGCCATTTGGGTGTGGTCCACTTGGGGCATCAGATAAAGGCAGAATTGTCACGTTTAGGATAACCAGATAATGGGACACTTTCTCGGGTACACTCGTACCCTAGGTCAGGTCAATCCATTTACCAGTAGCAACATCGCCTAAGCAACGTTGCCATTTTTATACAAATTATTTGCATTTATCCTTAAATTTTTGTTCACATTCTTAAAACCATACAGCTTTTATTTTATTTAATCTATACAGAGTATTGATAACCCCTTTCTAAGTTGTTAATAGCTTAAAATGTGAGATTTGTTATTAAGAATTTAAGATTTGGCAAGTCTGCCTTTATCAGATACCTGACCTGACAACGCCCAAACGGCTTTTACAAAATAGAAGGACTATATATGGTTGCAAGACATGGACACTTAACGGTCATTTGGAAAGACGCATTTGCTTCTTTGGTACCAAGTGTTTACGCATGATCATGGGGTACCGCTGGTACGACCACGTATCATACCAGCACATACTCTCAAACTTACTCAAGATATTCTTGATGCGTAATCCATGAATGCCAGCTTTGGCTATATGGGCACAAGGCCCAACTCCCTTGAAGTCAACCCTGCTCATGCGGTGGTTTTGGTGGGTGACAACCTTGAGTGGAGAATACCTCGGCAAAGACCATGTGATTCATGGTTAAGAAAAGACAATCATTCATGTTGTGGGCTGCTTGGGGTGGACCAAATCACGGCTTGGGAACTCACCTGAAGAGACGCACGGGAATGGAGTTGGAGAGTGAGTGCAGCTAAGCAACACCGCAACGTAAGCCCCCATTGAGTTTCGGACTTGTTCAGAAGACTTAAGAAAATAATTAGGAAATTTACCGGTATCAGTACCTATGTATGACACCAAATTTAATATAAATTTAGTTAGGTTACAGGTTAGGTTGCAGGAGGGGGAAATCAAGGAAGAGTTCAGGAGAGCAGTAGAAAGACGACTAGGTAGATTTGACCTGGAAGGTATGGAGAAGGTGAGCAAAGTGTTTAATGAAGAGATCTGTGCAGCATGTGAGGAGATATGTAGAGTAAGGAGAAGAGGGAGGGGAGTGAAGGGTACAGCATGGTGGACAGAAGAGGTAAACATACCTGTGGAAGACAAGAAGAAAGCTTATAGAAAGTGGTTGGGTAGTACAGTAGAGGGAATGCAGATTTGGAGAGACAGAAAAGAGCGAGGTACTTGGAGAAAAAGAGAGCAGTGAAGGAAAGTAAGATAAGAGTAGATGAGGAATTTGGAAGGAATCTGAGTGTAAATTGTAGGGAGTGTAAGAAACTATTCTGGGAAGAAGTCAAGAAAGTTAGGGAAGGTAGCAAGGGAAACAGTAAGGGTCTGAAAGATAAGAATGGGCGAGTGCTAGCCGAGAAGTAAGAGAGAGTCGAAAGATGGAGGGAGTACTTCAATTAATTGCTGAGTGTAAGGAATGAAGTGCCAGCAAACATAGTTGGATGGGGTATTGGAGGGAGAAGAAAAGTATTGGAGGAGGAGGTGGGGATCAGGAGGTCAGAATGTGTGAAACCATGAAAAGAGTGAAGTTGGGGAACCACCAGGAATAGATGGAGTGTGTGGGGAAATGCTGCAGGTATGTTGGCGAGATACTGATGGAATGGGTATGGAAAATGTGCAAACTAGCATGGGAGAAAGGGAGTGCACCTGAGTGTGTGGTAACCGCCGAGGAATATGTCTTGTAAGCGTAGTAGGGAAGGTGTACAGTAGGGTAGTGATTGAGGGAGTGAGAGCGAGAACGGACAATGGATAGGTGACGAGCAGGGTGGGTTTAGGGAGGGAAGAGGATGTGTAGATCAGATTTTTACCCTGAAATGTGTTGTGGAGAAATATCTGGAGGAGCAACAAAAGCTGTATGTTGCCTTTATGGACTTGGAGAAGGCGTATGACAGAGTGGATAGAGAAGGTATGTGGAAAGTACTTAGAATATATGGAGTAGATGGCAAGTTGCTGAAAGCAATGAAGAACATGTATGAGGGTGCAAAGGCGGCAGTACATGTGGAGAATGAGCAAAGTGAGTTCTTTGATCTGAATGTTGGGTTGAAACGGGTGTGTGATGTCCTCGTGGTTGTTTACTGTATACAGTATATGAATGGAGTCATGAAAGAAATACAAGGAAGAGCAGTGGATGTTGGCGTATCGCTGATAAGGGAGGGAAACTAGTGTAAGTTACCTGTACTGCTGTTTGCTGATGATAGCCTACAGTTCTGATGAGCGATAATGAATGGGAGTTGCAGGGTCTGGTATATATGTTTGGAACAGTGTGCGAAAAACGGAATCTGAAGGTAAATGCGGGGAAGAGCAAGGTTATGGTCTTCGAAAAGGGTGAAGCCACAGAGTGTGAGGTGAAGTAGAATGGTTAGGCTTAGATTGTCAGCTCATTTAAGCATCTGGGCAGTGTGCTGAATAAAGATATTAGTCTGAGAGAAAGACAGTGGGGTGGATTCTTCCATGCTCGAAAGGATTACCCCAGTAATGCACTCTACACTCTCTGACTGTCCCCGGCCATGGAAGCAAAGATCATTCCATGGGAAATCAAAGAAGTACCGTACTGCCGTAGAGCCTCCCAGTCGGCAGAGCCAAAGGAGCGCCGCCAGTTGGGGGTCTCAGAAGGCGTATATTGGAGAGACATAATAGGTGACAGAAATAAGGTTACGATCGGAGGAGCCCAACGGAGGAAGAATTCCAGTATAAGCAGAAGGATTAGAGGTTAGAAATAAGTCAAGAATGTTGGGCCGATCTCCAGGGCAGTCCGGGATACGGGCGGGGTGCTGAACTAATTGTTCTAGGTCATTTAGAATAGAAAAGATGTAGGTTTGTTCACCAGGTTGGTCAGTGAAAAGAGAGTAGAGCCATTGGTGATGGTGAACTTTGAAATCTCCTAGGAAGGAGATTTCAGAGAAGGTAGAGATGAATAGAATGTTTTCCACTTTAGAAGTAACATAGTCAAAGAATTTTGGATAGTCAGTAGAATTAGGTGAGAGATAAACAGTACAGATGTATTTAGTGAGAGAGCTACAAGATTCCTTAAGCCAGATAGTTGAGAATTCAGAAGAGTCAAAGTTGGGAACATGAGAGCAAGTAAGATTGTTGCTTACGAACACGCAACATCCACCTGTTTCTTTAAATTGAGGAATTAGATAGTAGGAGGATATAGAGAAGGGTTTTCTGTCTGTTGCCTTAGACAACTGATTTTCGGTGAGAAAGAAGGTCAGGGTTGGCGGAAGAGAGGTGGTGTTCAACAGTGGGAGTTAGAAGGAAGGCAACGAATGTTGCAGAAATATGTAGTACAAGTGGAAACTATATACGGTCCAGAGCATTTTGACGGTCGGTATCATAAGCCAGACCACTGGGGGCATTTCTGGTCCCCCACTGGGGACTGCGAGGTGGTCGTTTGTTTGTGATATTTGTTTTGGTTTTATATTTTGAATAGATAGTGTAGTATATAATGTGTTTGTGGTATAATGTATCAATAGAAAGAGAACGTGTTTTGGAGGGCAGACTGGGTTGCCCTCAATATTGGTGAGGCACGGAAATGATCAGCAAGGGAGGCTAGGTGGTGAAACAGGAGTTCCAGCCGTCCTTATCAGCTGCCTGTAACACTCCCTGGGAGTACCGCCTGGTCCATGGTGAGATGTACATGTGGGTCTGCGTTGAGAGACAGAACCCCCAGTGTGGAACTCAGAGGGCGCTTGGGAATTGAGAGCACTAGTGAGGAGATGCGTAGGAGTAGGCTTACATGGTATGGACAGGTGGAAATGATGGATGAGAATCATTTGGTTAAGAAAAGAAAGTATGAATGTGGAGGGAGTCGCAAGGAGAGGTAGACCAAGAAAGATGTGGGATCAGGTGGTACAAACCGATCTCGCAGCTAAAGTACTGACCAAAAGGGACGCCAAAGACCGGGCTGCCTGGAATGCCGCCCTTAGGTGAAAAAAGAGACTGACCTACCGTACTCACATGTTAACAATAGTCTTATATATATATATATATATATATATATATATATATATATATATATATATATATATATATATATATATATATATATATATATATATATATATATATATATATATACATACAGGGTGTCCCAGGAGGAAAGGGCATAGCTTTGGGAAATGATAAAACAAGGTATTCTAAGCCTAAAATGTTCTATAACAAAAGGTTCAAATCTCAACCGTTAAAAAGATATTGAACTCTTTCATGTCAGGTAGTTTTCAACTGGTCCATAGTGAGCTAATATATCTATAATCATTTTGCAACTTACAAAATGATAATATCTTTACAATAACATAGTCAAATTATTGCAGTTAGATGGAGGTGTGCTAGGCACTAGGACAGCTAGGCCAGCCTTATGGGGAAATACTTAAGAGTCAATGAAATATCACATGCAATATTTTTTTCACTGTTTGAGATTTGGAATATTTTGTATAGAAATGTTAAGCTTAGAATATTTTGTTTATCATTCCCAATTTATGCCCTTCCTCCTGACATATATATATATATATATATAGCCGAGAAGCAAGCGAGAGTCGAAAGATGGAGGGAGTACTTCAACGAATTGCTAAATTTAAGGAATGAAGGACCAGCAAACATAGTTGGGTGGGGTATGGAAGGGAGAAGAAGAGAATTAGGGGAGGAGGAGGTGGGGATCAGGAGGTCAGAAGTGTGTGAAACCAAAAGGGATGCCAAAGACCGGGCTGCCTGGAATGCCGCCCTTAGGTGAAAAAAAGAGACTGACCTAGTCACATGTAGATCATAGTCATAAATGTATGTAAGTATGTAGGTTATATGTATGTATGTATATATATATGTATATATATATATATACATATACAGTATATACAGTACAGTATACGGTATTGTACAGGTCTCCCTCGATATACGATTTGGTTAAGTTCCTTAAAACCTGATCTTAAATTTAAAACAATTTATCACAAACCCTAAAATTAATGGAGTAAATGTGGATGCGTTCTCGGACCAGCCAAAACCCAAACCCAAACACCTAAAAACCAAGAATAATATCGTAAATCAGGGCATCTGATAGTGAGGGAGACCTGTATACAGGTACACAGTTTATTTACCAAGCAATCCTAACCTAACCTACTTAAGTTCTGAAGAGCGACTAAATTTGTCATTTGATACTGCTAAAGTACCAGTTGTAGTTTAACTTTCACCTTGTTACTGTGATTGGGAATGCATAGCAGGTGTTTCCTCTACTTTCCTTGGGAGGAACCTTTACGCAATCTTGGTCTAAAGTAGAGCTTATCCTAATGCTATACTAAGACATTCCATACATACACATAAATACAAGTTTAAAGACAGTTTGGTCTACAGAGAGTGTGGTTACAGTTTCATGTCCTAAATGGCGGCTTTCCAGGCGACCCTGTCAAGGGCTACTTCTGTTTTCAAGTTCTTTATTTTGAGATCGAACCAGAGTATGTGATCTCACGTCTATGCTCAAACGAAAAAAAATGTATGTCCTTAATTTTCTGCTTTATATCAAGCCATATTTAATCTCGGTTCCCCCTCCCCCCATAAAAAAACTAAATACAAATAAATACTGTACTGTAAATCTTCTCCCTCCGTTGGGCTTAACCTATCATAACCTTATTTCTGTCACTTGTCTTGTCTCTCCATTACAACCTTCTAACCCCCACAGCCAGTGACGACAGTGGCATTTTAGCGCTGATGACTGGGAGGTTCTATGGCAGTACTTCTTTGATTTCCCATGGAATGATTTTTACTTCCGTGGCCAGTGACCCTCAGAGAATGCTAAGCACATTACTGAGGCCATTTGGGCATGGAAGCATTTATCACATTCTGTTTCTCTCAAAGTGTCTCACAAAAATCTTGGTTTACTCACGCTTATTCTATTGGTGTCAGCAACAAGGAGGAGGAATTCAAACGCTACTATCGCCTTCAAAGTCAAGAATCTCGTACTTTATATGTTTCTGCCCAGAATCAAGGCAGATCTGTTCTTAGACTCGCCAAAAACTCTTTCATCAATAACAATTGCTCTTAGCTTTCCAACTCTAGCTTTTCCCAAGCTTTTAGACATCTAGCCAAAAAACCTCGCCAACAAGTTATCTTCTTCGTCTTTCCCTCCTCATTTCCACTCTGATGGTACCACCGTCACCTCTTCCTCTGACAAAGCTGAACTCTTCACTCAAAGTTTTGCTAAAAGCTCTACCTTGGATATTTCTGGTGTTACTCCTCGCTCTCCAGCCCCTTCTCACTTACCCAATATCATAATCTCTTCTAAGGATGTATTTTCTGCCCTCTCTGGGCAGAACACACTGACCGAATGGTGTTTCTCCTGATGTACTAAATTTATTTTATTTTGTGTTGACTCCCTGCCTAGGCAAACTCTTTCGTGTCTGTCTTTCCTCTAACGTTTTTCCTTCTTGCTGGAAGTTTGCTCTTATTCAACCTGTCCCAAAGAAGGTGTGACTGCTTTCAAACCTCTAACTATCATCCAATTGCTCTCATTTCCTGCACCTCTAAAGTTTTTTAAACTTTTTAATTCAAAATTTCTTAACCATAATCTACTTTCAGATTGCCAGTGTGGTTTCCTTAACCCCTACTTTACCATATCATAGTAGATAAATGTGTACCCTCCATTACCAGACTTGTTGCCATAATCAACGAGACAACACCCTCTCAGCTCAAGAGTTTGTGGGTAACGGAGCCAGCCGGCCTAGAGTAGCTGAGAGGGAGCATGAGAAGTACCGCCAACTCCTCCCAGCATTTCCTCTAAGTCATGTTAGCAGCTCTAGCTATATCTCTCTCTCTCTCTCTCTCTCTCTCTCTCTCTCTCTCTCTCTCTCTCTCTCTCTCTCTCTCTCTCTCTCGGTATTAGCAGAACTAGCAGGATGTATGAGAGCCGTCGCTAGTATTGGTGAGTCACCTTTTTACTGACGGCTTTGCGCCGTCTCTGGTATAGTATGGGTTAAGGAACACTACTGGTGATCTTTTTACTTATCTTACTAACTCTTGGTCATCCTCCTTTCGGGACTTTGGTGAGACTTTATATATTGCGATAAACATATAGAAAGCCTTTGATAGAGTCTGTCACAAATCTCTACTTTCCAAACTACCTTCTTTCGGTTTCTAGACTATCCCTCTATCTGTGTCTTTGTCTCTAATTTCCTTTCTGACCACTCCATAGCTGCAGTTGTGGATGGCCATCGCTCACTTCCTCAACCTATTAACTCTGTTGTTCCTCAGGGTTCTGTCCTGTCCAGTTCTCTTTCTAATATTCATTAATGATATCCTTAACTGTTCCTCTAGTCCTATCCACTCATATGTTGATGACTCTACCTTACTCTATTCAACTAGTTTTTCACAACAACCTAGCATATAATCACTACAAACCTCACGAGACAGGGCCATGGCACGCCTATCTTCTGATTTATCAATTATTTCTAATTGGGACAGAAAATGTAATCTTGTTACTTTCAATGCCACCATAACTCAATTTCTCCCTCTATCTACCCGTCGCAATCATCCACAAGACTCAATTACTCTTCAATAATACACAATCAACCCTTAATCTTCTCTCAATATTCTTGGTTTATCTTTTTCATCCGACCATTCTTGGAAAGATCATATTACCAATCTTGCAAAAACAGCTTCCCAAAAGTTAGATGTGCTCAACCGTCTTCGTGGATTCTTCATCCTTGCACAGCTTCTTGCTCTGTCCAGGGTCACAGTGCACCCAATATATCAAGTATTGTTCACATGTGTGGGGAGGTTCCAGCCATACCACACTTCTCGAAAAAGTAGTAAAACACATTTCGCATCAACTTACTTCCTCTTTCTAGTTCTCTACAATCTTTTTATACATGCCGCATTGTTGCATTTCTTTCCCTCTTCTATCGCTATTACAACAATCAGTGTTCTTTAAAGCTCTCTCAGTGCATACCTCCTCCCTTGCGGCGAGTGGGAGGCACCCGCCTTTCAACACAGTCCCACTCCTATTCTGTCTAGCTTTGCAACCCAAGAAATAGCAAATTTTCTCACTTTCTTGTACTGAACAAGTGAACTCTGGAACTCTCTCCCTCACTTAATTTTTCCTTCATCCTATGACTTAAATAATTAAACTGGTTGAAACTTAGTGTGTCAAGGCATTTTAACACCAATGTCCCTTGAATTTTACTCTCTGTCGCTCTTTTGGCTTTTGGGGAGACACTTAATTGTTACAGGCAACCTGCCTGATGTCTCCTTCATACAAAAAAAAAATGCATTAATCACCCTCCCGTCACAATAACACATTCTGTTCACAGGATATTTGCTCTTTATACCTATTTTCTGGTTCTTCAATATTCAAATGTTCATTATACAAGTATAATATGCACATACAGTACCGTGATATTGCTTTATATGGTAAATATAACAAATTATTTCCGAATCAAGCATAAACCAGCCGCACTGGGGACCAGTCAGAAACATGTCCTACTGCATTTTACGAGTTAAGTGTCCATGTCTCCAATCCATATAATAAGACAGAGAGCACCAGTGCATTGAAGATCCGTAGCTTCATTATTCTGCACAGGTTTCGACAACGCCATATATTTTGTTGAGTGAATCCATAACCCCATATGCTAAACCAAGGTGACGATTGACATCATAGCCGGACTCAAGTCTTAGTCAAAGGAACCTTTAAGCCCAGCGGTTCTGACTCCTCATGTAGTGTCTCGAGGGCCAATCTGAGAACATCCAACGTCACCACTAAGATCACTGCGTCCTCTGCAAAATCAAAATCAGTGTTCTTGTAATTGCCAACGTCTGCTCCACAGCAACTCTGCCCAACTGTCCGGCCCAGTAACTAGTCCATACAAGTGTTGAAAAGTGTTGGTGTTAGAACACACACCTGTCTCACACCTGAATTCACAGGGACGAAAGAGGATGCTCCTCCACCACACTTGACAGCACTCTCTAGTCCTGTATAAAATCCAGACACCAGGTCAATAATCACCTTAGGGATTCCACGTAGTCGTAGTACTGCCCAGAGTGGCTCTCGGTACACGGAGTAAAATGCCTTCTTGAGATCAACATACACTGCAAGCAGCCCTATTTAAAACTCTATGGGCTCCACGAAACGAGTGGCTCCACGTCAACGCAGATTGAGAGAAAATACCAGGTATTCTTAGCAGGATCTCAGATTTTCTCAGTGATACTCAATATGAGAAAGACCATTCTTGGCACACTGAGCAGTGTGATACCATGATAGATCGTTAATTCCTCAGCCTTCCCTTTCCTTACTTTTTTACTCTGCGATAAGGCAATTGTAGATTTTTTGGTGTAAATCTGGATTGCTCAGTTTGCTCCACAGGTGACCTCAGATTTGCATCAGTAGAATATGCCAAAGACCATTCTTGGCACACTGAGCAGTGTGATACCATGATAGATATTGCAGTTCTGCCATCTCCTTTCCCTTTCCTTATTTTTCCACTCTGACCGATAAGGAATCTTGTTATCCTACTCTCCTACATACCTCATCATTCCTCAATCTGTCTTTTCCTCGAAACTCCACACATACCCCTCAAGCAAGTTATCTCAATTATTTCCAAGCTTCATTTCTCTTGTACATTCAGACTCCATGTCTCAGCTCCATAAATCACTGTTGGTACAACTATCCCTTGATACATTGCATTTTTAGCTTTCATTCCGAGACTTCTCACCTTCCACATAATTCCCATTGTTCCGAAAACTTTCCTTCCCTCACAAACTCTGTCTTACCTCCATTCCCACACCTGCGTCTCTGCGTATCACTCCTCCTAGATATTTAAAACACTCCACTTGTTTCAGCATTTCCCCATCCAGTCGTACATTTAGATTTACCCTACAGGCATCTGTATTACACACTATCGCTTTACTTTTCTTGACATTCACCCTCAGCTTCCTACATAACACACCTAACTCTTTGGCTACTCGCTGCAGCTTCTCCTCAGAATCCGCCACCAGTGCTATGTCACCAGCAAACAGCAACTGATTCCACTCCCAATCAGTGTCAACAACTAATAATAAACTAAGGCCTCTATAACTTAAACACTCCTGCCAGTCTCCGTTTCTCTTGTACAAAGGGCCGCTATTGTGCCTTTGACAAAGGCACAATGGTACCATTGATACAACAAAGCAAACATTGAATAGTCTCATCAACCAATCTATTATCACATCTCCACCTTTCTTAATACCCTCCACAGCAATACCATCCATACCTTCTGCTTTACCCACTCTCATTTGTCTCACTGCTTCATGTGGTGGGCTGACTCTTTGTCAGAGTGAGAGTTGGTGTCCTCTACTTCCCATAGCCTTTTCCATCCTTATCTCTTTCTACATTTCTAATGATGTAGGGATGTGACAACCCCAACGCTCGCCACTGTCTGGTGCAGATAGCCTCCTCTGTGGTGGAGGGGGAAGAACTTCCACCACCATACTCCCTGCAAGGCATAAAAGAGGCTGAAAGGGGAAGGGGTGGGGGGGCTAGGAATCTTCCTCTCCTTGTAAAATTTACCTACTAGACAAGACAGAGATACGGGCAAGGGAACATGAAAGTGGTCCCGGAACCTAAGAACTGTTACTTTAAATGAGCATGGCTGTGGAATATATGAGAAGCGAGAGGTGAAAGGTGGGTATTTGTGAGTGCATATGGGCAGGAAGTGAAAGGACGGTAGAGGAGGGGGATTTTGGGGGGGAAAATATGAGGGATTGTCTACAAGGGTTTGAGGAAAATTATAATGTGTTAGTTTTAGGGGACCTGAATGCTAGGGTGGGCAATGAATCTACTGAGGGAGTGATAAGATAGTTTTGGTGTGGCGTTGTAAACGAGAGTGGAGAAAGAATTATTGATTTATGCAGAGTGCAGAATGGGTGTAGGTAACAGAGACGTATGCATAAGTATACATGGCATAGACTTGTGAGGGGAGAGATTGTATTAGTGTTGGTGACAGGGAAAGAATGTGTAGACTGCTCGATGTGAATGTGCTGAGAGGTTAGGCTGAGGGTATGTCTGATCATTATCTTGTGGAGGGAAAGCTGAGAGTGAGGAGTTACAGGAGAATGCGAGACAATCAAGAAGTAAGAGAGGAAATAATAGTTGGTGAGATGGAGAAAAGTACAAAAGAGTCGAGGGAGTACCTGAAGAGGCTAAATGAGAAATGGATGGAATTGAGAGAAATGAAATAGTGAGAAATAGAGTATGAAAGGCAACAGTTTAAGGAAGGAGTGAAAGCAAGCACAGAGGAAGTATGTGGTAAAAGGAGAATAGGTGGCAGAGGTATAAGGGAAGCGAATGGTGGAATTATACAGTGAGAAAGGCAGTTGAGGAGAAGAGACAGTGGATTGAGAAGGTTTTGCAGGATGGTAGTGTTGAGGTATGGAGATGTAGCCTACAAGGAAAAAAGGAGAGAGGCGAAATGGAAGACTAGAGAAGCGAAGAACAGTGTAAATGAAAGATGGGGCCAAAGATTGAGTGAGAATTTTGAGGAACGTATTTAAGATGTTCTATCTATCAATTTCTGTATCATTCGCGGCCTTTCCTCTAACTTCCACTCTGTGGAACACCATCTCTCTTCTACCAAACCAGACTTACTTTTCCTCACCGAAACTCAGCTGTCTAAGGCAACAGACAGCAAACCCTTCTCTATATCCTCCTACTATCTCTATCCTCAATTCAAAACCAAGGGTGGATGTTGCGTGTACATACGCAACAATCTTACTTGCTCTTCTGCTCCCATCATTGACTCTTCTGAATTCTCAACTATATGGCTTAAGTTATCTAGTCACTCTCTCACTAAATATATCTGTGCTGTTTATCTCTCTCCTAATTCTACTGACTATCCAAAACAATTTGACTACAGTATCTTACTTCTAAAGTAGAAAACATTCTATCCATCTCTCCCTTCTTTGAAATCTCCATGTTAGTAGACTAGACTTCAATGTTCACCACCACCTATGGCTCTCCTCTTATTTCATTGATCAACATGGTGAACAAGCCTACTTTTTTTCTATCCTAAATGATCTAAGAGCAGTTAGTTCAGCAACCCACCCATATCCCGGACCACCCTGGAGATCGGCCAACATCCTTGACTTATTTCTAACCTCTAATACTTCTGCTTAAACTGTAAACCTTCTCTCTCCGTTGGGCTCCTCCAATCATAACCTTATCTCTGTCACCTGTCCTGTCTCTCCAGTATGGCCTTCTGACCCCCCCAGCCGGCGGCACTTGTGGCACTTTGACGCTGCCAACTGGGAGGCTCTACGGCAGTACTTCTTTGATTTACCATGGAATGATGTATGATTTCGTGGCCTGGGATCCTAAGAGAGTGCTGAGCGCAGTACTTAGGTAATCCTTTCGTGCATGAAAGCATACATCCCATTCTCTTTCTCTCAGACTAACTCACAAAAATCTTGGTTTACTCACGCTTGTTCTACTGCTGTTCGCAATAAGAAAGCCTTCAAACGGTACCGTCCCCTTGAAACTCAAGAATCTTGTACTTTATTTGTCTACGCCCGGAATCAAGCCAATTCTGTTCTTCGACTCGCCAAAAACTCTTTCATCAATAATAAATGCTCTGAACTTTCCAACTCTAGCTCTTCCCAAGCTTTTTGGCATCTAGCCAAATACCTCTCCAACTTCACTTCCTCGTCTTTTCCTCCCCTCTTCCATTCTGACGGTATCACCGTCACCTCTTCCTCTGACAAAGCTGAACTCTTTGCTCAAACTTTTGCTAAAAACTCCACTTTCTTATGCCTAATATAATCTCTGCTAAAGATGTACTCTCGGCCCTCTCTGGACTTAATACTTATAAGAAGGCGTACGGACCAGATGGTGTTCCTCCTATTGTACTCATAAACTGTTATTCCATGGTGAATCCCTGCCTAAGCAAACTCTTTCGTCTCTTTCTATCCTCCTAACGTCTTTCCTTCATGCTGGAAGTTTGCTCTTATTCATCCTGTCCCAAAGAAGGGTGACCGCTCTCAACCCTCCAACTATCATCTAATTGCTCTCATTTCTTGTATCTCTAGTTTTTGAAACTATTCTTAACTCAACATTTCTTAAGCATTTATCTTCCCATAATCTACTTTCAGATTGCCAGTACGGTTTCTTTAACCTCTAAAGTGCGCATGGGGGTAATTAGACACCTCTCCCTGTGCGCATGTATTTGAGATGTTTCCGTCACTAAAATATTCATTGTACCATTAATAGCATTAATACTTATCCATATGCGCCTATTATGGGTTGATTATAAAGGTATTAACCTGAAACAACAATAAAACGAGTGAAAACAGCGTTTGGATGGTCAAAATCGGAGATATAGCCCGCGAGTTGTATAATGTATGGGTGAGGCAAGCTGCTTTCCCGCCAATTTCCCCCAAGGCCACTGAGACACAGTCGATCGATACTCTCTCTCTCTCTTGCATTCGCTTGCTATCAGTGATGACCACACCCTCCAACCGGATTTCTAATGTTAGCACGAAAATATACCTCAGAATAAGGGAATAACAGGGAAAATAGGTGATAACTGAAGGAGAGGAGGAAAGTGGGGAAGGAGGGGAGGTAGAGGTGTTATGCCCTGTTTTTCTACAGGTTTAACTTGGGTAATGTGAGTTCTAATTGACTGGGTATATAAGGCTGCATGCACAATACAAGATATGAGGAATAGAGAACACAAAGAAACACATGGTAGCAAGTTACACGATCACGTTTATTGATATACCACTGCAGAATACTTGTGTAAGACAATATAATAGAATTGAACAACACTAGCATAAGTGGATCTGGATGGAGCCTAGTCTCCCACTTCCAACGTTCAGGTATTAATCTTCTGATCACTGGCTTTAATTCAACAGGTTTATATACCGAAGACCATCAATGTTACTTATAGAATCATATTCACTGTTAGATTTATTACTGGTAGCTCTGGTGCACAAGTAGTAGTTCACAGACTAGATTAGACACGCGTATTTTAGAGCACGGGAATTCTAGTAACCTCAGGGGGTACTGATCTAAGTTTTATATTCTTGTCTCAGAAATACATAGAACGCAAATCAGTGGGCGAACCTTCAGATATCACTAGGGTTTCCTTCTAGGTAATAATATCTGGGCATATGGTTGATTAAGAGAGTTAGTATCGCCTGTTAAATAATGAACACTGATACGCTTAGCACTTCCTAATTGAATGGTTATATGAATTATACTGGGGCAAAGAGATAGCCACTTCGTAAAAATATTAATTAGTGAACCTCTAAACAGCACAGTAATATGTAGTACTGCTAAAGGGAATCTTGGGTAGTATCTGATGGGTCTGGTCCTGGTTATCTTGCGTCCATGATGTTGGGGGCTAACGACTGGTTCCGCGGCCGTCCAGGGGGCCCATATGTGTGAAGTTCTCAAATACGTGGGCAGGTCCTTCTATCCAAATCTGCCACGGAGTCTGCCGGCTCGGGAATCTCACTCCGGAACAACACAAGGGCAGAGCTAGAAGTTAACTGCAGGGTAGTGACCCCTGGTTGGTGTCTAGCTTTCAACTGATTCGACTGGGGGCGGGAGCTAGATTTATAGGCTCGGTTCTGGGCCCTGTAGACAGTAGGGATCTCGAGTCTTATGGACTTATTTGAGCTCTCAATAGATATGGGGACTAGGTAAGATGGTATTTACTGTTGTGGCACATGGCTATAGGAAGCCTTTATATTTTCATATAACTGAGCCTTAGTAAGAGGTACTATTTTGGCTATACTGGAAGTATTTAGGGGAGAGAGACTGGATCTACTTTGCGAGGAGGATGGGGACAGCTGTGATAGGAGCGTCTCTCTAGATTGTTCAATCTTCATTCTATGGTATAGCTGAGGTGCTAATTTGGTGATCAGAGCATGCAAGAAAGGTAAATGGTTTATTGTGAGTTAATAGAGGTTAGTAAAGGTGTTAGTCATGCATGGTTAGTTCATTGATAGGAAGAATTTCTGTGCTACCTGGCAATGACTCGGAAGTCAAAACAGGGGCCAGGTATACCTCCGCGGGGGTGGGGGTCTCCCTCCTCGGGTGGGCGAAAAGGGGGAGCTGGGCGCCCTCTCTCTGTGATAGTCGTCCGGCGGCTGTGGCTAGGGGCTTGCCATATCACCAGTGTTTGTAATAACCCTCTGTGTATGAGACAGATGTGGGTGTCCTTAATACCAAAACCGAAGGTGCCTTAGCTAGCTGGTTTTACTCGGCTGGTTGTTAATTGTAGGGTTTGCTGGATGTGGTGGAGACTGGGTTGCTAACTCTGCCACATTTATCTGGAAGTATGGCAATAGAAGTTAGTTACTGGCGAGGCGGCTAGCCTCGCACCGACGACCATTGGGTGCAGGGTTGTGAATGGGTTGTAAGAGAATAGATGGCATGCAAGGGGCTAGTAAAGTTCTAATGTTGTTCTGGCCTACTAAGTGAAGGTAGGCTGGATAGGAGTATATATATAAAAGGTTGGAGAGCGTTAGCAACGGACAATTCAAGGATCTTCAAGAGGTATGAGAGAGAGGCTAGGTCGGACAAGAGTCGAGAAGCGCGGGTGTCTTAATGAGAGGGGGGGGGGGGAGAGTTCAAGGGCTACAGGGAAATTTTGCCCCTAAGGTCCCTGGGCGTGGGGGTGGCATTAGGCTACAATTGATATGGAAGTTTGAAAAGGCAGTAGAATACGTTAGCCAAATGCTACCGGGGAATGCAACTATGGGGTGGTATATGAGTCTGGAAAAGATAGAGTTATGTGATCAGTCCGAGGGTTATGGATACTATTAGTTGGCCCTGGGAACTGCGTTTTCTATTAAATATAAATACCAACAACAGCGGCAGTTCGTAGGGGTACTTAGTTATTGTTTCGGGGTACTTATGACAGATACTGGTAACCAGGTTATCTTATACAATCTCTGGTTGGGGTAAGAGGTGTAAGACACGAAGTAAATTGGCGTAGTGTGGACTGGATACGAAGGAGGCAAGGGGAAGACGTATGACAATTGTGGGAAAGTAAATGGAAAAAGGTGAACACAATGGCGGATAAAAATACTTAACCTAAGGATTGCATACATCGATGAACGATGACATTATAGTCGTCGTCCTAATAAGGTGATGAAACCTGGTTGATCTGTACTTGGCACAATACGACACAAGGACAGTGCCGCTATGTCGTATCAATGCTGGTGGCAGTTAATATTATAGACTTAGTTACTAGAGGAACAATGCAAGGGGCGACTGAGCACGGGTTACATATATCTATACTCGTCATGGAAAATGATATACGAGGTCTAGGGACAAGCGTGGGTGTTTTAACTTCTAAGATATATAACATCTACTTCTCGGATGTAAGAACATACATAGATATAATTATGGCTGTCTGATGTGTTGGCATTGGCTCAACGTCGGGACAGGGCATGGGTGTTTTTAATATGAATGTATATTCCTGTTCATCATCTTTGTAGCAAGGACAGTGCCGCTATGTCGTATCAATGCTGGTGGCAGTTAATATAGACTTAGTTACTAGAGGAACAATGCAAGGGGCGACTGAGCACGGGTTACATATATCTATACTCGTCATGGAAAATGATATACGAGGTCTAGGGACAAGCGTGGGTGTTTTAACTTCTAAGATATATAACATCTACTTCTCGGATGTAAGAACATACATAGATATAATTATGGCTGTCTGATGTGTTGGCATTGGCTCAACGTCGGGACAGGGCATGGGTGTTTTTAATATGAATGTATATTCCTGTTCATCATCTTTGTAGTTAGGAGTGTAGGACACGAGGGGGTTAGTGTACGTGAAGTGTGGAAAATGGTCAGTTTAGAAAAGGTAAATGGGTCCAGCCTGGAGCTGCTTAGCCCTGCGGGCTTGGGCCTGTCTGAAATGGCTGGCTCGGTCAGCTGGTCCTTTCGTTCTGTGGACCTTTCCTTTGGGTGTTTCTGTGTGGTGTTCGCTCGTTGCTTCTGTGGTGGGTTTCTCGTTCTGGGGCATTTTACTTCCCTCTCCTTCATTATAGGCTCATCCTCGAGCCTCAAGGGTGAAGTAAAAAGAAGCATAGTCAGAAAAGTGTAGGTTAACAAGAAAAGTAGTATGACTAAGGGAAAAAATATATAATATATAGTATATGGAAAACATGTAAATTTAAGAAAGAACAGATAATTAAGAACACAGGAAATTAAGAAGAGGTAAAGTGTTTAACAATGTATAAAGCAAATTTAAAAGATAGTCAGAAAAGTGTAGGTTAACAAGAAAAGTAGTATGACTAAGGGAAAAAAATATATAATATATAGTATATGGAAAACATGTAAATTTAAGAAAGAACAGATAATTAAGAACACAGGAAATTAAGAAGAGGTAAAGTGTTTAACAATGTAAGAAGTTACGTTAAAAGGTTGTTGTCTTGTACTTTGTCTGTGGAATTATACATTTTAATGGGAAGTGAAGCTAGGAATCTAGGTCAAGAGTGGTAGGGAGGCTGGACTGTGGACGAGCCGGCATGACCCACCTCCTCTACCAATCCTGATTTTAAGTGAATATTGGAATGGGTGCCTCTCTGTTGTTGGGGTGAAGGAGGTTTGACAAGGGGCGGGGGGGATATAAAGGATATCACCACTTACTTAGACATAATAAAGCCAGTGTACGATGTGGTACTTCATAATGACCGCGAAAAAATCGCCGTTGCAATTTTGCATATTATACAGTTGGGAGAAGCCGTTTCCCAACTTGTTGATAAGCCTACCTTTAAAGAATTTATTCGCCAAACTGTGACACAGAATACGCCAGAGTTTACCTGGAACCAGTTTCGATCCTTCGTGATCCGGACCTTAGATCCACTTTTGGGTTCCCCCGTCGCCCCCAAAATAATAAAAGTCGACGAGATCAAGTATGAAGGGGATATAAATGTGACCCTCATACAACTCTACAGATACATGAGGACCACGTATAGCTATGAAGATTACGACCAACAAAATGAACTCTTATTCACCGCATTGTTAAACATCCTCCCACCCCACATCACCGCCCATCTCGACCCGTATGGCTTATTCGAAGAACATATGCTCTCCATCAGAGAAGAATGCCGACGCAGTTCGATGAATCCCCTATCCAACCCTTCAGCCCCTATCCAAGACTCCGTGCACCCTTCCAAAATTACTTCCGGTGAAAGTCCAACCCCAGTGCACTCTTCCTTGCCTCTATCCTCTCTGACCATCCCTAAATTTTCCCCTGCCCAGCCATCCACCAACGATCATCTTCCATCAATTGTGTTACCCCATAAACCCCATCCTTTTTCTATGCATGTCAAACAAACCCACCAACCCCAGATAACCGCTCACCAGACCGTGACTGCCACCAAGAAGATTCCCAAAATTCGTCCTGTTAACAACACCAAATCAATACATCAGTCCTCTACCAATAACCCCTGTTCTAGACCTAACTCTTTCCCCACCAACCCTCCGCAGCCCCCCCAACAAGCCCCGTATTCTAGCTATGCCTACCACAACATATTTTCTCCATGACCCCAGAAAACAAACCCACCAACCCCAGATAACCTCTAACCAGACCGTGACTGCCACCAAGAAGATTCCCAAAATTCGTCCTGTTAACAACCCCAAGTCAATACATCAGTCCTCTACCAATAACCCCTGTTCGACACCTAACTCTTCCCCCACCAACCCTCCGCAGCCCCCCCAACAAGCCCCGTATTCTAGCTATGCCTACCTATGTAGGCCTACCACAACATATTTTCCCCATGACCCCAGAAATGTTCAGCTATCCTCCCACCAACAAAATTTCCCTTGTGACAGTTTTCCGTCGGTAGCTTGTGACAGTTTTCAGTCAGTAGCTCCCTTCCACCCCCACACAATTCACACTCCTAGAAAACTTCGAAACCCCACACTTGACTCGCCCTCTCATGTCAAACAAACTCACCAGTCCCAGATAACCTCTAACCAGACCGAGACTGACACCAAGAAAATTCCCCAAATTCGTCCTGTTAACAACCCCAAATCAATACATCAGTCCTCTACCAATAACCCCTGTTCTACACCTAACTCTTCCCCCACCAACCCGCCGCAGTCCCCCCAACAAATCCCGTTTCCTAACTCGCTCACCTCTCACCACCCTGACCCTCCCACACGCGCCGTTAATCCTCCCCTCACGCGTGACGACCTAGGGACCCAACCATGTTCCCCCCCTTCCCCCAGAAATGCTCAGCTATTTCCCCACCAACAAAATTTCCCTTGTGACAGTTTTCCGTCAGTAGCTCCCTTCCACCCCCCCACAATTCACACCCCTAATAAACTTCAAAACCCCACACTTGACTCACCCCCTCATGACAGACAAACCCACCAATCCCATATAACCTCTAAACAAACCGTCACTGCCACCGACACACCCCACCACTCTGATCCTCCCACACGCGCCGTTAATCCCCCCCTCACGCGTGACTCCCACCAAAGTGATTTCCCCCCCCTCATGCGTACCGAACACCTGCTCACCAGTCGGTCCCCCACCATCATGAGCCCAGCTAAACTTTCAACCTCCACCAATTCCCACCAACAAAATTTCCCTTGTGACAGTTTTCCGTCAGTAGCTCCCTTCCACCCCCCCACAATTCACACCCCTAATAAACTTCAAAACCCCACACTTGACTCACCCCCTCACGACAGACAAACCCACCAACCCCAGATAACCTCTAAACAAACCGTCACTGCCGCCGACACACCCCACCACTCTGATCCTCCCACACGCGCCGTTAACCCCCCCCCCCCCCCCCTCATGCGTGACCCCCACCAAAGTGGTTTTCCCCCCCTCATGCATACCGAACACCTGCTCACCAGTCGGTCCCCCACCATCATGAGCCCAGCTAAACTTTCAACCTCCCCATCTTCACCGTTATCCCACCGCTGCCACCAATGTTATGCCCTGTTTTTCTACAGGTTTAACTTGGGTAATGTGAGTTCTAATTGACTGGGTATATAAGGCTGCATGCACAATACAAGATATGAGGAATAGAGAACACAAAGAAACACATGGTAGCAAGTTACACGATCATGTTTATTGATATACCACTGCAGAATACTTGTGTAAGACAATATAATAGAATTGAACAACACTAGCATAAGTGGATCTGGATGGAGCCTAGTCTCCCACTTCCAACGTTCAGGTATTAATCTTCTGATCACTGGCTTTAACCTCTGAAGTGCGCATGGGGGTAATTGGAAACGTCCCCCTGTGCTGACGTATTTGAGGTGTTTCCGTCACTAAAATATTCATTGTGCCATTAATAGCATTAATATTTATCCATATGCGCCTATTATGGGTTGATTATAAAGGTATTAACCTGAAACAACAATAAAACGAGTGAAAACAGCGTTTGGATGGTCAGATTCGGAGATATAGCCCGCGAGTTGTATAATGTATGGGTGAGGCAATCTGCTTTCCCGCCAATTTCCCCCAAGGCCACTGAGACACAGTCGATCGATACTCTCTCTCTCTCTCTTGCACTCGCTTGCTATCAGTGATGACCACACCCTCCAATCGGATTTCTAATGTTAGCACGAAAATATACCTCAGAATAAAGAAATAACAGGGAAAATAGGTGATAACTGAAGGAGAGGAGGAAAGTGGGGAAGGAGGGGAGGTAGAGGACTGAGATTTTGCATGGCCCAGGGGCCAAAAAAAAATAAAAAAATAAAAAAATATAAAAAAATTTTCTTTTTTCGATGTCAAAAGTTGATTTTTATTTTCTCTGACTCTTAAGAGTCTTCCCGCAGTGCGCCGGGGGAACTCTTAAGAGTCTCCCCGCAGCTCCCGGGTTAATTCAACAGGTTTATATACCGAAGACCATCAATGTTACTTATAGAATCATATTCACTGTTAGATTTATTACTGGTAGCTCTGGTGCACAAGTAGTAGTTCACAGACTAGATTAGACACGCGTATTTTAGAGCACGGGAATTCTAGTACCCTCAGGGGGTACTGATCTAAGTTTTATATTCTTGTCTCAGAAATACATAGAACGCAAATCAGTGGGCGAACCTTCAGATATCACTAGGGTTTCCTTCTAGGTAATATCTGGGCATATGGTTGATTACGAGAGTTAGTATCGCCTGTTAAATAATGAACACTGATACGCTTAGCACTTCCTAATTGAATGGTTATATGAATTATACTGGGGCAAAGAGATAGCCACTTCGTAAAAATATTAATTAGTGAATCTCTAAACAGCACCGTAATATGTAGTACTGCTAAAGGGAATCTTGGGTAGTATCTGATGGGTCTGGTCCTGGTTATCTTGCGTCCATGATGTTGGGGGCTAACGACTGGTTCCGCGGCCGTCCAGGGGGCCCATATGTGTGAAGTTCTCAAATACGTGGGCAGGTCCTTCTATCCAAATCTGCCACGGAGTCTGCCGGCTCGGGAATCTCACTCCGGAACAACACAAGGGCAGAGCTAGAAGTTAACTGCAGGGTAGTGACCCCTGGTTGGTGTCTAGCTTTCAACTGATTCGACTGGGGGCGGGAGCTAGATTTATAGGCTCGGTTCTGGGCCCTGTAGACAGTAGGGATCTCGAGTTTATTGGACTTACCATCTACGACTATTTTTACGCTATACCTGACGTCAACTCGGGTTAGTATTATTGTGGGTGCGGGACATTTTCGAGGGTGGTGTAATGCCCTCGAAAATATCCCGCGCCCACAATAATACTAACCCGAGTTGACGTCAGGTATAGCGTAAAATAGTCGTAGATGGTAAGTCCAATAAACTCATCTCGAGAGACTATCACCGTGGTTCGAAAATAGTCGTAGATGGTAAGTCCAATAAACTCATCTCGAGAGACTATCACCGTGGTTCTTAAAAATCGGACTAAGGTTGCTATACTTTTGTACGTCCGTGGTAGTACAGTGGGTTAGCGCGCGGGCCTGGTGGTGATGGTGGTGCGTCACTAACCAGGGTTCGAACCCCACCCAAGGCATCTCAAAACCTGTGGGTTTTTAGGGGGGTTAAATTCCCTTCAGAGGTTCGTACCCCGCGCCAGGTACCAGGAAAGGTTGATCCTAAAGGTAGCCTGGGGATAAATTCCCATTCCTATTTAACCTGGAAAAACCTAGCATTTCATTGGTGGCAGTAAGGGAACGTGACCTGGTAGCTACGTGCTGGAGCACCCGTCACGCGAACCCTATACCAAGAATTGAGATGGCTAAGGTAAAAAGGCTACGATACCCTACGACCTTACGAGGCTAGGGACTAGCCTAACTAAAAAGGAATGTGGTGTAATGCCCTCGAAAATGTCCCGCACCCACAATAATACTAACCCGAGTTGACGTCAGGTATAGCGTAAAATAGTCGTAGATGGTAAGTCCAATAATCTCATCTCGAGAGACTATCACCGTGGTTCAAAAATAGTCGTAGATGGTAAGTCCAATAAACTCATCTCGAGAGACTATCACCGTGGTTCTTAAAAATCGGACTAAGGTTGCTATACTTTTGTACGTCCGTGGTAGTACAGTGGGTTAGCGCGCGGGCCTGGTGGTGATGGTGGTGCGTCACTAACCAGGGTTCGAACCCCACCCAAGGCATCTCAAAACCTGTGGGTTTTTAGGGGGGTTAAATTCCCATCAGAGGTTCGTACCCCGCGCCAGGTACCAGGAAAGGTTGATCCTAAAGGTAGCCTGGGGATAAATTCCCATTCCTATTTAACCTGGAAAAACCTAGCATTTCAAGAGGACTGAGATTTTGCATGGCCCAGGGGCCAACAAAAAATAAATAAAAACAAATAAAAAATAAAAATCGATGTCAAAAGTTGATTTTTTTTTCACTCACTCCTAAGAGTCTCCCCGCAGTCCGCCGGGGGAACTCTTAAGAGTCTCCCCGCAGTTCCCGGGTTAAGGGCCGCTCTACTGGGGATCTTCTTGCTTATCTTACTAACTCTTGGTCATCCTCCTTCGAGACTTCGGTGAGACTTTTTCTATTGCTCTTGACATATCGAAAACCTTCAATAGAGTCTGGCACAATTCTTTAATTTCCAAACTCCCCTCCTTCGGTTTCTATCCTTCTATATGTGCCTTTGTCTCTAATCTGCTTTCTGATCGCTCCATAGCTGCAGTTGTGGACGGCCATCGTTCACTTCCTCAACCTATCAACTCCGGTTTTCCACAGGGTTCTGTCCTGTCTCCAATTCTCTTTCTAATATTATCAATGATCTCCTCAACTGTACCTCTAGTCCTATCCACTCATATGCTGATGACTCTACCTTACACTATTAACTAGTTTTTCCCATCAACCTAGCATGCAAGCATTCCTAATCAAACGTGGCGAGGCCATAGAATGCCTATCTTCTAGTCTTGCTATTATTTATGATTGGAGCAGAGAAAATCTTGTTACTTTCAATGCCTCCAAGACCCAGTTTCTCCCTATCTCTCCATCACAATCTTCCACAAGACTATCAACTATTCTTCAACAACACACAATTTAACCTTCATCTTCTCTCAACATTCTAGGTGTATCTTTTTCACCTGACCTTCTTGGAAAGATTATATTACCACTCTTGCTAAAGCAGCTTCCCAAAAGTTAGGAGTGCTCAACCGTCCCCGTGGGTTCTTCAACCCTGCACAGCTTCTTGCTCTGTATCAGGGCACAGTGAGCCCCTGTATTGAGTATTGTTCGCATGTGTGGAGGGTATCCACCCATACCGCACTTCTCGAACGAGTAGAATCAAAAGCATTTCGCCTCCTCTTACTAGTTCCCTACAATCTCTGTCTACATGCCGCAATGTTGCATCTCTTTCACTCTTCTATCGCTGTTTAAAAAATCAGTGTTCTTCTGAGCTCTCATTGTATAGCTATACCCCCTCCCTTGCAGCAAGTGCGAGGCACCCGCCACCCCTATTCTGTCCAGCTCTCCAACTCAAGAATTGTCAAATTTTCTGTCTTTCTTCTGCTCAACAAGTGAACTCTGGAACTCTCTCCCTCAATCAATCTTTCCTTCATCCTATGACTTAAGACTTAAACTTCGAGTGTCCAGGCATTTTGACTCCAACGTCCTTTGAATTTGGCTCTGTCATTCTTTTAACTTTGGGGGAGACACTCGCAACAAGCAACCTGCCTTTTGTCTCCTCCACACACATAGAAAACAAAAATAGAGTAAAGGAAAACACAAGAGGAAAGAGTCGGTGAAAGATGCAAATGGAGAGATGTTGTTGTTGTTCTTGTAGTTCCCCAGACTGTCTAGCCGAGCAGTCCCGAATCTGGTAGACTGAAGCCATCCTGATGCTCGAGCCCCCGAAGGGGCCAGGGAGAGATGAGATCTGTCTCTGAGAGAGCAGCGGGGGAGGGAAACATCAGCCCATGGGCTTGCACCCCCGGGCCACAATCCGCAGCCCACCTTGCAATGCCACCCAGAACACTGTTCCCAACTACAGGTTCACACATCCTTACTGGGGCCCTGAGCTATATTATCAAACACCTTGACATGATGCTGGAAAGTGTAACAGATCAATGACTCAATACACTTTCTAACAAAGATTGCAATTTGTTAGTAGTCTTGGCAAATCCAACGTCAAGGCTATTAACCTAATTGCAATGACGACTTGTCTATTTTGACTGCTATGTCGTCATTCCAACCGCGGTTAAAAAGAAAACGTCTAGAGTCTACTCCTTATCTTGCTCTAGGAGACGTTGTACATTAACCAAAACTACCACCGAAGGTGAAAAAAGCATAGAAGAGAAGAAAAAGGGGTTTACCTTAGTTACCGCTTAAGGCCCATCCTGTGTTCCGTCATGTGCAGATCCCTGTCGAACGTGCGCATGAGCGACCCTCTCTTGTCATCATTTTTTCACGCGCTCCATTGAATGCAGTCGCTTTTGTTGTGCTCCTTTAATTCACCCTGTTTAGGTTCGTTTCGGCTTATCTGGCCTTCTTTTTGTTAGACAGATGTTACGTGATCTAGGGCACACGTAAATGGGCTCCTCAGTGTGTTTAATGGAGACGCGTGTGGAAATAGCTACCGAAGGTACGGGGGCGCCTCGCGTTCCTCGTGTGTGTTTTTCATTCCTTTCTCTTTTCATATTCTTTTTTCCTGTTAGTCTGGGCATAGTTTAGCTTTTAGCTTATTTTAGCCTAGCTTGTTTCTCATTCAGGAATTGCTATGCCCCTATGAGTTTTCATATTTTCATAGCCTAGGTGTACAGTTGGTTCACGATCTGAGATTTCGTGGTGGCGGTGCTGTTTGTAGGGTTTGTGTCGGCCGCATTATTAGCGTTATTCCCGAGTCCCCCCTTTCGAGCCTTCACTGTGTCTCAAGGGCCTGGGCGCTTGGTGGTTCGTGATATCCTGGGGTACCCCACGGGGGCCCCTCCCTCACACCACAGGGTTTTTCGCCCCTGACACATTCTCTCCTCACGGCTAGGCCACCCTTTTTCTCGCCAGTTTCATTTACTGGTTTTTGTGTTCCCTTACTGTTTTCACCTCCATCCTTTCATACCCTTTTGCCCAATCCTGGGGTACCCTACGGGGGCCCCTGTTTGTGCCAAACCACCCTTCCTGCCACTTCTCCTCATGGGCTTTGCTCTATCTCTGTGGGTTGGGTGGTTCCTAGGGGATGTGCCTCCTCTCCCCTGGTGTGTCTTCCTTGCCTCTCCCTTGACCGGTTGAGTCAGGATATTATCAAGGAAGACACTGCTCAGCTTGATGGCCATCGTCGCTTGGAGTTCATAAGGAGATGACGCTTTTTTCTGGGCCTCTTTTGGTATTTCCTAGACGCTCCTCTCGCTTTTTCGGCGCCGGACCATCTCGGCCGGTCCCGCAAATTTGCGGGGTGCTCGATTCGGTCCTCTGGGACATTTCGGTTCCCCGCAAATTTGCGGAGATCGTTGGGGGGGGTCCCGCGAAATTGCAGGAGGGTGGTGTCGGTACGGTTATGCCTCCATTGGCCCGCAAATTTGCGGTAATAGTTGGCTTTCACTATTGACTTTTGTTATGTCATCTTGTTGCCTGATACTATATTGGTGTATGCACTTTACTGGTGTTATAGGCCCTGCATGTAAGATGTTGAGTGGTGGTTAACACTTTCTCCATCTTTGCAGGTTCTGCTAGTGCTCTTCCGCCTCGGCCGCCCTCCTCACCTACCTCTGTGCTCCCAGTTTAGGGTGAGTACGGATACCTGTTTGCATGTGTGTTCCTGTTTCCCCATGCTCCTTCCCTGGTTCTTCTTGGACATTCTCTCCACTTACTCCTTCGACGTGCTGATTATGGTGTGTGTTCTTCTAGTGCAGGTAGGCTGCCTTGCTTTCGCCTTGGTTGTCGCTCCCCGTGCTTGGAGAGCCACAAGTCCTGCTTGCGCCACTCGCTCTGTGTGTCCTCTACGGCCTACCTCCCTGCTCTGTGTGGCACGTGTCTGGCCCTGGTGGTTGTGCTGCTCCATGGCCCTGGTTCCTCGGCGGCGGCTGTGGCCTCCTGCTTCCCTTCCGTCGGTGTGGACGATGGTCTCCCGCCACATTAGGACTGTGGGCCACCGTTCCCCGGCCTTTGTTGGCGACCGGATCCGCGTCGCCCTGGGTATCCCTGACCCGACTGAAGGCCATTTACCTGGCCCTCTCCCTGCTCGGGCCCTCTCCCCTGGGTCCCGCAGCCGGTCGTCCCATCGTCGGGGGGTTCCCCGGCTCCGTCCACGCTCTCGCTCGCCTCGTCGTCCTCCTGATCGCCTTGACGACGCCCATCGCCCTCGTCATGGCTCTCGCCCTGAGGCCGGGGTTAGCGGCTCTGCCCCTGTGCGCCCTCCCCTGGCCTCTACGGATAGGGGCTCTACTCCCTTCCGCCCGCTTCCCCAGCCCAGACGACTTCCTCTTACGTTGTCCTCTCCGCGCGCGGTTGTTCATGCTGTAGCTGGCCCTCTGCTCCCTCCTCCTACACTGTCCAGGAGGGTCCGCCTGGATGTCGTTGCTTCTCCTACTTCACCTGCTTCAGTGCCTATTCTTCCTTCACGGTCTCGTCCCACGGTGGTGGTCCCTCCCTCCTCCGCCTCGGTGTCGGGCCGCCCTGTTATCTCAGCCCCGGGGATCCTTGCTCTGTTTCCCCCCGCGGCTCCTGGCCTCCTTTCACCCGGCCAGCCTTCCCACTCCCGTCGTCCTGCTCCTCCTCATTCTTCTCTTCCTGACCTTCACTTACCGTCTCGCCAGGGGGGTACCCCTCCTCTTGCCTCGGTGGGGTTTCGCGAGGTTTCGGGGTCCCCTTTCTCAGGAGCTGATGTGTCGCTGGAAGAGGGGAATGGTGCTGTTTCCCCCTCGGCCGTTCGTGATCGGGGACGAGTCCCTCAAGCGCGACCCAACCGTCGTCGCTCGCCTTCCTTGGGCCGCGACGCTGCTGGTTCGTGTCGTGGGTCTCGCTCCCGCTCACGCTCGCCCCTGCGGGCCGACCAATCTGGGGGGGGGGGGGGGGGGGGTAGCCTCTCTCGGATCAATTGTCGGCTATGCAGGGCTGGGTTGTGTCACGCTTCGACGGGCGCTTGGAGTCGATGGAAGACTCCCTCTTCTCGCCCTTCTTGGCGGTGCCTCACCCTCAGCACCTCACCCTACCTACCCCTGCTATGGTCCCCCTCCCTTCTGCAGGCCTACGCTCTGGTCAGACTTCAGCCGCCCTGACATCCTTCCGGCTGTTCAGTCCCTGGCTGTATTTACCTAATTGTATTTACCTAATTGTAGTTTATAGGAGTTGAGCTAAGCTCGTGTTGTCCCGTCTCTCAGTCTACTTTTTATCCAATTTTTTCTTGAAAATATGGATGTTCGTTCCGCCTCCCACCTCCTCCTCCAGCCCATTCCATTTGTCAATACATCTATAGGGGAAGCTAAACTTCCTGATATCGTTCTTGCAGGTAGGTCTTTTTACTTTGTAGCTGTGGCCTCTAGTTATTCCTGTATCCATAATTAATATATCCTCCCTATCCAGCCTCTCCAGCCCCGGGTACATTTGTACATCATTATCAGTTTCCCCTCTCTCTCCTCTCTTTTAGACTCGGTAGATTTAATTTGTCAACCTCCCTTCATATGGCAGTTCTCTGAGACTTGGAACCAATCTAGTGACTGCTCTCTGGATTCTTTCTAACTTGTGAATATGCTTCTTTAGATGCGGGGACCACACCACTGCTGCATACTCCAATCTTGGTCTAACCATACTCTCATAATTTTCGCTACCATGGTCTCATCCAAATAGTTCAGAGCAACTTTCATATTCCCTGCCATTGCATACATTCCGCTAAAGAGCTTGTTAATATGTTTCTCTGGCGACAAATTATCTTGTATAATCAACCCTAAATCTTTTTCTTTTCGGCCTTGCTAATTTTATTATCTCCCATCCTGTACTCCCAATTTGGTCTATTCACACTTCTTCCCATATTTAACACATGACATTTACTTATATTAAATTTCATTTTCCACTTGGTGCTCCATTCGTATATTTTATCTAAATCCCCTTGCAGCTCCTCACAACTACTTTTATTTGTTATTTGTCTCATAATTTTTACGTCATCTGCAAACATTGACATGTAAGAGTTTATGCCTATCGGCAGGTCATTCACGTACATAAGGAACATGAGAGGTGCCAACACAGATCCCTGCGGCACACCACTCTCAACTTTCCGCCACGATGAGTAAGTTCCTCTAATGTTGGTCCTCATTTCCCTATCTGTTAAATAGCTCCATCCATTTCAGCAAACTCCCCCTGACACATCCTAGCGTCTCAAGCTTAGATAACAATCTCTTATGTGGTACCTTATCGAATGCTTTGGAAAGGTCTAAATAGACGCAGTCCACCCATCCGCCTCTTTCTTGGAGTACATCTATCACCCTACTGTAATAACATAGCAAACTGGTAACACAAGATGTCCCTTCTCTGAATCCAAATTGCTTTGGGGTTATTATTTTCTTTCTCTCCAACATTTTCATCCATCTCTTCTAATTAGCTTTTCACAAATCTTGCATACAATACTAGTAAGTGAAACTGGTCTATAGTTTAGAGGGTCCTCTGGGTTTCCATTCTTGTATATCGGAATGATATTAGCTTTTCCATTCAACAGGAACCTGTCCTTTATCTAAGGAAGCTTGAATTATGTCCCTCACTGGCTCCACTAATTGCTCTGCACACTCCTTTAAAACCCAGGCAGACACTTCATCCGGTCCCATAGCTTTCCTTACTTCAAGTCCTCTCATCGCAGATAACAGCTCATCTCTAGTTATTTCAATCTTACTAAGACCACTCTCCAGTACTCCCGCCAGTGGTTCGTCAAAACCTTCCTCTCTAGTAAAAAACTGACCCCAATTTGTTATTCATTACCTCACACATGTCCGATACATTTTCATACGTCCTAGCATCAACTCTTAATTTAGTAATTTGTTTCTTTACCTTCAACTTACTGTTTATATATTTATAAAATAATCTAGGGTCACTTTCACATTTATTTACTATGTTCTTCTCATAGTTCATTTTAACTTGCCTAATTATGTTAACATATCTATTCCTCTCCTGTTTATATTTATTCCGATTACTCTCAGTGTTCCTTCTTCTTAATCTAGCCCAAGCTGCATCACGCCTACCCAAAGCTCTTTTGCATTTCAAATTAAACCAATCTTTCTGCTTAGTAAAATTTCCAGTTTTATATCTATATGTGTTGACGGGTCTGTCCTCCTATGGGACAGGTTTGTGCGACGCCGGTACGCCTGGCTTAGCCATCATGCTCGGTCACCCTCTCCCATTGGAGGCCTGGTTTGCTGAGGCCTTCGACTTCACACACCGATCCGTCGACGGCTCTCCTTCCGTCCCTCCCCCGGAGTCGTCCCTGATTTTGCCTCCTCTTGTGTCTGTCGGCGGGTTGGACGGCGCGTTCTGGTCCTGGATGAGCGCGCCCGTTCTTGAACTTTGTTCTATTGCTACCCCGTTCTTCTCTCACCCGGATCAGCCCTCTGTCGCCAAGGTTTTTCCCTTGCGACGGAGGGTGACGGACTTATTGTCTTGTCTTTAGGTTCCCTCCAGACGTCTGTTCACCACCTGCGGCTTTTCGAGGCGTCTGCGCCAGGCGATCTTCGCGAGGGTTTGGACCGCGTTCAGCGGGTCCACCTTCGGCTCGCGGTGTCTTTGGTTCCCGAGCTGAAGGCGGTTTTGTGCGCGGCAACTCGGCACCGCACGACGGTACGGTCTTCGTTCTGCCGGCCGGCCCCCTTGGTTATTCGTCAGGGTTTGTTGTACTCTGCGCTATATACGTCGGGGTTTTTTACGCAGGATGCTTGGGAATGCTCCGCTTCTCTGTCGGCGGCCCCTGCTTCCGCCACACGACGCCGTGCTGTGTCGTTACGGACCCTGCTTACGTCACGCACCGACGCGCTGTGCCGCGCGCGGGGTCTTCTCAGTCCCGTCCTTCTGCCGGTCCTCTTCGGGGTGCTGCTGCAAGTGCTGCCGCCTTGCACGGGCGCAGGACTGGGACGTTGCTGGCCAGTGCTTCGGTTCCGCCTCGCACTTCTGTTCTTGCCCCTTTCATCCCCTCTGTGTCGGGGCTGGCCGGCCTTCCACTTCCGGCCGCCTTTCAAAGGGGTCAGCCCCGCGCCGGCCTGGGGTTGGGGTGGCCCGCCCTTTTCGACGAGGTTGGGGGGGGCGGGGGTAGAGGAGGTCAACGTGGCGCTCATGCCCGCACGGCCCGTACCGGGGGTACCTCCACGTCAACACAATGTGTAGTTCTCTGGGTCGGCCTCCTTGTTCTCCTTCTCGCCTGGGCGTACCGGGTCGCTCCCCTCCTCTCGGGTGCTCCCTCGGGTTGTTTTCGCCCTTGCGCCCCTCGGTAGCCGCGAGGGACGTTGGGGGCGGCGGGTTGCGCGGAGGGGTCTCACCTGGAGGTGGACGTCCAGACCCCCACTCCGCTCTTGTCACCGACAACGGCCCATCTCTTCAGAGGTGGCCCTCGTGTTCACTTCCATGCCCGAGCTGGGTAGCGTCGAGGGAGTTGGCCGCCGGTCACCCGGTTTTCCTCTCCCGTGTCTTTCTGGTTCCGTCGCCGACCTGCGACGCGATGCGACCGGTGGTGGATCTGTTGGCCCTCAACGGGCACATCGTGCACACACGGTTTCGGATGCTGCCGGTACCCCTGGTACGCCTGTCCCTGTGCCCTCTGTCGTGGGTAGTGTCGCTGGCCCTCCAGGATGTGTCTTGGCTCGTTCCTCTCCATCCTCGCTTCCAGCGATTCTTGGCCGTTCGGACTTCCGATCGTGTGTTCCTGTTCGACGGCCTTCCCTTCGGTCTCCACATCGCGCCGCAGATCTTCTCCGCACTGGTGGGGCAGGCTCTGGGTCCTCTCCGCAGGAGCGGGCTCCAGCTCCTGTTTTCCTTGGCCGTTTGGTTGGTAGTTTCCGACGCCCTAGGCCTGTGCATTGGCGACGCCCTCACAGTCGTTCGCGACATCGCACGGTTAGGGTTCCCCTTCGATGTTCCCAAGTCACGCTTGACCCCGTCGCGTGTCGTGCCATGGGTCGGTCTCGCATGGGTTTTGTCCAGCGCTACGGTGACCCGGGGTCTGCCGGCCGCGGTGCACCTTCGGTGGACGGTCCTCGCCGTGTTGCACTCGGTCTCCCTCCCGGGGTGGCTCTGGGACTCGTTCGTGGGTTCGCTGCATTGGGCCGCTCTGCCCCTTCCCTTAGGGAGCCTCTGGCTACGCCGCCTCCTCCTCATGGGCACCGCGGTGTTTCCGTTGCCCCTATGGATCGGCTCCTGCCGCTCCCGCGTACCGTTCGCCGACGCTTCGGTCGCTGGGTTGCTCGGGGCTCGCTCTCTGCGGCTGTGCCCTGGACCGACCCCCCCGCCGACGGTCTGGGTAACCACAGATACGTCGAGCGAGGTTGGGTGAGGTTCCCAATCGAACCTGGGACGTCCACTTCCCGGCAGATGGGTGGGTCTCCCTCCTCTTACCTGTCTATGCCCTCGGATTGTTGGTTCCTTTGTTCTTCCTGCGGGACCACCCGCTGGCCCTTCGGGGTGAGTCGGTGGCCTTCGGGTTGGACACTCAGACAAGCTGTCCCCTGTTTCCTTATGCGGGGGTCCTCCAGGTCGTTGACTCTATTAGGGGTCTCGGTGGAGTTGTTCTTCCTCGCGGACCGACACCCCTTCTCCTTGCATGCCTCCTCCCTGCCCGGGCCTGCCACCCTTTGGGCGGCCGCCCTGTCGAGAGGGCAAGGCGTTCTTGTAGAATGGGCGTTGAAACGGACTGTGTTCGCCGACCTCGCGGCTTCCTGAGGTGTTCCGGAGGTCGCCTTGTTCGCATCGGGGGTGCCGCGCCAGTTGCCTCTGGACCTCTCCCTCCGGCCTCGCGCTCCGGGGGGGGTCCGGACGCTTTCATGGTCGCCTGGTACAGGTGGCGGTCGATATCCATCTTTCCGCCACCAGACGCGCTGTTGATGTGCCCAGTCTTCGCGAAGCTGCGGCTGTACCACGGCTGCGTCTGGCTCCTCGCGCCTCTGTGGCCGGCACGGACTTGGTCCGCCCGGTTGCCGCGGTGGTGCCCGGGTCCGGTCCCTCTACCTGTCTCCGGCTTCCACTTGGGCTAGGATGGGGTCCTGCGGACCTCTTTGGCCTTCGCATCGTGCTTGTTCATGAGGCACGGTGGCTCCCGGTCCCCGGCCGGGCCCTGACTGACTTCCTGCAGCGTTCCTGGCCGTCTTCTCCTTGGGGGCCTTACGGGTCCCGCTGGAGGTTTTTTACTAGGTGGCTACAGGCCACTCGCCTGCCAGTTGGCTCTCCTTCCCTCGTCCTACGCTCCTTGTTTCACCTCTTCCGTACACGTCGCTTTCCAGTCGACGCTATACGTACCCATTTGTCTGCCGTCCGGGGGGTTCTTTGGGTCCGTCGCTGGGCTGGTCGTTCCGCCACGGGAGCTGGATTCCTTCCTGACGGCTGCCTTCCGGGATCGACCGCCTCCGCGCCAGGTCCCTCCGCAGTGGGATCTGGGGCGGGCTCTGGTCCTTCTGGCTTCCCCCACGTATACAAGGGCCGCTACGCCGGTTCCGTTGCTCGGGCGTCCACTCTTCCTTGTCGCTCTGGCCACTGGGGCTCGGGTGTCTGCACTAGCGGCATTGTCACGGCCCCGGGACTGCGTGCGATTCTCCCCGTCCTTGCATGGCGTCTCGTTCGCCTCCTCCCCTCCTTTTGTTACCACGCATGGGAGGGAGGCCCCCGTTTTCCAGCCTTTCGCCGTCCAGGCTTTACGGCGTGGGCATCCTCGCCATGTGTTGTGCCCGGTGTCAGCCTTGCACTCCTCTGTTGCGTCTGTGGCGCCGCCTTCGGGTACTGCTGTGTGGGTGTCTCCTCGGACAGGTGGGAGGCTCTCGCAGGTGCAGATGGGCCGCCACGTTTGTCGGACCGTTCGTGCCCGTCACCCTGTTTGTAGGGGTTCTGCGCACGATGTCAGATCCTTTGCTGCCTCCTTCCGGTTCCTGCCACGTCGATCCTTCCCTGCCATCGCCTCAGCGGTTTTGTGGTCTTCTATCAATTCCTTCATCTCCTCCTACCTCTCCGTGTCCAGTGTTCGACCCCCTCGGCCGGTGATTGCTCTCGGGGGTCGTGTTTCCTGGTACTCTGGCGAAGATCCCTGGTCTTCCCCCCCTTGTCCCTCGTTCTTTTCCTTTGTTTTATTTGACAAAGGGGGGGGGGGGGGTGTATGGGTTTGCAACACTGGATTGCAAGTTTGGGATTATGTATTGTTCCAGTACATACGTGTTTTTGCCACATTGAAAATTGTGTTTTGTTCTTGTGTTCAGTGTTTTTGTTGGTTTTTGAAGAAAAGGGATTTTGGGTACAGTACCTTTTTGGTTTCAGACAAGTCTATGTTTTTGCATTACTATGAATGACGGGCATGTGTTAAAACTGTTCTTTTTAGCTACTCCTCAGTTTTTCACTCTTTTATTAAACTCTCTTGTTTACATTGTGTCTTTGTCATTCGTAATTTTGTTTTATGCATTGGTTTTTTTGGTAGGTTGGGCTTGGATGTCCTCCTCCTATTTGTTATGCAGCCTTGACGTTGGATTTGCCAAGACTACTAACAAATTGGGAGGTTTGACGTACCTCCCAACCTACCAAATAGGAAAACCTACTATTTGGTAGTAGTCTTGGAAAATCCAACGTACATAATACCCTCCCTCACGCCGGACCCCTGCCCATCCGCGTTCTTCTGCTGACGTGAGATGTGATGACAAGAGAGGGTCGCTCATGCGCACGTTCGACAGGGATCTGCACATGACGGAACACAGGATGGGCCTTAAGCGGTAACTAAGGTAAACCCCTTTTTCTTCTCTTCTATGCTTTTTTCACCTTCGGTGGTAGTTTTGGTTAATGTACAACGTCTCCTAGAGCAAGATAAGGAGTAGACTCTAGACGTTTTCTTTTTAACCGCGGTTGGAATGACGACATAGCAGTCAAAATAGACAAGTCGTCATTGCAATTAGGTTAATAGCCTTGACGTTGGATTTTCCAAGACTACTACCAAATAGTAGGTTTTCCTATTTGGTAGGTTGGGAGGTACGTCAAACCTCCCATTTAGCCTACAAATAATGCTGCCCTATTGGCAGTAAGTTGAAATGAACTTCATAGACTATAGTCACTGACTGATGGTGTGCAAATAGCAGAAGTTAATTGTCAATGTAGGGAAAACTAGCGTACCAATAACAATATTTAAGAGGAAAACAATTGAAATTATAAAATATAAAGCCAAGTAGCTACATGAGAAGAAGTTTAAATTAAACTGAGAAGTGAGGAATTTGAAAGATTGAAGGTTTGAAACAGTAGGAATGTGTGCATGCTTTTAGTAAGTATGTTTGTTTCTGTGAGAAATGTAACCTGAAGGTCAATGTGATGAATAGCAAAGTTATGGTCTTTGAGAGGCATACAGCCACAGAGTATGAAGTGAGATTAAATGGTAAGATAATACAAAATGTCAGCTCACTACTGTAAGTACAGTATGTGAGCGGCATGACGAGTCAAGATGGGAGTTTGAAGGGTGAAGTGCGAGAGGGTACAACTGGGGAGGAGGGTTGTAGGTATGCTAAAGGCAGTGACAAGGAATAGGGTGATAAGTATGGAACTAAAGAAATCACTGCATGATACTGATAATGTACTAAATGTAGTGTATGGACAATGGACATTGTAGGAAAGACAAATATCAAGACAGAGAGGGGTGCAAATTAGTTATTTGAGAAATGCATGAGGAATTACAAGAACAATGTGATGTGGATGTGCTGGATAGTGTTGAAGAGGAACACCTTGAAATAAAAAGAATGGAGTTGAGAAAGATATGAATGAAAGTGGTGTTGGGTGAAGGAAGGGCAACGACTGACATATATTAGAGGAGCATAGTGAAGGCATTTCATTCATAGCATATGGCAATATATAGAATATAAAGGAATATGCCTATAAAGCAAAGTATAGGCTACTATTTACACCTCTTTAAAAAAAATAAACAAATATTTGTGAAAGTCACAGCATTAGGCTACCCTAGACAAGTACAAAATCACTATGTAGAATGAAGTTTTTGACATGTTCCCATTCAAGTGACATGTGATCATAATTATGTAGGATATGTTATGTTAATGTTTGATTTTTTGCAAAAATGTATGTTTTAGATTATTGACTTCTAAGATTAAGTTATCTCAATATTAAAACTTGATATTTAGACACTTTGCTTTCTACTACTTTCAACAATTTGTTGCCATCTCAACTTTTATCCTATTATAGTCCAAGTCAACCCATGTCCGAAGTCACCCCACTTTACAGTATTGTACTGTACTTTTAACCAGCCACTAATGTTTGCTAAAAAATGCAATTTCCTTTGAATTGCAATAATGTATGAATGAACTGCAATTTGATAATTAGCCATAACCATTATAGCTGTATTGTACTGTAGCTATATACAGTATAGTACAGTACAGTACTTATTACAAACTACAGTACAAACAAAGTTCATGGAATGCACCACAAGTGCAATTTTGAGTTCCTCAAAAATCTAGTATAGTATCTGTAGCCTACACTTGTAAATTGGTAATTTATTTCAGTGATGGTCAGATAAAACTGTTACCATCCCCAGTCTCCCAAAGAGTAGAGAATATGTGTGTGAAGAGAGGTGAATACATGCATTTTCTATGTACCGGTATGCAATAATAATATTATACACATTGAAAATACACATATTCACCTGTTTTCATATACACATTATCTGCTCCATAGGCACCTATGTGTTGAATATAGATGCTATACCAGGTTTTTACTGAGGTTATTAGCTTATTAGGTAGGTTCTTACTTGGCTGGAGAAGATGAGAACACACAAGAACACAAACACGAAGGTAATAGAGAATAATATAACACAGAGTACAAACATAGGTTATTCTTATTCACGCAAAATCATATGGTTAAACGTGCAATGTTACATAAGACAGGGATAGGTTTTAAATAGCAGCACGATAGAGGATCATCTAGGCATCTCAAGGGGAAGATACAGGCAGGTTCTGAAGATCTCTGAAGACGTTGCTGGCTGGTATTCCCAATGACGTCCTGGTCCGTGGGGTGGTCCTCTCGTGTGACGGTGACAAAAGTTAGGGGAAGACTTCCTTGTAGATCCTCTGAAGAGTGTAGAGGTGAGGGTCTTACATGAATAACGAGCCGTTACACCAGTGTCTTACGCTCTTGTATCAAGGAATTAAAGTAAGGAGCCGTTTCACCAGTGTCTTACGCTCTCTCTTATAATCCAGACCTAGACTTCAGCAGGTAGTTGAAGACTTCCTTGTAGATCTCTGAAGACTGTAGAGGTGAGGGTCTTACATGAAAACGAGCCGTTACACCAGTGTCATGCTCTCGTATCATGGGATTAAAGTAAGGAGCCGTTTCACCAGTGTCTTACGCTCTCTCTTACAATCCAGACTTAGACTTCTATGTGAGTCTCTAGAGGAACTTACATGATGGAATCTTGGGATTGTTACGAATACGAGCCGTTACACCAGTGTCTTACGCTCTCGTATCGTAACGACTAAGTAGGGAGTTTTATATACCAGTGTCTTACACCCTCCACTACAAGTCCTGACTGAGAAAGAAGCCGTTACACCAGTGTCTTACGCTCTTCCAACCAGCCTTCCTATGTTTGTGGGTTTACTAAAAATAGAGCACTTGCTCCGTGCTGCATACTCTAATTATAGCAAAGTCCCGTACCAAAGCAATGTAAAAATGTTAGAAGGTCACCAGTGTTGTTTAATAAAAGTACGAGCAAATCCAAGGTACTTTCGAGAAGTGCGTCGAGTAGTTCCACCAGTGTCTTACTCCCTCAAGGCAATTTCTCGGTAAAGATAATCCCAAGTCTTCCAGATAACTATCAGCCAGTGCCTTTTAGTATATCTTTCCAACTGTACTGCTTCTGGATTTGGCTGGGGATGTCTTACTAATTCCGTCGTTCCTTCCGGCTGCGCATCTCGGATCTATAAGGGCGGTTGTGTGCGGAGGAGGGTGTGTTCGACAGTGGTATCCCTTCTCGGAACTTGCGCCACGGCGGTGGCGAGTCTCCGGGCAAGATGGGCGTGTGGTGGTTTGAGGTTTATGGAAGGTTTTCTCTCCTGGATGTTGTTGTCGGCCTTCTTTGGTTTTGCTGGTGGTCTTGGAGGTTAACTTCACAGTTAGATCTTTTCCTGGTGTCGGGGGAAGTGGCGAGGTGATGGTGGCGACCCGAACCTGCCGGGGTGAGGAGGCACTTGTGTCCTCTTGTCTTGGCGGCGTGGTGACAGGAGTTGCTTTTGTACTGGTGCTTCCATCTCCTCCTTTGTTTTTCTCCCCTATCTCAATAACCTAGACAAACATTAATGTACCGTATTCTAATGTTTATATTTTCATATTGCTTGTGGGTATCACTGTGTTATTGTTTGTTTTTTATGCTAAGAGAGCGGGGACCAGGACGATGGCCAGCTGTTCTGTTGCTGCCATATAAACTTTCTTCAAGGTACTTTTTTTAAGGAACTAGATAAAACCTACCAGAAAGATTATTTGGGTGCCGTGTGTGGCTCATTTTGAGTTACTCTATGAACATATACAGTATATAGATATGTGTGTATATCTCACAGAATTTGACAGGAAGGTTAGTCAGCTAAAGAACAGAAAATGTCAATACTGTACTAGAACATGTGAAGCCCTCCGAATCATAAGGGGACCAACCACCATTTCTTACTTCTGAGAAAATCAAGGTCAAAGTTTGGCAGTTCAAAATATGTGTAACTCTTTAATCCGGTAAGGTGCCCTCTTCATATTTTTACTGAAGGTAGCCGAAACACTACTCTTTCATCCCAGCATGTAAAAATAGGGAGTTCCACGTCTATATTTTTAGTAAAAACACCCAAACCAAAATTATCCCCTTTTTTGAATGGCCAAAATGGCCAAAATCTAACATTACCAGCACTTTGACCACAAGTTTTTTCTTTTAAAGATAATAATGCACTGATATTGGGTAGTGTACGTAATTGTCCATCATTCCCACCCACAAGCCTCCAATTTCCATACTCCAGGTAAGGCAGGTAAGTAGTTAATAATTAACAGGTATGTACAAGGGTATGGGTAAGTGAACGTACTTTTACGTACGGGAGAGTGAGAGTATGGAGGGATTAACTGAGTGTCGTTTGGACCCCTTGTGTCAGGTTATATTTTTCCCAGGATATTGGTGAGTGTTCCCGAAAGGCGAAAAAGTTACCTTAACGTCCAGGACTCTCACTCATACAGTTTTCGTCTTAAGGGTACCAAACGACTACCAGTGTGTAGGGGAGAAGTTGGGCTATGGCACCACGTGCTTGGCTTGGAAATTCAAAAAATGTCGGTTGGTCCCCTTATGATTCGGTGGGCTTCATGTATTTGCAATGAAACTTTTGTATGGTGCAGGGTTGAATGGCAATGACAAGAAATTATTCTGATGGCAGAGGATTATGACAAGGATAATTTATTCTTTCAGATGAAATGTGGCCTAAAGAAATACAGTACTAGAATAATGAAAATGACACCCACATACACAATGTGTATAAATGTACCACAGATTAATAGTAAGCCTAAACTAGTAGATGTGGTGGAAGATGTTAATGCTGTGAGAAATGTCCATGCTTCCTGGAGACCGAAGAGAAATGGATATTTTTCACGGCAAAGTCTGTACTGTATATATCTCAGTCATCTGGTTGGAGATGGGATAATGCTGCAGCTGAGGGACCGAAGAAAGGTAATCTCACAAGTACAGTATAGGATTTGTGATTCAACTACACAATATATGCCTCTAACTGTCCTCAAAGAAGGAAATTAAATCCTATGTATCCTATGTTGGAATTATTACTAAGACCATGGAAACTATCTATCTATCTATTGCCAGACGTCTGTATACTCCCCTTAATAAGGGTGGCCATACAAAGAAGGCTCCCAAGTGGACCTATCCCCTGTAAGAGGGACAACCCAATGTTGGGCGGGTGCCCAACCCCGAAAAGGGTTGAAATAGGGGAGCTATCCCCCCGCCAAAGGCGGCTTTCTAGGGCCTTTCCTAGCAGATGCTGAGAGGATTGGGTTCTAGTCATGTGGTGATGGGCTGGTCTATCAGAGTGAGAACTGAGCAATCTCTGCCATACCCATAGCCTACTCTGACTGTTCCTTTTACTTATATATTTTCTAGATCTCAAGTGACGGCGTCTCTTCCGTGGATTGACCTCCCAATCTACCAAGATTGGAAGCCAAAGCGTCACATTTTTCCCTTGCCCCTCAACTTTCTCTTCATAATTGCTGAGGGGCACAGGGCCCTGGGAGGGGCTTTGGTTTCCCGGGCATTTCCGCACCCTCCTCAGCTCCCCGCCATGGAGTGGCTTCGGTCACCCCGGCTTTACTGTGGTCGGCGGGGAGGGTTCTGTGGGGGCGCTCGGTTATGGCCTTGGCCTTGTTCGGGGCCTTGGGGCTGTTCGGCCAGGCAGCTTGGGGAACAACAACAACAACAACAACAACAACAACAACCCAATGCCAGTTTACTGAAGGACTTACAGGATTGACCACTCAATTTAGGACCTGTCCGACCCCGAGGCCCTTTATGTATCTTTTTAGCTCTATTTTCTAGAGTGGTGTTCGGCTAGTCCATCCACTAACCCTTATGTAAGCAGTACCGGTACGGTACCAATTTGTATCAGGTTTACTCCACTAGACAGGTTGTCGACCGAGGCTGACGAGTCCCATCCACCCGGATTTTTATAAGGTTGTCTCCCCTAGATGGGTTGCCGACTAAGGCTAACGAGTCCCATTCACCCGAAATATGGAAACACTTGTTTCTCAAAATCTGGAGGAAAAAACTGAATTTTTCTAGTTTAACACCGGGTTGAAACCATCGATATATTATTTAGGCTTACCGGTATATGTTAGTTATATCATGCAGGCTACTTCATTGGCATATATTATGTAGAAACCATCGGTAATTCATTATGATATACAGTACTGGTACTGTACTCCCTAAATCACTAACAAAATTCGAAGGATGTACTGTACTGTAGTATTTGGGCTACGGTCGTCATGTTTACATAAGTCGTACGCTAGCGGTTTCGTTTTTGTTTTTGTTTTATTGTGATATTTGCCCCCTGCTGGCAATATATATGATGATGACAATAAACCATGAGAGGTTGATGGGGGCAAAGCCAACCTCAACCTATTTTTGTATCCCACGGCAGTCAAAATTGCCGGGAATGTGATCACGAGCGAGCGAATATGATATTCACTCACTTGTTCGTCAAGGGGAATCCACGCAATGCGAGCTAAGCTCATTATTATCGCGCCTCCTTAACTGGGAATGTATTGCGTGAAATGCATGTTAAGTGTTTTATGTATCGTTGGAATGGCTGTGGATGTGTGTGTAGTCTGTATTTTAGCCAATTGACGACATTTGGAAACGAAGGCTTAGGGTTAATCTGTACGGTACCATTCTCACTACGGTACCAGTCTCACCCGAAGGCTTAGGTTGACCAGTAGCTTAGGTTGACCAGTACGATACCCATCTCACCTTGTAACCGATCACCAACCCCAGATGGGACGTCACAACTTCGTCCACCTATATCAGGTTCCTATTTATACTGCTAGGTGAACAGAGGCTACACCGTTAAGAGACTTTCCCAAATGTCTCTTCCCTGCCCGGGTCTCGAACTCGGGACCTTCTGGTTGTGAGCCAGACGCGCTATCCGTTACGCCACGGGGAGGTGTTGTTGCTTTGGTGTCTTAAGATTGATTGATAATGTTGGCACGAATGTTAAGTGCGGGCGTATCGCCAGCCTTGTTTACACTACGCGTAGTGGCGTCGGACCTTTGCCATCATGTTCCCGTCTTTTTGACTACCTTTGGATACAATAATACGTTGAGGGGGTCTTTGCCCCCCTCACCCACCCCCCCCATGACATATTGGCATCATCATATATATTGCCAGCAGGAGGCAAATTACCGAAAAAATAAAAATAGACGCGAACTTAACCACGGCGATCGACAAATGTAAACATGGCGGCGGCGGGGGAGGCGTCGGACCTTTGCAATCATGTTCCCATCTATTTAGAATGCCATTGGATACAATAATATGTTGAGGGTGGGCTTCGCCCCCCCTCACTCACCCATGACATATTGCCATCATCATATATATTGCCAGCAGGGGGCATATAACCGAAAAAATCACCGTCAAAATAGACGCGAAATTAACCGCGGCGATCGCTTTATGTAAACATGACGACCGTACGCCCGGAATCTACATCCATCCCATAATGTTTTTTTTTACAATTTCCGACGGGGTTCATAAAATAACGCACTTATAAATAACCAAAACAAGGTAAAAAAAATAGATGAAAGCCTACTTGTAAAAATCATCCCCAGACCCCAGTGTTAAACTGAATAGGCCTATTTACTGAAAAATTATGAAAAATATGAGTGCGAGCCTTTTCCCTATAGCCTAGGCTAATTACCAATTATTTGTTTATGGCAAAAAAACAAAATGGAAGGCACAAGTCACAAGTGTAAAGATTAAGAATGTCACCAAAGTTGCCAAACAGTATTACGGAAATTGTATACAATAACATTAGGCCTATTACAATAATTCATTAACTAATTTACTAGGTCTATAGGCTGTTATGTTGACCTTGTGTTCCTTCCTACTGAACTCTCTTTTGGTGCATATACAGATTTAGAATAACCTAGGCTACAACTTAAGTTAGGCTAGCCTACTGCTAGACCTATCTTATAACTAAAAGGTTAGGCTAGGCTAGCCTGTAACGTAACCCTCACCCAAGTCCACAGCCTGCCTATAATAGGCGGCTAGGCCTAAGCCTTTTCATAGTTTCACTAGGCCCACTCCTTGTATTAAACAATTTCATAAAAGTTTCCAAAATATACATAGGCCTAGGCTAACTACCATAACATTATTACACTAGGCCTAATTCATTAACTAATTTACTAGCCTATAGGCTACAACTTAAGTTAGGCTGGCCTTCTGCAGCAGAATCTGCTAGACTAGACCTGTCTTATAACTAAAAGGTTAGGCTAGCCTGTAAATCTCAACCAAGTCCACAGCCTGCCTAGGCCTAGGCCTTTTCATAAAGTTTCACTAGGTCCTCTCCTTGTACTAAACAATTTCGGAAAAAGTTTCCAAAATATAGCCTACTGGTACATAGCCTAACTAGGCTACCATAACATTATTACACTAGTACTAATTCATTAACTAATCTACTATAGGCTACAACTTAAGTTAGCTAGCCTACTGCTAGACCTATCTTATAACTAAAAGGTTAGGCTAGCCTACATGTAAACCTCAACCAAGTCCACAGCCTGCTTAGGTGGCTAGGCCTATTCATAAAGTTTCACTAGGCCCACTCCTTGTATTAATTTTTTTTGTTAAACTTTTCCAAAATATACATAGCCTAACTACCACTTTAAGTCTACTAGGCCTAGCCTACATTAATGTCAAGGTTGTGTGACACTTTGTGAAATTCGATGTTAGGCCTACCCAAAGTTGTCTGCGAACTTGCGAAATAATGTTCTTATTACGTAACTACTGAATGAAACGCTGTTCATGCTACAATAACTAAAGTTGTAAATAATTATTCGAAGGTAACCTCTTGTATATACTAAAATAAAGTTCCTTTGCACTAATATGGGAGGATTGTGTTTTAGATCATAATAGTCAAGAATGTTGTTGTTGTTGATGTGTTGGAGGGAAGGTAGCAACTGAACGTCACTAATAATTTTAATAAACCCTAGCGAGGACAGTTTTGTCAGGACTGCCTTTAGAGTCGTGGAATTCTCCCCGACTTTTTAACCTGTTAAGCGCTAAATAGCCCTAGGAGCTAGGGTAGTTATTTGTGCATTTCTGCCAAAAAATTCAATCTCACAGAATTAAAAAAAAAGTACATCAATGTCTTGGAAATAAGCAGCCACATCCGCCAATATATATATATCCACCCTCAAAAAATGTGGGTGTGGAGTTACGGTGGCTGCAAGTTGAAAAAAATGGGCTGATCGGCACGTCATCCCCGAGCGAGCGAGTGTGTGTGAGTGAGTCAGGCGGGAGGAGAGAGAGAGAGGGTGGAGGCAAGAACGTGCGATTGATGAGAAACAACGCTCTATATCTCGCCTAAAAAGCACCTTTATGGTTTCACCTGTTCATATTCATGAGTAAGGCAGCCCATGTGAATAATATACACTGATAAATGAAGCGCAGAGAGGCATACGGACGAATAATAGGCGAAATAAGAGTGGTGGATTGAGAAAGGTGGGTGGCGCGGGAGAGAAAAGGGTCAGATTACAGTAGGTAGGTGAGATTATCGTGGGTATATGCACAAATTTAGACCTTATAGACGCTTTGTGTTGTCGTTGCTATAATGTAAACAACGATAAGGCTTCTTGGATGGCGCAGTATGTTAGAGTAACCCGATATATCATTACACCATTTTTACGCACTATTTGCTTGCAACTCATGGATGAAAGGTTATTTATTTACTTGTAAATTTATTTACTTGTAAATTTCTTTACTGTTTGTTCGTAATGATAGAATATTATTTTTATTAATCTCACCACCACACCCCCAATGAAATTAATTAAAGTATATATGATCCACCGGGATTCGAACCCGGGTTATCACACACATATTTTTGCCACCTTAACCATTACACCACCAGGACGGTTAAAGGTTTATGCACACGCCTACGACTTATTATCCATTCTCGAATACTGGATATTAATCTAATCATGTTCATATTCCCAACCGCACTTTGGTAGCCTACTGTTTAAGTGAGAGGAAAGAATATTCATGGGGCACAGATCATATAGACCGGCCTCTCGAAGAAATATCCCTAAACCTACTAATAATATTATTTTTATTAATCTCACCACCACACCCCCAATGAAATTAATTAAAGTATATATGATCCACCGGGATTCGAACCCGGGTTATCACACACATATTTTTGCCACCTTAACCATTACACCACCAGGACGGTTAAAGGTTTATGCACACGCCTACGACTTATTATCCATTCTCGAATACTGGATATTAATCTAATCATGTTCATATTCCCAACCTCACTTTGGTAGCCTACTGTTTAAGTGAGAGGAAAGAATATTCATGGGGCACAAATCATATAGACCGGCTATGTTAGGTTATGTAAAAGTATTATACATACAAAATACTTCGATATACACAAGTGTATCGAGGGTATATATATATTTTTTTTGTCAAGCATTCGTCTGCCCGAAAATACGTACGCACTAATCGCTGTCAGTATAGTGGGAGCTGTCATGGTCTAGTGGTTAGAGTGATGGACTGAGTGAGATGTAGGCCTAGAGACGTGGGTTCGAAATCAGAGAGGTTATGGGGATTTTTTTGGAGTGTTTATATCACTTGAATTTTTTTTTTTTTTTACATACTTACGCCCTGCTATTCATAAAGTCGAAAACTTTGATGAATAGCAGAGCGTAAGTATGTTTTTTTGTGTTTATTTATTTGTTTTTTGTTTGTTTTTTTTTGTTTTTTATTATTACAAAAGGTTGTTACAAAAGGTTAGTACATAAGTATAATATTACATAGCCTAGGTATATATATAAATAAAACAAAATATTACCTGGCTAATGAATTAAACTGAAATAATAAATGAAAATATTGCTTATATATACAGTATACTGTATACAATAATATACTGTATATAAATATATATATAAATATATATATATATATATATATATATATATATATATATATATATATATATATATATATATATACAGTATATACCAAAACATATGAACGTATCCTACAACTATAATTTGTACATGTTATGATAATATTATCACGGTCAGGTACGGGCAAGTAGGTAGGCAGGCAGGTGTTTTGAGATCACGTTGGTCAGGTACGGGCAGGTAGGTAGTGAGGTAGGTGGGCGGGGCAGGAGTTTGGCTGAGGCAGGGCGACACAGGTACCACTCCTAGTAGTACTTGAGTGAGTGGTAGTCCCTGAAGCACTCGCCCAAACACAACCCAACGTTGCATTCCTTGCACATTGATGTGACTCTGCTTCTTTTTTGTGGCTTTCTGGTGGAGTGGGCACAGACCTGGCACTGTACTTGCAGCCTCCGGGTGCCAGATAGCTCGGTGTGGATAGGGTAGTGTTTGTCATACCCATCAATGACTCTGTCTGGGAGGTTGACTGCACGGCGACCCCTGTGACCGGAGACTGGTTGGTGTTTTTGTAGGAGTTGGTAGGCGACGTTGTAAATGAACTCCCTGAACTTGAGTTTTTTGTTCGGGGCCATGTCTTTTTGACCAGCCACATGTTGTAAGCGTTGAGCATCGTGATGTCAACAAAGTGAAGGAAAAGCTTGTGATACCACTTCACTGTTTTTCGTAGACACTCAACGCCTGCAAGCTGGCAATCAGACTTGTCCACAAGGCGCATGTACTTGGTATAATCCACCACCATATCAGGTTTCTGGATAGACTTCTTGGTACGGTATTGGAATTTACCAGAGTCCACTTGGGCACCTGTATGGACAGTCGAAAGCAGGTGGACTGGTCGCTTATCGAGCCACTTTACCGCCAGAACTTTCCCCGACTTCTCCAGCTGCTTGTAGTGCTCTTTCTTCTTTCTTCTTGGTCTTTCCTGTCTGCGGCGCCTTTGTTCCTCTGCCAAGTCGTCATCAGAAGCGGTGTCACTGTGGGAGGGGTTGTCCAGTTCTATGCGATTGCCTTGGAACTTAGGCATGAACTTCCTGTTAGTTCTGACAGTCCCACATGCCCCCGTTTTGTGGTCATGGAGGAACTGGCAGAGTGCAGGACTTGTATACCAATTGTCGGTGTACAACGTGTGCCCATTGTTCAGGTAGGGCTCCAGCATCTTTTTCACAATGTGCCCTGACATGCCCAATGGGTCGTTGCCACCGACTTTTGGAATGTCTACATCAGTGCCGGTGTATACGATCATGTCGAGCACTATTCCACTTTCACAATCGCACAACACAAAAATCTTGATCCCGAACCTGTGTCTCTTCAAGGGGATGTACTGCTTGAACACCAGGCGTCCTTTGAAAAGCACGAGCGACTCATCAATCACCAGGTTGGCAAAGGGGTAGAAGAATTTCCTGTACCTTTGCAACAACATGGTCAACACATCCCGAACTTTCCATATTCTATCAGCTCGGTTTGGATTATTATTGTCTGCGAAGTGCAAAAATCGCAGAAGCAAGAAAAATCTATCACGAGCCATATACTTCCGGAAAATTGGGGTGTTGATGATTGGGTCGTGCTTCAAATAATGCTCCATTACATGCTTCCTGCAGAGAGGCATGATTAGCAACAACGCAAAGAACACAAGGAGCTCAGGGACAGTCGTATCAACCCATGCACGAATTCTTGCTCTAGGAGATATCATATCAATTCTTTCCCTCACCCAGGTAAAATAGCCATTGGTTTGGGAAACGAGATGAGATAATACCTCCTGGTCAAAAAATGCACAGAAGAAATCAGATTCCGTGGACTGGTCATTGCAGGGCCAGTCTGCTGTTGAACCAGCCAGATTGTCATTGAACTGGTGCAAACTGGTTGGAAATGGGACCCTTCAGACCAGGCAAAATTATACGCCCGTGGGGGATCAGGATCAGCCCCTCCGTCAGCCACGTCGTCTGCGCCTTCGTCGTCAGACAGGTCTTGCTCATGGTTACGGTGCAGAAGTACATCGTCGTCTTCCGAATCCTCTGCACCTCCCTCATATTGGTCTTGATCCTCCTCAGACTCGCTCCCACTATCACCACCCCAGCCATAGTTCCTGGGATCGAAGGCTTCCCCTTCTGCAGCGTCGTCGTCAGAGGAGTCAGGAGGGAAGAGGAGGGCGTCAAACTTTGATGGCGTTAGACCGGCTGCCAAAACTCTACGAGGCCCTCCAACAGCACCAGGGGCATGGGTGGGCGTGGGTGGTGGAGCAGGGGCGTGCGTGGGCGGTGGTGCAGGGGCGGCCGTGGTGGGCAGTGGTGCAGGGGCGGCCGTGGTGGGTGGTGGTGGTGGCAACGCGGGGGTGGTAGAGGCGGGAGGTGTCACCTTACTCCTCTTGAACTGATAAGGGTGACCTTTTCCCTTACCCTTCTTTCCAACTACCCCCGATGCTCCTGCATCCCCAGGACGGCCACTTGTACTTCCTGTGGTGGTGGTGGGCGTCGTTGCCACAACAGTAGAGGCAGTAGTTGTTGTGGTAGCAGTTGTCAGAGCGAATGCTGAGGACAATGACCTCTTAGCACTCGTCGTGCTTGTTGCACGTGTCGTGCCTCTCCCAGCACGTGTCGTGCCTCTCCCAGCACGTGTAGGTCTTCTTGGCTGCACTGGCTCATCCTCCTCAGAAGTATATACGTAGGAGGGGTCCCTGGCACGTGTTCGTGTCCTGCCACGAGCACTAACACCGCCAGCAACAGGGTTGGGCGAGTCAACAGGGAGCGAGTCAGGGGAGCGTGTAGGCTCCATAGTGACTGAGAGCGTACTGCGTGTGTAGACAGTGTGGGGTGCGTGCGGCGGGTGGTTGTGGGTGGCATCGAGAGGTACCATGTCGCACTAAACGTGGCGCAATTTGTGACTCCCTAGACAGCTTGGCGCCGTTTTGGTATGCCTTTAAAAATCCTGCTTCCGTGAGGCCTATCGCGTTCCCTATAGGAAGCCTTCCGTGAGGCCTATCGCGCTTGCCGGGTTAAGGAAATTAATTGTGCATTGTAACACTCTCTGCCTTTTCTCTGGGGTCACGTCTATTGCTCCTAGTAGAACGGGGATGGTTATGTTATTAATATTCATCCTGTTTAAGGTGTCTTTAAGGATTGTTCTCATTGAGTGAAATCGTGGGCAATGCAGAAGAAAATGAGTGATGGTGTCTTCGGTGTTTCTGCACCAAGGGCAGTGTGGATCCGGGCCGGGGCCAATTTCAATCTGTGTAGATGTTTGTTCAGTCATTGACCAAATCTTTTGTTTACATGGCGACGACTCGGCAGACGACGTACGCTAAACGCTATTTTCACCATTATAAATATTATTTATTAGTAATCTTTTCTACTTTAATGCATGAAAATAAAATAATTTGTAATTTTATACACTTGTTTATGTATTAAAACCGAGTAATTAACTTAAATATCCAAATTTCATAGTCGATCTCTAAAATTACGTGGACCTTGGACCCTCCGCGGAAGCAGGTAGGCTCCGTGGAGAGGGTGTCCCCAATATACTGCCATAGTTCTGTGCATGGGGGCGGTTCGTTCGTGGCCACCCCTTCGGGGATCGCGGCGTCAGGCAATAGATAGATAGATAGACACATTACATCCTGTTTACCTTCCACCAAATTTTCCTGATTGATACCCGTATAATAGAAGGATAAAATATATATATATTTATTAACCCCTTCTGTACCGGCGAAGTATTTTTGTATTTGTTTTGAGCTACATTTAGACGATTGCATTAAGATTAAAAGGATATATGATAGCTAAAGGGATTAATTGAGATCGTCTGTAGCCTTTTAACCCGGGAACTGCTGGGAGACTCTTTTAAGAGTTCCCCCGGCGGACTGCGGGGAGACTCTTAAGAGTGAGTGAAAAAAAAAATCAACTTTTGACATCGAAAAAAAAATATATAGGCCTATTTTTATTTTTTTATTTTTTTTTGGCCCCTGGGCCATGCAAAATCTCAGTCCTCTACCTCCCCTCCTTCCCCACTTTCCTCCTCTCCTTCAGTTATCACCTATTTTCCCTGTTATTCCCTTATTCTGAGGTATATTTTCGTGCTAACATTAGCGAGTTGCAAGCAGGGTGTTGTCATCACTGATGGCAAGCGAGTGCAAGAGAGAGAGAGAGAGTATCGATCGACTGTGTCTCAGTGGCCTTGGGGGAAATTGGCGGGAAAGCAGCTTGCCTCACCCATACATTATACAACTCGCGGGCTATATCTCCGATTTTGACCATCCAAACGCTGTTTTCACTCGTTTTATTGTTGTTTCAGGCTAATACCTTTATAATCAACCCATAATAGGTGCATATGGATAAGTATTAATGCTATTAATGGTACAATGAATATTTTAGTGACGGAAACACCTCAAATACATGCGCACAGGGAGAGGTGTCTAATTACCCCCATGCGCACTTCAGAGGTTAATGGGTAGACGTCCTTCCTAAGCCGTGTAAAGACTTATTATAATTGCCAGAATATAATATAATGGATGTTACCGGTATTGAATGGGTTAAAGATCAAGCTACACATTTATTTCCCTCCTTCCACGGGCCCCTTTATCCCGATTCCCCCCGGCAAACTGCCGGGCAGTTCGACTTGGCCTTCCTGGAGGGCCCAAATGACCAAATGACTGCCTGCAAACTGCCGGACATAGCCTGGTGAATTTGCTCAACTGCGTGCACGGGCATATCCCTGGTTTGCCCGCTGAATTTGCCCCATATCGAATATTTCCCTTGTGCCCGACGGGCAGTGCTCGATCGTGTGGACGGGGCATTAGGAAGGATATATGGTGGCTAGAAGGATTAATTGTGATAGTCTGTAGCCTTTTAATGATTAGACGGCCTTCCTAAGCTGTACAAAATCATCTAATAGTCACCAGAATATAAAGAAAAGTACATCATCGGTACAGAAGGGGTTTATATCCATTAAGCTCCCACAGATCCTTCCTAATCTTAACACAATCGTCTAATGATAGCCAGAATAATATGAGTAAGTATGTTCTCGATCACTGAATTAACCCTTGTATAGCGGGTCCTCTGTGGCCGTTTTGGGCCTTTTCAGGCCATTCTGACTGCTATATCAACCATCAGTATGAAAGGAACTGTATTGCGCCGAAAACTAGGCGGAAATCGCTACACAATGACGCCACATACAGCTACGTAGCACTCGTGGAGCACTGACAGTGTTACCTCGAAGATGGAAGTTTAGCTGATTTTGCTACATTGCTCACTTTTAGCGAACTATTGGTTACACTGTCATCCTCCCGCGCGGTGGGGGAACTGGAGTTAGTGTGGGCCGGGAGGCCACAGATGTCGGACGTATGGATCATTACTATCCCACCCATTTTCACTCTATTTCCACCCTTTTTTCACCCGTTTTTTGCCAGTTTTTTTAACTCGACTTATGTTGCGTGCCGCTCTTTAAGGGTTAAAGAACTAATTTATGTTGTTACTAATTTCAGATGGTATGTTTGGCGGTAACAAGAATGGAGCTGGCATTTGGACTACAACATGTTTTCCCTCAACTGGACAAAATCTCCTATTGTTGGCCAGGAAAAAAAGCATTGCAAAGCACCAAACGGCCCTTCGTCGACCTCTGTCAATCACCTAGACGCTCCAAACCCTTCTCCTACCTCTGTGCATGAGAGTATGTATGTGTATGTTCGGTATTTTATTGTGAGTGTGTGAGCATTTGTGTATGTGTGTGTGTGTGTGTGTGTGTGTGTGTGTGTGTGTATGTATGTGTGTGTACGCTCACCTCGGGTCACGCCACTTAATTGGCACTCTGTCATCCCAGCAAAGAGAGAGGGAAAGGAGAGAGAGAGAGAAAGAGAGAGAGAGAGAGAGGAGAGAGAGAGAGAGAGAGAGAGAAAGGGAGAGAGAGAGAGAGAGAGAGAGAGAGAGAGAGTCCATTCCCTGGCGATACTCGAAGTGGAAAGATAAAGATTGTGTAGTGCATTGCACTCATTGCAGAGTGTGCAAACTACTCTCTTTTTTAAATGCTCTACTGAAGCTTCTGAGGGAAGTTTGTTCCAGGTAGAACAGATCTTATCATATGAAATTGTTTCCACAAGTACTAGTGCTGAACCTCTTCAATTCTAACTTCCAGCCATAGTTGAGTGTTGTATTATAGAGGCTAAACGAGAGAGAGAGAGAGAGAGCGTAGTATAATGCAGTGACATGATATTCCAGTCTCTTGGTTCCCGTTTATCCCCCAACATTTGTTCCGGGAATCTGGAACAGCCCCTCCCCCCTCCCCATTCCCATTCCTACCCCGTCCATCATTCCTAGTTTTATTTTATATATAAGAACATAAGAACATAAGAAAATGGGAGTCTGCAGAAAGCCGATTGGCCTAAGCAAGGCAGATCCCTGTCCCACACAACCCCAATTACAAAGCCCAATTATAGGCTCAACACTCTAATACCCTGAGGATCATCTTACCAAAACGGTTAGAGATTGACGCAGGATTACGGGGGTCTGCAGAGCGCTGATTGGCCCAACCCTGCTGATCCCCCTTCACACCCAACCCTTCTCGTCCATATGCTTATCCAATTTTATCTTAAAGCTCCCTATCGTTTTTAATCCCACTATAGCACTTGGTAGTCCATTCCACCCATCTACAACTCTGTTACCAAACCAATATTTGCCTATATCTTTTCTGAAACGAAATTTATCTAATTTGAAACCATTGGTACGAGTTCTTTCGCTATCACTGAGCTTTAGTACATTTGTCATGTCCCCTTTGTTAATCCCACTAACCCACTTGAACACCTCTATCATATCCCCTCTAACTCTGCGTCTCTCTAACGAATGTAAGCCTAATTTCTTCAACCTTTCTTTATACGGAAGATTTCTAATATTATGGATCATTTTTGTCATTCTACGTTGTACTCTCTCCAATGAATCTATGTCCATTCTGTAATAAGGACACCAAAATTGAACAGCATAATCCATATGGGGTCTCACTAATGACAAGTAAAGTTTTAAGATAACATCAGCAGTTCTGTTACTCACACTCCTTGAGATGAACCCGAGAATCCTGTTTGCCTTGTTTCGAACGCTTATACACTGTTGTCTAGGCTTCAAATCATTGCTAACAAACACACCTAGATCTTTCTCACAATTCGAGTTTTCTAATTCCACATTAGCTAGTTTATATTTAACATTTGTATGCATCTTCCCTATCTTTAATACCTTGCATTTGTCAATGTTAAACTTCATCTGCCAATTTACTGACCATTCGTGTAAGGTATCTAGATCCCTTTGGAGGCACTCTATATCTCTATCTGAATCAATTGTTCTCCCCATCTTGGTATCGTCTGCAAATTTACTTATCCTACTAGTTATACCTAAATCAAGGTCATTTATGTATATAACAAACAACAGAGGACCTAATACAGATCCCTGTTTTCTCTCTCTTTCTTTCTTTCTTTCTTTCTCTCTCTCTGTACTGTATGGGTTAAGTAAACCATTTTACATTTACAGAAGAGCGACCATTACTTGCATTACTGCTTGTCCACAAACATTTCAATAATGTAAGCATATTTCCTTCTATTGTTTTTGTTTCTCTCTCTCTAACACTCACACACAAACTCAAACTCTCTCTCTCTCTCTCTCTCTTTGTGTACTCGTTCTGCCTTCCTTCAATGTATTCTTGGTGTTGTTGTTGTTGTTATTGTTGTTGTTGTTGTGGTTGATGTTGTTAATATTATTTTTTTCCTTTCTCTATACTTTCGTGCTTTTCTTTCTTCTTCCCTCTCTTTCTTACTTCCTTCGTTTTTCCATGCATCCATGTCTATTGTCATTCCTAGAGAGAGAGAGAGAGAGAGATTTGATTTGATTTGATTTGATTTGATTATTTTATTAAGTTCGTATAAATACAGGATATACAAATGTTGCATACAGATATGTAAATACACGGAGACTCAAAAGGGTGAAGATGCTTGGGCTTTCTTCCCCCCAGTCTATATTGTAATATGTGATATATATATATATCAATAATTTACTTACATTCAATACAGAAAAACAACTACAGTACATGAATGTTTATGATCTCCTATCTCTAGACTTGGAGACAGAGGCAGTTAGTTAATCCCTGCCAATCCTCAGTGGGCTGGAAAACTGTCAGATTTTCTCTTAACGAGGAAACCGGACCGCCCCCAGCCCACCTGGGGTCATTAGCTACGATTCATCCATAGGTATAATTAAAGAGAGAGAGAGAGAGAGAGAGAGAGAGAGAGAGCGAGAGCGAGAAAGAGGAAGGGGGGGGGGGAATGAGAATGGGAGGTGCTTGTGTATGGAAGTGATATTATATTCATATCTCTCTCTCTCTCTCTCTCTCTCTGTAGTTCGCAGGAAAGGAGCTGGAGGAGAAGATGAACGCATCAGGGCTTGAGCAGCATGCGTGAGTTGTACAGGTAGCTGCACTTTTGTCATAAATATAAGTTTTCAAATGTACTGAATAATGATAAACATGTGTTATTTTCTTTAATGCAATACAAAAACAAATGTGTTTTTTAGTATGAGACGAAATCTATGAAAATTCCATTTAACCTTCACCTGAATTGATATTCCCAGTCTCTCCAGTAATTATATATCTTATTATATCAGGAAATTACTACCTTAGTTGTCAGTCTCACAACAGATCTGCTAAAACATATCAAAGAAACTTACTTGCTATGTTCTAGAGTCTAGACTGTGTCCCCTACGAAAGGCTAACCATGATATTGTATACAGTCCTATTCATTCTCACATGGCGTAGACCTATTACTATAGTGTATTCACTGTAAGTAGGCGATAAATCATGACCTCTAACCTCTGTAACTCAAAAACGACTAAAGTAATCGAGCAAAAATGTCTACCATTTGGGAAGAATCAGTCAAGGAATAGATGTTAAAATTTACGGCCTATATGCTTTAACCATTTTTAGTTACAGAGGCTAAAAGTCATGATTTCTCGCCTACTTACAGCGAATAGACTATATCCTTTGTGGGGTGGGTGAGATTTTTTTTTTTTTTTTTTTTTTTTTTTTATTTTTTTTTTTTTTTTAAGAGACAATGAACGGAGGAAGGAAAAACACAGATAAAACAAAAAGGTCCATGTGCCTAAAGGCATCCTCCATTCATAAAATGTTTGTAACCACTGGATTTAAACATTTGTAGATTGTAAGTTTGTGGAAAGCAATTCGAGGGAAGTGAATTCCAAAGAGTAGTAGCTCTGGGGATAAATGAATTCTGATAAGCAGAAGTTCTGCATTGTGGAGGAGAAAGTGTAAATTCATGGGCGCTCTCAGCTGCCCTAGTTCTACGGGGAAAGATGTGGAGAGGCGGCACAATTGAAGCAAGTTCCTCGGAACAATTGCTGTGAAAATATCTGTAGAATAATGCAAGGGATGCAACATTTCTTCGTATGGATAATGTAGGAAGGTCCTGTGTGATTGCAGGGTTATTGATTAATCTAATAGCTTTATTTTGAATTTTGTCCAACTGCCTCAATGCAACCACTCCACTTCCACCCCACAGAGGTGAACAGTAATCCATCTGAGAACGCACATGACTTTTATATATCACGGCCAACTGCTCGTCAGTGAAGAATTCTCGAACTCTGTACAGGAGTCCCAGTTTTTTAGAGGCATTCTTAGCAATGCTTCTAACATAATGTGTCCAGCTCAAGTTAGTAGTTAATGTTACACCGAGAATGTCAATACTAGGGGAAGTGGGAATATTTACATCATTAAAAAATATATGGGAGTCAGTGAGATTCTGTCGGTTAGAAAATTGAATGTACTTGGTTTTCTGTGCATTAAAGGAAACTAGATTCTTTTGTCCCCATCCATTAATTCTAGAAAGGTCCTGGTTCAGAGAAATTGCAGTGTTTATTTTTGAATTTATAAGATCGGGTTGGGTGACAGAATTGGTAAATGTGAAGGAACTGTGGAGTGTTGAGTCATCTGCGTAGGAATGTATTGGATTATGAGTGGTAGATATGAGATCATTGATATGAATGAGGAACAGAATTGGGGCCAAAACTGATCCCTGGGGAACACCAGCATTTATTGAGTGAAATTGAGAATAAAGGCCATCTACCATTACACATATTTTTCTGTTATGAAGATAAGAAGAAATTAGTGGAACTAATGATGCAAGGCCGTAGTGTGACATCTTCGACAATAAGGATTGATGCCAGACTCTATCAAATGCCTTTGATATATCCAGTGCTATTGTATGTGTTTCACCATGTTGGTCTGTAGCTTGGTTGATTTGATGCGTAAGAAGGCAAAGCATGTCTGCAGTTGATCGACATCGTCTAAAACCATATTGCCTATCACTGATTAATTTATTATTCTCAAGATGCTAATTATGTGATTATTTAATATAATTTCAAAGACTTTACCAAGAGTGGAAGTTATAGCTATTGGTCTGTAGTTTGATGGATCTGAAGAGGCACCTTTTTAGGAACTGGATGGATGTTTGCTTCTTTCCAGGGTACTGGGAAGCATGAGGTATGAGTACACAGACGGAAATTTTTTGCCAATACAGGAGCGAGTACCAAGGAGCAATTCTTAAGTACTATTGGAGGAATTTCATCTGGACCAGGAGCCTTATCTACCGAGAGATTCTGCAAAATAGTTTTGACATGTCTGGTGTGGATCTTAAGTGAGGGAATTTCAGGCGAATTAAAATTAAGTACCGAGAGATCCATAGTTTTGTTTGGTCTATGTGTTTCAGTATGTGTTTGTGTGTGTGAGTGTGCTTTTATATGTGTAGGAATGTATGTATGCATGATATTGTGGCTGAATGTACTATGCATGTTTTTATGAGTATGTATATTATATGTGTGTACTGAGTTATATACTATATGTACTTACTCTAGTTGTACTTACTCTAGTTGTATTGCGGGAGTGAGCATGCTCGTTATTTCCCGCCTCCTATATGTGTAGGTGTTATATGTATCGTTGGAATGGCTGTGGATGTGTGTGTAGTCTGTATTTTTTAGCCAATTGGCGACATCGGAAACGAAGGCTTAGGGTGGATCTGTATGGTACCATTCTCACTATAGACGGTACTGTCTCGCCCGAAGGCTTAGGTAGCCATCAGCTTAGGTGAACCATATGATACCCATCTCGCCTTGTACCATTTTTGCCAACCCCAGATGGGACGTCACAACGTCGTCCACTTATTCCAGGTACCTATTTACAGCTAGGTGAACTGAGGCTAACACATGAAAGGAGACAAGCCCAATTTGTCTCCGCCCGGCCGGGGATTGAACCCCCGACCCCTCGTGTGTGAGACGAGAGCTCTACCTACTAGGCTACGGGCTGTGCGGCTGAATAATATATATGTGTATGTGTGTGTGTGTGTGTGTGTGTATGTGCTCTCACCTCCAGTCATGCTACTTAGTACTCAGTGTGACGCCTGCAGCTCAGCAGAACGCCATGTGGGCTCAGCCGCTCGGTTGGCCACTCGCTAGCACTCGCCGGGGCAAAGTATTTGGCTACAGTCTATCTACAATGTTGTTCTTTCTTTCATAGTGTTCGTGTTGTTACAGACAGTCCCGTGGAGGTCTTTATTTTCGTCTGTGACAACGGGAAGCATTTTATATCTTGAGTTGAACATAGGATACATTGTATATAGTTAAGGAGAGAGAATAATATAGGCAGTGGGGTGGTAGTGTGTGCGTGCGTATACATGTGCTGCGTCCCCCCCTCGCTTTGTAGGCTCGCGGGCTCACGCCTCTTGATTGGCTGGTGGTTCCTGGCGCCTTCTGCAGCCGTGGTGGTCCAGTGGTGAGCACGCTCACGTGTGAATCTGCAAGACCCGGGATCGAATCCCTGCCACGGCGGACATTTAGTGGGTGTGGTAGTACGTCCTAGCATGTTTCACATGCTCGCACCCAGTCAGGGGACATACTGACGACGTATACAGACTAAACACACATAACAAAGCCACTCTAACAGCTTCCTCTCTCTCCAACACCCCTTCTCCCATCTCAACACTCTTCTCTGAGCTAGTGCCGATACAAATGGCCAGTCCTGTATAGAATCGTGAGGTTCAGAGTCGTAAAGATTCCAGGATGAGCTCCATAGAAAATTAAATGAAATGAATGAATGAGCCCTGCTGCCTGGTGACGTATCAGCCTGTGATTGGCTGACCACCATGCCTTTGTGTGTGATCCTGGAGGGGTCCCGAGGAGTTCCTTCCTCAGAGCTTGCCTGACACGCGTATCACCTACATCCTTTGCAATTCTGTCCCCCCATACTCGCTATTTTGCATACTATCTCTCTCTCTCGACTTCTCCTTTCTCATTCTCTAATCTTTATTAAACTCAAAATCCCTTCTGGTTTCAGCATAGACGTTCACCGTCGACCAGTCGTATTGTATGCGAAGCTCTCAGATATTTCCATGCATTAGGTTAAGGAGGTATTATGCTTTATTGAGGTTTAGAGAGACGGACTTTTCCGTATGTGTCCTCTCTCGGGAAGGTTGTAGACCGGTATATGTCTCCCTTGCAAGGTGTTGAGTGATTCTGCTTGGTTATCTAAAGCTAGACTAGGGGTAAGGTTACTGTGCCGTTGTCTCCGATGTGTGCAGTGTTAGCTAAGCTCTGCACGACACCGACAGGTACTGTGGGAGCCTAAGTTGTCTTCGGGTTAGTTTACTTTGCGAGCACAGCGCTGTGGTGTGAGAGGGCCATAGCCTATCCCTCACAACATAGTGCTGCCTCTTTGTGTTGACTTCTGAGGGATCGCCAGGATAGAGCTAGGTACTAGAGACCTAGATTTATCAAGAGAGCATCCCCGTCATATAACGTAATCTTCATTATACCACCCTCGGACTACGTTAGGCTACGAGCCGCATGCTCGCCCATTGTTGCCCTGCCTTGATACCCCAGCTAGACTTTATTAACTGAGCAGACACTGGTTAGAGATAAGCCCCATTATTATATGTATGCAGCATTATTATTCACTGCACTTTTGAGCCGAGGGTGTTGCTGAGTTGCACAACCCGAGTAGGCTGTTGCGTTGTGTCACGAAGCATTTCTTTAGTTGTCGAGCATTACTACCTTTGCGCAGTCTTTATTATTCGCCTGCCTATTATTACTATATGTCCTAGCATTTATTGTGACCCGTATTCTGCATTATAATTGTTCAAGATTCTTTACGAACATCTTCCCAGCATCAGACTTATTTCAGAAGTTTCCAGTTGATGTTGCAGGACTAGCATTGCACTTTCTTTAATACAGGAGTGCCAGTTATTTGAGTATCTACCGTAACGTTAATTAATCACGTTAACTATCTTTTCTTTGTGTAACATAATCGAGTAATCTTTTACTGTTTGAGAATAGGCTGTTTCATTGAGCGTCAGCCTAGTGTGTGTGCATCAGTTACCGAGTCATAGGATACCTCGTTGTCCAGGCACGACTCAAGGCGGTAATGGTGTTTTGTTTTCCAGTGTTTAAGGCAGGGGTTGGATCTAGTGTTACCGTTGTTGCTTTTTGCCATTATCTAGTCCAATGTTGAAGAGCCCTGTGTCTTTGAGAACCTGTATCGTAACAAATGGCGACCTAGCTCAGGATCTTGTGAACTAAGAGATAATTGCAGGATTGTTGTGGTCATTTGTTTTACTAAGGAGTATAGTGGGCACGTTAGATTTTTTTGGAAAAGTAGTATAGCACTTGAGAGTCTTCAGACATTTTTGGCAAGTGAATAGTGCTACATAGGAGCTTGGGTACTTCTTCTTTTTTTATAAACGTGAGAATTTTTGGTGGACACAATGGGAGACGAATCAGATCATACTGAGGGTTCAGGGAATGATGCAGGCTCTGATGGGCAGATGCCAGGGGGGTTAGTAACTAGTGAGGAGGCCGCAAAGAAGTTTTTGGAGGTGCCTATAACAGCTGATCGACTAGAGGGAATTTGCAAGTATGGTCTACAGTGTTTGGCTCCCCTCATGGGGCTTAAGGTGGCTCATGGCATCAAGAAGAACGATTTGAGGGCTTGCGTACTGGGGGCGGCTAGTGAGGTCCAGGGTGGAGAGGGTGCTCGGGGATTTCTGCTCGAGCCCCCGCTCCACTCTACTCCCATCGGGACCTCTAGGATGCCGGAGTTTAGTACGTTCCCGCAGGCCGATAGCCGCTGGCAGCGTGGTTTAGGATCGCTGGGTGGGCCTCCAATAGTTGCACCTCCTCCTCAAGGTTTCACTACAGAAATGCTATTCCAGCTTGAGATGGCTAAGATGCAGGCTGAGCGTGAGGAACGTCTCGAACTCGCTAAGATAGAGGCTAAGCGACAGGCTGATCTCGAACTCACTAAGGCTAAACAACAGACTGATATCGAACTCGCGAGAATAAAAGCCCAGTCGGAGGCTGAGTCTACCAGATACCGTGCAGATATCGATCTTGAGAAGTCTCGGGTGGAGTCGACAGGGCAGCGTCTTGGTTCTGGGAATCGAGGTCTTGATCAGTCTTTATCGCACCTGCTCAAGTTGGTCCCTGTATTTGATGAGTCGGGTGTCACCGAATTTTTCATGAGATTCGAGAAGATGTGCCAGGAACACCAGTGGCCTGGGGAGAAGTGGGCAGCCCTTGTTTACTCTAGATTGATTGGCAAAGGACTCAAGGCATATGATGCGTTGCCCTTGGAGTCGTGCATCGATTACGAGGTATTGAAGGAGGCTGTCCTGCGGGCATATGAGTTACAACCAGAGACGTACAGATTGAAGTTCCGGGGTGTAACGAAGGGTCGTGAGTGCACCTTTCTTGAGCATGCCCGGGATCTGTCCGATGCATTTAGAAACTGGCTGCGTTCTGAGAAGGCATCGACGTTTGAGGAGTTGAAACAGCTGATGCTTCTAGAACAATTTTTTAAGTGTACGGGCAGCGATCTGACGTTGAATCTTAAAGAGAAAAACCCAAGAACTCTTCAGGAGGCAGCTCAGATGGCTGACCTTCGGATGTCACTGATTCGTGGGTGCGGGTCTGCACAACGGAACGATGCAGGTAACAAGGGGCGCAACACTCCACCCCTCCGAGTCAGTGATACACCATATAACCATTACAACAAGAGCAACGATACTAAGTCTGACCATAAACCTAATACCGTCCCGTTTAAGAAGGGTCAGGGCCCTTCCCCACCTCAAGGGAAGCCCAAGGGGGAGTTAGCGTGTTTTCATTGTCATGAGAAGGGGCATTTTGCAAGAGCCTGTCCAAGCAAGCTACCTAATGCAGTTGTGTCTTTGGCTCGCAACATTGGGGTGTCCCCGAAGTCGTCTGAGTTTGCCCGGGGTATAACGTCAGAGGCTGGGACACAGCCAGTGGAGAAGAATCCGGAAGGCTCGAACCCTTTCCGCGATGTCTTTTGTGACCATCGAGGGCATGGCTGCGTGAAGTGGGCTGGTAAGAAGCATGGTGTTGAGCTGTTGCGAGACACGGGTGCCTCTCAGACTTTAATGAAGAACTTTACAGGTAGACCAATAAACGCGGCACGGGTGGTTGTGGTGCAGGGTATCAATGCTGTCAAGTCATACCCGTTGGTCAGGATGGAACTGGAGGTGGATGGTGTGACACGAGAGTTGGATGTGGGTGTTGTGGAGAACTTGCCTGTTGGGGGCGTCGACCTCCTTCTCGGCAATGACTTTGCGGTGCCTACTTCTGAGGTTTCACCCTTAGTCGTTGCCGAGAAGCCGGTCGACGTGAGTAGGGAGGAACAGGAGTGGGTAGAGAAATGTCAAGTACAACCTATGGCGTGCATTGTTACAAGACCTCTTGCATCCAAAGTGTCACAGCCTATTCCTCAGTCTTCTGATCAACGGAGGAACGGTTGGAAGAAGATGGCTAATGTTGGTAACAGTTTGAAGAGTTTAGTACCAGCAGCTCTTCTTGGCAACTCAGTATTGGCCCCATTGTTGGAGTCTGGAGAAGCCCCAGGACCTGTCACAGCTAGTGAGGAGGTAGGGCAGGAAGAGACTCCGAGGCAGCAACGTTACACACGGAGAAAAAAAAGGTTGCTCAGTTTGATATTGGGGGAGGACTTGGGTTGCTTCGGAAGCATCTAGACAGGTTGGTTCCCTCAGATATTTGTAAACTGCAGTTGGAGGATCCGGAAGTTCAGAAGTGTGGTAATGGTGCTGTCGAGATCAAACACGAGGACGGGGAAACATGTCATGTGAACCTGTTGGAGGAGTTTGTGAGGCAACCACCTGAGCATCCTACTGTCCCTGTGTTGGTCTGCAGCGGCCAAGGTGGAGGAGAGGGGGGCAGTAGGGCACAGGTGGAGGAGAGTAGGGATTATCATATCTCGGCGGAGCAGTGGGCGAGGGACACGAGTCTGGTGGCTGTGGAAGCGCTAGAGCACCTGCCTGAGCAGCAGTGTGCAGCGCTCCAGCACCAGCTCGGTTCATACCCCACTGGTCGTGCCGAGCCCCTGAGCCTCACAACTCAGGCGGTGCAAGATGTTCAGCGGGCAGGTCACGTGAATGTTGGGAGACCGTTAGCCTCGTTGTTTCGGTGGTTCAAGGTGGGCGACGAGGCTTTGGCATGGTTGCCAGGTCAGGGTCGACCCATGGCTGCCAAGGGTGGTGGTCAAAAGGAGGCCTTTGAGCAGATTGGTGAGGTTGGCTGTGGCATAGAAGTGCCCAGTCGTCGCATAGCCTCCCAATGCTGCTCTAGTTGATTGCAACAGCCCTACCATAGACCGACTGTATCTGGCCATGTCGCTAAAAGCGGTGATGCTGCGCAGGCAGATGTAGTCGTAAGGAATGCGGGGGTGCGCATGTACGGTATCGGCGGGGAAGCCTTAGCAATAATGAACTATGGGAGTGACTGCACAGGTAGTACTGATTGTCCCTCTCATGACCTGGCTGTTCTAGGGACGAAGGTGGAGAAGGAGGGAGACTACAGGTTAGAAGCTGCGGTCTCGGCTGGGTTGTGGGAGGACACTAGGATTGTTGTTCTGCGAGATAAGTTGTTTACTAAGCTGTGGCAGTGCATCCGCATGTTTGTTGCTTCTCCAGGCCTGATGTACGGGGTAGAATCCGACATGGAGGCTGGAGACAGTGCGAGGCTCAGTTTAATTCCCTACCGTATAAATCCTGCTAAAAAGCCTGTCGTGAAAACAGAGCTAGACGACATGTGGAAAAAGGGTCTGAGGGATAAAGGATATTGTGAGTGGTCGTTGCAAGTGAGTTTGCAACCTGAGTTGAGTGGCAAGATCAGTGTGTGTGCATTATCCATGACAGACACCTATCCATTGCCCAAGGGTCTGAGGGATAAGGAATGTCGTGAGTGGTCGTTGCCTGTAACTTTGCAACCTGTGTTAAGTGGCAAGATCAGTGAGTGTGTTGATTGCGAGAGTATGTGTGCATTATCCCTGACAGACGCCTATTCCTTATCGAGAGTTGACGACACCATAGACCGCCTCGGGGCTGCATCGCCTATCACGAAGGTAGAACTAGTGAAAGGTTATTGGCAGGCCCCGTTGCCGGAAAGAGCGAAGAGAAATGCCAGTCTTGTGATGAACTGGGCAGTTTATCAGTGCCAGGTGTTGTTGTGCTGCCGGAACACAAGTTGGATGTGTGGCATGCTAAGGGCACTGATAATGTTTTGGCTGATTGTTTGTCACGGGAGGGTTTGTTTGCAGGAGAACCCTCGCCGTTCAGTCAGTGTGTGTTGAGAGTGGAGAAAAAGCAGGCTGCCCCTGTAAGTGCAGTCGCCATAAACATATTAAAAAAAAATGAAAATTCTATAAAAACTCTTTCTTTAATAGTTAAATTTTATTTAAGTATGTTATAGCTAAAGTTCTGAGTCGAACCTGTGCTTCTCTCAGAAGGCTGGGCTAGTAGAAGCTCGCTCTAGGAGCATAGCAGAATGAATTAATTAAGCTATTGTGTTGGGAGGGGTTGTAATTTTTTTTTTTTATGAGAACTGAGCTTTGCCTTTGTTGCGAAATGGTTAGGGGTGGCGAGTCTTATCGGGGTTCTGCTTGTCAGATATAGAGCTCATGGTTGAGCGTCTAATATCTTGGGTGGGGTGTGACGCCTGCAGCTCAGCAGAACGCCACGTGGGCTCAGCCGCTCGGTTGGCCACTCGCTAGCACTCGCCGGGGCAAAGTATTTGGCTACAGTCTATCTACAATGTTGTCCTTTCTTTCATAGTGTTCGTGTTGTTACAGACAGTCCCGTGGAGGTCTTTATTTTCGTCTGTGACAACGGGAAGCATTTTATATCATGAGTTGAACATAGGATGCATTGTATATAGTTAAGGAGAGAGAATAATATAGGCAGTGGGGTGGTAGTGTGTGCGTGCGTATACATGTGCTGCGTCCCCCCCTCGCTTTGTAGGCTCGCGGGCGTGCCGTCTCACGCCTCTTGATTGGCTGGTGGTTCCTGGCACCTTCTGCATCCCTGCTGCCTGGTGATGTAGCAGCCTGTGATTGGCTGACCACCATGCCTTTGTGTGTGATCCTGGAGGGGTCCCAAAGAGTTCCTTCCTCAGAGCTTGCCTGACACGCGTATCACCTACATCCTTTGCAATTCTGTCCCCCATACTCGCTACTTTGCATACTATCTCTCTCTCTCGACTTCTCCTTTCTCATTCTCTAATCTTTATTAAACTCAACATCCCTTCTGGTTTCAGCATAGACGTTCACCGTCGACCAGTCGTATTGTACGCGAAGCTCTCAGATATTTCCATGTATTAGGTTAAGGAGGTATTATGCTTTATTGAGGTTTAGAGAGACGGACTTTTACGTATGTGTCCTCTCTCGGGAAGGTTGTAGACCGGTATATGTCTCCCTTGCAAGGTGTTGAGTGATTCTGCTTGGTTATCTAAAGCTAGACTAGGGGTAAGGTTACTGTGTCGTTGTCTCCGATGTGTGCAGTGTTAGCTAAGCTCTGCACGACATCGACAGGTACTGTGGGAGCCTAAGTTGTCTTCGGGTTGGTTTACTTTGCGAGCACAGCGCTGTGGTGTGAGAGGACCATAGCCTATCCCTCACAACATAGTGCTGCCTCTTTGTGTTGACTTCTGAGGGATCGCCAGGATAGAGCTAGGTACTAGAGACCTAGATTTATCAAGAGAGCATCCCCGTCATAAAACGTAATCTTCATTATACCACCCTCGGACAACGTTAGGCTACGAGCCGCATGCTCGCCCATTGTTGCCCTGCCTTGATACCCCAGCTAGACTTTATTAACTGAGCAGACACTGGTTAGAGATAAGCCCCATTATTATATGTATGCAGCATTATTATTCACTGCACTTTTGAGCCGAGGGTGTTGTTGAGTTGCACAACCCGAGTAGGCTGTTGCGTTGTGTCACGAAGCATTTCTTTAGTTGTCGAGCATTACTACCTTTGCGCAGTCTTTATTATTCGCCTGCCTATTATTACTATATGTCCTAGCATTTATTGTGACCCATATTCTGCATTATAATTGTTCAAGATTCTTTACGAACATCATCCCAGCATCAGACTTATTTCAAAAGTTTCCAGTTGATGTTGCAGGACTAGCATTGCACTTTCTTTAATACAGGAGTGCCAGTTATTTGAGTATCTACCGTAACGTTAATTAATCACGTTAACTATCTTTTCTTTGTGTAACATAATCGAGTAATCTTTTACTGTTTGAGAATAGGCTGTTTCATTGAGCGTCAGCCTAGTGTGTGTGCACCAGTTACCGAGTCATAGGATACCTCGTTGTCCAGGCACGACTCAAGGCGGTAATGGTGTTTTGTTTTCCAGTGTTTAAGGCAGGGGTTGGATCTAGTGTTACCGTTGTTGCTTTTTGCCATTATCTAGTCCAATGCTGAAGAGCCCTGTGTCTTTGAGAACCTGGATCGTAACATCAGTCATCCCCGAAAATAGTGTGAGAGAGAGAGAGAGTGAATGAGTGAGTGAGTGAGAATATACTGTATATAGTGACGTGCTATTCCAGACTCATAGTTCCCGTTCACCTCAAACTTCTATTCCGGGAATCTGGAACACTTCCCATTTTTCTTTCTTCCTTGCTTCCTTCTGCTTTGCTTCCTCCGTTTCTTATTTTCTTCTTTCCCTCCTTGCTTCTTTCCTTCCTTCCTGCCTCTCTTGTTTCCTTCCTTCCTTTCTCCCTGCTTTCCTTCTTCCTTTCTTTCCTTCATTCTTCCCTTCCTTCCTTCCTTTCTTCCTTCCTTTTTTCTTTCCTCCCATAGCGCCTGCACTATCCTTGAGACTAAACCAAATCAATACAGACATGCAGCGCACCCACATACTACTTTTTACACACACACACACACACACACATACATACATACATATACACATACACACACACACACATACATACATACAGTACATATATATATACATACATACATACACTCACTCACACACAACCCATTCATGCAGCGGGAGAGAGGAAAGAGGGAAGGAACTGTGTATGTGTGTGTGCGCGTGTGTGGGTGTGTGTAATTGCTAAGTCTTCCCTCTTGCATCTAACCAGCTCAGTGTGTTTTAGTTATGTTTTTCCTCTGCTACTTCCAACCTTCAGTGTGCTTGTCAGGCCAGTTGTTGTAAGGTGTGCTTGGAGAGAGAGGGAGAGATTATATATTTGTATTTTTCATTAAGTATATTACTACAAAGGCACATATTATCCTCGGGTACTATAGTCTATTCGCTGTAAGTAGGCGAGAAATCATGACATCTATCCTCTGTAACTCAAAAAGGGCTAGAGCAAATTGGCTGTACATTACCCCATCTATTCCTTGACTGACACTTCCCAAATGGTAGAAATATTAGCTGGGTTACTCTAGAGTCTAGACGTTATTTAGTTATAGAGGTTAGAGGTCATGATTTCTCGCCTACTTACAGCGAATAGACTATAGGCTTCTTGATTACATTATATATGTATATAACCGTGTTAATCATCTGCTTCAAAGCACATTTACATATTACTTACATATACACAAACAATTAGAGAGAGAGAGAAAGGGAGAGATACAAAGAGAGAGAGAGAGAGAGAGAGAGTATGAGGTAAGGTAAACAATATTGTATATCCCCCTCACAAGGTTACAAAAGTGCTACAGACATGCGGGAATGTTTATCATTTTAGTGTGCCCTCGCCCCACTAAACCTTAAACCCATCCATACATATGATACCTATTTTAGTCTGCCCTTATGTGCTTGTACAGGCGCCATCTTGCATAGACTACCATAGCACAGTTGGAATGTACGTACATGCTCAGATTAATATGCAGGATTCGAAACTGCATAATAAATAGTAGGCTTGTGCATAATTCTTTAACTGTCTTGATAGAGTAATGCATAATTGCGCAGAATTTCGGTGTGAGTATCCTATGTTCGAATCCTTGGAGTGCCACATGTATTTGTTGATTTCATTAATTGAGTTTAGAAGTAAAGTATATTAAAGTAAGGTGCATTAAAGTATGGTAAATCAAAGTAAGGTATATTAGAGTAAGGTATATTAAAGTAAGGTATATTAGAGTATGGTATATTACAGTAAGGTATATTAACCCTTAATTAGCGGCGAGCAACATAAGTCGAGTTAAATAAAGCTGGACTATGTGGCGGTACTCGACATAGGTCGAGTGGCAATTTCAGCACGTAATGTTGCTGAGAGAGAGAGACAAGTGGTGGCAGGAGAGTAGCGAGCGTATGACTGCTCCAGACCACCGCGGCGAACCTACTGACACGAATCCCACCTCCCTCCTCCCTCTCTCACTCGCTATATACGGAATTGTATGGGGAAAGTGCCTAATTACATGCTTTTTGCACTCGCGTTGCACGGTTATTGCAAGAAAACTAGCCATCATAAAAGGATCGTTATGGTGTCATTCGAAAGCTCTGTTTATGCCCTTTCAGGGATAGATACTTGTTTTACGTTCTGGGTCTTATTTAGGCATGAAAATGATCACGTAAACAGCCCTATTTTGGCTAAAAACACCCTGCTGGGCGGTACATATAAATAAACCGCATAGGCCGCTCTTAAGGTGTTAAAGTAAGGTATATCAGAGTCATGAATATCAGAGTAAGGTATATCAGAGTAAGGTATATTAGAGTAAGGTGTATCAGAGTAAAGGTATATTAAAGTAACGTATCCTTGGAGCGTGTCTGGTGTAGCGAGTGAGTTGGTGCGGCGCCAGGTTATAAGCACCAAGGAAGAAGGAGAAGCCAGAGGTAAACAAACACTTCTCGCTACACCGTCAACAAACGCACACAACATACGACCTTACCTATCCGTAGCGGTGTAACCTTAGGCCCAATGTTAGGAAAGTGTAGCTTTTCTCGAATATTGATAGAATTATAGCTTACCTGTTCAGAAACTATAGTGAGTCCATTCTAGGTTAGGCAGAAATTGTAACCTCTAACCTCTGTAACTCAAAAAGGGCTAGAGCAAATGAGCTGTCAGTTTCCACACCTATTCCCTAGCCAAATCTTCCTATTTAGTAGACATATTAGCTCAATTACTCTAGTCCTTTTTGAGTTATTAGAGGTTAGGGATTACGATTTCTGCCCAACCTAAAATTAACGGACAATAGTAAGAAGAAATTGGTCTTCTTGGATATTTCTTTGACTTCGAAATGTTATGCACATTATCACACAAAATAATTAGAATTAATCGGATGAAACGCTGATGTAATAATTTGAAACCTTCCCTTGTAATGCATGCCTGATTCGGTGTTTTCCTTCATTCCATTAATCACTGTATCAAGTTTATCATATAGTAGTGTACCGGTTATTTGTGTAAGTACAGTCATGAACAACAATACCTGCACACCCATCTGAATCTGTATCGAACCCAATCGAGACAATCTTATTATTATTATTATTATATATTATTATATATTATTATTATTAGCCTTCATTGTTTTGAAGATTATTAATACGATTTCCTTGAACACTCACTTTGTTTATGAATTCGTGAAAGAAGTGTCTTATATACTACTCAACCTTAGGAAAGAGCGTCGACTGATGTGTTTGTGTAGGCCAGGAATGTACTGTATATATATTTATACTGTATATATATATATATATATATATATATATATATATATATATATATATATATATATATATATATAAATTGTTTTTTTTTACCGGGGATTGAAAACAAAACATGTATGCTGAAGAGAGTGACATTAACAGAGAAATTATGCAAGTAGACAGATAAATGAGGTGATATATAGGTAGATAGATAGATAGACAGACAGATAGATAGAATTATATACATATAGTTAAACTGATTGCTTGATTAAGGGGGTTAGGGTTTATTCTATGATATATTTATTTCTTTATTTATTTATTTATTTTTCATTTCCCTCAATACACCTATCACATGCGAGGGAAAAGTCGACATCTAAATGGCACGAAAGGTCCTAATATTGACACAGAAATGGGGTGAAAGGTATAAAAATAGCCAAACTAGTGGGCCGAACGTCTTAAAATCTGAAAACAAATGGGGCTAAACATAAGGGAGAAGGGGGGGCCAGAAAAGCCAACCACCTCCCCGTTAACAGATAGGTAGATAGATAGGTAGGCTATGTACAGGTTCTCAGCCTATGCCCGAGAGGGAGTAGTTAGAATAAAAAATAAATAAAAAAAAAGTAAGGAGAAACTGACAGATCTTACAGGGATACTTGTAACTATACTCTGTTTCTTTTCAACTGACGGTAAATTGCAAAATTCCCATCAAGATTTATCAGTTATTTTGAAGATTTTGTAGTGATATATGGTGCTAATTATATAAACTTGGTCTAAATATGATGCAGAGACAGTAGTTTCATATTACTCCAGGAATTATCGATAAATTAGCTGCTAGGGGATTCAATTTATCGCCAGCTGAAATGAAACAGAGTGTAGGAATTTCACGAAATCCCAAGTTAATTTGTGAGATAAAATATTTCGATTTGAGATATTTTTTACACCATCGTCTTTTTATAAGTATATTGTAGTGAAAAAGTTTGGATACCTTGAGCTATTCCAGATTTACATGTATATTTACGAATTGTACTGTCGAACACCAATCGAGCAGGGCAATACCCAGGGTAGGCCTCATAGTCATGTGGTGAGGGTTACTGGAACTCCTGTTTCATTTGTCTGGCCTCCCCCACTGTTTCTGTTTGTGTCTCACCTACGCAAATATTAATCCAGCTAGCTCTCAAAAACACCTCCACTACACTAAACAAGCACACCACAATACACCAAGACAAATAATTGTTTTCACTCGTTTAACTTTGGAGGAGGCACTTGTTACAGTCAGCTTTGCCTTTTGTCTCCTTCATACACCTAAAAAACATCGTCTAATGATAGCCAGAATAAACTGACAAAATGCGTCAAAATAATCAAAGGGTAAATATACAAAGTTATAGTTCAGTTTCATGACTTCTTAGGTCTTCGTAAGAAATAAATTAAAGGAATTTCATGTTAATTTTCGGTATTCCTTCTAATATACACATTCCAGTCTCAACCCCTTCACTACCATTATGTCTTTTGCATCATAGTCTGGTTACCATTAGACGATTATCTTTAGCTTATAATCTACCTCTAGGAATCAAAGGGGTAAATACGGTCTCAATAAACCTTCTAAATCACATAGGTCCTTCTTAAAATTGAATAAAATAATCAATAGTCCTAGTTTGACACCCTGCTACTTATGACGAGAGCTCAACCAAAATATAAACACATTATACTCTGTTTCATTTCATCTGGCGGTAAATTAAATCCCTTATTAATCTGATTGTTTTATAATTAACAGAGAAATCAGAGTCCAGTCTTTTCATCATATTATTGCCAAGTTTTCATATTTAACAACATCTTTGGCAATTTATCTTCATAATAGCTGAGTAATTAAGAATGGAACAAGACAATTGACCACTTGTGAGTTTCAGGCTATAAGTAAGTTGGAGTTATAAGTATCGATATTTAGCAGAATTACCAGCTAAAATATGGTCGTAGTGTATGGTTTAATGTATAAAACCCAATCCAACATACTCTATCCATCAGAAACTTACATTATTATTGCATTTGATCTGTTTAAAATCGATGTTTACTGCTCCAACTTCCTTATAGCCTGAAACTCGCAAGTGGTCAATTTACCGTCAGCTGGTAATAAACAGAGTATAGTGGGTATGTAAACATTGAGCTGAACCCTCCCCTGAGCAGACAGCCCAAGTGTGTGAAGCTATATATACAGTGCAGTGCAGGGAAGCCGTACCTATGTTGCGGGGGATGAGCTGCGTTTTCTCCTTCCTCCTTAGCAATGATTAGCAATGATTTGAAGCCTAGAAAACAGTGCATAAGCGTTCGTAATAAGGCAAACAGGATTCTCGGGTTCATCTCTAGGAGTGTGAGTAACAGAACTGCTGATGTTATCTTAAAACTTTACTTGTCATTTGTGAGACCCCATATGGATTATGCTGTCCAATTTTGGTGTCCTTATTACAGAATGGACATAGATTCATTGGAGAGAATTCAGCGTAGAATGACAAAAATGATCCATAATATTAGAAATTTTCCGTATGAAGAAAGGTTGAAGAAATTAGGTTTACATTCGTTAGAGAGACGCAGAGTTAGAGGGGATATGATAGAGGTGTTCAAGTGGGTTAGTGGGATTAACAAAGGGGACATGACAAATGTACTAAAGCTCAGTGATAGCGAAAGAACTCGTACCAATGGTTTCAAATTAGATAAATTTCGTTTCAGAAAAGATATAGGCAAATATTGGTTTGGTAACAGAGTTGTAGATGGGTGGAATAGGCTACCAAGTGATATAGTGGGATCAAGAACGATAGGGAGCTTTAAGAAAAAATTGGATAAGCATATGGACGAGAAGGGTTGGGTGTGAAGGGGGATCAGCCGGGTTGGGCCAATCAGCGCTCTGCAGACCCCCGTAATCCTGCGTTAATCTCTAACCGCTCAGGGTATTAGAGTGTTGAGCCTATAATTGGGCTTTGTAATTGGGGTTGTGTGGGACAGGGATCTGCCTTGCTTAGGCCAATCGGCTTTCTGCAGACTCCCATTTTCTTATGTTCTTATGTTCTTATGTTCCTGTTGTCGCAGTGCAAAAGTATACAGACTAGTAACAAGCATAACAAAGCCACTCCAACAGCTTTCTCTCTCTCTCTCTCTCTCTCTCTCTCTCTCTCTCTCGCCTGTGATAATTTAATTAGTATTCGTGTTTCATCATTATTATTATTGCTATCATTATTATTGTTAATATTATTTAGTAATTATTATTATTATTTATTATTATTATTATTATTATTATTATTATAATTATTATTATTGTTATTATACTGTAAATATTAATATTATAACAAACCAAAATAATTTATTTGTGTTTTTTTGTACCGCCTTCAACATAGGCCTAAACCCCAACACTCTTCAGAACGTTTAAGCTGAATGATGGTATATTTGTGTGTGTAAATGTGAGTATATATTTGTATGTTTATGTCACATGTCCTTATGTGAGCGTATACAGTATTGTGATGGGGTCTTGCGAGTAACTTTGAATATGAATAAGTTATCGCTTTCAATACCGTTTTCTTTTAATATTGTACGAGAGAGAATAATATTTTTTATGGCAAACTAAACTATACTGATCTAATATCCAGTTAATTATTAAATGTATTTTAAGAAAATTCTAACAATACTTATAATATTATGTATATTTAAATGAAGTGTTACATAATAGAATATATTGCGATGATCTGAGGTAAAAAAATATATAAAAGAAAACATTAAAAATATGTTGAGTCCGTAAGGGAGATGTCGACATTATAGTCTACTCTAGAGACTCAAACTTGTCGGACGTAGTCAACATTTCTCTGTCAGTTTCGTGTTTGTCCAGTTTAGCTTCTTGAAAACTCAATTATTTTTATCAATATAAACATATTCATGATGCAGACATACAACCCCCAGCTGAATAAAGTGGTTATTCCCCATATTGGGATCCACCGAGAGTTGCTTGCAAAATCTTACCTGGGAAACCACTTCGAAATGTACCAATGTCACCATAACGATCCCTTCACCTTGCTGCCAGGCCACGGGATGTTCTTCATGAGTTCCTGTGTGGATGTTGAGCTGCTGATTCCCGACGGTGTGCCCAACCCTTTCCCCGGTGAGGACACCCACATGACGGTCCTGTGGCGAGGGTTGGATGGCGAGTTCATTTATTTTGACTCTGCCTCCCCTCTCTTCATCAGGCGCGGGGTGTTCGATATTGTACATCGGATGAGTGATTCGGGCCCCAGCGTGGTTTACAGTCTCACTGAGGAAATGCAGGGGGATGGACTGGGTGCGTGCTACTTCCTTTGCAATGCCTTCGCTTGGTTTGCATCAGGCAATCCACACATCACTACTGGTGATCTACTAGATCATTTCCTTGACTACATGTTACCCGATCCTGACCTGAAGGCCGTGCAGATTGTTGAGATTCTTTTCAAACAGGCGGGTGTAGGGTTCTCTGTGTGGGATTCAGAGGACACTTGGGACGTTATTTGCACATAACATCTGATGCCTGCCTGACCCAACATCCACAATTCATCTAAGCTTGTCTGCTATAGCTTGACTAAGGGTGTGTTCACACTAAGGCCATAACCAGACATAATATGGGGCAAAATGTCAGGCTTGAAGTGAAATTGCATTGATATTTCTTGATATGCACCAAACGGTTACGCTCTTTTGAATAGACTACCTTGTTTATTTGTGTCTTTTCTTATCTTTTTTTTTTCTCTAGCTTGGCTTGTTTTTTGTCATAAATTGGACATCTAATCCATAGCACAAAAAGAAGCCAAGAAAAAGAAAAACAAGGCAAGAAAATATGCAAATAAACAAGGTATTTTATTAAAAAAGAGCGTAACTGTATGGTGCATATCAAGAAAATACAGGTAGGCCTACAGGTACAGTGTCAATTCAATGAAAATTCACTCAAGACAGACATTTTGCGCCATATGTCTGGTTGCGACCTTGCTGTGAACGCACCCTAAAACAAAAATTCATGATCGTGAGCAAAATATAGACTAATTACACTGTATTTACGCTATCATTAGACTATAGGTAGCGCCAGCGAACTTGAGAATAATCTTGACCCCTTAACTGTCTTCGTATAACTCGAAATTAATGAAAGCAATCGGGCTAATGTTTCTATCATTTGGGAAGAGTCCACTAGGAAATAGGTGTGGATATTTACAGCCAGTTTGCTCTACGCCCTTTTGAGTTACAGAGAGGTCAGGGATCAAAATTATTTTCAAGTTCGTTGGCGCTACCTGTAGTTTAAGTAGCTAAGGAATTATCTCTAGCGGCTCACTGGTGTAGTGACTAGCGTCTTGGACTTCCACCTAGAAGGTTCCAGGATCGTGCCCACGCTCGGCGCATTAAAGTTTTTTCACAAGCACTGAGTCGTAACCGTCCCTCATGAGCAAGGGGATAGGGTAGTAGTATAGGACCCCAATGGAAATACGCCTAATCGGTCTTCTTGGGCTATCCTTAGCTGGCTTAGCATATGCTAGCTTTAAGAACTATTATTATTATTATTATTATAATTATTATTATTATTATTATTATTATTATTATTATTATTATTATTATTATTATTAATTAAAGAGGTAACGTCAATCTAAATTAACTCAATAAATCCTATAATTTCTTCCCAAACTGAACAAAATCATCTAATAATAGCTATTAATTTTTTTTTTCCACTGATATACTCAAAGGTTTAAATATAGGCTACATAGGGATTTTAACACTTTCAAGCCTAGACTCTAATTTCTGTCATTTTTCGAGCAATATAATTTTGTTTGTTTTAGTATATATTTTTATCTGTGTTTATTTGTTGTTTTATGTTGTTTTTGTGTTTTTCCCTGTTCTTGCTCTGTCTTGAGTCGGCTACCCCCATAATGGGGATTGGGCCTGAGCATATAGATAGATAGATAGATAGACGGCTCGCTTGGTGTAGTGACTAGCGTCTCCACCCTCAAGGCCCTAGAAGCGAGTCGTTCGCGCACCAAGCTGAAGGGGAGTGTTACCAAGCAGTATGAGCAATGGAAATTAGTAACAGGATAGCCTAATCCTTATGGAGCCTTGAGCTAGCTTAGCATGCGCTAGCTTTAAGAACTATTATTATTATTATTATTATATAGATATTTTATGCTTGCTGTCGTCCACCCTGCAAAAATAGACACCTAAATGAAGCGAAACGTCTTATGAACACCAAACTAATAGGGCGAAACGTCTTAATATGCAGTATTCGAGAATGCATAATATATCGTAACTGTCTTGATAGCGTAATGCTTATAGTGCGGAATTTCTGTGTGAGTATCCTAGGTTCGAGTCCTTGGAGTACCACATGTATTCATTACTTTCATTGATTTCATTGGTTAGGTTTATTTGTAAATTGATTGGTGGGTTGGTGAAAACAAGTATGAACTGTAGAGAGAGGAGAAGGGGTGTTGGAGAGAGAGGAATCTGTTGGAGTGGCTTTGTTATGTATGTTATTAGTCTGTATACATCATCGAGGTGTCCCCGACTGGGTGCAAGCATGTGAAGCACACTAGGACGTACTACCACGCCCACTAAATGTCCGCCTTGGCCGTGATCGAACCCAGGTCAAGCAGTATCACACGTGAGTGTGCTCTCCACTCGACCGCCGCTGCTCTTTGTGGTAGTATAAAGGGTTAAAGGGAGTCACCGATTGTTTGTTTATCTTTCTCTCCTTTTCACTCATTCCATGGCTTGTAATCATTCGGCCCTATTCAGCCAACTGTTTTAAGATGTTTATCCCCATCCAAGTGTCAATTTCTTCCTGGCGAGCGATAGCGAGCCAGCATTGTGTGGAGAAATCCGGCTTCGCCGGAGAAATTTTTTCTGTCGAAAAATTTACAAATTTAGCTTACTGTCAAAACAAAAATATATCTATGCTGGCTTGCTACCGCTCCCCAGGAAAATATTGACACCTGGATGGGGGTAAGTGTCTTAAAACAGTACGCTGAATGTGGCTGAATGGATACAAGCCAAAGAGAAAGAGAGAGAAAGAGAAAAAAAGCGAGGTAGGCTCCCTTAAGTGAGATAGTTCGAAGCCTGTTAATTGCTGTTGACCCTGTTTAAAATGAATAAAATCATCTAATAGTTGCCAGAATATATTTAAAAGAATGTCACCGGTACCGAATGGGTTAAGCGTAAATCCAAAGCTTGTGAAATGAAATATTGCATAGTTACTACTTGAATTATCATCGGAAGAAAACGTACCCCACTCAAAGAAAAAGTAGATTTCACTTTCACTATAGGGGCGACTTAGCTGTGTTTTATTGAGTCTGAGCTACATTTCATATCCAAATAACATTCACATAAACATCATGTATACTGTAGTTACCCACATTAATATATGCTAATCCCATGATTTTACGTATGGAAGTAAAAATAGTCTGGGGGGTCTGTGGGATGGTGTTTCTTAAAGCTTGATGGAGGTCTAAGGAGCAAAGAAATATATATACCGGTAATTACAAAACAAACAAATAAATAATATAACATCCCCTTAAAAATGCCCCACAAACTCCCTTCTAGCTACTCCCCCCCCCCCCTCCCCCCCGACTCCTTTCAAGATAGGGGAAATCAAAATCATACTAATTTTCCTATCACGAAATGTGCACAAATTTATGAGGCCAACTGTACAAATAGTAATTGTATCATTTGACTCTCGCGCATGTTTGACTTCATCTGTTTTATGGCGAGGTTGATATCGATGCCAGTGTTTCAGTTTATAAATTATATAACATGTCTGCATCACAAGCCCTATATGCAGCTTACAACAACTTCCAAATATAAAAGATAAAACAGACTACGCTCTGTGAACATCCTAAGCCTGAAGATAATGCGGAAGCTGATTAATTAACTATCTTAAAATACGAACATGACTCGCGGAATGTCCGGCAGGGCGTGTGAATGTGACGTCATTATTCATAGCAATCCTTGATTCCTTCCCCTGGTGGTGGACGGACGTGTCGTCGTTGGCTCCTCGCATTTTTACCGTATTTAAGGTGTGTATGGGAATATTATCGTGTAATTATTCACGTAATAAGTGTGTGCTTAAATTATATTGATGTTAAGGTAGTCATGCATGTAAAATATTATATACATAGAAGACATTTATAAAATTATGATTGAATGAGCCGGTTCGTGTCTGCCGTATCGTCAGCCTATATTCTAACATATAGTAAATACGGGAATATAGATGACTTCCAGGATATTTAGGTCATAACAGAAACAATATGCCGTGTTTACATTATGTTGGTGATGTGCGGTGAACATAGAGGGGTACGGTAACTCATAATTAAGGTACAAACTAGCGAATGAGGTGATAGCTTGGTCCCCCCCCCCCATGTCCAACCCTCCCCATCCCCCGCACTCCTCAATTCCCATCCCTGTTCGATTCCACCCACCCCCACCCCCCTTCTATTATCTCCTTTCCTCCCTCTCCTCTCTCATTTCCTCCCTCTCTCCCTCTCCTCTCTCCTTCCTCCCTCCCTCCCTCACCTTTTTTCCTCCCTCCCTCTCCTCTCTCCTTCCTTCCTCCCTCTCTTCTCTCCTTCATTCACCCCTTCCTCCCTCTCTTCTCTCCCCTCTCCTATCTTCTTTACTCCCTCTCCTCTCTCCTTTCCTCCCTCTCCTCTCCCATTTCCTCCCTCTCCTCTCTCCTTTCCTCCCTCTCTTCTCATTTCCTTTACACTCTTCTCCTCCTCCTCTCTCTTCTGACCCCCTCCCACCCACCACCCCCCGTCCTCTCTCTCTCCTCCTCTCCAGTTCATTCCTCCCCCCCATGTCCCTCTTCTCTCCTCCCCCCCACTCCCCCCTCCAGTGTCCTTCGCCTCCCCACTCGTTCTCCATTTAGGAGTTATGGTATGGATAACGAATATGGATGGTACAACTACAATTTTTTTTTTTTTTTTTTTTTAGCTCTGCCCTAGGGTGATTTAGAAGCGGCTCTATGAAATGATCCAACTTACCGCCTAGCCCCCCCCCCCCCCCCTCTCCTCTATAAAGGGATCCGGCCTTCTTCCCCTCCCCCTGCACATATTATAAATATTATAAATATTATAAATAATCAATTAGGGACAATGCAGGTCTATGGAATTATTATACTGTACTTATATATAATTCACTGTGGTAAAATAGTTATCACATTTATAAAACCCGAGATTACTGGTTCCATTACAGTCCCATCCCTCCCAGAGCTCCCTCGGACGTCCTCACTGTTTACAAACGTCTTCATTATGGAGTATAATCTACAGTCACCCCCTGCTGGCAACATAGATGGTGATTTCAATAAGTCATGCGGGAGTGGGGGGGGGGGGGGGGCAAAGTCCCCCTCAACCCCTCTTGTATCCCACGTTGGAATTATAACTAAAACCATGAAAACACTAAATTATCAAAATCTGGAGGAATAAACATGGAAAATAAGGGTGCAAGCCTTTTACCTATAATTACCCCAGTGTCATAGTTTGAACTTATTGAAATCATCATCATCTATGTTGCCAGCAGGGGGTAAATATGGATTATACTCCATAATAAAGGCGTTTGTAAACAGTGAGGACGTCCGAGGGAGCTCTGAGAGTGATAGGACTGTGTTTTTTCCAGTAATATCGGGCTTTATAAATATTATCAAAATTATTCTCCCACAGTGGATTATACAATATTACAGTATATATAAGGATTCCATAGACATGCATTGTCCCTAATACATTATTTATAATAAGGCGACGAGCCTTTTCCAAATATTTTTAAAATATCGACAGTTCGACACCAAAATGTCAAGAAAGGTCTGAAATTTGACAATGAAATGGTACGAAAGGTCTAAGAATTGTCAAACTAATTGGGCGAACATATAAATATGTCAAAACTAATGGGGGAACATATAAATATGTCAAAACTAATGGGGGAACATATAAATATGTCAAAACTAATGGGGCTAAGCATGAGGGAGGAGGGGTTCCATATACAAAACAAATTGTTAGATTGTTATGGACACTGTATTTACTCTGTTCATTCCCATTAATGTTAAGGGGGGTCACCGTTTTTTTGTTTATCTTTCTCACCATATCTCTTTCCCTGGCTTGTATCCATTCGGCCCCATTCAGCGAACTGTTTTAAGACGTTTATCCCCATCCAGGGGTTGATTTCTTCCTGGCGAGCGATAGCGAGCCAGCATTGTATGGAGAAATATAATTTTCGGCTTCGCCGGAGAAATTTTTCTACCGAAAAATGTACACATTTAGCTTGCTGTCAAAACAAAAATATATATATGCTGGCTCGCTACCGCTCGCCAGGAAAATATTGACACCTGCATGGGGGTAAGCGTCTTAAAACAGTAGGCTGAATGGGGCCGAATGGATACAAGCCAAAGAGAGAAAAGGAGAGAAAGATAAACAAAGCGAGGTGGGCTCCCTTAACCGTGTGGTCTTGTACTCATATTAACCCCTTATTTACCGGCGACGTCTTGTTAATTTTATTCTGGATACTGTAAGACTATTGTTTTCAGTTTAAAAAGGGCCTCTAGCAATTAACAGGCTTTGAACTACAGTATCTCACTTAACCCCTTTGGCTACCACAGATCCTTCTTAAACTGCATACAATCGTCTGCATATAGCTAGAATGATAGTAAAAATACGCCGCCGGTACAAAAGGGGTTAACAGGCTTCGAACTATCTCACTTAACCCTTTTGGCTACCACAGATCCTTCTTAAACTGCATAAAATAGTCTAAATATAGCTAGACTATAATAAACAATACATCATCGGTACAGAAGGGGTTAACCCTCTGAGGATCGATGACGCATTTCTATTTTTGTTTTCTGGTTATTATTAGACGATTTTATGCAGATTAGGAAGAGGATATGGAAGTCAGAGGGTTGATTGAGATAGTCTATACCCTTTTAATACCCACAGATCCTTCCCAAGCTGCATAAAATCGTCTAATGATAGCCAAAATTAAACTGCTAAAACGCATCAGAGCTTCAAGGGGTTAATATGTTGATATGCAACGGAATGTATGAATAAGCAGCGCACTGCATAAATACTAAATAATTACACTTAACAATACTAAATATTTACGTAACAGTTAATGGTTCACTTTCTGGGCGATTTTGGCATGTATTCATTATTTTTCTAGTTTCCTCCCTAGACAAAAAAAAAACAAAAAAAACAACAACAACATTAGATCCCGCTTCTAGATTAATTTGTACATTTTTCGGTAGAAAATGTTCCCGGCCGAAGGCCGGTTCTTCCAACATTACAGGCTCACTATCGTTCGCTAGGGAAAAAGTCGACACCTAATTAGCACGAAAGGTCTAAATATTGACGAAGAAATGGGGCGAAATATCTTAAAATTTAATAACTAATAAGGAAAACATCTTAATATCTCAAAACTAATGGGGCTAAACATGAGGGAGAAAGTGGTCCAGTAAACCGGCCCATCCCCCCTTAAATGTGTCGACGGAATATACGAATGTTGGATTAATGAATGGAGATAAAGAAAAACCCTGATCAGATTTACAGGAAGATACTGAACCGTCACCGTTTTGTTTTTATCTTTCTCTCCTTTTCTCTCTTTCCCAGGCTTGTATCCATTCGGCCCCATTCAGCCAACTGTTTTAAGACGTTTATCCCCCTCTAGGTGTCGATTTCTTCCTGGCGAGCGATAGCGAGCCAGCATTATATGGAGAAATCCGGCTTCGCCGGAGAAATTTTTCTATCGAAAAATGTACAAATTTAGCTTGCTGTCAAAACAAAAAATATATATGCTGGCTCGCTCCTGCTCGCCAGGAAAATATTGACACCTGAATGAGGGTAAACGTCTTAAAACAGTGGCTGAATGGGGCCGAATGGATACAAGCCAAAGAGAGCGGGAGAGAACGAGAACAAAAGCTAGGTGGGCTCCCTTTATTACGTATGGGTTAAATGATGCGGTAAATGGAATGGCATAGGTTAGAAAGGTGTAGCATTCATTTGTCGCGGTGAATTACGGCATTATTGGGTGGATAAGGCACCAGGCAGTCAGACTTAGCCAGAGCGCGTGGATCACCAAGTTCTTTAATATCTACATTATTCGGTTATTAGTCACGTTTCCTACTATTTTAAGCATTCATATATAATGGATTATATAATTGAGTGCATAATTGTGTGAAATAACAACTAAATTCAACTACATTTACTTATACTTAACGTTTTATTCATATCTTGCGTTAAACTAAAAAATTAAAAAATCTGAGAAACCCATTTTCTCAATATATCTGGAACTACCTATGGTCAAAGTTTTAGCTTTGTAACTCGATAATTGGAAAAGTTAATGGACTGTCAAATATGTGACTGAACATGACTGAAATGTAGATTCTTGGCTCAGGGAAGGCGAATTTGGAGAATCCGACTCAAGTCCAACAAACAAAAAAGTAGAAAAGAAAGGGTCAAATGGTGCGGTAAATCGATTGGTGTCTGTTAGAATGTTGTAGCGTAAATTTGAGCGTGGTGATTTAGGGCGTTTCCTGTGATTTTGGGCTGACTCAGGCAGGCAGCCAGCGCCAGGACCAACGCGCGGGCAAGAGTTATATATGCCACCCAGTTCTGCGTAGATGTTTAAATGCAACTCGGTTCTATATACTGTCAACATATCCCGGACTTTGTATATATTTCTTAGTTTAACATTTTAATGTTTTTTCCTATATATTTTTAAGATACGTACTTCGTAAATATTTCAGTTTTGTATTCTAGATACCGGTAGTTAATAAATCAATAAGATATAATTTTATATCCTGTACTGTGTAAATATTTCTTAGTCTTATATATTTTTTTCTTCTCTATTTCAGGTTTTTGAATTGGTGTTTGTATCCCAACTCCAGCGAACTATGGACTAACCAACCCACCACAACCTACCAACTGCCTGGGGTAAGTTACTGCCCTACTCATTATACTATATCATAATACATTGTTCTGTTGCTATATGGACTAACCAACCCACCACAACCTACCAACTGCCTGGGGTAAGTTACTGCCCTACTCATTATACTATATCATAATACATTGTTCTGTTGCTATATTGTTCATATATAAATCAGAAAGTATACAGCTTTTCAACCTTTCATTAAAATTGCTTGATAATTAGCATCGGATATCCTTACTTAGAAACTCTTGTAACAAATATTGACATTGGAAAATTAAAAACTAAGATTTTGCCTACTTGTCATGAACAGAGTATAAGCAGAATAGTCTTTATATTATACTTATTATCTCAAATTTATGTTGTATTTCTTATTTCCAGGATCTGAGTTGCTGCCTGTGGACTCTGCCTCTGCCAACACTACGAGACTGCAACACCATCAGGACACGAGGGGAGTGGTATTCGTGTTTTGTTTGTAGTTTAGTTTGTAGTGTAGTTTGTAGTAGTAGTTTGTAGTCGTAGTTGCATGGTATGAATGTGGTATGGTATGAATGCTGCGTGTTAGGTTAGGTGTAGTGTTAGGCGTAGTGTTAGGTTAGGTGTAGTCGTAGTTTTGTAGTCGTAGTTCCGTAGTCATAGTTCTGTAGTCGTAGTTCTGTAGTCGTAGTTCCGTAGTCGTAGTTCCGTAGTCGTAGTTCTGTAGTCGTAGTTCTGTAGTCGTAGTTCTGTAGTCGTAGTTCCGTAGTCGTAGTTCTGTAGTCGTAGTCCTGTAGTCGTAGTCTGTGTTCGTAGTTGCATGGTGTGAATGGTGTGTGTTAGGTTAGGCTAATCTATTTTCCCCTTTCAGATGAGATAGGTCTTATTACCTTTACTAATCTTTGCTATATTTTCTTATTACTTCACAGTTTTGTTGCTTTGATGATGTCCCTTCCTCCCCTCTTCCCCCCTGAGTTGGTCACCCCTCCTTCAGCTTCAATATTTTGCTTTGCTTTAATTTCAATCATGATTGTATTTGCTTTTAACATCTCTAATATTCCGTTATTGTACCGGGTGATATATTTAAAAAACTTTAATTCATTACTCTTGTATTTGCCATTAACATCTCTTATGATATACACCGTCTTTGTACCGGGTTTAATATTGTTATATATCGTCTTTGTCACGCGAACTTTACTTAATAAAACAAAAGTAAACGAACTTATATCTTTTATTGATCACTTTATTATATGCTATGACTTTTATAACTTATAAATACTTAGAAAAAAGTTATCAATTATAAACAAAGTTCCAATATATGGACTTAGAAATAAAAAGAAAGAAAATATGAAACTTATATAAAATAAGAGAACTGAGAAAATAATAGACAACATAAAAAGAGAACTTATAGAACAAAATACAATTAACTTAGAAAATCTATACTTGAAAAAGTAATTATAACTTATAAAAAATAATGAACTTGCAATTGACAAAATATGAAGAGAACCAAGATAATTAACTTAGACAAAAATATACTTGAAAACGGACTTCATAAACTTGAAATAAAAAAAAAACATTATATAAATAAGACCATATATTAACTTAGTATTGTATTGATCACATTCAGACATACATATACTGTATATAATTATAGTAACTTACAAAAAATATATACTTTGAATACTTATATAATACCAGTAAAGGTAATACAAATGAAGTTTTGCCTTTATATTACGTACCTAAAGTACTTCATAAAATAATGCTCATTGACTTTGCCTAATTTGCAACTTGGATCTGTGTTCATGGCATAACTTATTGTTCAGTACATAATTTACTCATTATGAATAGTAATTTTCTTTGGAATGTATATCTTTATAATCTTCGATCCATATTGTAATAACCATTGGGCTTCAGTAATTCGTCATATTGCTTTTTTTAAACCTTAGTTTAATTTGCTTTGCTATTCATATTGATTAGTTTTATTTGCTTTGCTATTCATATGGATTAGTTTAATATATATTTAATTGCAAAGTTTTAATAACTTATAATTTTAGTGCTCTTAAGTATACTTGGATTGTCTTTTATTTTTCTTAATTCTCAGGTATAATCCAGTTCATCAGCTAAGTTAACATCAAGTAGTCTACATAACTATCTCCCTCTCCCACCAGGCAGTACTGAGGTAAGCCTAAGTTAACTATCTCCTAGTTTATAATCCAACTCTAACCTATTATATTTACTATTAAGTAGAGTAATACTTTTGAAACTAGCTTATGTATAGTGTGCAGCTTTTGGGGGAATTATTGCAATGTTTTCCTTTCTATTTGTGTGGTGTGAAGGTGTAGTATTAAGGTAAGTAGGGATGTTGGCAAAATGCTTAGTCAGTTGGCATTGTGGTCAAGTGTGTATTGGAAGTGTGTCGTGATATGTGGATGTTGGCAGAGTACGTGATCAAAGTAAGGTAGGGATAGGGATATATTAAGTTACTGATTAAGTGTGTATGATTAGGTGTTAATGGTTTATGGGTAAAGTAGGGTAAGGTAGTGATATGCTGATTAAATATGTGTACGAGTGTTGGCAAAGTAAAGTGTGGATTGTTGGCAGAGGTGTTGACAATCATTGAACCTAGATGTTGGCAGTGTTCTTAGTGATTACGTGAAGTCTTGGTCAAGTGGTGTGTATGTGTTGGTTAATTTAATCTTTGAAGGAATAATGCAACTGGAGCTATGTAAAATAAATAAGCATATGTGTTGGCAGTGAACTATGGTGTGTTGGTAGTGTACTTGGTGTGTTGGCAGTGATATTTGACGTGTTGGTAGTGTACTTGGTATGTTGGCAGTGATTTTTGAAATGTTAGTAGTGTACTTGGTGTGTTGGCACTGATATTTGAGGTGTTGGTAGTGTTAGTTGTTCTCAATAAGACATGTGGGAGTCTATCCAAGTACTGCCCATGCCCACACACACACTCTCTCTACTCAAAGAACTGATATACTAGGGATACTATAATATTTTACTTATGATTGCATATAAATCTACGGGAACAGCACTACCCTTCTTGCACAACCAAACGCATATCGCCTCAAGCAATATGTGACGTCAGACAAAACTTTCAATGTTCAGCCAATCAGAAGCGAGCACATTTTTTCAGGGGTCTAGAATTCAGACGCTATGGCCTCTCGGGTGGACGGGTGAGGTTCATCCTACACGGGCCATAACTTGCTCAGCTCTCTTTGGGGTCGGTCATGGGTTGGGTAGTTTGTCGAGAACATGATTTCATAAAGGGTAATTAAAGCGTCCGTAATAACATAGCCTAATGGAGGTATATTGAGTTCGTAAAGGGTAATTATTGTGCCCCCCCCCCCCCCCCCACACTCCCTCTACCCAAAGAACTGATATACTAGGGATAAGGCGCGTTTTCGCGAGACAATTTACATAGGTACACCCAGGTATACCTGGGTCAGCTCAGTTTTCCTGAGTACCTAGGTGTACCCAAAGTATATACACTCTAACAAGTAAACCTACCAATACAATATTGGAACCTGTGACGTCACGTTGAAAGCTCCACGCTTGCTACCTCCTTATAGTAATATTTACTAACGGTGGTTCTGGTAAAATCAAAGCATATGGAATACTGGTATATACGGTTCTGTAACAATGGTTTTAATGAGTTGATAAAAGACTAAACAACTTAATTCTAGTATATAACTGGTCCTAATGTGTTCATATACAGTATATCGATAATGTTAGTGTTAATGAAGCCTTTCTCAGCATCTTCTGGGCTTCTGTTACATATATTATCGAAATATAACTTCTGAAATAGTTTGTACATTATGCTATCATAAGTAGGGATATTACATAAATAATTGACTTCATATGAGTATGCAGTTTACCCCTATATTACTGCAATTTTTCAATATATATGGTCAAAATACCGAGAGGGGAAAAATACACTCGGTAATCATATTATTTTCCTTATTTACACTTGAGTAAGAGTCCCAATACTCTGGTAAGCAATCTTGCACAGGTTTATGTGTGTATGTATGGTTTCAATTATGTACTGGAACCAGCTTCACTTGTGTCATTGCTGTTAAACATACATTACTTTACACAGAAAATCCTTTCCTCCATCTTCCTTAGCCGTAGATAATAAAGTTTTCTTTGGATAATTTAGTAAAGAAAACCGAAAATGTATAATTTTGGGACTGATAATAATAGTTCACCATTATTTTCGGTATAAATTAATAATGATAGGTCTTAGTTGTTGTTGTTTTTACTTTGAAATATTTATTTTATATTTATATAAGCATACAATTAACAAAATGTCTCCAAAATAAATTAACAGTGAAAACAGGAAGTACATTTTAGATCGTTTCTCATTGTATTCGTCTGCGCTGGGAGAGGCTTTGGCCGCAGCCGCCATGCCCATACATTTGCGCCTGATCACACTTGTATTTTGAAGTGCTTTACTTAATTTGATTGTAATAACTAACCTAACCAGCTGAACCTAACCTAATGCAATACAATTCAGTACAAAATAAGTAAAAATACATCGAAATACAATCATGATTAAGTACGAATGTAGAAGCTTAGTGGCTACGGCTAAGGTCTCCCGCTCCCACTTCTACAGTAATAATACTCCAGATTTTGGAGCGAAATATGTTGCTGGTTATGAAAATGTGACAATAAGAGGATGCAGAGACATATTATTTTTTTAAGTTTTCATAAAGTATCGAGGAATCAGCTGCTAAATTATTTAATTTGCCATCAGGTAGAAATAACCCCAAACTATAGCCACAGTATACCATGAGCGTGACGTCACCATTTTACAAGACTTACACACTTCGGCGCCCTTCAAGAAATTCGAGTATACAGTAGGTTTACTTGTTAGTGTCTATATACTTTGGGTGTACCTGAGTCGACCCAGTCCCAGTGGATGTTTTCGCGTGCCAGTGACGTCATCTGGGACTGGGTATACCTGGGTAAAGTCAGCCCTGGGGACCGAGTTGGGCTGGTTTGACCTGGGTGATGTTGACGTCACTTATGACAACAACCAAGATGGCGGAAAATGTCGGGTAAGGTGAAGAGCTCGTCCTCAGTGATGAGAGTGCTTGGCTTTTTTTACAAGCTCTTGGATTTTTTGCCCTGACCATGCGATCTTGGAAGTTTTAGTAGGGATCTAAGATTTATTTTGGGGAGTTAATATTGTTGATTTTGAGGGGATATACCCTGTCCTTGTCTAACACATTGTTGTGTTGTTGTTATTTATCATATATTGCGTGTATTTAAATAATGTTTCGCATGCCATCATAATATTCAGAATACAGAAAAATAGGTAGAAAATCCCCTATCAATGCCTCTTTATTGGAACAGCCATATTGAAATCTCTCAGCCAATCCGAGAGCTGTAATCCGGCCTGGGTAAAGTCAGGCTCAATTTTCCCGATCTTTAGGTCAGACCTGTCTTAAAATCGCGAAACCGCGCCTTATCTCCCTAAATAAGCATTATTAAATATAAGTTAGTTAATATAAATTGTGTGTATTTATACCCCTTACGTGTCTATATAAGTCTGATTAATTTAACTTAAGTAGTTTGGAAGTAATTCATGATTTCTGGGATTCAAGGTGCCAAGTAGCCATATTCCCTTCACGATTGCCCATTTTCTTTGAACACGGGTGTTTGAGAGAGTTCCTTCTTTTTGTTTCGTCTTCATTTTGTGGGTTGGCTCGCTGCGGGCAATGCGGGTCTATATCAAACAATATAATTATGCAATTATTCCCAACATTATTTTACAAGTTTAACAATAACGAAGTGAATCTTAAGCTGAAAAAGAATGATCTTCTCATTTCCTCAAAAATACACGAATAATCTATAAGGCACGTGTTGTAGCCCTCGACCAGTAATCTATAAGGCACGTGTTGTAGCCCTCGACCAGTAATCTATAAGGCACGTGTTGTAGCCCTCGACCAGTAATCTATAAGGCACATGTTGTAGCCCTCGACCAATAATCTATAAGGCACGTGTTGTAGCCCTCGACCAGTAATCTATAAGGCACGTGTTGTAGCCCTCGACCAGTAATCTATAAGGCACGTGTTGTAGCCCTCGACCAGTAATCTATAAGGCACGTGTTGTAGCCCTCAACCAGTAATCTATAAGGCACGTGTTGTAGCCCTCGACCGGTAATCTATAAGGCACGTGTTGTAGCCCTCGACCAATAATCTATAAGGTACGTGTTGTAGCCCTCGACCAATAATCTATAAGGCACGTGTTGTAGCCCTCGACCAGTAATCTATAAGGCACGTATTGTAGCCCTCGACCAATAATCTATAAGGCACGTGTTGTAGCCCTCGATCAGTAAACTATAAGGCACGTGTTGTAGCCCTCGACCAATAATCTATAAGGCACGTGTTGTAGCCCTCGACCAGTAATCTATAAGGCACGTGTTGTAGCCCTCGACCAATAATCTATATGGCACGTGTTGTAGCCCTCGACCAATAATCTATAAGGCACGTGTTGTAGCCCTCGACCAATAATCTATAAGGCACGTGTTGTAGCCCTCGACCAGTAATCTATAAGGCACGTGTTGTAGCCCTCGACCAATAATTTATAAGGCACGTGTTGTAGCCCTCGATCAGTAATCTATGAGGCACGTGTTGTAGCCCTCGACCAATAATTTATAAGGCACGTGTTGTAGCCCTCGACCAATAATCTATAAGGCACATGTTGTAGCCCTCGACCAGTAATCTATAAGGCACGTGTTGTAGCCCTCATCCAGTAATCTATAAGGCACGTGTTGTAGCCCTCGACCAGTAATCTATAAGGCACGTGTTGTAGCCCTCGACCAGTAATTAATCTACTGCCAGACGTTTGGATCCCGGATGAGGTGGCCACGAATTAATCTCCCTAATCATCAGTAACCAAATTAAGAAAAGTACGGTTTGGTGATATAAAGACATCCGAATTCAATAGAGGTGTTATTATGAATATATTATGATCTATGTGTTTATTACCATTGCCTATTTGAATAATATAACTTATTATACCTGTTTATTTTCAACTGACGGTAAATTGCAAAGTTCCCATCAAGATTTCTCAGTTATTTTGAAGGTTGTGTAGTGAAAAATGGTGCTAATTATATAAACTTGGTCTTAATATGATGCAGACATATAGTAGTTTCTCATTTGTCCGTTAGTTATCGAGAAATTAGCTGCTAAGGGTTTCAATTTACTGTCAGATGAAATGAAACCGAGTATAGTGATATCCCAAGAGAGTGGTAGAGCAGCGATCTAGCCTCACTCCCCGGGCTCACTCAACCCTTGTATTGCGTTGAAAGCAGATACAACCCCCCCCCCCCCCCCCACCCACACACACACAAACCATGCATTCCTCTACTCCCCTTGTTCTCTCGTTTTCTCTTTCTCTCTCTCTCTCTCTATCTATCTATCTCTCTATCTCTCTCTCTCTCTCTCCCCCCATCCTCCTTCAATGATGGGGGAAGCTATTAAGATCGGACAACTCTTCATCCTGTGGCCATTTTAGAGACAAAAACATAGATGTTCATATATATCTTATGCATTAAAAATAACGATAGTTCTCTGTCTGAAGGTACAGTCGGCCAAATAAGTGATGTCGCGGCACCAAGTATACTGTATTTCGATCAATAATTGGTATCAGCACTATCTAAGCATTAACGAGTGAGATATAAAAACATGTTCCTATCTTTACACACCCTATTCAACATCTAACAGACATTAATACAGCACACAGCGAGCAAAACGTAATGACAGTGGCGACACGACTTATTTGGCCAACTGTACCATACACATTATTATTATTATTCTAACTTATTCATTGCTGACATTAATAAAAAAAAAAAAAAAAAAAAAAAAAAAAATGTTTTCCATATCCTTGTATATTACTATTTAATAAGTAAAGAAAGTAATCGTTTAATGTCCTCTTGCATTATAATTATGTTTGTGTTTAGTGTTGTATTATTAGTACCAGCTGTTTGTAATTACATTACTGATGGGTAAGGGTCATTACAATACGTTGTAATAAACTAATATTTATTCATATGTAAACACTTCATACAATAAGTAAATCATAATACTAATTACACGAATAAATAAAACAAATAACAAATAAAATGAAATAATAGATACATACAGTAGGCCTACATAATAGATACATACAGTAGGCCTACATAATAGATACATACAGTAGGCCTACATAATAGATACATACAGTAGGCCTACATAATAGATACATACAGTAGGCCTACATAATAGATACATACAGTAGGCCTACATAATAGATACATACAGTAGGCCTACATAATAGATACATACAGTAGGCCTACATAATAGATACATACAGTAGGCCTACATAAACAAAACAATAAAATAATATCTAATTAAAAACACTGACGTCAATATTTTATTATATTTTGAATTTCAATACACGATTTTATTCAGCTTAGGAAGGAGCTGGAGAAGGCGAAGGGTCTTTCCTAAGCTGAACAAAATTGATTATTGTTATCCCGACTGAAGGATCATGTCGCGTTTTGGCAGTTTATTCTGGTTATTGTTAAACGATTTTATCTACTGTAGGTTAGGAAGGGTAGATGGAAGTCAGAGGGTTGTTGTTGTTGTTGTTGTTCCCTAAGCTGCCTGGCCGAACAGCCCCGAGTCCCTGAGGAAGGCCATGGCCACGATCGGGCTTTCCCACAGAGCTCTCATTGAGTGTAGATTGTGTTGTTGGCGTAAGTGGTTGTGTGAAATGCAGTCTTCTATGATGTGTTTAATGGTATGGGGTGCTGTGTTACATCCCGGGCAGGCGTCGACAACGGAGTCATCCAGTCTCTTCTGATAGCTCAGGAGAGTTGGATGGTGTCCGCATCTCAGCCTGGCCAGGTGGACTCTGTCCTCGCGAGTAAGGGAGGATTCGGAAGGATGGATTTCGGGAGGTCGTGCATGCAGCTGCGTGTTGTCTGTGAGTGAGTGGATGGATCGGTGAGAGATATGAGTATGGATGTGCTTCAGGAAGTTGGTTCGGGGTGGGCAGGGAGGGAGAGAGAGGACAATAATTGTGTGTGATACCGTGTGCTGAGTGTTGTTTTGATATTTCTTGGTGTCTGTGGGTGTGTTGCCATGTAGTTTAGTGGGTGGTCTTGGTTCGTGGAGGCTGCTGCCAGGAATTGAGTGCCTCTCATGTCCAGATGGTCTTTGACTTTGAGGATTTTGGTTTCTTGATGTAGGTGATCTGTGGGTGCAGTAGCTGTGCAGCCTGTAATGATCTTCAGGGCTTTGTTTTGAATAGTCTGTAAGGTCTTATGATGTGTTTCAGCTAGGTTAGAAGCCCAGGCTGGGCTTGCGTATTCCATCACTGATCTTATGTATTGTTTATATACTGTGGTGGTAGTTTCTTTGTTGTGTCCAAATTTTGTGTGAGCAAGTGACCTGAGGGCGTTAAGTCTGGTTGTCAGTTTCTTTTTAATGTTTGTGGTGTGCTGTTTGAATGTCATATGAGTATCATATGTTACTCCTAGGATTTTGGGTGTGTGTGTATGTGTTAGGGGTGTGTTGTTTATGGTGAGTTGAGGGATGTATTCGTGTTCTCCTGTCCAACTTGTGAGCAGGGTTGCGGTGGATTTGGCTGGGGCTAGATTAAGTCTGTTTGTAGTGCACCAGCCATGTAGTGTGTTGAGATAGGGTTGAAGGAGATCTGTTGCTCTTTTTGGGTCATGGTGTGTGCATGTGAGTGTTATGTCATCTGCATAGGAGGCTAAGTTTATTTGAGGCGTATTGGGTGTAGTTATATCGTGCATGTACAGATTGAAGAGTGCGGGCGATAGGACGGATCCTTGTGGGACTCCGTTTGGAAAGTTTCTTATTTTAGATGACTGACCGGCAAAAGATACGTGTGCACATCTGCCTGCTAGGAAGTTGGCCAGCCACCTTTTTGTGTTGTTGTGCATGTTTGTGTTGTAGATTTTGTTTGTTAGGTTGTGGCGTGGGATGGCATCGAAGGCTTTACTAATGTCGAGTGTGGCTAATAGTGATCTGCGTGGTGGTCTAAATGAGTTGATGCCGTCGAAAGCTCTTTGTGTAAGGTCTGTGAGAAGAGTGTTTGTGGAGTGCAGTGGCCTAAAGCCATGTTGTGTTGGAGCTAGGGGTAGGTCAGGTGTAATTAGTTGTAATACTAGGCGTTCCATGACTTTGGAGGGGGAGCAAAGGAGTGTGATTGGGTGGTGCGAGGAGGGTAGTGTGGGGTCTTTGTTGGGTTTGGGGAATGTGATGATGATACCATGCTTCCAAATGTCTGGTATTGTGTTGTGTGAATAGCTGTAGTTTGATATGTTAGTGAGTGCTTGTATGCCTTGTGGTCCCAGGTGTCTGAGGTGTATGTTGCTTATGTTGTCTAGGCCACAGGCGGGTGAGTGCTTGAGATTGATGATGATATGCTTTGTCTGGTGATTGGTGAAGGGTGTATAGTCAGGGTCTGTGGGGAATTGTCTCTTACGTCGGATAACACGTCGGTCGTCTTTGTGAGGTTTTAGGTGGCTGACATGTGAGAAGTGATTGATGAGAGTGTTTGCTTGTTGTTTACATGAAGGAGTAGAGTCTGTCGTTGTGATTGCAGCATGTGATTGTGTTGTGTTGCTGTTGGAAAGTGTGATGCTGTTTAGTGTTTTGTAGAGTTTTTTGGGGTTTGTTTTGTGATCAAGTGTTTGTAGGAAGTTATTCCAATTTAGTTTTTGTTGTTCTTGTATTTTGTTGTTAGTTTGGGTGTTGAGTGCTTGAATTTGTTGTGTGATGTCTTGTGTGTGGGGTGCTGGGGAGTGTTTCAGTATGTCGCGTTGTCTGATGAGGTTTTGAATTTCTGGTGTGAAGTTGGGGTTGTGTCTTTTTCTGTTACCTCTTGGAATGTGTTTCTTGTCAGCGTTTTGGATAGTTTTATTGAGTATGTGTACAGCATTGTTGATGTTAGTGATGGGTGTACTGTTTAGAGTTGTGAAGTGTTGTTCTGTCTCATTTGTGAATGCTTCCCAGTTAGCTCTTTTATAATTGGTGTATGTGTGTTTGTGGCTAGCTGGGGTGAGTCTGGTTTTGGTGGTGATAATGATCGGGAGGTGGTCAGAGCCTAAGGTTCTGACCACCCTCCAGGATGTTGTGGGGGCGAGTTCTGGGGAGCAAAAGGTGATGTCTGGAGATGATGGGTTATAGAGGGCTTGGTGAGGAATATGGGTATGTTGATGGATGTTGTTAAGGATGATGAGGTTATCAGTTTGGTTTTGTAGTACCAGCCCTCTGTCTGTGTCGGGGTTGTCGACAAACCAGGCCGACGTCTTGGCGTTGAAGTCACCACCCAGGATGATGTGTGGGGTGTGTGGGGTGTTTGTGATGTGTTGTAAGTGTGGTCTGTATTCATTTGGTACTGTAGCGGATGTTTGGGGAGGGATGTATGTGTTTATGATGGTTATGTTGGAGTTGTTGCCAGTGCGTATTTTAATTGACTGTATTTCTGTTGTGTTATCATTTGGGGGGAGGAGGGATTTGGTTTGTACACTGGTTACTATGTATGATATTTCTTTGTGTACCAGGGTGATGAGTCCACCGCCCCCGCCGACAGCCCGGTCTTGTCTGATGGTGGTGAAATTATGAAATGTGGGTGTTTTTTGTGTTGTGCGGAGTTTTGTTTCTTGTAAGATGGCAATGTGTATGTTGTGTTGTTTGATGAAGTGTGAGAGTTCGTGTTTCTGTGTTGATGCCATCTATGTTCAGTTGAAGAATGTTAATGTTATGTGCACGATGTATGTTGGGTGCTGCTGCACGAGGATGGGGTGGGGGTGAGGGGGGGGGTGGGGGGGGGATTGGGGAGCAGGAGATGGGGGTTGGAATGGATTAGGATGGGGTGTGGTGTGTTGAGTTGAGGATGTGGATGGTATGGGAAGGTTTGGCGGGTTAGGGAGAAGAGGTGGACGGGTTTTAGGGGGGGGAGTGGATGATATGGGAAGGTTAGGTGGGTTGGGGAGGAGAGGTGGACGGGTTTTAGGTGAGGGATTTGACTGGGAGAGGGAGGGGCATGAGGAACAGGTCCAGGTGTTTGTGTAGTGTTTCTTGGAGGCAAGTGTTGTGCAGGTGAAGTGGATCCAGTTCCCGCATGAATTGCAGAGAACTGAACCCTTAGTATGGCGACTCGAAGTGATGGGTTTTGAGCAAGTTGGACATATGTATGTGTACGTGGGTCCTGGGTTGCTCTCAATGTCTCCGGCTAGAAGAAGTCTTCGAGAAATGACAGGGGATGGTTGTGACGGTTTGGCTCCCGAAACTGCTCCCCGCGGCCGGCATGCGGTTTCCTCCACTGGTCGTTGATTTTGTCTTCGGCCGTGGAGGGTCGGCAGCCATCCGCGGTTGGCAGCCTCGGGAGGTGGCCCCACGGCGTAGACGCCGCCACATCAGGACCTTCAGTCTGACCACATCTGACCACATCAGTCAGAGGGTTAACCCGGGAGCTGCGGGGAGACTCTTAAGAGTTCCCCCGGCGCACTGCGGGGAGACTCTTAAGAGTCAGAAAAAAAAAAATCAACTTTTGACATCGAAAAAAAAAAAAAAACAAAAAAAAAAAAATTATTTTATTTATTTTTTTTGGCCCCTGGGCCATGCAAAATCTCAGTCCTCTACCTCCCCTCCTTCCCCACTTTCCTCCTCTCCTTCAGTTATCACCTATTTTCCCTGTTATTCCCTTATTCTGAGGTATATTTTCGTGCTAACATTAGAAATCCGATTGGAGGGTGTGGTCATCACTGATAGCAAGCGAGTGCAAGAGAGAGAGAGAGAGAGAGAGAGTATCGATCGACTGTGTCTCAGTGGCCTTGGGGGAAATTGGCGGGAAAGCAGATTGCCTCACCCATACATTATACAACTCGCGGGCTATATCTCCGATTTTGACCATCCAAACGCTGTTTTCACTCGTTTTATTGTTGTTTCAGGTTAATACCTTTATAATCAACCCATAATAGGCGCATATGGATAAGTATTAATGCTATTAATGGCACAATGAATATTTTAGTGACGGAAACACCTCAAATACGTCAGCACAGGGGGACGTTTCCAATTACCCCCATGCGCACTTCAGAGGTTAATTAAGGCAGTCTTCATCCTTTATCTAGGTTAGGAAGGGTAGATGGAAGTCAGAGGGTTAATTAAGGCAGTCTTCATCCTTTATCTAGGTTAGGAAGGGTAGATGGAAGTCAGAGGGTTAATTAAGGGTGTGACCTGTTTTTGTTCTGTCCTTTTCTATCTTTCTCTGGCTTGTATCCATTTGGCCCCATTCAGCCTACTGTTTTAAGACGTTTATCCCCATCCAGGTGTCAATTTCTTACTGGTGAGCGGTAGCGAGCCAGCATTTTTTTTATTTTTGTTAGACAGCAGGCTAAATTTGTACATTTTTCGATAGAAAAATGTCTCCGGCGAAGCCTGATTTCTTCATATAATGCTGGCTTGCTATCGCTCGCCAGGAAGAAATCGACACCTAGATGGGGATAAACGTCTTAAAATAGTTGGCTGAATGGGGCCGAATGGATACAAGCCAAAGAAAGAGAGAAAAGGACAGAAATAACAAAAAGCAGGTCACCCCCCTTAAGGCAGTCTTCATCCTTTTCATTCCCACCGATCCTTCCTAAGCTGTACAAAATCGTTAAGGAATAGCCAGAATAAACTGTCAAAACGCTTCATGATCGTCAAGGGGTTGGTGTTTCGTTTAGTTTCGAAGCAGGGTCATAGTGGTGTTATTGAATCATCTCGCGCCCGTCTTGTCATTAACCCCTTCTGTACCGGCGACTGCTTTTTAACTGTATTCTGGCTACTATTAGACGATTTTACTCAGTTGCTTAAGGGCCTCCAACGAATTAACAGGTTTCGAACTATCTCACTGAACCCTTTTCACCACCACAGATCCTTCTTCAACTGCACAAAATCGTCTAAATATAGTTAGAGAAAAATGATAAAGACGTTGCGGTACAGGAGTTAACCCTTTGAAGATTATGGCGCAGTTTGACCATTTATTCTGGCTATTATTAGACGATATTATACAGCTTAGGAAGGATGTGTGGGGGTTGTACAGGTAAAGACTATCTCAATTAACCTCTGAAGTGCGCATGGGGGTAATTGGAAACGTCCCCCTGTGCTGACGTATTTGAGGTGTTTCCGTCACTAAAATATTCATTGTGCCATTAATAGCATTAATATTTATCCATATGCGCCTATTATGGGTTGATTATAAAGGTATTAACCTGAAACAACAATAAAACGAGTGAAAACAGCGTTTGGATGGTCAAAATCGGAGATATAGCCCGCGAGTTGTATAATGTATGGGTGAGGCAATCTGCTTTCCCGCCAATTTCCCCCAAGGCCACTGAGACACAGTCGATCGATACTCTCTCTCTCTCTCTTGCACTCGCTTGCTATCAGTGATGACCACACCCTCCAATCGGATTTCTAATGTTAGCACGAAAATATACCTCAGAATAAGGGAATAACAGGGAAAATAGGTGATAACTGAAGGAGAGGAGGAAAGTGGGAAGGAGGGGAGGTAGAGGACTGAGATTTTGCATGGCCCAGGGGCCAAAAAAAATAAAAAAAATAAAAAAAAAAATATAAATTTTTTTTTTTTTTCGATGTCAAAAGTTGATTTTTATTTTCTCTGACTCTTAAGAGTCTTCCCGCAGTGCGCCGGGGGAACTCTTAAGAGTCTCCCCGCAGCTCCCGGGTTAAGCATCCGACTTACAAGTGAACTCTGGAACTCCCTCCTTTTATCAATCTTTCCTTCATCCTATGACTAAAACTACTTTAAACTTCGTGTGTCCAGGCATTTTGACCCCAATGTCTCTTGAATTTGGCTCTGTCACTCTTTTGGCTTTGGGGAGACACTCGTTACAGGCAACCTGTTTTTGTCTCCTTCATACACAAAGAAATCTTGTTTTAGGCTACCCTTCTTAATCTGAAATGCGTAATCGAATCTTGAAAGGGTTATTTGAAAGTAGACCTAAAATTAATAATCTTAATAATTCTTATGTTTACTGTATAATATATTACTGTAGGCCTATATAAAGAAAAATAATATGTACTTTAAATATATATGTGTGGACAAAATGTGTTAGTAATTATAGTAATATATAACTAATGAATCAAATTGTGTTTCAGATTCGTGTGTTTTGAAGCCGAGCCTGTGTTCATGGTTCGAGTCCCTAGATTAACAGAGTACGTAGTCGTAGAGGTTCCGGCCGCCATCTTGATTCCATACTCACTTCCTGCCAAGCACTCTTTTCAGTCAGGGTACATTGATGGATAGGAATATAGAAATAAGTATAAATGTTAATAGAATAAACATCATATGCTCAAAATAAGATGGATATAAATAATGGCGAGGTATATTCTACAGCGTGAGTTGGAGTCAAGATGGTGGTCAACTATAAAGTTGTGAACTATGTTAATATATTTTACCCTAGTCTTGGTGGGCGGGCCAAGACGAAATGGTAATGATGCAACTGTAATTTAATTTTGCAAGGTACAGGGTTTAATAAGGCCAATAACAACATCACTAATATGCTTTTAATAAACAATAGTATATTGCTAAATAGGTCAATTAGGCAATAGTTTGAAATGGGATTGATAATTACTCGTTTTTATTGTATAATTGGCAACTCTTCTACATAGCAACTATGAAGAACATGGTGAGGGTAGTCTGCCTGTAGTAAATGGAAACAATCTACGGAAAATGTACTCCTATTTTCACGTATTACTATTACTACTAAAAGTAATTATTTTTACTACTACTACTACTACTAGTAATAATATACTTGAAAATAGTTCTTCTCATTAGGGTCACAGGCATTTAGGGATAATAAAACATACTAATAGTTATCTTTTATTTTTACCTTGAGTATGGATTATTAGGGGTTCGTCCCCTACGGGGAACCCCTATTGTAATAATTAAACCTGGAATTTCATCCAAATGTTTCTTACGCGCCGGTTTCGACGCAATAACTCCAGAACCGCTTTTTGGATCGGGATCAAACTTTCACAAGAGGTGCCTTTTTGTATTGGGCAACTTTTGATATGCTAAACATCCGGCATGGTGGCCAAACAGGTCCGTGGCAGCCGATTTCCCGAAAAACTTGACGCCTAAATACCGTCTCTCCCACTCACAGGAAACGACTGGGCTTTGGCATACGCACTCCCCTACTAATGCTCCGCAAATTTTATAGAGAAGGTTTTGCTTTTGCACGTGGGGTTTTTTTCCGGCAATCTTGAAAAAACCTCGAATTCCACTTAAAATTCCACATCTTGAAAACTACGCCGATGATCAGAGCCATGCTTGCGTAGTTGGGTGAAGCTCGCGATTCCGAACGTTTTGATACCAAAAAAATATAAATGGGTGGAATAGTTTGGCCGCAGCATTGAAAACTGTCTATTCTTAAATTACTTTAAAACCGAATTCGCTACCACACACAAAGTTTACCGTCTACAGTCTATAGACTTCCACGCATCCCCCAGTTTTGCTTAATAACATAATCTCTTTATTATTCAGTCCTAACTTTTGTTTTTTTATTGAACTCTCTCAAAACCGTTCGAGTCCCTACGAATTCCAGCAATTATTTAGCCAACCTACCTATACATACCTACCCTACCAAATAATAATGATAAATTCAAATTTATTTTTGGTAAATGACAGAGTATTGGCTAAGGTTTTTAACAATTCCTCCCTTTGCCAAATGCTTAGTTTAATAACAATGATATGGACCTTTAAAGTTTTGGCAATTGCCCGTGTGACTCCTATTTTAACCCTCCTAAAGTGTTACCACGAAATACCGCTAGATCCTTTCTCAAAAGTCACTAGCATGTTGCTACATAGCCAAACAATGTTAGGATAATGCTGCAATTTCTAAAGAGTTTTGGTTTGTTTGTTTTGCAAATTTTACAATGTAGTATGACTAGAATGTCTGAAATTTTCAAATTATCCCTAGTATATGTCTCTAGATATAAAAGAAATGGCTGCTAGATTGAAGTAAATAGCTCTACATTTAGTGGTAATATGTAGCTTTACAACTGGCACCACTGCAACCACCACCCAGTGTGTCTCCACAAAATACCGCTAGATCCTTTCTCAAAAGTCGCTAGCATGTTGCTACATAGTCAAACAATGTTAGAATAATGCTGCAATTTCTAAAGAGTTTTGGTTTGTTTGTTTTGCAAATTTTACAATGTAATATGACTAGAATGTCTGACATTTTAAAATTATCCCTAGTAAATCTCTCTAGATATGAAAAAATGGCTGCTAAATTGAAGTAAATAGCTCTACATCTAGCGGTAATATCTAGCGATACAACTGGCAACACTGCCTAGCCATTCCCTCCTATCTTCTACCTCCCTCATATGTATCAACAACCACTCTAGTGAACTTTCGGTATTTAGTTTATTCAGCTTAATACTATTTATCCACATAAAATAGAAACCTATCACGATTGTTGTCTAATACAACCATAGATAATGCTATTACATATTATTTGAACATGAGGTCGAATTTAGCAGTTGTGTTTACCTTGAACAGTAATTGACAGTCTGTGACAGAACCGAAAGCTCTTGCCGTGTAGTACTCAAAGAAAGCAGGGGTAATTAAGCCAAGTCAGAGATGCAGAGGTAACTTTCACAATGCATTATAACCCTAGACAGACATCAATATACCACTAAATCAGACAAATATCACTACAAAAGAGATAGGAAAATATTATATTAATGTCCTAGGTATTTGAAATTATGCAAATGAGTAAAATCTATTATGATATAATGATAATGGGATTGATTAGTAGCTGGCAACAGTGTTGCACAAAATGTTCTGAACGTATGCGAACTTCGGAGTATTTATCCCATTAATATACACATCTATCACTACTTAAATGTAATACAACCATACACAGTGCTATTACATATTATTTGAACATAATATAGGATGCGCTTTCCTTTAAACCATTTTCTATATCTATTCAAGAAAAATATAGGCCTAGCCTAGGCAGCGCTACCGGTAGGTACTAATTTATCAGTTCGAATTTTGATTGAGAGTGGGATTAGGCCTAGGCCTAGCCTAGGGCTTAACATGGGATACTGTTTGGGGTTTGGGAATAGACTGAGGCTGCTTTAGGCCTAATTAGGTAAAATTAGTCAAATCGAGACAATTGCACAGCCTAGGCCTATTAAGCAAATATTTTACCAATCTACAATAGGCCTAGTCTATTCGCTGTAAGTAGGCAAGAAATCATGACCTAGGCTATAACCTCTGTAACTAAAAAACAACTAGGCCTAGAGTGATCAAGCTAATATGTGAATTATTATATGTCGACCATTTGGGAAGTCAGTCAAGGAATAGCCTAGATGTGGAAATTTGCAGCCAATTTGCTCTAGCCCTATTTGATATACAGAGGTTAGAGGTCATTGTTGAGGCTCCCCCCCCCTCATGACATATTGTCATCTTATATATTGCCAGCAGGGGGCAAATAGGCCTAACCGAAAAAAATCGCCGTCAAAATAGACGCGAACTTAACCACGGCGATCGACACATGTAAACACGGCGGTGGAGCGGCGACGAAAGCTTGCCATCATGTTCCCGTCCATTTTGAATGCCATTGGATACAATAATATGTTGAGGGGGGCAAATAGGCCTAACCAAACTGCGGCGATCGACCATGTAAACATGACGGCGGCGGCGGCGGTGAACGCTTGCGATCATGTTCCCGTCTATTTTGACTGCCATTGGATACAATAATTTGTTGAGGGAAGGGCTTTCAACTTATTATTGTATCGAATGGCATTCAAAATAGACAGGAACATTATCCCAAGCGTCCAACGCCGACACCACCGCGGCTGCTGAAGAACAAGGAAATTAGCAATAGGTTTCATTGTGACCTGGAGGAAATTAATAGAAATAAGGAAGCTAGGCCTAGCGATGTAAATAGTCAATGGAATTTCCTTAATAATGACAATTATATGTATAGGTATAAAGTAAAAGCAATATATTTTACATAATTTATTGCATATCTTACATATTTAAACAAATATATATTAAAAATAGTTTAACCACACCACTGAGTTCCCCCAAAATACTCATAATAGGGCTGGCCTGAAGAATTAGATCAAGATGGACAACCAATCAACACATGATAGGTAGGGAAGGGCAGGTTAACAACGGCGATCGACAAATGTAAACATGACGACCGTACACTCGGAAACTACATCCATCCCCATTATCCTAACCTAACAACCTTACCTAACCTATCCTAGTATTATGGGTGGAGGCTGCCGCCCCCTAGACCCAGTACGTTGGATACAAAACTAACCCTCACGTAACACCTAGTATATGTCCCTAGTACCCAGTACGTGGGATACCAAGCTAACCCTCACATAACACCTAGTATATGTCCCTAGTACCTAGTATTTGGGATACAATACTAACCCTTATATAACACCTAGTACGTGGGATACAAAACTAACCTTCACCTAGCATATGTCCCTCACTCAGTACACCATTCACCCTCACTACCGTTCGTGAGTCTTCATACATCTTCATTATCACACGCACCAGCCACTCCTCTACGCCAAATTTTCTCCTAGCCTACTGCACAACTTCTTACTTTCAGTAGCGACGTGATTTTCCGGGCCCGTCGCAAGACCACCGTCTCAACCGAGCCGTCGCAAGATCATCACAGGACAGGAAAAACAACACAGGCTTGCTCCAAGCCAGCACACATCTTACAAATATATAGGCTAGGCTATACAACTTCCATTTCATCGGAATAACATTCACCGCCAATTTAATTATCATAAGGATTATATAAATGCAATTCTGATATGAAAAAACAGTCGGTAAATAGCATAGCCTAGGCCTAGTCAAAGCTGGGGTTTGTTGTTGTTTCGTGGACAAAATTTAGCCAAGCGTACTGTCCCACATTAATTTATTATCAACAATTGGATATACGTTACTGTGGGCTTTTATTACTCTACTTCCTAATAATAGGCAAGTAAATTATAACATAATGTTTGGATAAACAAATATACCGAAATAAATTAGAATGGAGAAACAGAAAGTTGAGTGAGATGTTTCAGTTTGCCGTCAACCCAGTTCCGGAGCTCTTTTGCCGTCGCAAGAGAATATTGGTGTCTCGCTTGCTAAAGGTGGGCTTGCGACGGGACCAGAAAAACTGTTTTTCGGGTAGATCTTGCGACGGTGGTCTTGAGACGGGACTGGAAAAACACCTCTTAGATATCTTTCCTGCAGCTGCCTGACTATGAAGTTATCATACCTTCAAAGACTCTCTCACACTCACAGACCTTCATGACTTGGCCAAGCATTTTCAGGCCTCTTATAGCAGTTGCAAGGGGAGCCTAACTCTGAAATCACTAGATAGTGCCTCCAGAACCATAAAAAAGAGGAGAGGGCTTAATTAACACACTTCCCTGTTGGACTCCGACGCGAACTGAAAACTCATCACTCAGTACCCTCACGTAACACCTAGTATATGTCCCTAGTACCCAGTACTTTGGACACAAAACTAACCTCCACCTAACACCTAGTATATGTCCCTAGTAACCAGTACATGGGATATAAAGCTAACCCTTACCAAATATCTAGTACCGTACTGTATATGTAAATCCAAGGTCCTCCTGCTAACGAAGAAGTTCCTGAGGTTGGCGGGGCGTATCCGTCGACTGCGGGGCATGGGTGCCCTCCCCTGAAATCTACGATGTCCCCGTCCTCCCTGTGAAACCTCTCCACCCTGGGGTCCTTTCCGCCCGGATAGGGTGACATAAGCTTCACAGCTTCACTACCCTATATCCTCAACAAGAAGTACTGTATATGTCCCTCACTCAGCTGTACACCTTTCACCCTCACTACCGTTCGTGAGTCCTCGTACATCTTCATTATCACATGCACCAGCCACTCCTCAACGCCAAGTTTTCTCCTAGCCTACTGCACAACTTCTCTGGCCACCTTATCAAAGGCCTTCTCCCGGTCTGCAAACACAACATCAGATCCCTATCTTTTAAGTACATACAGTACATACAGTATCTTTCCCATATCATACCTTCTAAGACTCTCTCACAGACCTTCATGACTTAGTCAAGCAGTTCCCAGGGGAGCCCAACTCTGAAATCACCAGATAGTGCCTCCAGAACCATAAAAAAAAAGAGGAAAGGGCTTCATTAACACAGAGCCCTGGTGGACTCCGACGCGAACTGAAAACTCATCACTCAGTACCGGTACATCTTTCACCCTCACTGCCGTTTGTGAGTCCTCATACATCTTCATTATCACACAAATACCTTCATGACTTGGATTGTGCCGTGTCCTAGCATGAAACCAAACTGCATTTCGTCAATATCATACCTTCAAAGACTTTCTCACAGACCTTCATGACTTGATCAAGTATTTTCAGGCCCCTATAATTTTCCCTATCCAATGAGTCCCCTTTGCTCGTATACAGTATATAATACTTTTGTGCCATTCATCAGAGATTACTTCCTCTCTGATGATGAAGTTAATTAGCTCATTGAACACACCTACTCCTTTCTCACCTGAGGCCTTAATCATCTCGGCTAGAATGCCAGAGCATCCTGCAGCTTTTCTGTCCTTCATTAAGTTATTGCACTGCTTACAAAAGCTGGCACAATCACAGGGAGGGGGGAGTATTGGCTTTTCGTTGCTAAGCTTCTCTATTCCATTCAAATTCCATGTTGAATAATCTTTCGTAGTGCATCACAAACTTATTTTACACTGGAAAATAATGCATGAGGAGGGCTGGGTAGGCCTATTAGTATTTTGTGAAATAACTTAAATTAGGTTAGGCTATAGTATACTTCATTAGGTTATTAGGCCTATGAGAAACCAGGCCTAGGCCTAGCTTAATTTTATTTCACTGCTCAACATTTTTTTTTTTTTTTTTTGCTTTTGAGCTCTGCATAGGGCTATATTCAGGTAGGCTTGGGTTTTAGTAAAATTGCAATAGGCTATGCTACATATTTTTACTTCTATTGGAAAGCACAGGCCTACACAATAGTACACATGTTAAAGAATTTAACCTAGCCTACCACAATTTAGCCTAGACTGAAAGAACAAACAAAAATAGGCTAGGCTAATTGCAGCTAAATAATTTAGCCTAGCCTCACCAATTTTTAGCCTAGACTGAAAAAACAAAACAAAAATAGGCTAATTGCAGTTTTGGTAAGAGTTGTAGTTGTGGGCATACCAAGAGCTTTGTTTATATAGCCTAGTCGCACGCTCGCAGTTAGGCCTACATTCGCTTCTAATTTAACTGCTGGGGTAAACTTGGTAAAGCCACCCGCAATCTGCCGGCCGGTAACAAAACAATTTACCCAACGCCTGGCCGTGAGATACAATAATGGGTTGAAGGGGCTTTATCCCCCTATGACTTATTGTCATCATCATCTATATCACCAGCAGGGGCAAATAACCACAGTCAAATTAGACGCGAATGTAACTGCGAGCGTGCGACTACGTAAATAAAGGGGACGATAGACCCGCTAACACAACTCTTAACGCATTTTTTCCTAATGTATTAGATTTGTTTTTATTTATGACCTCTGCTGTTGAAAGATGACAATTTTATGGTTTATTTTAGGCTATACAAAAACATTTGCTTTGTAACTTAGATACTCATATTTATGCTTATAATTGCAGTATGAGTGGGTTTTTTCTTTTTATATGTAGGCCTAGGCTAAACAAATGTTAGTTTTTGTTTGATAGGCTAAACTAGGCTGAATTTATGCTAATAAATATTAATTGGAGGGAGCAAATCTGTCAAGGAATAGCCTAGATGTGGAAATTTACAGCCAATTTGCTCTAGCCCTTTTTGAGATACAGAGGTTAGAGATCGTTGGATACAATAATATGTTGAGGGGGTCAATCGCCCCCCATGACATATTGTCATCATCATATATATTGCCAGCAGGGGGCAAATAGCCTAGGCCTAGCCTAACTACAACAAAAATCGCCGTCAAAATAGACGCAAACTTATATTAACTACGGCGATCGACCATTGCCCGCACCGGCCGTCCCCCGGTTATTGTTGAGGTCCTGAGGAACCGTATGACTTTGACGAGCTCTTCCCTCTGCTGTCTCCGCATCCCATGTATCGTCGTACGGTACCCCTTCCCCTCCACATCCTACATCTGGTCGTTCTACATATGCCTCCTAAGCCTCGCCTCGTCCCGTCACTGAGCATGTGGATGGGCGTCCCTTTCTGGCTTCAAAGATGGATTCCTTCCGACAGCTCCTACTGGATTGTCTGGGGTTGGTTGATAAGGGCACCTCGCTTCAAGACATTGCTCTGGTCCTAGTACCGTGGTTTGTAGGTCTCTGGTTCACCACCTGATGACCTGCTATTGGGTTGTTGCCTTTACAGTGTTACGGTTCTACGAATGACCTAGAATGAAAGTGACACGGTGGTGAATTTTAACCTTAACTATAAACTAATTTAATTGTGACATAGGATCTCCGCGACCGCGAACTTATATTAACTACGGCGATCGACCATTGCCCGCACCGGCCGTCCCCCGGTTATTGTTGAGGTCCTGAGGAACCGTATGACTTTGACGAGCTCTTCCCTCCGCAGTCTCCGCATCCCATGTATCGTCGTACGGTACCTCTTCCCCTCCACATCCTACATCTGGTCGTCCTACATATGCCTCTTAAGCCTCGCCTCGTCCCGTCACTGAGCATGTGGATGGGCGTCCCTTTCTGTCTTCAAAGATGGATTCCTTCCGACAGCTCCTACTGGATTGTCTGGGGTTGGTTGATAAGGGCACCTCGCTTCAAGACATTGCTCTGGCCCTAGTACCGTGGTTTGTAGGTCTCTGGTTCACCACCTGATGACCTGCTATTGGGTTGTTGCCTTTACAGTGTTACGGTTCTATGAATGACCTAGAATGAAAGTGACACGGTGGTGAATTTTAACCTTAACTATAAACTAATTTAATAGTGACATAGGATCTCCGCGACTACAGATCCTTCCTAATCTTAACACAATCGTCTAATGATAGCCAGAATAATATGAGTAAGTATGTTCTCGATCACTGAATTAAAGAACTAATTTATGTTGTTACTAATTTCAGATGGTATGTTTGGCGGTAACAAGAATGGAGCTGGCATTTGGACTACAACATGTCTTCCCTCAACTGGACAAAATCTATTGTTGGCCAGAAAAAAAAGCATTGCAAAGCACCAAACGGCCCTTCGTCGACCTCTGTCAATCACCCAGCCGCTCCAAACCCTTCTCCTACCTCTGTGCATGAGAGTATGTATGTGTGTGTATGTGTATGTTCGGTATTTTATTGTGAGTGTGTGAGCATTTATGTATGTGTGTGTGCGTATAATATGTGTGTGTGTGTGCGTATAATATGTGTGTGTGTGTGTGTGTGTGTGTGTGTGTGTGTATGTATGTATGTATCTGTGTGTGTACGCTCACCTCGGGTCACGCCACTTGGCACTCTGTCATCCCAGCAAAGAGAGAGAAAAAAGAGAGAAAGAAAGAGAGAGAGAGAGAGAGAGAGAGAGAGAGTCCATTCCCTGGCAATACTCGAAGTGGAAAGATAAAGATTGTGTAGTGCATTGCACTCATTGCAGAGTGTGCAAACTACTCTCTTTTTGAAATGCTCTACTGAAGAACTGTCTACAACTTCTGAGGGAAGTTTGTTCCAGGTAGAACAGATCTTATCATATGAAATTGTTTCCACAAGTACTAGTGCTGAACCTTTTCAATTCTAACTTCCAGCCATAGTTGAGTGTTGTATTATATTGAGGCTAAACGAGAAAGAGAGAGAGTGTGTGTGTGTGTGTGTGTGTGTGAGAGAGAGAGAGAGAGAGAGAGAGAGCGTAGTATAATGCAGTGACATGATATTCCAGTCTCTTGGTTCCCGTTTACCCCCCCAACATTTGTTCCGGGAATCTGGAACAGCCCCTTCCCATTCCTACCCCGTCCATCATTCCTAGTTTTATTTTATATATATATATTTTTTTTCTCTTTCTTTCTTTCTTTCTTTCTCTCTCTGTACTGTATGGGTTAAGTAAACCATTTTATATTTACAGAAGAGCGACCATTACTTGCATTACTGCATGTCCACAAACATTTCAATAATGTAAGCATATTTCCTTCTATTGTTTTTGTTTCTCTCTCTCTAACACTCACACACAAACTCAAACTCTCTCTCTCTCTCTCTCTGTACTCTTTCTGCCTTCCTTCAATGTATTCTTGTTGTTGTTGTTGTTGTTGTTGTTATTGTTGTTGTTGTGGTTGATGTTGTTCATATTATTTTTTTCCTTTCTCTATACTTTCGTGCTTTTCTTTCTTCTTCCCTCTCTTTCTTCCTTCCTTCGTTTTTCCATGCATCCGTGTCTATTGTCATTCCTAGAGAGAGAGAGAGAGAGAGAGAGAGAGAGATTTGATTTGATTTGATTATTTTATTAAGTTCGTATAAATACAGGATATACAAATGTTGCATACAGATATGTAAATACACGGAGACTCAAAACGGTGAAGATGCTTGGGCTTTCTTCCCCCCAGTCTATATTGTAATATGTGATATACAGTATATATATATATATCAATAATTTACTTACATTCAATACAGAAAAACAACTACAGTACATGAATGTTTATGACCTCCTATCTCTAGACTTGGAGACAGAGGCAGTTAGTTAATCCCTGCCAATCCCCAGTGGGCTGGAAAACTGTCAGATTTTCTCTTAATTGGTATTCGTGTTTCATCATTATTATTATTGCTATCATTATTATTGTTAATATTATTTAGTAATTATTATTATTTATTATTATTATTATTATTATTATTATTATTATTATTATCATTATTATTATTGTTATTATACTGTAAATATTAATATTATAACAGAGCAAAATAATGTATTTGTGTTTTTTTGTACCCACTTCAACATAAACCCCAACACTCTTCAGAACGTTTAAGCTGAATGATGGTATATTTGTGTGTAAATGTGAGTATATATTTGTATGTTTATGTCACATGTCCTTGTGTGAGCGTATACAGTATTGTGATGGGGTGTTGCGAATAACTTTGAATATGAATAAGTTATCGCTTTCAGTACCGCTTTCTTTTAATATCGTACGAGAGAATCATATTTTTTATGGCAAACTAAACTATACTGATCTAATATCCAGTTAATTATTAAATGTATTTTAAGAAAATTCTAACAATACTTATAATATTATGTATATTTAAATGAAGTGTTACATAATAGAATATATTGCGATGATCTGGGGTAAAAAATATATAAAAGAAAACACATTAAAAATATGTTGAGTCCGTAAGGGAGATGTCGACATTATAGTCTACTCTAGAGACTCAAACTTGTCGGACGTAGTCAACATTTCTCTGTCAGTTTCGTGTTTGTCCAGTTTATCTTCTTGAAAACTCAATTATTTTTATCAATATAAACATATTCATGATGCAGACATACAACCCCCAGCTGAATAAAGTGGTTATTCCCCACATTGGGATCCACCGAGAGCTGCTTGCAAAATCTTACCTGGGAAACCACTTCGAAATGTACCAATGTCACCATAACGATCCCTTCACCTTGCTGCCAGGCCACGGGATGTTCTTCATGAGTTCCTGTGTGGATGTTGAGCTGCTGATTCCCGACGGTGTGCCCAACCCTTTCCCCGGTGAGGACACCCACATGACGGTCCTGTGGCGAGGGTTGGATGGCGAGTTCATCTATTTTGACTCTGCCTCCCCTCTCTTCATCAGGCGCGGGGTGTTCGATATTGTACATCGGATGAGTGATTTGGGCCCCAGCGTGGTTTACAGTCTCACTGAGGAAATGCAGGGGGATGGACTGGGTACGTGCTACTTCCTTTGCAATGCCTTCGCCTGGTTTGCATCAGGCAATCCACACATCCCTACTGGTGATCTACTAGATCATTTCCTTGACTACATGTTACCCGATCCTGACCTGAAGGCCGTGCAGATTGTTGAGATTCTTTTCAAGCAGGCGGGTGTAGGGTTCTCTGTGTGGGATTCAGAGGACACTTGGGACGTTATTTGCACATAACATCTGATGCCTGCCTGACCCAACAGCCACAATTCATCTAAGCATGTCTGCTAAAGCTTGACTAAGGGTGTGTTCACACTAAGGCCGTAACCAGACATAATATGGGGCAAAATGTCAGGCTTGAAGTGAAATTGCATTGATATTTCTTGATATGCACCAAACAGTTACGCTCTTTTGAATAGAATACCTTGTTTATTTGTGTCTTTTCTTATCTTTTTTTTTTCTCTTGATTGGCTTGTTTTTGTCATAAATTGGACATCTAATCCATAGCACAAAAAGAAGCCAAGAAAAAGAAAAACAGGGCAAGAAAATATGCAAATAAACAAGGTATTTTATTAAAAAAGAGCGTAAGTGTATGGTGCATATCAAGAAAATACAGGTAGGCCTACAGGTACAGTGTCAATTCAATGAAAATTCACTCAAGACAGACATTTTGCGCCATATGTCTGGTTGCGACCTTGCTGTGAACGCACCCTAAAACAAAAATTCATGATCGTGAGCAAAATATAGACTAATACACTGTATTTAGGCTATCATTAGACTATAGGTAGTGCCAGCAAACTTGACAATAATCTTGACCCCTTAACTGTCTTCTTATAACTCGAAATTAATGAAAGCAATCGGGCTAACGTTTCTATCATTTGGGAAGACTCCACTAGGAAATAGGTGTGGATATTTACAGCCAGTTTTCTCTATGCCCTTTTGAGTTACAGAGAGGTCAGGGATCAAAATTATTTTCAAGTTCGTTGGCGCTACCTATAGTTTAAGTAGCTAAGGAATTATCTCTAGCGGCTCGCTGGTGTAGTGACTAGCGTCTTGGACTTCAACCTAGAAGGTCCCAGGATCGTGCCCACGCTCGGCGCATTAAAGGTTTTTCACAAGCACTGAGTCGTAACCGTCCCTCATGAGCAAGGGGATGGGGTAGTAGTATAGGACCCCAATGGAAATATGCCTAATCGGCCTTCTTGGGCTATCCTTAGCTGGCTTAGCATGTGCTAGCTTTAAGCACACTAGGATGTACTACCACACCCACTAAATGCCCGCCTTGGCCGTGATCGAACCCAGGTCAAGCAGTATCACACGTGAGTGTGCTCTCCACTCGACCGCCGCTGCTCTTTGTGGTAGTATAAAGGGTTAAATACGGTCAAAATACGAAGAGCCAACGACGATATGTCTTTCTGCTTCCAGGAGAATTTTTGCAATGAGAAATTACGTCACACTCTAACGCCCCCTGCCGGAGAATCCACGAGTCATGTTATTATTTTAAGATAGTTAATTAATCAACTTCCTCATTATCTTCAGGATTAGGATGTTCACACAGCATAGTCTGCTTTATCGAAGATATTTGGAAGTTGTTGTAAGCTGCATATAGGGCTAATGATGCAGACATATATCATTTTTAAACTGAAACACTGGCATCGATATCAACCTCGCCATAAAACAGATGAAGTAAAAAAGGCGCGAAATTATACAATTACTAGTTGTACAGTTGGCCATATAAATGTGTGTACATTTCGTGATAGGAAAATTAGTATGATTTGTTTTTGTTCAATCTTGAAGGAGGTATGTGGGGCCGTATTTTAGCTTGAAGGGGTCTGGGGTGCCGGGTTTTAGCTTGAAAGGGTCTGGGGTGCCGTTTTTTAGCTTGAAGGGGGTCTGGGGTGCAGTGTTTTAGCTTGAAGGGGTCTGTGAGGCCGTGTTTTAGCTTGAAGAGGGTCTGGGATGCCGTGTTTTAGCTCGAAGGGGCCTGTGGTGCCTTGTTTTATCTAGAAGGGGTCTGTGGTGCCGTGTTTTAGCTTGAAGGGGGTCTGTGGAGCCGTGTTTTAGCTTGAAAGGGGTTTGTGGGGCCGTGTTTTAGCTTGAAGGGGGTCTGGGGTGCCGTGTTTTAGCTTGAAGGGGGTCTGTGGAGCTGTGTTTTAGCTTGAAGGGGGTTTGTGGGGCCGTGTTTTAGCTTGAAGGGAGTCTGGGGTGCTGTGTTTTAGCTTGAAGGGGGTTTGTGGGGCCGTGTTTGAGCTTGAAGGGGGTCTGTGGAGCCGTATTTTAGCTTGATGGGGGTTTGTGGGGCCGTGTTTTAGCTTGAAGGGGGTCTGTGGGGCCGTGTTTTGGCTTGAAGGGGGTCTGGGGTGCCGTGTTTTGGCTTGAAGGGTGTCTGGGGTGCCGTGTTTTAGCTTGAAGGGGTTTGTGGGGCCGTGTTTTACCTTGAAGGGGGTCTGGGTTGCCGTGTTTTAGCTTGAAGGGGTCTGTGGGGCCGTGTTGTAGCTTGAACGGGTATGTAGGGCCGTGTTGTAGCTTGAAAGGGTCTGTGGGGCCGTGTTTAAGCTTGAAGGGGTCTGGGAGCCGTGTTTTAGCTTGAAGGGGTATGTAGGGTCGTGTTTTAGCTTGAAGGAGGTCTGGATTGCCTTGCTTTAGCTTTTAGGGTGCTGTGTTTTAGCTTGACTGGGACATTTTTCTACCGAAAAATGTACACATTGATCTAGAAGAGGGGGGCTGAGGGGTACATATTTAAGCTTGATGGAGGTCTAGGGAGCAAACTAAAACTCTCCCCTTAACCCGGGAACTTCGGGAAGACTTAAGAGTTCCCCCGGCGGACTGCGGGAAGACTCTTAACCCGTACAGCCCCAGCGACGCGTCTGACGCGTCGGCGATGTATGTAACGCACAGCCCCTGAGAGCCGCCTGACGCGTCACCCTAATTGCGCCGACCGTAACCTCAGGTGTAGCCACTCAAGAGGGCTCCGATTTGTATGGGAACTGTGTACGTATCCCACGCAACCGTGCCGATGGTTGAAAACTCTCAAACTCCACGTGCGTGCGCGCGAGCGCTCAATAACCTGTTTTTTTGGGATAATTGCCTTCAATTTTTTCTCTTGTAAAACCCGTTTTCGGGGGCTCTGTAGGACCATTTTTTAAGCTTTTTGAGCAGTTTTTCGTGGTTTTTCCTTCATTCCTAACCCATTCTGTTATGCCCTGTTTTTCTACAGGTTTAACTTGGGTAATGTGAGTTCTAAATTGACTGGGTATATAAGGCTGCATGCACAATACAAGATATGAGGAATAGAGAACACAAAGAAACACATGGTAGCAAGTTACATGATCACGTTTATTGATATACCACTGCAGAATACTTGTGTAAGACAATATAATAGAATTGAACAACACTAGCATAAGTGGATCTGGATGGAGCCTAGTCTCCCACTTCCAACGTTCAGGTATTAATCTTCTGATCACTGGCTTTGATTTCACAGGTTTATATACCGAAGACCATCAATGTTACTTATAGATTCATATTCACTGTTAGATTTATCACTGGTAGCTCTGGTGCACAAGTAGTAGTTCACAGACTAGATTAGACACGCATTTTTAGAGCACGGGAATTCTAGTAACCTCAGGGGGTACTGATCTAAGTTTTATATCCTTGTCTCAGAAATACATAGAACGCAAATCAGTGGGCGAACGTTAGATATCACTAGAGTTTTAATATCTGAATAAGGTAATTACGAGAGTCAAGGTCGCCTGTTAATTAAAGAGCACTGATCGCTTAGTACGTCCCAAATGGAATGGTTAAGTATGAATTACACTGGGCAAGGTCTTAGCCACTTCGTAGAAATATTAATTAGTGAATCTAAAACAGCACAGTAAGATGTAGTACTGCTAAAGGGAATCTTGGGTAGTATCTGATGGGTCTGGTCCTGGTTATCTTGCGTCCATGATGTTGGGGGCTAACGACTGGTTCCGCGGCCGTCCAGGGGGGCCATATGTGTGAAGTTCTTCAATACGTGGGCAGGTCCTTCTATCCAAATCTGCCACGGAGTCTGCCGGTTCTGGGATCTCACTCCGGAACAACACAAGGGCAGAGCTAGAAATTAACTGCAGGGTAGTGACCCCTGGTTGGTGTCTAGCTTTCAACTGATTTGACTGGGGGCGGGAGTTAGATTTATAGGCTCGGTTCTGGACCCTGTAGACAGTAGGGATCTCGAGTCTTATGGACTTAATTGAGCTCTCAATAGATATGGGGACTAGGTAAGATGGTATTTACTGTTGTGGCACAGGGCGATAGGAAGCCTTTATATTTTCATATAACTGAGCCTTAGTAAGAGGTACTATTTTGGCTATACTGGACGTATTTAGGGGAGAGAGACTGGATCTACTTTGCGAGGAGGATGGGGACAGCTGTGATAGGAGCGTCTCTCTAGATTGTTCAATCTTCATTCTATGGTATAGCTGAGGTGCTAATTTAGTGATCAGAGCATGCAAGAAAGGTAAATGGTTTATTGTGAGTTAATAGAGGTTAGTAAAGGTGTTAGTCATTCATGGTTAGTTCATCGATAGGAAGAATTCCTGTGCTACCTGGCAATGACTCGAAAGTCAAAACAGGGGCCAGGTATACCTCCGCGGGGGTGGGGGTCTCCCTCCTCGGGTGGGCAAAAAGGGGGAGCTGGGCGCCCTCTCTCTGATATAGTCGTCTGGCGGCTGTGGCTAGGGGCTTGCCATATCACCAGTGTTTGTAATAACCCTCTGTGTATGAGACAGATGGGAGTGTCTTTAATACCAAAACCGAAGGTGCCTTAGCTAGCCGGTTTTACTCGGCTGGTTGTTAATTGTAGGATTTGCTGGATATGGTGGAGACTGGGTTGCTAACTCTGCCACATTTATCTGGAAGTATGGCAATAGAAGTTAGTTACTGGCGGGGCGGCTAGCCTCGCACCGACGACCATTGGGTGCAGGGTTGTGAATGTGTTGTAAGAGAATAGATGGCATGCAAGGGGCTAGTAAAGTTCTAATGTTGTTCTGGCCTACTAAGTGAAGGTAGGCTGGATAGGAGTATATATATAAAAGGTTGGAGAGCGTTAGTAACGGACAATTCAAGGATCTTCAAGAGGTATGAGAGAGAGGCTAGGTCGGACAAGAGTCGAGAAGCGCGGGTGTCTTAATGAGAGGGGGGGGGGAGTTCAAGGGCTACAGGGAAATTTTGCCCCTAAGGTCCCTGGGCGTGGGGGTGGCATTAGGCTACAATTGATATGGAAGTTTGAAAAGGCAGTAGAATACGTTAGCCAAATGCTACCGGGGAATGCAACTATTGGGTGGTATATGAGTCTGGAAAAGATAGAGTTATGTGATCAGTCAGAGGGTTATGGATACTATTAGTTGGCCCTGGGAACTGCGTTTTCTATTAAATATAAAATACCACCCACAGCGGCAGTTCGTAGGGGTACTTAGTTATTGTTTCGGGGTACTTATGACAGATACTGGTAACCAGGTTATCTTATACAATCTCTGGTTGGGGTAAGAGGTGTAAGACACGAAATAAATTGGCGTAGTGTGGGCTGTGGATACGAAGGAGGCAAGGGGAAGACGTATGACAATTGTGGAAAGTAAATGGAAAAAGGTGAACACAATGGCGGAGAAAATTACTTAACCTAAGGATTGCATACATAGATTTATGGGGCGATGGGTCTTCAGAAGCTTAGTCTGGCAAGACAAGATGTTAGGGAATGTTAATATTAATACTTAGTTACTAGAGGAGCAATGCAAGGGGCGACTGAGCACGGGTTACATATATCTATACTCGTCATGGAAAATGATATACGAGGTCTAGGGACAGCGTGGGTGTTTTAACTTCTAAGATATATAACATCTACTTCTCGGATGCAAGAACATACATAGATATAATTATGGCTGTCTGATGTGTTGGCATTGGCTCAACGTCGGGACAGGCATGGGTGTTTTTAATATGAATGTATATTCCTGTTCATCATCTTTGTAGTTAGGAGTGTAGGACACAAGGGGGTTAGTGTACGTGAGGTGTGGAAAATGGTCAGTTTTAGAAAAGGTAAATGGGTGTGTCCTGGAGCTGTTTAGCCCTGCGGGCTTGGGCCTTGTCTGGAATGGCGGGCTCGGTCAGCTGGTCCTTTCGTTCTGTGGACCTTTCCTTTGGTGTTTCTGTGTGGTGTTCGTTCATGGCTTCTGTGTTGGGCTTCTCGTTCTGGGGCATTTTACATTCGCTATTGTTTCTGGAATAAAACCATTTTTTGAAAACCGGCCGGGTTCTGGTGCGCAAACATTACAAAACTAGCCGGGGCTCCACGGGTTAAGAGTCAGAGAAAAAAAAAATCAACTTTAAACATCGAAAAAAAAAAAAAAAAAAAAAAAAAAATTGCCCCTGGGCCATGCAAAATATCACTCCTCTACCTCCCCTCCTTCAGTTATCACCTATTTTCCCTGTTATTCCCTTATTCTGAGGTATATTTTCGTGCTAACATTAGCGAGTTGCAAGCAGGGCATTGTCATCACTGTTAGCAAGCGAGTGCAAGAGAGAGAGAGAGTATCGATCGACTGTGTCTCAGTGGCCTTGGGGGAAATTGGCGGGAAAGCAGGTTGCCTCACCCATACATTATATAACTCGCGGCCTGTATCTCCGATTTTGACCATCCAAACGCTGTTTTCACTAGTTTTATTGTTGTAACAGGTTAATACCTTTATAATCAACCCATAATAGGCGCGTATGGATAAGTATTAACCCGGGAGCTGCGGGGAGACTCTTAAGAGTTCCCCCGGCGCACTGCGGGAAGACTCTTAAGAGTCAGAGAAAATAAAAATCAACTTTTGACATCGAAAAAAAAATATTTTTTTATTTTTTTTTTTTTTTATTTTTTTTTTTTTTTTTGGCCCCTGGGCCATGCAAAATCTCAGTCCTCTACCTCCCCTCCTTCCCCACTTTCCTCCTCTCCTTCAGTTATCACCTATTTTCCCTGTTATTCCCTTATTCTGAGGTATATTTTCGTGCTAACATTAGAAATCCGATTGGAGGGTGTGGTCATCACTGATAGCAAGCGAGTGCAAGAGAGAGAGAGAGTATCGATCGACTGCGTCTCAGTGGCCTTGGGGGAAATTGGCGGGAAAGCAGATTGCCTCACCCATACATTATACAACTCGCGGGCTATATCTCCGATTTTGACCATCCAAACGCTGTTTTCACTCGTTTTATTGTTGTTTCAGGTTAATACCTTTATAATCAACCCATAATAGGCGCATATGGATAAATATTAATGCTATTAATGGCACAATGAATATTTTAGTGACGGAAACACCTCAAATACGTCAGCACAGGGGGACGTTTCCAATTACCCCCATGCGCACTTCAGAGGTTAATGCTATTTATGGTAAAATGAATATTTTAGTGATGGAAACAGCTCAAATACATGCGCACAGGCAGAGGTGTCTAATTACCCCCATGCGCACTTAAGAGGTTAAGGAAGGATGGACGTATTTATTTCCCCATTTATGTATCTTTTTATATATTTTTTAGTTTCCTCCCTAGACCTCCATCAAACTTAAAAAACACCCGCCCAAAACCCTCCTTCAAGATAAATGTGTACATTTTTCTAGAGAGTCCGGTTCCTCTTAAAATACAGGCTCGCTATCGCTCGCCAAGAAAAAAATTACACCTAAATGACACAAAAAGTTTTAATATTGACCAAGAAATAGGGCGAAAGGTCATAAAATCGTCAAACTAATGGGCCGAGCGTCTTAAAATCTGAAAACTAATGGGCTAAGAGGCTAAACCTGAGGAAGAAGGGGTTCCAGAAAAACGACCCATCTCCCCTGAAGAACTTGAAGAATTCCCTCCTAAAAATCTCCCCCAAAGCAGGTATCACACGAGAGCTTTTATAGTCAACATTCGATGATCAACATTTTTCTTGCAATATTTCTGGAATATTTAGCACTGGTATTGGAAAATAGACTGATACATTAATTTAGGTAACCAAAATAGTTTAAATGTTGACCTCATAAGCTGCCAGACCAATGTTGAGGATAAATGTTGAGGGAAAAAGTGCTCCTGTGATACCGGCTTTAAGGTCACGTGACACCAGGAATCAACCCAGGTCTTTCTCCTCCGTTGTTTTCTGTTCATATACCGGCGACGACTTTTTGCTTTATTTCAGCTGTATGTAGAAGATTTTATGAAGCTTAGGAAGCATATATAGTTGCTAAAAGGATTAATTGTGCTATTCTGTAATCTTTTGGGGGTAGACATCCTTCTTAAGCTGAATAAAGCCGTTTAATAGTTGCCAGAATATAATGAAAAGGATGTCACCGGTACTGATTGGGTTAACCAATATTGGTAGACCTACTCTTTTAATTTGTCTAGACTAGTTTTATTTCTATATGTAAAATCTCGGGATTTGCATAAATTTATGTGGGTAACTATACATGATGTTTATATGAATGTTACTTGGATATGATATGCAGTTCGGGCTCAATATAACACAGCTAAGTCTCCCCTATAATAAAAGTAAAATCTAAATTTTCTTTGATTGGGGTACGTTTTCTTCCGATTATAATTCAAGCAGTAACTATGGAATATTTAATTTCACAAGCTGTGGATTTACGCTTAACGGTCAAACCCATTCAGTACCGGTGACATCCTTTTAATTATATTCTGGCAACTATTAGATAATTTTATTCAGTTTAAACAGGGTCAACAGGCTGTTGACCCTGTTTAAACTGAATAAAATCATCTAGCCTATTAACCCGGCAAGCGCGATAGGCCTCACGGAAGGCTTCCTATAGGGAACGCGATAGGCCTCACGGAAGCAAGACCATAAAAAAAAGCCTTCCAAAAAAAAAAAAGGGCCTATCAAAACAAAGGATTTTGTCTCTAGGTGAGATAATTCCCCTCTAGTACTCATCCATGTGTTTCTCACCCCTCCCCCTCCCCTCCTTCCCCACCTTATTCCCCCCTTCCTCAATTATCACCTATTTTTCCTCTTATTATCATCATTTATCGGTTATTTTTCTCTCCCGCGATAATGTAGCACAAGTGGGTTGCATAAAAGATCGTTATGCAACACCCAGACACCGGCACACACCGCCCCGCTCGTCTCAGTTGACTCCCAGACAGCGAGAGGGGAGGGCTGCCTGTGGCTCTCTCTCGCCTGAGATTATGACCGGGTGGCCAATATCTTCGTTTTTCACCACCCAAATGCTTTTCCCACTTATTTTAGCACTCTTGAAGGTTCATATATACATCATATATGTAAAATAAAAGCATACCGAAAACAAATAATGCTTTATATTGTAAATATAACAAATTCTGTCAGAATCCAGGGCTAGAAATGCACAAATAACTACCCTAGCACCTAGGTCTATATCGCGCTTGTCAGGTTAAGACTTCGAACTATCTCACTTAGGCCTAACCCTTTTTACAACCACAGATCCTTCGCAAACTTCACAAGATCTTCTAAATATAGCTTGAATAAAATTTAAAAAACGTCGCCGGTACCGTCTTGATGGTGTAATGGTTAGAGTGTATGTGGTGTCCCAAGTTCGAATCCTGGGAGGGGCACATGCTAAGAGTTTTTACAGGTAAATAAGAGTGGACCAGAGGGACAGTTGCCTGGTTCGTCTTTAGATTTAAATAAGAATAGATATTTAAACTAAACGTTATACTTGGGATTATATATAGGAAACATTGATACTACTCTCATATAGGTTTAAATAATATACTTCGTGGAAATAGTAATGTACATGCATGTATGGAGAAGCTGTGTAGGACAAGCGTTGGAAAATAGAGGAATGACTATGGATCAGACAAGAGAAGTGGTAATAAATAGGAATGATTGGAGAATGCTAGTGAATAGATGAGTGCAAACGCGGTCGTTTGGGAGAAGGGGGTCAGGCGCCAGTTGGACTAGATAATAGTTCGTCAGGCGCCTGGCCCGAGGAGCAGGTAGAATTGAAGGGTATGCCTGGATGCATGGTGGGTGGACTTGTGGTGGTCAGGCTTCGCTGCTTGTCTGCCTGCGGAAATAGGAGCTTCTCCGGGAGATCTGGGACCTGGGAATCTTGCTGGAGACCCTAATAGGCCTGGGTCTCTGAGTATTTCTCCTCAACGACTTAAATGCATGTGATTTTGTGTATTGTTTTTTTTTTTTTTTTTTTTGTGATGTGATGTCCCTGTTCGGGCTCTGTCTCAAATCGGCCACCCCCCCAAAAAAAAAAAAAAAAAAAAAAAGGGGGGCATGTTCCTGAATAGGCCTACATATATCATGTACGGAGGCAGCTGTACACCCCTCTATGCATACAGGTTGAATCAATGTCCTCACCGGGTCTGTTAATCCTGTGTCAGGCCCATGGTTCACGCGAGCCAGAAATGATAATCGGAATTTTGCCTCATAGGGTGGAGGAGAGAGGCATAGAACACACTTGAGCCTCATACTTAAAGATTTAAAGTTCAGTTTTAAAGAGCTCTATACTTCATAAATAGGAGATAGGCTTTAGGCTCTAGAGGCTCATCATCATTACAACTGTTCATACATATCAAGAATCGTTCATGTAAATCATATCGTTCCTGCAACTCCTAAATAAATAATAAGTTAGCTGGTTCATCATCGTCCATCGTCATCAACCTCAGTTAGTCCACTGCAGGACAAAGGCCTCTCCCAAACATTTCCACTCCAACTGGTCAGATGTTAGTCTGTTCCATCCCACCCCAGCAAACTTTCGGACCTCATCTCTTCATCTGGTTCTCTGTTTAGCAACTCTAGCTCCATCCATAGGTTCCCCTTCTGTTGCTCTAGTTGTCCATCTGCTATCAACTCTTCTAAATATATGACCTGCCCAGGACCATTTCCTCTTTTTCATAGTAGGCCTACTGAGAATATCTTCTACTTTTGTTCGTTCTCTTATCCATGAGGCTCTCTTCTTATCTCTCCGAGTAAATTTAGTAATGCCTAACATTATCCTCTCCATTCCTCTTTGGGCACTCCTAAGTTTACATTACATACATGCATACATACAATGGTTTAGCATCATTTTTCCATTACATGCATTGTAACAGCTCAGACGGGGTTGCCTTTCAGTAGTTGGAGTGTGCTGTAGTATAATAAAGTCCCACCACAGCATTGCCCCACCAACATATTTTGTGTTGATTATTACAAGTTTATCAATTACAGAGATGTATGTATGTATTTACTCGGGCCCATTTTTTTATATTTTTTTATTGTTATTTTATTTTTTTATAGATCTATCTATCTATCTATCTATCTATTGCCTGACGCCGCGATCCCCGAAGGGGTGGCCACGAACGAACCGCCCCCATGCACCTCTGTCCCCCAGTCAGTCGACGCCCCTCCCCCCAACCAGCACCGCCTTCGTTCATGTACTTCCTCACTCCATCCTTCACCTCTCATTCGGTCTACCTCTCCCTCTCTGTCCCTCCACCTCACTCTCGTACACCCTCTTAGTCATTCTCTCGCTTTCCATACGTTCCATATGGCCGAACCATCTCAAGTTGTTCCTTTTCACACTTTCCAGCACATCTACCTCCACACCACACCTACGTCTTACTTCCTCATTAGGCTATCTATCCCTCCATGTAACTCCGCACACACTCCTTAACACCTTACGAGCGGCCTATGCGGTTTATTTATATGTACCGGGGTGTTTTTAGCCAAAATAGGGCTGTTTACGTGATCATTTTCATGCCTAAATAAGACCCAGAACGTAAAACAAGTACCTATCCCTGAAAGGCATAAACAGCTTTCGAATGACACCATAACGATCCTTGTATGATGGATAGTTTTCTTGCAATAACCGTGCAACGCGAGTGCAAAAAGCAGGTAATTCGGTAGTTTCGGTACATAATTGAGTATGTAGCGAGTGAGAGAGGGAGGAGGGAGCTGAGATTTGTGTCAGTAGGTTCGCCGCGGTGGTCTGGAGCAGTCATACGCTCGCTAGTCTCCTGCCACCACTTGTCTCTCTCTCTCAGCCACATTACGTGCTGAAATTGCCACTCGACCTATGTCGAGCGCCGCCACATAGTCCAGCTTTTTTTAACTCGACTTATGTTGCTCGCCGCTAATTAAGGGTTAACCCTCCAACCCCGGCTAGGGTAGATCGTGACTGTACTCTGTGACCGGGGGTTTTGAGGAATTTTGGTCCATGTTGATTCACCTGTTACTCCTGAAATACATGACACAAAGTTATAAAAAAACAAAAAAAATGTTGCACAAACCTTCATGTGTAGAATGCCGTTGAGTAGAGGTCTCTAGCCCAAGTGATTGCATAATGGCGAGCGTGGGAAGTGGAGTGATTTTTATGCGGGAAAATCTTCCCGCGTTCGGATGCGTCGCCTTGGCCCAGGCCCCGGCTTGGCTAACCTACTGCGCACTTAGCCACTCGTCGCGCCAGAGTTTTTACCTCCCAGAGGCGATTTTATTTATTGATAGTGATGTTATTATAGTTATTTGGAGTCCAATTATATAAAATATGTGTATTAGGCTATCATTGTCACTAATATTTCACATTTTCACTCGATACCGTAGTTTTTACGAGTAATTGAGGCTGGTTATTGTTATATTACGCACTGATTATTCGTTATCACAGGTGTTTATTATACTTTGGCCATCTAATATTAGTTCGTGTGTCACTTTCACTTTGGTAAATATGCTTGAGAGAGTGTCACTGTCACTGATAATGCTAATTTTCACTTGATACGGTACATTTTATTAGTAATTGAGGTAGGTAGGTTATTGTTATATTAGGCAGTGATTATTCGTTATCACAGGTGTTCATTATACTTTGGCCATCTAATATTACTTCGTGTGTCACTTTCACTTTGGTAAATATGCTTGAGAGAGTGTCACTGTCACTGATAATGCTCATTTTCACTTGATACGGTACATTTTATTAGTAATTGAGGTAGGTTATTGTTATATTAGGCAGTGATTATTCGTTATCACAGGTGTTTATTATACTTTGGCCATCTAATATTACTTCGTGTGTCACTTTCACTTTGGTAAATATGCTTGAGAGTGTGTCACTGTCACTGATAATGCTCATTTTCACTTGATACGGTACATTTTATTAGTAATTGAGGTAGGTTATTGTTATATTAGGCACTGATTATTCGTTATCACAGGTGTTTATTATACTTTGGCCATCTAATATTATGTCATGTGTCACTTTCACTTAGTTATATGCTTTGTAAACGTTTTATATACAATTTATTGTCTTTTTTCACTTATTTATATATGTTTTCATAATACATGACTTTTTTATCACAATACATTGTTTTATTTCCACTTGTTGCCTATATACATACATATTGTCAGTCTTTGGTACTTTCACTATGATTATTAGTTAGTTGTTGTTGTTGTTGTTGTTGTTTTTCCCCAAGCTGCCTGGCCGAACAGCCCCAAGGCCCCGAGCAAGGCCAAGGCCATAACCGAGCGCCCCCACAGAACCCTCCCTGCCGACCACAATAAAGCCTGGGTGACCGAAGCCACTCCATGGCGGGGAGCTGAGGAGGGTGCAGAAACGCCCGGGAAACCAAAGCCCCACCCAGGGCCCTGTGCCCCTCAGCAATTATGAAGAGAAAGTTGAGGGGCAAAGGAAAGATGTGACGCTTTGGCTTCCAATCTTGGTAGATTAGGAGGTCAATCCACGCAAGAAACGCCGTCACTTGAGATCTAGAAAATATATAAGTAAAAGGAACAATCAGAGTAAGCTATGGGTATGGCAGAGATCGCTCAGTTCTCACTCTGATAGACCAGCCCATCACCAATTATTAGTTAGTACTCCTGCTTGGTGTGGTACTCAGCAAAGCACGGTATAGCACATAGTGACACCTGGCACTCCACACACTGCATGGTGGTATTTTTCTGCTTCCTCGGCCTCACCTGGCTGTTCCAGCAGACATGGCACCGCCTTCTGCTAATGGTGACTCCATCTCGTTCCAGAGGCAGGTAACCGAGCTTGTGCACATTTAGATACTGTGCACACTGCATGCGGTCCTGAACGGGGCGCCCAGGTTGTGCCACTGCCCTCTGTGGCGTAGCATACCTGTCCAGGAGCTCCACCAACACCTGTTTTTGGAACCTCCGCAGGCTACTGAACTTCCTGGGTGTGCGCGGATTCCGAAGCCTGTAGATATTGTAGGCATTCAGCATTGACATGTCCACCATGTGCAGAAAGAACTTTTTGTACCATCTGCACGAGGTACGCAGACAGTCGATGAAGCCTATCTGCATGTCGGACTTGTCCACCAGCCTCATATTTATGTTGTAGTCCATTACAGCATCGGGCTTGGTCACCCTGACTTGGGTGCGGCGATCCACCTTGCCAGTCTCAACCATTTCCCCCTTGTGGACGGTGCTCAGGAGGTTGACCTTCCGCTGGTCGTGCCAGTGGATAGCCAGAATGGGTCCCGACTTCTTCTTGAAGACATCGCCTTTCTTGGTTTTAGGAGGGAAAGTTGGCATGCCCTTCCTTTTCGCTCTAACTGTGCCTACAGTCCCCGTCTTGCGCTGATGGAGGTACTTTGAGAGAGTGGGGGACGTGTAGTAGTTGTCCGTGTAGAGGACGTGATTCTTCTCGAAGTATACCGGTTCATCATGGCTTGAACCACTGCTCCGCCAAAGCCAATGAGGGGGTCTATTTCCACGTCCCCTTCCTTCCCGCTGTAGACCAGGAAGTCCAGGACATAGCCAGTTTGGCAATCGCACAGCACAAAGAACTTTATACCAAAGCGATGTCTCTTTGAGGGGATGTACTGCCTGAAGCTCAGCTTTCCCCGGAACAGCACAAGAGACTCGTCAATACAGACGTTGCAGAAGGGCGTGAAGTATGACGTGAAACGTTCTCGCATCATCTCGTACAACGTCCTAATCTTCCACAGCTTGTCAGAGAGATGCATGTCGGTGTTGGTGACAAGATGGAGCGCTCCGAGGATGTCGAGGTACCGGTCCCAAGAGATGTATTTCCAGAAGGCAGGGGTGGATATCAGATCTTTGGTGATCCAATAGTCAGCCAACCTGTGCTTCTTTACATGAGGCATTAGCATGGTGATTGCCAGGAACACCATGAACTCGGGATGAGTCACTGGGGTCCACCGCTTCATGTGGCCCTTGGTCACCTTGCCAAAAAAGTTCACCTGGATTTGGTGGTGCTTGTTTGTCTCTTCTATGACAAACTCAGTAACCTCCTTATCAAAAAATGCCTCAAAAAGCTCATGTGGTGGAGCATTGGGGCCTGCGGGAAAACTTGGGGTAACTCCTGAACCCTCCTGTACCTCATCAAAAGGGGTTACATCAGGGTGATTCACTTCATCAGCAGCCACATCCTGCCAGTTGAAAATATAAAATGGGTCCTGCTGGCGACGCTGACGAGGAGCTGCAGCTGGGGCAGCACGCCCACGAACTTTGGCGGTGCGCACCCTAGGGCGCCCAGGCCCAGCCCGGCGGCCAGGGCGGCCAGGAGCACGACGGCCCTGGGCCAAGCGTCTGGGTTGAGGGTCGTCGATGTCCATAAAGTCATCGTCGTTGTCGTCAGAGCCGTCATCTTGCCCTGACGGTGGACCCAGGTAATCATGGCCAGAGTCATCTGTGAGGTGCCCTTCATCTTCAGACCCCCCCTCATAATCTCGCGGGGAACGAATGATGCGTGGGCGGCGTGTAGGTCAGCGAGGTGGGGAAGGAGTGGCAGGTGAGGCTCTGTCATCTTCATGCAGAGGTTCGGGGCTCCTTGGCCTACGACGAGTCGTAGACAGCACTGGTTCAGTGTCTGTAGGTGCAGGTATGGATGCGAGGTCAAATACATCGTCAGGAACCTCTGTTGTAGGCTGGAGAGGTGGGGTGGACCCTGGGGAAAGTTGCGGGGTCGTATGGCTGGGACCGGCAGGGGTGGAAGCCGCGGGAGCCTCGAACAAAGAGCGCCTACTTGTAGCTCCTTTTTTCACATATTTTCTCCCTTTTCCCTTTTCTGTAGTAGTATGTCTCCTCTCGGGGGAAATAGGGGGTAAATAGGCCGAAAGTGGGGGGTCCTCAACCCTAGGCAGTGCTGGTGGTGGTGGGGAAGAATGGCGGGCGCCTGGGGCAACTTGGGTGGCGTGGGTAGATAAGGAAGACAATGGCGGGTCAACCTCACCCTCACGCTCAGCCTCACTGGCACCCTCACGCACTGATCCCTCACCAAGTTTTAGGGCCTCTTTCCTGGCTGCCGCGGCCGCCTTTTCAAGAACTTGCTTCTTATAAAAACGTATCTTGAATGGGGATTTAGCTGGCGAAGGGCTAGGTGTCGTGTCACTCAACCTAAACTTGGCAGTCGACCTAGTGCTGTCCCATTCGCTCACTCTCACTACACTCTCATCACCTTGCACAACTATATCACGTTCAGTACTATCATCACTTTCATCGTCATGCTCAAATCCAACAAATTGCGCGTCTCTTTGATGAATTTCGTCTAGATCGTCTAAATCTTCACTATAGTGAGACTGATAAGACTAGGAGCTATCACTGCCCAAGTCATCAACACTATTTTGTCCTTCACCACGTTCATAACTCCTCAAAGCTATTTCAATACCTCCGGGAGTCAACGCATCTTGTACGTGCCTTTGCGTTAGGGCGCGACGAACATGGGCAGGCGTCGAAGGGAGCATGGAATCGGACACAGGGGAATAACTTTTTGGGCTAGTATCCATGTTGGCGGCAGGGTAGAGACTGTTTTGGTGGCGTACATGGTGTCTGGTGGCGTCGCCTAGCGACCACGGAATGAAATGTTTACGCGCGCCATTCGAAAGCACATACGCAAGCAATGGTACAATGTTGTACCACCCGGGTTCCTCGGGTCAAAACATAATGGTACACACGTGTACCACCCGGGGTTGAAGGGTTAAGTAATTCATTTCCGCTGCTCTCACTCTTGGTCTGAGTCTCTCAACCAACGTCCATGCTTCGCTTCCGTAAGTCAGTGTCGGGATTACCACACTGTCATGCAAGGACTTCTTCACTTCCATACTGACCACCCTATTTCTTGTTACTAATTTTAGCGTTCCTACAACCCTCTTCCCCTGTTGTACCCTCTCCCGAACTTCTTCATCCATAGTTCCATCTTTACTCAACACACTGCCCAGATACTTAAAAGAGTTGACGATCTCCATAGCCTGACCGTTCTGCTTCACCTCACACTCTGTGACTTCACCCCTTTCGAAGACCATAACCTTGCTCTTCCCCGCATTTACCTTCAAATTCCGTTTTTCGCACACTGTTTCAAACTCATTTACCAGACCCTGCAACTCCCATTCATTATCACTCATCAGAACTGTATCATCCACAAACAGCAGTATAGGTAGCTTCCACTCAATTCCCTCCCTTTTCAGCGATACACCAACATCCACTGCTCTTGATAGTATTTCTTTCATGACTCCATCCATATATACAGTAAACAACCACGGGGACATCACACACCCCTGTTTCAAACTAACATTCAGGTCAAAGAACTCGCTCTGCTCACTCTCCACACGTACTGCTGCCTTTGCACCCTCATACATGCTCTTCACTGCTTTCAGCAACTTGCCCTCTACTCCGTATATTCTAAGTACTTTCCACAAACCTTCTCTATCCACTCTTGTCATAGGCCTTCTCCAAGTCCATAAAGGCAACATACACCTTTTGTTTCTTCTCCAGATATTTCTCCACAACACAATTCAGGGTAAACATTACATTAATGAAGTCAACGCACCAGGCGACAAAGGCCATATGGCACGAAATGATTAAAGACGGGAAGGGAGTTAACTAAATATCATCGAGAACTCGAACATGACGAAGGAAGGACATAATACGGGAGATAGAAAACGAGGGAGATTCAGAAAGAAAATCAGCAAGACATGGGGGCCGGCGGAGGAAAGCCAGAAAAGGGAAGAAACGCGTGCGGGCAACGGAAAATAAGGGGCAATCGAGGAAAAGATGGGAGACAGAAAGCTGAACGGCACAGCGCGAGCAAAGAGTCGGAGGAGAACAGGACATTAAAAACGAATGGGTAAGTCTGGTGTGGCCAATGTGGAGACGGGCCAAAGCCGTCTCCCATCGGCGATTACGGTGGGAGGGATCAGACCACCCAGAAACGGACGGTTTGACAGAACGAAGTTTATTAACGGAGATAGTGGACCACTGAGTCTGCCACCTCGACCAAAGAAACCTGGACAAGGCAGGGAAGAAATCAGAGGCCGGGACAGCAAGTGAGGAGCGGGTACCCCGCACGGCAGCAGAACGAGCAAGGCAATCAACCCGCTCATTACTGCAAACGCCAACGTGACTGGGAACCCAGTAAAAATGTACAAGTTTTTTGCGGACGGAAAGGCGGAAAAGCCATTCCTGAATGGAAAGAACTAAAGGGTGGAGAGCAGGGGAGGACTGTAAGATAAGTAGAGCACTGAGAGAATCAGAGAACAAAGTAAAGGACGAGGAGGGGAAGGAACACATAAAACGGAGGGCAATAAAAATAGCATAAAGTTCAGCAGTTAAAATACTGGCGACGGGAGGTAAAGAATATTGATACGAGCAAGTGGGAAAAAGGACGGCAAACCCCACGCCTACCGACGTCTTGGAGCCACCAGTAAACACAGGAGTGGTTGTAGCGTGAAGAGAGAGGTGATCTAAGAAACGAGACCGAAGAACGAGGGGAGAAGTAGAGGACTTGGAACAAGGGAGGATGGAAGGGCAAACCGAAGGACGAGGGAAAGGCCAGGGGGGAAAAGAGCAAAAGCGGAAAGGGAGGACGTTAGACACAGGGAAAGAGCACGATGCGAGCAGCGAGAGCATGCGGACAGAAAACGGAGAACCAAGACGGGGGTGAGACGAAAAAGCAGCAACGACCGAAGGAGGAAGGGAAAGATGTGAAGATGGGAATTGTTGAAGGCGAGCGTAAGAACGAAGGGACAGGAGAGCCCGACGGCGATAAAGAGAAGGGAAACCAGACTCAGCATAGAGGCTTTCAACAGGAGAGGAACGAAAAGCACCAAGGGCAAGACGAAGACCAGAGTGATGAACAGAATCAAGAGCATGGAGAACAGAATCAGAGGCTGAAGAGTAAACTTGACAGCCATAATCCAACTTAGAGAGGACAAGAACCGTATGAAGCCGAAGAAGAAGCACTCGATCAGCACCCCAAGTGAGGTGGGACAAGGACTGAAGAAGGCGGAGGCGGAGTAAGACAGCAACCTTGAGAGAAGAAACATGAGCGGACCAATTAAGACGAGAATCAAAAGTAAGACCCAAAAAAGTAGTAGAGGAACGATAAGGGAGGGCAGTACCATAAAGAGTAAGAGGAGGATGAGGAATAGAATGGCAACGAGTAAAGGTCATCGCGCAGGATTTGGAGGTGGAAAAACGGAACCCGTGGCGGGTTGCCCATGAAGAAACAGCTAGAATAGCGGATTGGATAAGAAGATGTAAAGCGGCAATATCTGAGTCGGCTGCGTAAATCGCAAAGTCGTCGACATACAAGGAAGACCGAACCCCGACAGGAAGAGAAGATACGATACTGTTGATAGCAATGAGAAAAAGGATGGTACTCAGGACACAACCCTGAGGGACACCTTCCAACTGAGGGTAAAGACGAGATAAGTGGGAAGCGACTCTGACACGAAAGGACCGAGAAGAAAGAAAATTCTGAATAAAGACCCCTAGATTACCGTAAATGCCACAAGAACGGAGTTGACGCAAAATGTGGTACTTCCAGGTAGAATCATAGGCTTTTTCGAGATCGAAAAAAACAGCAATGACAGTTTGACGACGAGCAAAAGCTGTCCTGATATAAGATTCCAAGCGAATGAGGGGGTCAAGCGTACTACGAGCACATCTGAACCCGAACTGGGAAGAAGACAACAAATGGCGCGACTCAAGAATCCACATGAGAAGAGCGTTAATCATATGTTCAAAGAGTTTACACAGGCAACTGGTAAGGACAATAGGGCGATAGTCCTGTGGGGAGAACCCAGACTTGCCAGGTTTAAGAAAAGGTATGGTCAGGGCAGTACTCCAAGAGGAAGGGAAAACACCAGAAGACCAAATCTTGTTATAGAGAGCTAACAAGAAGACCAGAGCTTGCGAGGAAAGATGTTTGAGCATGATATAATGGACACCATCAGGACCCTCAGAAGTGTTCTTACAGGCACGGAGAGCGGTGCGTAACTCAGTTGAGGAAAAAGGAGCATTATAGGATTCGTCAGAGGAAAGACTAAAAGTAATTGGAGTACTTTCCGCAACAACTTTAAGCGAGTGAAACTCAGCAGAGAGGTGAGAACCACTGCTAACTGAGCTAAAGTACGAGCCCAAACGATTAGCAATTGTTTCGGAGTCTGCCACAGAAACACCATCAATGCGGAGGACTGGAGCATGGAAGGGAAGATGTTTGCCAGAGATCTTACGAATACGTTTCCAAACCGAAGCGACAGGAGTGCGAGACGTAATAGAAGAAACATAGGACTCCCAACTCCGGCGTTTAGCGGCTTTGGTAGTACAACGGAAAAGAGCAGATGCACGGCGAAAGAGAAAAAATGACTCCTGAGAAGCAGGGGTGAGACGCTTACGGCGAAAACTTTTCCAAGCCGCCCGTTTAACCCGGAGGGCCCTGGAACACTCAGGAGACCACCAAGGGACGCATTTAGACGAGAAAGGGCGAGACGTCCGGGGAATGGACGTCAAAGCAGCACCGAAAACCAGATCCAGAAAAAACGAGAGCATGACATGGACCGATGAGAAAGGAGGAGGAAGCAAAGAAGGAACAGTAAGGGAAGCGAAAGAAGACCAGTCCGCCCGCTGGAAGCACCAACGAGGGGAGTTAGGAGTAGGAGAGTAGGTAGTCAGAGAAAGGAGAATGGGAAAATGGTCGGAATTGTGAGAATTCTCGAGAACTGACCAATGAAAATCAAGTGAAACTGAAGGGGAACACAGGGAAAGATCGATACAGGAAAACGTACGAGTCCGAGCATCAAAATGAGTAGGAGCACCAGAATTAAGGATGAAAAGATTACGGTCCGAGAGAAAAGGTTCAAGCCGACGACCCCGGGGTGAAATAACATTGTCACCCCACAAGGTGATTTTGGTGATTTTAATGGTCGGCACGACCATTAAAATCACCAAGGACTAAGAATGGAGTGGGCAACTTAGATAAAATCTCGGAGAATTCGGTAAAATCGATGGGAAGAGAAGGCGACAAATACACAGAAACCACTGTTAACCCGGGAGCTGCGGGGAGACTCTTAAGAGTTCCCCCGGCGCACTGCGGGTAGACTCTTAAGAGCAGAGACTTTGAACACGTACCAAAACCGCGCGTTTATAGCCAGGCGGCTGAAAATTGGTGTGGGTATAGTACTACATGTCAACTCTCGATACCACCCCGCCAAACGCTCGCCCCGCACTCGTGCAAGCACCACCGCGCCAGTAACCACGCACTAGTCATGGAGCCTACACGTCCCTCACGCTCGCTCCCTGATGACACAACCAGCCCTCCTTCTGGTGGTGTTAGCCGCCGTGGAAGGCAGAGGGTGGCTGCCAAAGACCCTAGCTACCAGTACGACACGCCCTACAGCTCAGAGGACGAATCACCAGCACCAAAAGCACGTAAAACACGTGCAAGCAGGGCAATGGCACAGAGGTCATTGGTCTTTCGGGACACTGCCACCACGACCCAGGCCACTGCAACAACCACTACCACCACCACTGCCACCACTGCCACCCCTGCCACCCCTGCCACCGGTACCAGCGACGCAGGAGGCCGCCCTAGGGCTGCATTACCTGCGGGGGCAGGAAAAATGAAAGGCACGGGCGTAGGGAAAAGAACCCGTACGCCAGCCACAGTGCCCCTACCACCACCAACACCACCAGCCGCCCCTGGCCCGGCTGCCCCTGCCGCCCCTGCTGCCCCTGCCGCCCCTGCCGCCCCTGCTGCCCCTGCCGCCCCTGCCGCCCCTGCCCAAGGAACAGGGAAGGGGAAGGGGAAAGGGAGAGGGAAAGCGACTGGGAAAGCGACTGCTGGCCCTGGTGTCCCTGCCGGCCCTGCTGCCCCTGCCGCCCCTGCTGCCCCTGCCGCCCCTGCCGCCCCTGCCGCCCCTGCCCAAGGAACAGGGAAGGGGAAGGGGAAAGGGAGAGGGAAATCGACTGCTGGCCCTGGTGTTCCTGCCTGCCCTGCTGCCCCTGCCGCCCCTGCCGCCCCTGCCGCCCCTGCCCAAGGAACAGAGAGAAGGGCGACAGGCACCACCATCATCTTGCCATCAAGGCCACGCACCACTGCTGCCCCTGCCGCCGCCGCCCCTGCCGCCGCCGCCCCTGCCGCCGCCCCTGCCACCACCTCTGCTGTCCCTGTCCATAAGACTCCCGCACGTGCCAAAGTGACCCGGAAAACTCTTACACCATCTAAGTATGCCGCCCTGCTGTTTGATGGTGATTCGCAGGACATTGGCAGCCCGGGTTTCGACGACGAAGCCCTAGCACGGGACCAAGGGTGGGGGGATTTGGGAGTGGACAGTGGGAGTGAGTCCGACGTCGGTGACGAAAACGAGGAAGGGCATCGTCTGTCGAGTGAAGAGGAGGGTAATGATGATGAAGTGCTGTATCGCGACCATGGAAGCGATATTTCAGACGCAGAAGCAGACGCAGACGACATTCCGATCCCTGGCATGCCTTCGTTCGATTGGTCTGACGGGGTCAATTTTGTACCTGACGTGCCCCAGTTCAATCCTGGGACGTCAGGAACAACTGACGACTGGCCCTGTGATGATCAAGCGAACGAAAGCGACTTCTTCCTCGCTTTTTTCGACATGGAGGTAATGACGTACATCGTTGCCCAAACAAACGCCTACTACAGGTGGGTGTTTGGCAGATTGGACGTCCTTTCTCCAAAAGCGAGAATACGAGGCTGGGTGGATACGACTGTGGCAGAATTTCTGACGTTCTTTGCCTTGTTGTTCCTCATGCCTCTGATCAAGAAGCATGTGTTGCAACACTACTGGAAGCACGACCCTCTCATCGCCACCCCAACTTTCAATAAGTTCATGACTCGTGACAGATTTTTGTTGCTGCTAAGATTTATGCACTTTGCAGACAACGAAAATCCTAACAGGATTGACAGGATATGGAAAGTTCGGGATGTGTTCACCATGTTGTTGGAGAGGTATAGGAAATACTTTTACCCCTTCCTCAATTTGGTGATTGATGAGTCGCTCGTGCTCTTCAAAGGACGTCTTGTTTTCAAGCAGTATATCCCCTTGAAGAGGCATAGGTTCGGAATCAAGCTCTTCGTGTTGTGCGACTGTGAAACTGGAATAGTGCTTGACATGATCGTGTATACAGGAACTGACATTGACGTACCGAAAGCCGCTGCCAATGACCCCATGGGCATGTCAGGTGCCATCGTCAGGAAAATGTTGGCACCTTACCTGGGCAAAGGCCACATCATCTACACTGACAACTGGTATACTTCTCCTGCTCTCTGCCAGTTTCTTTATGACAACCAAACGGGGTCATGTGGGACTGTCAGAAAGACAAGAAAGTTTATGCCAAAGTTCACAGGTGATGTCATTCCTCTCACAGATGCCTCCTCCAGTGACACACCTTCAGAAGACGACCTGGCCCAGGAACACCGCGAGACGCATGTGCGAAGAAGGCGACGAAAGGGGCAGAAATACAAGCAGCTCGAGAAGTGTGGGAAACTGATAGCCCTGAAGTGGAAGGATAAGCGAGACGTCCACCTGCTTTCCACCGTCCACACAGGTGCCCAGGTGGATTCTGGCAAAATCCACTACCGAACCAGGAAGACAATCTACAAGCCCGACATGGTAGTGGACTACACCAAAAACATGCGCCTGGTGGACAAGTCTGACTGTCAGCTGTCAGGTGTTGAGTGTCTGAGGAAGACTGTGAAGTGGTATCACAAGCTCTTCCTCCACCTAGTTGACATAACGATGCTGAACGCCTACAACTTGTGGTTGGTGAAGAAGGATATGGCCCCAAACCAGAAGCTGAAATTCCGGGAGTTCGTGTACAACGTCTCCTACCAACTCCTGGAGAAGTATGGCACCACCACTCACAGACGTACGGCATGGCGTGGGGATCACGTTCCTGACCGCATCCAGCTGGGTGTCGAAAGACACTACACAACCAACACCGAGCTGATTGGCACTCGTCACAGGCAGGTGCAGTGCACCGTCTGCAGCTCCAGTGTGAGGAAACCCCATGTGACCAAAAGAGTCACCTCAATGTGCGCCGAGTGCAAAGTTGCACTCTGCCTGGGTGACTGCTTCAGGGACTACCACACCTTCAAGAACTACTGAGTGTCGGCCCCTGCCCTGCCCTGCCCTGCCCTGGACTCGCCCCGTGCCCTGCCCTGGACTCGCCTCCTGCCCTGCCCTGCCCTGGACTCGCGCCCTACCTTACCTGACCTGACCTAATTGATCACGCTACCTCATAATGTAACATATATATTATATAATGTATAAGTTCCAAAGATGTCCCTGTGATATAGCTTTTACATTATATAATTGTATGTTTCATTATTTAGTTTATAAGTTTCAAAGATTTACATGTAATATGCCTTATTTTTTTAGTATATCAATATATATGTTTGTTATTAGCCTAAGTAATGTGTATATAATTATTTTCTTACCTCAAATGAATTGTACAAAAATAAATATGTTTCAATAAATCATGTCAAACCTACTATGATAATAAAATAAAACAATAAAAAAAGAAAAAAAGAAAACAAGGTCATGTCATTGTATTCTTACAATATGATATATTCTATGAATATTTCATATTGTTTGAATACAATGGCATGATCTTGTAAAAAAAAAAATTTATAAATTTTTTTCTAGACAATATAAAACCTTCCCCATAACCCCCTCCTGGATTCGATCCCACTACCCTACGACACTTTGAGTTTTCCAGTCCGCGACCTTACCAACCATGCCACAGGAGCTCATACCAAAAATCACTCAAAACTTCGTGTCTACAATCGAAATGACAATATACAAAAAAAAATGAATTATCCCACCAATTTACGTTTGTAAATTGATGGGATTATCAATTATATCATGCCAAGGTTTATAATAGTTTGTCTCTGTCAAGAATTAGTAATTATATAACTTTATTCTGTCAAAAATTGCCCAAACACTCAGCAAAATTGCCCCTCTCAGTGTGACTCCACTCATTTTCACACGGTCAGGCGGTCACGAGGTGACCCTTGCCGCTCCTTGATTCTCCAGCTACAGCAGCTCTGTCTGGGAACAAAATTGGTATAAATACAATAATGGATAAAATACTCTTCACAAATACATTTGTATTGTATAATATTGTAAATAAAAATGAATAATAACTGTGTGGGTGTCGAAAATTGCTCAACCAGCTTTCTTATGTCTCGCCTACGCGCGTATATTGGATTATACATAGTCATGACTGTCATACAAATAATTGCAGTAGGTCTCGAATATACATTTAGATTGCATATTACTTCGAAATAAATAAGTAAACGTTTCTCTGGTGGCAATCTACCCTTTCGCAGGTGTAAGGAGACACCAGTCTATATTTAGCCCTCTATCACAACAGGCAATCTGCCTGTGTTGACTCAGCACCGTCGCTGGTGGTCTATAAATATAGTACTTTATTTACAGTCAATGGCCTACATGTTTCTGTGGTACTTCACATGTGTCTAAAATGCAATGTCTGCTAGCATAAAAATGCAATTCTGAAGTCCATTTATATGTACGACATACGCATGTCTCAGTTTCTCTCTCTCTCTCTCTCTCTCTCCATTCCTGACTCATGTTATTGTAGACCTGTTGATGGCAACGAACACCAGCCATCTGGTAGACATAAGGGTCAAAATACCAAACATCAATACGCCTGGGGCGCCTCCACAATTATCACTAAGCTGGTTATCTATCTAGAGATCTGCCTGACTTCCATCTCTCCACGACTCACTCACTCACTGCACCCCTGCATGCCTCCCTCCCACCCACCCACCCCCAACCCCCCCTTTCAGGCTTCCGTCTGCTAGAAACACATTCACAATTTGCGTAAATATCGCATCAATTGGGCTATATGCGGTATATTCCTTGTTATATGGGACGCCTACATATGTACACGTCTTTATTATAGCATGAGAGTGCTCTAAATACAAGATTGACGTGATATTTATGGCGTAACACACCCTCTCCCCCTTTCATTCCCACCACAACTCACTCACACCTTGGTTCACGCATAGAAACTCATTGATAATGTGCGTAAATATCGCATGAATTGGTTTATATGCGGTATATATTTTGATATATGGCACGTATACATACGTACAAGTCTGTATTATAGCGTGACAGTGCTCTACGTACAAGATATACGTGATATGTATGGCGTAAACCACACTCTCAGCTCATAAATTGCCGCCAAACCTCCAACACATCTTCATTCCCGCCTAAATATTCTCTTATAATTCCCTTATATATTGCAATTTTTGGTCACTATGAGGCATATTCATTGTTATATGGGTGCCCTACACATGTATACATACTCTAAATAGCCTAAAAGGGCTCGAAAAAGGAGATATACGTGATAATACGCGGTAACCCACCCCCTCCTCCCTCTCCTTCTATCCCCTGCGCGCGTAAATATTCGGCAGGGAAATCTCGCCGCTCGATGACAATCTAGCCGCGCGGTGCCATTCGCTCCACATTTTTCAACTACGGACCGTTCCCCTACCCCCCCCAGACATTTTTTGGGGGGTCAAATATATATGGGCCGATGCACGCAAACATTCCCTACACGATGATGTACTTTTTATCGAAATTGGCAATAGGTCCCAAAATCATCATAGGTGCGCACAGTCTTACCCTGTAGAAAACCCCCTGTGCGCCGCGGAGAGGTTAACCAGCGGTCAAGATAGACTCTAGCAAAGGTGCAAGGGAAATGAGTAGAAAAGGACAGCTCTTCAAAAGGGACAGAACGATGAATAAGAAGACAAGTATCATGGAGAGAGTGGGGAGAACTATAAAAAGAGTAATGAGGAAAGGGAACAGGAGGAGAGAAAAGACGAGTCTCCTGAAGACAAACGACCTTAGGGGAGTGAAGAGAAAGAAGAAAACGTAAGTCAATCCTTTGAGCTTTAAGACTACGAAGATTCCACTGCAAAATGGACATAATAAAACAAAGCGAAAAAAGAAACTAAGAGGAGACTAAAGGACGAAAAAACAACGAAAACAGACAAAAGAAAACCATAAAAGGAGGCAAAAGCCACCGAAAATAAGAATGCACAGAAAAAGAGGAAGGACACACATAGAAGGAAAGAAATAAACACAAATAACAATAAAGGTAAAACACACACACTTATGTACAACTAAGAAAAGGTGAATGAGGATAACGTGGAGAATTAAAAGGAGGCAAAAGCCAACAAAAAAAGAAAGGGAAGAATACACACTTATGCACAACAATGAAGAGGCGGATGGGCGAACGGGGAGACAGATAAATACAAATAATGATAAAGGGAAAATACACACTTACGTACAACAATGAAGAGGTGGACGGGTTAACGGGGAGACAGAAGAGAAGGAGGCAGAGGGAAGGACCGAAAACCGGGGGGCATAGGGAGGCTTGACAGCGAAAGAGAAGAAGAAAGAGGGCCAGAGTGAGAGGAGGGAAGGGCAGAGGACGAAAGAGAGACAGAAGGAAGAGAAGAAGGTTGGGAAGGGGAAGAGACGGAAGAGGGGGGGACAGGGGAAGGAGGAGGTGGTTGAGGGGTAAGGGGCAGTGTAGAGGGGACGGGATGAATGTCAGCTGAAACGGTAAGAGGCGGGGGACGAGAAGAATCGAGAAAGTCTCGAATCTTGGGAATGGATTCAAAGGACACGTTTAAGTCAGAGGGAGGGCGAAGGCAGGAAGAAGAAGAAAGAGATGGAGAGGAAGGAGGGGTGGAGGAAGGAGGCAACCTCTTTTTCTTCTTCTCACCGGGACTCGGACTCCGGACATTACGGTGGAAGTCCCTGCGTTTAGAAGAGGAGTGGGGAGAGGGAGAACGGGAGGGACGGGAAGGAATTTTGGAAATCCGTTTGGTAGAGACAGGAGATCGGAAGGAAACGGAACCACGAGACGAGGGAGGAGGAGAAGAACTAGAGGAAGGCTTGGAATGGGGCCGCTGGCGGGTGGGGCGTTGAGCCAAACCAGAAGAAGAGGGGCGAGGGCGAGTAGAGGAAGTGGAAGGAGTGGAAACGGAAGTAGGAGTAGAAGAGTCAAGCACAGAGAAAGAGTTAGACAAAGAGATAGAAGACGAAGAGACAGTAATAGGAGTAGTGGAGACAGAAGAAACCGAAGGCGTACAAGTAAGGGAAGAAGGGACAGAGAGCGGAACAGAGGAAGGAGAGGAAGAGGAGGACGAGGACAAGGGAAGCGGAACGGAGGGAGTGGAATAAGAGACGGGAGGGTGAGAGATAAGTGCAGAAATCGGACGAGGTGAGAAGCCCAGGCGAAGAGCTTCCTTACGGGCAGTAGAGTGAGTAAGGCCTTGTTTTGCTTTAAGAATTGTAACTTCACATTCAAATTTGTAAACGGGGCAATCACGGGAATAGGCAGGATGGGAGTCTTTACAGTTGAGGCAGCAGGGGGTCGTAGACGGGCATTCATCAGCAATATGGCCAGGTTGCGCACAGTACGGGCATGTAGGGTAGTCGGGGTTGAGAGAGCGACAGTATTTCACGGGATGGCCAAAACGCCAGCAACCCTTGCACTGCTGAGGGCGGGGGAAGGGATTCTAAGACGTCGATGCGAGTACCACCGACAATAACGTGAGAAGGGAGAATATTACCATCGAACGTTATTTTAGCGATATTAGAGGGATAGCGGCGATTGTGGCGAGGTTGGATGGTGTAACAGACAATATTAATTACAACATGGTCTTGAGCAACAATGGCCTTCCCAATAAGGTCGGCGCAATCTTTGAAGTCCCGATCACCGAGTTGGATATAAGAAGGGATCAGGACAGTACCTGTGCACGAGTTCATTCTTTGGTCCTTAAAAGCAGGGATGGGAGTACCGTTGGGGTCTGCAAAGGCCGCCATAGCAGCAGCCTGACTCTCGTTCTGCACTGTAACTAGTCGGGAATGATCATGACGAGAGTGGAAAGTGACATCCTTGCCCACCTTCTGAAGGAGACTGAGGTGGAACAGAAGGTCATCTCCGGCAAGAGGGGCTGAGGCGGGGATAGAAAAGAATTTAACAAAATCGGCAGGGGCAAAGAGATCGGAGAGAGGAAGAATATAAGAACGAGGGCGAGCAGAAGAAGCAACTGAAGGAGAAGAAACTGAAGTAGATGGAACCGAAGAAGAAGGAACTGAAGAAGGAACTGAAGAAGGAGAATATGGTTCGAAAGTGACGATGTGAGATGAGGAAGCAATGGAGGAAGAAGACGAGGAAGGAAGAGTGGCAGATGCAGTAGAAGGGATAGCAAACGACGGAAGAGAAGAGGTCTGAACTGGCGGAGCGGGGAGGGAGATGGAAGAGGAAGCTGTAGAAGAAAGAGCAGGCTGAACTAATGAAGAATCGGAAAGAGAGGCGACACACTCCACGCCTACCAAAGTCGAAACCGAGGAAGGTGCCGGAGAGCGGGCAATGAGGAGAGAGTCAGAGGTTTGAGCTGGTACGGTACTAATAGGTACGGATGCGTCTAGGGCGGAAGCCCCAGAGTTGAGAAAGGTCAGGTGGAGAGTCCGTGAGATCGCGTGGGACGGGGACAGGGTGCGCCTTAGCTTATTCCGGGGTAGAGGGGTTGCATGGGGGTTGATGACCCAAGTTGTTTTTACTATTCTAATTTCGATTTGTCGGAAAACGAAAAAGGAAAGAAAAACTAACCAAGGGGGAAAAAAAGAAAGAAAAAGAAAAGAAAATCAGAAACAAAGCAAAAATAAAGAGCGTACCATAAGAGCTAACAGAGCCCCCCGTCGCGAGTCAGGAAGCTCCGACCCCCACACCGACGGCACAAACATGGGCAGGTCCTAGGGGGTTTCATCCCCATACCCTACCCCCCTAGACAAGGGGGGATAGCACCACTACGCACAGAGAGGCCTAGCTTAGGCAAAACCGCTATACTGGGACTGAGGGCAAAATGAATTGCAAACATCCCCAATCTGTACGTAATGGAGGGCAGCCGGACAGAAGCCAGGAAACCCACCAGGAAGGTAGACCGGACCCCCGGAAACTGAGACCGGGCCTCACTCATGGGCGGTCCATGGAGCGACAGCATGGGTGACCGCGCCGCCGCCCCCGGTACCAACCCCCACGTGCAGTGAGCTAGCTGCCACTGCCCCTGTAAACGGGTAGGAGTCAGAACTCCCCACTCAGTGAGGGAAGGCGTCTTGAGCCTAGCCGGCACAATTTAGTGAAAAAGGAGGATGAAACCCTCCGCAAAGCGAGGTCAAAATCGGGAACCAGAAAAACGCCGTCACCGGAAGGTCCCGCTTATCCCAATGACGACGGGGGGGTACTTCGTCCACGACGCCGCTGTAATCCCTGCTCCGAAGAGTGGATGACAGCGACCCCGCTTCGAGCCCCGCCACCACGACAAGGTGGCTCCCCAACGGCGGGGAATTCAGGGTAAAAATCTGATCTACACATCCTCTTCCCTTCCTAAAACCTCCCTGCTCGTCGCCTATCCATTTCTCCGTTCTCACTCTCACTCTCTCAATCACTACCCTACTGTATACCTTCCCTACTACGCTTCAAACACATATTCCTCGGTGGTTACCACACACTCCTCTTTCCCCTTTGCCCTTATATAGGGGGACTATTATGCCAGTCTTCCAGTCATCGGGTGCACTCCCCTTCTCCCATGCTAGTTTGCACATTTTCCATACCCATTCTATCACTATCACGGCAGGTATAAACTTGCACATATTTTTGCCAAATATGCCGGGGGGGGGTTTGGTGCGTAAATTCAAGCCCCGAAATATAAGAGTTATAATCCTTTGAGGAACTAAAACAAACAGGTAGATTGATGTGGTTGTTTTATGCAGACGATTTAGTCCTAATAGCCGACAGTATGCAAGATGCTGAGGCCAAATTCAGAGAATACATACATACATACATACATACATACAATTTTAAGACTGAGTGTTCCACACATAAGTGCAGTTTCAGTCTCTTGTCCTAATGGCGGCATTCCAGGCAACCCTGTTAAGGGCTGCTTCACTTGTCAAGTTCTTGGATTTGAGATCGGCGCGTATAGTCCGATCCCAGGTCTTCCTCGGTCCACCCCTTGGTGCAGCTCCCTCCACAATCACAGACCTGCATTTTTTCACCCAATTTTGTTCATCCATTCTCTCCACATGTCCATACCATCCCAGTCTACTTGTACGCATCACCTCGCTAATACTCTTTATACCTAAACGTCTCCTCAGCTCAACATTTGTTATTCTATCCTGTAGCCTGGCCCCACACATCCATCTCACCATTCTCATCTCATTACGCTCCATTCTGTTGACATCCTCTACTTTAACGGCCCATGTTTCTGAGGCATACGTCATTGCACTTCTAACACATGAGGCATACACCTTTCCCTTCAGGGGGAGAGGCATTCTTTTCATGGTCAGGATTGGCATCAATTCTCTGAACTTCCCCCAGCCACACCTAATTCTAGCAACAGTGGCAGCCTCGGTCCCACCACCGGCAGAGATGGTATCTCCTAGGTAACAAAACTTGTTCACCAGCTCCAAAGACTCATTTCCAAAATTCACAGCCACAGGATCATCACTTAACACAAGCTCGCCTTTGCACACTACGCACTCAAATTTCTCTATTTCTGACTTATCCTTCGGCAGGGGCCCCTTTATTCTACTACAGCGCTTACTCCCATGGTGTACCCAACATCGACAGATGCTACATTGAATTGAGTTAACGCCCACTCCCTTTCCACACACTGCACATGGGTATGCACCGCTCTTTTCCACATTGCCTCGTCTCAAACTACAATGCATAACCTTGGTTTTGTTAATATTGACTCTTAAACCCTTGCTCGCCATGCCCTCTCTCCACTCTCTGAATTTGGCTTCAGCATCCTGCATACTGTCAGCTATTAGGACTAAATCGTCTGCATAAAACAGTTCCAACGGGAGTCCGCCTCTAAAAATTCTAGACAGCGCCTCCAAGACCATAATAAAGAGGAGGGGGCTTAACACTGAACCCTGATGGACTCCAACACGGACTGCGAACTCATCACTCAGTACACCCTTCACCCTCACCGAACTTCGCGAATCCTCATACATCTTCATTATCACACGCACCAGCCACTCTTCCACACCAAGTTTCCTCATAGCCCACTGTACAACATCTCTAGGTACCCTATCAAAGGCCTTCTCCAGGTCCACAAACACAAAGTAAAGATCCCTGCCTTTTAGTAAGTATCTTTCCTGTATCTGCCTGACTATGAAGATAGCATCGGTTGTACCACGTCCTGGCATAAAACCAAACTGCATATCATCAATAGAGATGCTTTGCCTGATCAAACCCTCAAGGACTCTCTCACAGACCTTCATGATTTGGTCAAGCATTTTCAGGCCCCTATAATTTCCTCTATCTAGCGCATCCCCTTTTCCTTTGTATATATTTACTATTACACTTTTGAGCCAATCCTCTGGGATTTTCACATCTTTAATAATGGTGTTTATCAACTCAGTGACTAAGTTTACACCAATCTCCCCTGAGGCTTTTATCATCTCAGCGACAATGTCGGAGCAACCTGGAGCTTTACCGTCCTTCATTTTATTGATTGCGTCGCTCACTACAGCTGGTGCTATCAAAGGAGGGGGCCCAGATATTGGTTTTTCGATACTAAGCTGTTCCTTATCCCATTCAAACTCTACATTTAGCAATCGTTCATAGTGTACCTTCCATGCTTCTCTGATTTCATTTTCTGCATACACAATCTTCCCATTATCATCTCTAACACACTGTTCACCTATAATATCCCTACTGTCATTTTTAACTCGCCTAGCTAGGTTGAAGATCCCATTGGGATTGTCAGTGTTACACACTTGTTCGAGGACCAGGTCCTTAATGCGATTTTTAGCATTGTAAATAACTCTTTTGGCAGTTCGTTTAGCTGCCTGGTATTCCTCCCTGCTGCCACCTTTCTTCCATGCTTTGAAGCATCTCCTTTTCTCTTTCACAGCATGTTCTACCTCATCGTTCCACCACCAAGAGGTCTTATTCCTGGGGTGACCCTTTGTTTTCCCACAGACTTTGTCAGTGGCAGCGATAAGGCTATGCTTAAGAAAGTTCCATTGGCTATTTACATCGTTAGGCCTAGCTTCCTTATTTCTATTCATTTCCTCCAGTTCATTATGAAACCTATCCCTAACTTCCTTGTCCTTCAGCAGCCACACTTTCCTTTTGGGTATGTAAACCTTCTTGCGCTTAGGATCTCTGTATAAGCTCATGTCACACACAAGTAGCTTATGCTGGGGGGTACATTCTTCGCTCGGGATGACCTTTACATCTCGAACTAGTTTCCAGTCTTTCCTGTTAACCAAGAAGTAATCTATCTGGCTACTGGAGACCCCAGAGTTATATGTGATCAGGTGGCTCTGTCTTTTCTTGAACTTTGTGTTACACACAACCATGTTGAGTGCAACGCAGGACTCCAATATATATTCGCCTTCTAGATTTCTCCTTCCGTAACCAATTCCTCCATGTACCCCCTCGTATCCATCTGCAGATGCTCCCACGTGACCATTGAGGTCCCCCCCCACGATAGTTATTTCATTCTCCGAGAGGCCTGAAATGACACTGACGGTGTCATTCCAGAAGTCCTCTTTTATCTCTTTCTGTAAACCAGCCTGTGGGGCATATGCAGATATCACATTCAGAATTCTTTCACCAACTTTCAACTTCAAAACAATCAGCCTTTCACTAACTCTCGTAATCTGAAGCACACTTTCCGCCAGCTCTTCAGCCACCAGAACACCCACTCCTCCTTTCGCTTTATCAGTCTCCACACCCATCCAGTATATCCTATATCTTTTCCTCCTTCCGACAACCCACTGTACCCCATGCCTCTTCCAGAGTGTTTCCTGGGTACAGCAGACGTCCACTCGCCTCCTCTCACACATCTCAGCCACTTCATTCGCATGCAGATTCAAACTACCAACATTCACACTAGCAAGTCTGAGTTTGTGGGGGGCATTTGTCATTGTCCTGTGCGGTTTTGTTTCATCGGACTTACGTTTATTTTCTTTGATTTTAGTCATAGTTAGGTAGGTTTGGCTGGCAGATGGGCATCACCCCCCCCAGAACTCCGGCTCCAGTCTACCCCGGGACCATTCCCAGCACCATCCCCCAAGTGATTACAAGGGGGTAGGATCCAGTGGCCTCGGTACGCCCCACAGAAATAGAGAATGGAGAGAGGGCATGGCGAGCAAGGGTTTAAGAGTCAATATTAACAAAACCAAGGTTATGCATTGTAGATTGAGACGAGGCAATGTGGAAAAGAGTGGTGCATACCCATGTACAGTGTGTGGAAAGGGTGTGGGCGTTAACTCAATTCAATGTAGCATCTGTCGATGTTGGGTACACCATGGGAGTTAGCGCTGTAGTAGAATAAAGGGACCCCTGCCGAACGATAAGTCAGAAATAGAGAAATTTGAGTGCGTAGTGTGCAAAGGCGAGCTTGTGTTAAGTGATGATTCTGTGGCTGTGAATTTTGGAAATGAGTCATTGGAGCTGGTGAACAAGTTTTGTTACCCAGGAGATACCATCTCTGCCGGTGGTGGGGCCGAGGCTGCCATTGTGGCTAGAATTAGGTGGGGCTGGGGGAAGTTCAGAGAACTGCTGCCAATCCTGACCATGAAAAGAATGCCTCTCCCCCTGAAGGGAAAGGTGTATGCCTCATGTGTTATAAGTGCAATGACGTATGCCTCAGAAACATGGGCCGTTAAAGTAGAGGATGTCAACAGAATGGAACGTAATGAGATGAGAATGGTGAGATGGATGTGTGGGGCCAGGCTACAGGATAGAATAACAAATGTTGAACTGAGGAGACGTTTAGGTATAGAGTATTAGCGAGGTGATGCGTACAAGTAGACTAGGATGGTATGGACATGTGGAGAGAATGGATGAACAAAATTGGGTGAAAAAATGCAGGTCTGTGATTGTGGAGGGAGCTGCACCAAGGGGTGGACCGAGGAAGACCTGGGATCGGACTATACATGCGAATCTCAAATCCAAGAACTTGACAAGTCAAGCAGCCCTTAACAGGGTTGCCTGGAACGCCGCCATTAGGACAAGAGACTGAAACTGCATGTATGTGTGGAACACTCAGTCTTAAAATTTATGTATGTATGTATAGGCATGTGGAGAGAATGGAGGGAAACTGGGTGAATATTCTAAAAGTCATGGATATACTGTACACATAGAACAGTGTTAAGGGGCAGACCAAAAAAGACATGGAATCAAGTAAAACAAAATAGGATCTTAGTTCTGTATTAACAGACTAATTACAAAGGAAAACAAGCAACAATAGGTCATGCGACCCCTCGAGGTTACTTGCCCTCCAAAACACTGCTGTTCCAAGTATTACAGAAGCTGCATAAGAACAGCTGGGAGCCTGACCATCAGGTGAACAAAATATTAATATTACTAGCATTGAAAAGTAGTTTTACATAAAAAGCTCATAGGGATGGCCACTAAAATGTACAAGGCCTTATTTGTTTTTATTCTGCCTCTTGGAGAACTGTGGTCAGAAACATACAGGTGGACTCCTGTATGTATGTATGTATTTACTCAGGCCCATTCCCCACTTTTCCTTTAATTACATTAATGTACCTTGCCTTGTCACTGCATAAGATGAAGGTAGATTTTTTATTCTGTTTTTTTCAATAAATTAGTTTAACCAGACCACTGAGTTCCCCAAAAGAACTCTCATAGGGCTGGTCTGAAGGATTAGAACAAGATGGACAACTAATCAAGACAAGATAGATAGGGAAGGGCAGGTGAACAAATATAGGAAAGTGAAGACATCGTAGACATTTCTGGTCATGTCATCAGTTCAGCCAGACCACATGAGCTCCACAGCAGAACTCTTATAGGGCAAGGCCGAAGGATGAGGCAAGAACTGTTACACTGCAGCACCAACCAAGACATGATCAAGGGCGAAGAATGAGAGAGATTAGGACTAAGGAAGAAAAAATCACAGCAAGATGCAAAAAAATGCACTACTGAGGAGAATTGAGTCAGCTCGACCGCACCAACTACTGAAGAGACACATCAGGTCAGGAGCCAACAACCAAGCCAGGCCAACTATGAGGGCCCGATAGGGTAGCATATGATATAGGTCACCCAAAATACAACCGGATGATATAGAATAAGAACAGAAGGGGAAAAACATAGAAAGAGGAAATAAAAGCTACCAAAAATTAGTCAAGCTGATGACGAAAGTTAATGGGGAGAGGGTAATAACCCTCCCCCATCAAGCCTCAATCGCCACCCCTCCTCATGGCGACAACAAGGGTAGTACCGGCACTAGGGAGGATTTTAACCTCTACATGGTTATCACTTCATACGTGATAAATAAAATGTGAATTGTACAATGCCTCACATGCATATCGCAGCCTACGTGGTACGTAGATGGACGAACAAAAAAAAAATTCAGCCATGTCATTTCATTAAATTAACTACTCACCTGTAGATTCTTCACAAGAATTACAAAGCATAATAGCGAAAAACATATAAAATGAACACATAGCTATCAAAGGTAGTCAAAAGAGCAGCAGGTTGTTCATCCCCAAAGCTAAAGTGGGCATGATAAAGCCGGTATCACACAAGCGCATTTTCACTTAAAATTTATCCTCAACACTGGTCTTGCAGCTTATGAGGTCAACATTTAATATTTTTCTGTTACACAAATTCATCTATCATCAGTCTAGTTTCCGATACCAGTGCAAAATAATCCAGAAATGTTGCCAGAAAAATGTTTATCATCGAATGTTGACTATAAAAGCTCTTGTGTGATACCGGCTTAACAGATACACATGATGCTGACTACAGAGTAGGGGGCATGTACACTTATATACCCATATTCTCATATGGTCATATAGTCTCTTACTCTCTTTTATGTGTGTCCCTTTTTCTTGCTCGAGTGTGGTCATCTGATGGACGACTTTGGACAGCGGCTGCTTCAGTAAAAAGTCTCCACACTCACTCCACTATAACTTTTTTCTTTTCTCTCTCTCTCTCTCTCTCTCTCTCTCTACTCATTCTCCACAATCACTTGCTCTCTCTCTCTTATGCGCGTCCTTTCTTCTTCTTGCTGGACTTAAGTCCAGACATCTGCTGGGGGACCTTGCTCAGTGGCACCCTTAATATATAATCTTGGTTGGACATTCGGTAGGAAGCCCCAATAAGCTTCATCATCAGGTTCAGCCTGTGGGTCATAATAATAGTACAAAATTAGGTTATTTGTTTGTCACTATTGCTTGCAGAAAATTAATATAAGAGTATAATTATACATTATATGTTATATAACATTATCAAACAAAAGACCATAGAGAAGGACACAGCCTTGCTGTGCGCTGTATCATCTGTATGCTATAAGGGTGTGGGTACTACAAGGCAGTAACTCTAACCCTTTGTGGCATGTGTGGAATGTGTGGAGACTGGGTACTGGCCACTGGGTACATGAAGATGTGCAATAGTATGAGAGTCTGGCAAAGTGATGTGGTTATATTTACCTGTGATATATAGCGTATATACATACATACATACATACATTCAAGTTTAAAGACCGTTTTGTCCACAGAGAATGTGATTACAGTTTCACATCCTAAATGGCGGCTTTCCAGGCGACCCTGTCAAGGGCTACCTCTGTTGTCAAGTTCTTTATTTTGAGATCGGACCGGAGTACCTGATCCCATGTCATTCTAGGTCTACCCCTACGCCCAGCTCCCCCCCAAAGTTCACAGTCCGGCATTTCTTCACCCAGCAGTGACATCCATTCTCTCCACGTGTCCAAACCAACCAAGTCGGCTCGTGCGCATCAGTTCACTGACACTCCTAATGCCCTGACGCCTTCTTAATTCCTAACTCGATACCCAATCCATGAGGTTAACCACACATATCTATCTCACCAGTATCTTCCCATTCCGTTCCATTCTATTGATATCCTCCGCTTTAAACGGCCACGTCTACGAGGCATAGGTCATCGCACTCCTAACACACGAGGCATACACCTTCCCAACACATACAGTAAATTATACCCATAAAAATGCATAAACTCATATAAATGCATATTCGGTGAGAGTGTACATGCCATTATTTTTCACAAGGCCTAGTTAATTTTCAATAGTTATCAACGTGACTGTATTGGTTATTTTCCCGGCTCAATATTTTCCAAGTGATTTCTATGCCCAATAGAAACAGATCCTAAACTAACATCTTTTAAAGTCATATACAGTATCACCCCCTTCCCCCTATTCTGATTAAACAGGACTAAAAGTAGGCACTGTGCATATTGCAGTCTAGCTTCGTACAGGAATAAGCAGTAATAATCTATCTATCTATATACTCAGGCACATACAGTGCACTCCCAGTATTCGTGCCTAGGTCGTACCGGCCCCCTTCCATGTATACGTGGGCACTAATTAACATAGGCTTCAATGGGAAATCGACTTAGGTCGAATCAGGCTCACCCATCTTAGACCCTCATTTTCCCCAAAATACATTCAATAAATACATATTATTTGAGAATACTTATAAATACTTATTATGAGGAGATTACTTACCACACAGACTTTATTTGAAATCAGTCATATATAGCCTAGCCTAACTCATCGGCATAATTTTGCTGCTTTTGTCCGACACGGCGTCGGTAAGCTCTCTGCTTTGATGGTCCCGGGCATTTAACTCCTTCATTATTACCACCAGGCCCACTGTCCCTATCACTGAATGGACTAAAGGCCTTAATAAACGCAGGAGATACGAGGTTCAGGCAGAAAAAAGCTTATAAATAGGTATTTTTCCAACACAATGGTGGCTTTGATGGGTGGGCTGTGAGCTGCAAGATGGCCGACCAAAACAAGAATCGGGATGATCTAGATAGATCATTACCACCAGGCCCACTGTCCCTATCACTGATGCACTAAAGGCCCTGATAAACACGGGAGATACAACATTCGGGCAGAATAAAAGCTTGTAAACAGGTAGTTTTCCAACACAATGGTGTCTTTGGTGAGTAGGCTGTGAGATGCAAATTGGCCCACCAAAACAAGAATTGGGATGCGCATCTGCCCGCCCGATTCAAATTCGTGAATAGCTGATATTTTGTGGGGTTTTTTACGCGGATAACGAGTAACAGGATATTATGGGGTGTCCGCGGATAACGAGTTTCACGAATACTGTACTTGGAACGCGGATAACGGGAGTGCACTGTATCCCATTTGCTTTCTTTTTTTTTTTTTTTTAGCTAGGGGCGGCTGACTTCTACCTACCTATGTTCACCTATGTGGAGTTCGCCACTCTTGCTAGTGACACCGAGGAGCGCACCACCCTTCGAAAATAAATAAATAAAAAATAAATAAATTAATAATACTGTATATATAATATACAGGTATAGTACTGTATACATAAAATATAATCACACAAATCTAAGTCGCCCAGAGACCAGGGATCACTCAGGGCACTCCCCTGACCCCCAACCTCCCGGAAAAGTTCCTTTCTCAGTAGGCAGACATGCAGCGGAGCAAATCACAGTGCCCGCCCACCATGCATCCAGTCGTACCCTTCATATATACCGGCTCCCCGGACCAGGCGCCTGATTGACTTTTATCTAGTTCAACTGGTGCCCGACCCCCTCTCCCAACCGACCGCGTTTTCACTCGTCTATTCCACTAGCATTCTCCATTCATTCCGATTTATTACCACTTCTCTTGCCTGATCTATAGTCATTTCACTATCTCCCAATGCTTGTACTACATCTCAATAGAGGTCTTCCTACCCCTCTACCTCCCCTTGTATCTAACTCACGCATTCTCTTCGTAAGCCTTTCATCTTTCATTCACTCAACATGTCCACACCAGCAGTCCAGCACAGCACCCTTCTGTCCACTCTGGCCAACAAATGTTCCTGCTGCCCCACTATCCTATGTATCTCTTCATTCATTAATCTGTCTCTACGAGTCACTCCACACATACTGTACTCATAAAGCAGATTATCTCCAGCACATCCAGCTTTCTTTTCTCCTTTGCCTTCAGAACCCATGTTTCAACCCCATACATCACTGTTGGTACAACTGTCCCTTGATACATTGCACTTTTAGCTTTCATTCCAAGATTTCTCACCTTCCACATACTGTACTCCCCATTGCTCCGAAAACTTTCCTTCCACCACATACTCTATTTTAACTCTATTTCCATACCTCCGTTCCTGTTTATCATTCCTCCTATATATTTAAAACACTCCACTTGTTCCAGTATTTCCCCATCCAGCCGTGCATCTAGATTCACTCTACGAGCACCTCTATTACACACCATTACTTTACTTTTATTGATGTTCACCCTCAGCTTCCTCCTCCCACAAACTACACCAAACTCTGACTACTCGCTGCACTTTCTCCTCAGAATCCGCCACCAACGCTGTCATCAGCAAATAGCAACTGGTTCAGCTCCCAATCTCTACCATTCTTTCCTACTAAACCCAATCCTCTAATCAAATATTAAAATAAAATTGTAGGAGCTAAAAAACAAATTAATTAAAGCCACGAACATACGCCCAAAGTCCCCCTCAGTTTGTCCTACGAAATCACTGTACAGTATTTCCAAAGTTCCCCATACCTGTCCGAAGTCACCCAATTTTCGGCAGACATCTGACATAATTTTGGATAAGGATAGCTATCTTATTAGGCTATAAGGGTTGATTTTGGATGGCTTTCTGGATTTAGGAGCATAATCACCACACACCACTTGACATAGTTAAATCTGAATATTTTGTTTACGGTCAGGATAAATTGTAAAAATTAACTTTGAAATTGTTTGAAGCGACACGTTTTTACAGTGTAGGCCTACAGTAAAGTATTTGAAACCGATTATAACTTCGAGCCTAGTATCTCACTTTTTCACATTTAAAATATACAGTACAGTACTCTACAAAAGGCTGTTATTCGACCAATGCAGGTTCCACTTTAACAGTGTTTTAAAGTTTGTAACTTAAAATCAGGAACAATAATTTTGAAGCATAAAAAAACATTGTACTCAAATACTATAAAAATTACTATTAAATTGCGAGCCAGCATTGTATGGAGAAATCCGGCTTCGCCGGAGAAATTTTTCTATCGAAAAATTTACAAATTTAGCTTGCTGACAAAACAAAATATATATATGCTGGCTCGCTACTACTCGCCAAGAAAATATTGACACCTGGGTAGGGGTAAACGTCTTAAAACAGTAGGCTGAATGGGGCCGAATGGATACAAGCCAGGGAAAGAGAGAAAAGCCGGTGACCCCCCTTAACACAGCTAGGATTCCGTCAAATGAACTAAAGGGATAATATTACCGACCGATCTCTGGTGAGTGGCAGTGACTGAAGCAGGAGACCGGAGAGAAGCTCGTACTTGTTGGAGATGAAGGCCAGAATCAGCGCCATGCACACTATTCGGTCCTCGGACTCATTGGATCGGATCCTGGAAATGCCAATAATATCACATGAAGAACATTAGATATGCAAACAAGATTTTGGCTATTTATATAGGTAGAATAATTCAATTTTGGCAAATTACTCTTATCTCCCATTCATTAGATTCGGTCCTGGAAATATCATACACCAGGATTTTAACCCTCTGAGTCCAGATGCCCTTCCTGAAGCCAATAGCAGACTTGTGAAGCCTAAGGGCTATTATATGGCTTAAAACCACTTAAAACCGCACTAGAGAAAGTTTTGTTGTCTTCGCGGGTGGCCCGTATAACCAAAAAGAACAAGAACAAGACCAAGAACACAGCCAGCCAGTCATGTGAATCCTGCCTTCAAGCAAGCCTTACGAATGCTTGTATTGACTTTCGCGAGTCCCAAACAATGCATGAAAGCAGATGACAGTGACTTAGGAATGGTTACAATGGTGAAATAAATAAAGGGGGCTAGGAATCCTCTTCCCCTTATATTTTCCTACTTGACGAGACAGAGAAATGGGCAAGGGAACGCAAAACTGGTCTCGGACCAGGAATAGGAACTTTAAATGTTGTTTCTGTTCGGGCTTTGTCTCGTGTCGGCCACCCCCAACAATGGGGTATGTGCCTGAGTACAGTATATACATACATACATACAATACTTATAATGTAAAACTTGCAAAATAAACAAACCAAAACTTAGAAAAACAGAGTAAAAAGACAAAAGAACTTATCAAAATCGCTATGTGGAAACAACACTTTAGCAAAATAATATTATAAATAAAAGAACACAATCCACCACATAGGGTGTACATTACTACATGAGCAAGCTAATCTGTTTCCCAAGCAAACTAATCCCACATGTAACAACGCACTATCGTTATCTTCAAGGAATGAGTCAATTTTGGACCAGTCCAAATATGATACACTATGTCAACTTTGTAAAACAGCACGAAAAAACACATGCAAGCAGATTTTTGTTTAGATATTTTGCATAGATTTTTTTTTTTTTATAAAATTAGTTTAACCAGACCACTGAGTTCCACAAAAGAACTCTCATAGGGCTGGCCCGAAGGATCAGATCAAGATGGACAACTAATCAAGTCAAGATAGATAGGGAAGGGCAGGAGGTGAAAAAATCTAGGAAGGCAAAGACACACAGACATTTCTCGCCATTTCATCAGTACAGCCGGACCACATGAGCTCCACAACAGAGCTCTTATAGGGCAGGTCCGAAGGATGAGGCAAGAACTGCAACACTGCAGCACCAACCAAGAAGTGATCAAGGGCGAAGAATGAAAGATCAGGACTAAAGTAGAAAAAACTCACAGCGAGATGCAAAAAATGCATTACCGAAAAGAATCAAGTGAGGTCAGCCACATCAGCAACCGAAGAGACAAATCAGGTCAGGAGTCTACTACCTAGCCAGGCAAGGGAGACATGAGATATAGGCTGCCCGAGGACAACCAAATGGGACAGAATAAGAATAGAAGGGGAAAAACATAGAAAGAAGAATACAAAACTACTCAAAATTAGTCAAGCTGATGACAAAAGCTCGAGGGGAGAGGGAGGGAAATAACCCTAACCCTCCCCCATCAAGCCCCAGTCGCCGGCCACGAAGCCCCCAAACTGCGCCAAGGAGAGTAGTGCCTTGGGGGAATAGGAGATATCAAACATTGATACTTTTAACCAGTCCAAATTTACCAAGTTCCACAGTACTACAGCCATATCCTGCCAGCTTTATTAAGGGGGGTCACAGGCTTTTTTGTTTATCTTTCTCTCCTTTTCTCTCTTTCCCTGGCTTGTATCCATTCGGCCCCATTCAGCCAACTGTTTTAAGACGTTTATCCCTATCTAGGTGTCAATTTCTTCCTGGCGAGCGATAGCGAGCCAGCATTGTATGAAGAAATCCGGCTTTGCCGGAGAAGTTTTTCTATTGAAATATGTACAAATTTAGCTTGGGCAGGTGCCCAACCCCAAAAAGGGTTGAAATAGGGGAGCTATCCCCCCGCCAAAGGCGGCTTTCTAGGGCCTTTCCTAGCTGATGCCGAGAGGATTGGGTTCTAGTCATGTGGTGATGGGCTGGTCTATCGGCTCCCGGACGGATTGCCGACGGACATTTGGCCGAACGGACATTTGGCCGACAGACCCTAACCTAACCTAACCTAACCTAACCTAACCTAACCTAACCTAACCTAACCTAACCTAACCTAACCTAACTTAACCTAACCGTTCGGCCAAATGTCCGTCGGCAATCCGTCCGGCCACGGGTCTATCAGAGTGAGAACTGAGCAATCTCTGCCATACCCATAGCTTACTCTGACTGTTCCTTTTACATATATATTTTCTAGATCTCAAGTGACGGCGTCTCTTCCGTGGATTGACCTCCCAATCTACCAAGATTGGAAGTCAAAGCGTCACATTTTTCCCTTGCCCCTCAACTTTCTCTTCATAATTGCAGAGGGGCTCAGGGCCCTGGGTGAGGCTTTGGTTTCCCGGGCGTTTCCGCACCCTCCTCAGCTACCCGCCATGGAGTGGCTTCGGTCACCCAGGCTTTATTGTGGTCGGCGGGTAGGGTTCTGTGGGGGCGCTCGGTTATGGCCTTGGCCTTGCTCGGGGCCTTGGGGCTGTTCGGCCAGGCAGCATGGGGAACAACAACAAAACAAATATATATGGTGGCTCGCTACCGCTCGCCAGGAAAATATTGACACCTGGATGGGGGTAAACGTCTTAAAACAGTAGGCTGAATGGGGCCGAATGGATACAAGCCAAAGAGAGAGGGAGATCAAGAGAAAACAAAAGCGAGGTGGGCCCCCTTAATCATGAATGAAGTGCAGGTTGAATGTAAGTATCCATTTTGAGTGGCTATGGTTGTGTGTGTAATACCAGCTCCACATGCTGAACAGGTGCAAGCATTCACATACAGTATATACTGTAGATCAATCACACAAGCAAGTTTTTTATTTATTTATTTTTATTTATAAATTATTATTTTGCTTAAGCGTTGTTTCCACATATCGATTTTGATTAGTTGTTGTCTTTTTACTGTGTTCGTCCAAGTTTTGGTTTGATTATTTTGCAAGTTTTACATTATAAAATAACATGTATCCGAGCCTTGAAAACGCTACAGTTTATTATACTATTGTAATGGTTTTCTGCACGTTTATTCCTACATTAAGTACGACTGTATACGATTAGGAACTCTAAGATACAAAAAACATCTATAATGAAAGAGTACATTGTCATGTAGTAGACTCAATTCAAATGCAAAACTTGCAAACTAAACAAACCAAAATTGGGACAAGGACAATATAAAGTCAAATTAAATTATCAAAATCGCTATGTGGAAACAATGCTTACTAAAATGAAAATTATTAAATAAAAGAACACAATCCACCACATAGGGTGTACATAACTACATGAGCAAGTTAATTTCAAATACTTTTTGGTTTGGATACTGTGGCTCCCATACATGCGCTGCTAAAGTGCTCGTGAGACACCGGTTTAACCCCTTCACTCCCGGGAATATACTGTATGTTATTTTATTTCAGCTATAGGCCTATGTAGTTGAATTTATGCAGCTTAGGAATGATCTGTAGTAGTTACAAGGGTTAAATGAGAGTCTGTAGCCTCTTAATTGCTACATGTCTGTCCTAAGCTGTTAAAATCGTCTAATAATTGCCGGAATATAATGAAAAGGACCTCACCGGTACAGTAGGGGTTAAATGAAAACTAAATGGTTATATTCCTCACTTGAAGGCCCCGCCCTTGGTATACTCCCGGAACAAGTGCTTCTTGATGAACGGCGGACAGTCCTTCATGGAGTCCTTGTGGGACAACTCTCCCCCCTTGAGTCGTAGGAAGCACAGGAGGTGGTGTATGTAGAGGGCCAAGCAACACAGTCTCAGCTGGTTCTCACCCTCCAGCTCCAGTTTACAGCTGGTCAGTAAGTTGATCACCAGGAGAGAGTAACTGGAAGAGGAAGAGAATGTACAGGTCTCCGTCCATTTACGATTGAGTTACGTTCCTGAAAACCCGATCTTAAATAGGAAAATTGTATAGCAAACATTTTACCACCTAAAATTACTCAACAACATCAAATACTTAATTGATTCACTTATATTTCTGGTCTCAAAAGGGAGGGAGAGATAAGAGGCTGTGGTGTGTGTCGTCCTCCTTCCCCTCACTCCTGCACTTCGCGCTACTGAAGGGTGCTTGGGCAGTTGTGTGGGGCTCTGGGGCTGGCATGGGAGCGAAAGGGAGTGCACGTTGTGCACGAGAAACACATCGTGCATGTGTATGTGCACCCCAGGCAGGCACGTGGCAGTGGTGTTGCAGAGTATTGTGTTGTCCTCCAAACCACAACCGATTTCCCCCTCGCAGTCCTCCACCCACGTTCGTCCTCCTTCTCTCACCTCGCCCCTCTTATGGCCATCGCCGGACAGAGCAGTACATCTCTCCTCCATGGCTGTCGGGTAACTGATATGTCTGGGAGATTCGTGTCTTGTCGAACCTTGAGTTGCCAAGTATCACTATGCACCCATCCAAGTATGGGGGCTGTGATCACACTGCTACGATTTTTATGAGCCTGTTAATTTTGTGTCTAAGGGTAGGATACCCACAGCCCACTATATAGGACTTTTGAAAGGCTACTAACAGTTTAGAGGTTAACAGTTTTATAAATTCTTCTATCTCCCTTACCAATGAACAGAAATAAGTGTTGTCTGATCTCAATTTATCCTGTGCTTCATTTCGTATTTTATGGTCTTGAGAAAAAATTTTGTATGGACTCTTATGTCATTTTGCTTATTTGTGCTGGGAGGATATAATCTTTTTTCCATTCCATTGTATTGGAAATTAATCACACAATCACATCAAACAACACTTTTATCTTTTCATAAATAAGGGAGATACGAGAAATTATAAAACTGTTAAATACTGTTACAGTACTGTACTGTACTGGTAAATACTATACTGTAAGGTAAAGTCTACGAGGCTTTTATTGTTAATATTATAAATACATAAAATAATATTTTTGTGTAGTATAAAAATACAGATCGGTAAAAGGGTCGATTTACGAAAGGGGTGTCCACCGTAAGTAATTTTCCCCATAAGATATGTTATTTCTAATTCACGAATTCCTAATAAGCAAAGTCTTGTATCGTCCATAAACTCTTGAATTACGAGGACGGACTGTTGATGATGTTATTCAATGGCCAGAGCAATACGAATTCGTATACATTTTCCTGTATTCCCTCTCGTACTCAATCCAGTCCCAAATCAACTATGCCTGGGTTTGATACCTTGCCTTTACCGTAATACAAACTACTACATCTGGATAGCGCTTCTCGAAGAGCTCCTCAGCGTCCTCCTGGAGGTATGACAGGAAGGAGTCCGGTGCAAGGTCTGCCAGTGGGTATACATCCTGAATTCTATCAGCCTAATGCAGTGGGGGAAAAAAAGAAGTTAATAATTCTATAGCCGGATATATTTTAGCTGACGATACAAATTGAATCCGTTAACAACTAGGCTATGTGTATGTGCTAAGAATCTCGGTGTGATCTTTGACTCAAAATTAAGTTGTAAAACACAAATTGATCAAACAGCCAAAACTTGCAACTACCAGACCTACTGAGGAGTGTACCTCTCCATTGCAGGGAGGAAGTATGGAGAGAACAGGTTAATGATGAGTATGTTAAAAAAAAGAGTTACAGGGTGGCAGTATTGAGAAGGAAAACAGGTTAAGGGAGGTGACCTGCTTTTTTTTCACTCCTTCTCTCTCTTTCCCTGGTTTGTATCCATTTGGCTTCATTCAGCCTACTGTTTTAAGACGTTTATCCCCATCCAGGTGTCGGTTTCTTCCTGGCGAGCGATAGCGAGCCAGCATTGGTATGGAGAAATCCGGCTTCGCCGGAGAAATTTTGTTATCGAAAAATTTACAAATTGAGCCTGCTGTCAAAAACATTTAAAACAAAAGTATACTGAAAATATTAACACCCGAATCGGGATAAAAGTCTTAAAACAGTAGGCTGAATGGGGCCGAATGGATACAACCCAGAGAGAGAGAAAAAAAGGAGGTGGGCCCCCTTAATGATAAAAAATAACTGTGTAAAAATAATTATAATTGACAGGAGTGTACAGTACATCTCTGTTGCAGGGTGGGAGTAAGGAGAGGAGAGCATCTTCCCGCCTTCCGGACCAGGAACCAGGATTCTCCACCTTGGAACTCCCGGCCACAGCTTGATCAATGGCCTCCGTCATGTTCTCTGCATCAACCTGCAATTATCAATTATGTAAAACTTGCAAAATAAACAAACCAAACTTGGATGAACACAGTAAAAAGACAAAACAACTTATCAAAATCGCTACCGGTATGTGGAAACAACGCTTAACACATCAGACCCGGAAGGGCTCTGAGGCACCCATAAAAAACACACCCTGAGCTACCCGGAAGGGCTCTGAGGCACTCATGAGCTCAAAGCCTGTAAGCTTGGTGTGCGAGGCGTCCGTCCGACGCATGTAAACAACAGCCGGCTGGACCGACGTCGCACATCTCCGACCACAAGAAGGAGTGCGTCGCTTGTTCGTGTGTGACTGTATGTTATTGTTAAGTATCGAAAAGTAGTGTAAAGTGGCTGTTTTTGCCATAAAGTTTTCTCCAATGAAATCATCATCACAACTGAACCAGTTGACTTAGAGAACTCTACTTAACGCCATTCTACAGGTACGAAACACATCTAAGCTTGGGAATGCGGAAGCAAGCAAAATAACAAAGATGTGGTAGCCTAGGCGTAGAAGTTTTTCGGCCAAAACCCCCGGGTTTCGGGGAATATATACGGAATACATAGCCGGGGCTGGAGGGTTAAGCAAAATAATAAAGTATAAATAAAAGAAAACAATCCACTAATTTGTTTTAGCTTGCTGTTTGCCCCCTAGAACCCCTTCAAGCTAAGACACCTCCAGACCCCTCTTCAAGCTAAAAATACACCCAAGCTAAATTTGTATATATATTTGTTAATGTCCCGACCAAGGGCTGGTATCTCCTAAAATGCATGCTCGCCTGAAATGGGCAAAACAGTTTTAAAATAGTATGTTCTCTGTCAATGTAGAGAGTTCGAAATAAATTATAAATTTTGTTTATATTATACATTGGCTGTGTGTGACGTCACTTTGGACCTCCCGTTTCACTCCATTAGTTTGGAGATTTTAAGATGTATCACACCATTTGTTTGGTGATAATAAATTAATAAGATGCTGCACCCCATCAGGGGTCAATTTTTTTTTCTGGATGAGGGCTAGCGAGCCTGTAAGTTTGGCCAGGACATTTTTCTACCAAAAAATGTACAAATTTGGCGGGGTTCATGAAAATTGGTTCATAACTAGGGTAAAACGGGATAATTTTGTCGTGAACGGTGGTTTTCTAAATACAAACCGCCGTATATGGAATTTTGACATTTCTATTGTTGTAGGCCTATCATACATTCAACCTTTCTGTAAAAGAATTGTCTATCTACAGTATATATATACTCTGGCACATACCCCATTTTTTTGTTCTTATTGGGGGTGACCGACTACCAATAATTGGCGGCACACAATGGCGGAAGGCGGACGCAAGTTTTGAGGCTCCGGCATATGTTGTGGGATGGACAAGTAATTCACGGAATATCAAGTGCATACGGGGCTAGCAAGAAGAGGAAGGATTTAGTGAAGTGTTTGGAGGATATATTGGTATGGTGGAGGGGTGATATATAGTGTAATAAGAGTGTGTAGTGACGGGACAGCGGTAGTGTTGGAGTTGTTGAGTTTGTAAACAAACATAGCGGAGGGAATTTCGGGTATGACGGAGGCGGAAGGAAGGTTACAACGTTTTCGAGGATTTAAGAGCACAGATAAGAAGTTAGAATAGGTTAGTATTGTTGTGAAGGATTTGGAAAAGTGGATGAGTGATACGGAGAAATGGAAGGGGATATTGGCGAGAAAGTTAAGGCACTGTGTGTAATGTGTGGTGTGACAGGTGGGGAAGGGAATAGGCCTAGCGAAGGAAGTGAATGCAGGCCTATTTCGGCAGTTAATGATAGCCTAGAGATGGTATTGAAAAGGGTAGATGAACTGGGAGCAGAGAATATGGCATTGAAGGAGCAGCTGAAGGAATACGAAGGACATTTCACGGAAGTAAAGGACTCGACTGCATGGACGGTGGTAGGTAAACAAAAAGTCAAGGATTTGGAGGATATTATGAAAGAGCAAAAGGAAGAAATGAATATGACCAAAAAAAGTTTTGAGAGTGCAGTTGTAGGGGTCATGAAGAACAAGGAGAGTGTCGTGAGGGAGGCCATGGACAGGGATAGGGGTGTAATCTTGTATGGAGATATAGACTCATACAAATGATAATGGAGTGAGAAAAGTGAGGGATATGGAGAAAGTGAAGGAGGTCATGAAAGGTGTGGATGAGGACGAATATGGATGGGAAGGGCAGGTGGAGGAGGTCAGTAGGATAGGTATATATAAAAGGGGAGAGATGAGACCTATAAGGGTACAGTTTAAAACTAGGGCAGTGGCAGAGACTGTGACAAATTTTAGTTGGAGGCTAAATACAAATGATAAACTGAAACACATAAGACTAAAGAAGGATTTGAGTATAGAACAAAGGAAAAAAATTAAGGAATTACAAGAAAAGGCTGATGAAAATAATGGAAAGTTGGGTGAGGAGGATAAGAGAAATTTTTACTGGAGAGTGAGGGACGGAAAAGTGAGGAAGTGGTTTATAAGAGTAGAAGGGAGGGGGAGATCAGGGAGGGAAGAGAATGTGATGGGAGTTGTGACGGAGGAGGAGAACGGGGTGGAGGTGTCACAGGGAGAGACGTCACAGGGAGAGACAGGAGACAAAGTGACAGACCCAGTAGTGCTAACGGGGGAGTAGGGTACGGACTGGAGGATCGGGATGGTAGATGGATTAAGGATTATGTTTAGTAATGTGGATGTGTTTACCCAGGACAAGAAAAGAGAACTGATATGTAGGTTGCAGGATGAAGAGGAGAAACCTGATGTCATAGCCCTACAGGAAGTAAGACCAAAAAATGCTAGAATTGAAAGGGAACTGGTGGAATATAGTTTGGAGGGTTTTGAGTTATATGAGAGAAATGCTATTAGAGCAGAGGTCGGAAGAGGACTGTTTATTTATGTAAGAAAAGAGCTCAAGGTTAATGAGGTGGATATGAGACAGCAGTATTGTGAGTATTTGTGTATTGAAGTAAAATGTGCAAGAGGATCAATTCTAATTGCCTCTATATATAGAAGCCCAAATAATAGCAGGGGAGAGGATGATAACCTACTGAAAGCTATGGAGGAAATAGATAATAGAGAGAACAAATATAAGATTTTGATTGGAGATTTCAATTTGCCAGGGATCAACTGGGCAAATTGTACTACTCCAGCGGGACAGGGTAGCCTGGAAAATAAGTTTATAGAGAAAGTGAGAGATTGTTTTGTAACGCAACATATTGAAGAGATGACAAGATATAGAGATGGGACGCAGGGGAGTGTACTTGATTTGATTTTTAGCAATGAAGAGGATATAGTAGAACATGTTAATGTGGATAGCCCTATAGGTCGTAGTGACCCATGCCTGTATAAGCTTTAGTTGTAACATTAAATCAGAGAGGGATAATAGAAGCAATAGAAAAATATACATGTATGATAGAGCAGATTATGAGCTGTTGAGACGGTGTTTGGACATTGACTGGGGGGAATACTTGAACGGTGAAGATGCTGAAGGAATGTGGAGGAAAATTAGAGTCAAACTGGAGAATGCTGTATCCAAAAGTGTACCAGTAAGGGAATATAAGGATAAAACAAAATTGAGGAAAAGAACGAACCCAGAATTGCCAATGAAAAGAAAACTTTGGACATTGATTAGAAGAAAGAAACGATTGTGGGAAAGATTAAAATTGTTAAAAAAGAACAGAGGATCTAGTATAGAAGCTAAAGAAGTGGATCTGGAACGCAGACAAATAAATAATAAAATAAGGTGGGAAACAAGGAGGGGGGTGAAGGAGAGGGAGAGAGAGATTGCTAGAAATGTGAAGGATAATCCAAAAATATTCTGGAAGTACATTCAGGAAAAGTTTACAAGAAGAGTAGGGATCCCAGAGCTGGTAGGGGGGTTGAATGATGAGAGTAGAGCGGAGACTGATAAGGAGAAAGCAGAGGTGCTGGGGAAATACTTTGGGGGGGTACTAACAGTGGAGTCGGATGATGCAGTGCCTACTATTACCATCAAACAGGCACTGGCACTAGAAATAATAGAGTTTTCCCATGCTAGAATAAGAAGGGCTATAGAAAAAATGAACAGAAGTAAGTCACCGGGACCGGATGGGATACACCCAAGAATCATAAAGGAAGGAGGTGAGATGTTAGTAGAGCCATTGAAAATGTTATTTGAGGTATCGCTTAATACACGACAAATCCCGATGGACTGGAGAGAGGCGAACATAACAGCTATATTTAAGAAGGGAAAGAGAAATGACCCAGGGAATTATAGACCAGTCAGTTTGACAAGTGTTGTGTGTAAACTAATGGAAACGGTAATTAGAGAAGGAATAATGGATCATATGAAGTCAAACCAACTTTTCAGTGGGAGACAGTTCGGATTCTGGCAGGGGAGGTCGACGGTACTACAGCTAATTAAGGTGGTAGATGATTGGATGCAAATTCTAGAAGATGGTGATGTAATAGATGTGGTATATTGCGATTTTATGAAGGCATTCGATAAGGTCCCACATAAAAGGTTAATAGAGAAAGTTAGAAGCTATAATATAGGGGAGAAATGTGTGAAATGGATAGAAGCCTTCCTGAAAGATCGGAGACAGAGGGTACTGGTGAATGGAATAGGCTCGGGGTGGAGGGAAATTACAAGTGGGGTACCTCAGGGATCTGTGTTAGGACCAATGCTGTTCGTTATATTTATCAACGACTTACCTGAAGTTATAACTAATGGAAGTGAGGTATACCTGTATGCGGATGACACTAAGCTGTATAGAAGAGTGAGGAGTAAGGAAGATGTGGGTTTGCTTCAAGGAGATGTGGAGGGCATGAAGGGATGGTCTGAGCATTGGTTAATGCCTTTTCATCCAAAAAAATGCAAGTACATGCGGATTGGGACAAGCAAGATAGACAAGGTAGGATACAGTATGTATGAAGCGATGGAGGAAGTGAATGCAGAAAAGGATATAGGAGTAGTGATAGACAATAAGTTAAATTTCTCAGAACATTTAGCGGAAAAGATAAACAAAGCCAATAGAATTGTAGGGCTGATAAGGAGGACATTTGTGTCACTTGACGAAGAAATCTTCAGGAATCTCTATACAGCGCTGGTTAGGCCGCACCTGGAATATGCGAACCAGGTGTGGGCTCCATATATGGTAAAGGATATAGAAGCAGTGGAGAAGGTGCAGAGGAGAGCTAGCAAGCTGGTACCAACGTTGAAGAACGCGGGCTATGAGCAGAGGTTGAGGACACTGGGGCTTCCGACACTGGCATATCGGAGAAAGAGAGGGGATATGATAGAGACTTTTAAGATAGTGTCAGGAAAGTACGATGAGGATGTGTGTGAGGGTATCTTCTTGATGCGGGAGGGAACAAGAACGAGAGGACACTCTAAGAAAATTTACAAAGAAAGAAATAGGCTTGAGAAGGCAAAGAACTCATTTTGTGATAGAGTGGTAAATGAGTGGAACGCACTGCCCCAGTATGTAGTCGATTCCGAATCAATAAGGGAGTTTGAGAGTAATCTTGATAAAGCATGGGGAAGACAAGATTTGAAGTTTGATTATAAAACAAAAATACAGAATAGTAAAAATTTTGCGTCTGCTACCGCCGCCGCCAACACCGTGAACGACCACAGCAGTGCAAGTACTGGTACTGAGCTGGATACACAGGCCTAGTTTGCCTTTTTCCAGAGGATCTACTGTAAGAAAGAAACTGTAAGAATAATAGTTTTTGTCAAAAAATCAGATATACATAGAGGAAATCAATTTGTGGCCACACCCTTGAGGATTAGGGCATCTGGCTAATTTACAATAACTCACTTGATATTGTTTTTTCCTGTTGACTGCCTGCCGAGCCTTCTTACTGCCGAACCTCTGAGCGACAGTCTCCTGTTTGTCCAGGTACGTGGTGGCATCCAGTTTTACTCTTGAGGGGTTGGTGCGGGGGACTAGTTTGGCAACCGAGGGGATCACAGGACGCAGACAGTAGCTGGAAGTCTCAACCAGTTTCATCTTGCCTGGAGCAGAGAAATACAACATTACAAAGATCCCCTTGTATTTCAATTAACCCTTTCTGTACCGGCGACATCGTTTTCATTCAATTCTGGCAACTATTAGACGATTTTATAGTTTAAAATGGGTAACCAGCAATTAAGAACCTTCGAACTATCTCACTTAACCCTTTTTAATACCACAGATCCTTCTTTAACTACATAAAATTGTATAAATATAGCTACAATAAAATAAAAGAAGTCGCCGGTACAGAAGGGGTGAACCTGTGGTGAAGGGGGAGGCCTTGGAGGCCGAAGGAATCATGGATATGCAGGACCGAGACTGGAGCTGGAAGTCTTGACCAGCCTAATCTTACCTGGTGTACATACATACATACATAACATTTTAAGACTGAGTGTTCCACACATAAGTGCAGTTTCAGTCTCTTGTCCTAATGGCGGCGTTCCAGGCAACCCTGTTAAGGGCTGCTTCACTTGTCAAGTTCTTGGATTTGAGATCGGCGCGTATAGTCCGATCCCAGGTCTTCCTCGGTCCACCCCTTGGTGCAGCTCCCTCCACAATCACAGACCTGCATTTTTTCACCCAATTTTGTTCATCCATTCTCTCCACATGTCCATACCATCCCAGTCTACTTGTACGCATCACCTCGCTAATACTCTTTATACCTAAACGTCTCCTCAGCTCAACATTTGTTATTCTATCCTGTAGCCTGGCCCCACACATCCATCTCACCATTCTCATCTCATTACGCTCCATTCTGTTGACATCCTCTACTTTAACGGCCCATGTTTCTGAGGCATACGTCATTGCACTTCTAACACATGAGGCATACACCTTTCCCTTCAGGGGGAGAGGCATTCTTTTCATGGTCAGGATTGGCATCAATGTGGAGATATGGTATTGACTAAAAAAAACACACACACAAGTTTTGTCCAGGATTCTTAAAACAGTGATGATTGAATAAATATCCAAGTCAAAGATAGTGCCAGCGAAAATGATCGAGATTTGTTTATTTCTCTCTCACACACCTGTAGTTTTATGCCTGTGCAATTTACAGTTATGGTCAATAATCTCTCTTTCTCTCATGGTCATACCTTAAGCCTTATACAGTATATCCCTAGTGTAACATTATGAACTTTGGGGCTCTATAATCTCTCACATTAAAAATATCTATACTAGTTATATGCCAGTCCTTTTCTTTGCTTCCCCTTCTTCTATCGTTGACGACTGGACTACTCTATATAATTGATGGAGGGTGGATGTGGACGGCGTTCCCTTCCACCCGTCTAACTGGAGTACCTGACGTGCACGCATGAGGGGAACCTTTTATCGTCAAATCTCGCTCTCTGTGCTGGACCCGAAGCTGACGAGTTGACCGTCTATAAGCACAGGGGGTAGGGATGTAGATCAGGGTTTGACTCCTAGGGCAAATACCAAGTCCTCTAATTATAGGCTCCGTGGTGGGTATGGAGCTTATCCCGGACGAATCATAATACCTTCGTCATATGGAGACTTCCTCTGAACCCTTGATCACCGGCACTGGCATGGATATGGATATTGAGACTGTTTCACCTTCCTTGACCATCATCCTCTCGGATGGTGGTGGCACTATGCCGGATTCTTTACCGGCCCCTGCACCGTCCTTGGACTCCCCCCTCTCTATGGACCCCCCCTATATCCCTGACCTTGGCAAGCCTTCTACGGATAATGTAACGAATTCTCCATCGTCGGATAGAGAGATCGATCAGTTGGTCTCCCCGGCATCAATTCCAATGCGAAGTACTGCCGCTGTGACCAAGATTAGCGATGACAATCCCACGGTCTCAACCTTAACTTCTAAATTACCAGATCATGATCCAAGCCTTAGACTACCTATTCATTCAGTCGAGGACCTTAATGATGAAGCTCGGATGCCCTCCGCTGACACCCTTACGGATACTTCGTGTATCCCTGACCAGTCTGCGACTACATCTGTTACCATCTCAGGATGCTGGATCTGCTACCTCCAACAAACCTGCTTATGTACCTCCAAGATCTCAAAGGCCTACTGTCACATCAACTAACCCTCGGCCGTTGCATACCTTGAGTACCGGTACTGAAGGGAATTCAACTGCCCATACTGTGCATCCTGCCCCAACGACCACTGATTCAACTCTGACCTCACAATCTACCGACACATCCACTCCTCATTCCTCTCATAAAGGATCTACATCTACTGTGCAAACCCTCAAGCCGCATGTTCCTCAGCGCACACGGAACAAAGGTCGTCGTACCACATAATTATACCCCAGTCCCAAAACCAACCCTAGACGCCATGTTTCGTCCCCCTGATTGGTCTCGATTCTTCGAGGTCACTGGTGACCCCATGGACGATCTTGATCTTTATGATTCTCTTGCATCGACCTTCGGTGACTTCACCGTACACACTGTCGGGAAAGGAAAACGCATGATTGAGGCTGCCACACAAGAACAATCGGAAGCCTTACAAGACCATTTTCTCACCCACGTTGGCAGGTATACCTTACCTTACCTTATGATACCCTTATGATGTGTTCGCCACTCTTCTAGCGGCACCAAGGAGCGCGACGCCCCTCGTTTTGGGCGGTGATTTGGTGCAGTAGACTGTTTGAAGCGACAGCTCGCTCCCTTGCGAGGATGGGCTCGTCTGGTACCTTTTAGTTCGACATCCAGGGCTCTCTTGAAGCTGTCTAACGAGACGTCCCTCATGTCTCTTACTCGCTGTGGGAGTTTGTTGAAGAGACGTGGGCCTCTGTGTGATAACCAGCCCTCTCGCAGAGAGCCCATAGCACCCCTGTTATTCATCCGGGGGATTTCGCATTCCCAGCCTCTCCTATCACTGAATTTCATGACTATCGGAGTATGTAGGTTTGGTACTAAACCCTCTGCGATTTTCCACGTGTATATTATTAGGTAACGTTCTCTTCTACGTTCCAGTGAGTACAGATTCAGTGCTCTTAAATGCTCCCAATAGTGTTGCTGTTTTATCGAACTTATATGCGAAGTGAAATTTCTTTGTACACTCTCTACGTCATTTATTTCACCTGCTTTGTATGGGGATGTTAATACGCTACAATATTCAAGCCGCGGTAGCACTAGAGATTTGAAGAGCGTTATCATAGGTACTTCACCGCGTGTTTTAAAAGTACGCAGAATCCAACCCGTTAGACGTTTCACAGCCGCCACTTTGACCTGGTTATGTACTTTGAAACCCATATTTTCAGACATTAATACCCCAAGGTCTTTCACACTGTCTTTCCGTTCTATTATGTGGTTAGATTCTGTTAAGTAATTTGTAATTTCTTTAACGCCATTATTATCTCCGTACCGTATTAATTGGAATTTGTCCTCATTGAATTGCATGTTGTTTTCCCTGGTCCACTGGAACACTACATTCATGTCTTCCTGCAGTCGGCCCGTGTCTTCTTGTGTGTTTACTATCTTGCTTAATTTTGTGTCATCAGCAAAAGACGACGCCGTACTGTGTCTGGTGTTGGTATCTATGTCGCAAATTAGTATGAGGAACAGAAGGGGCGCTAGCACTGCTCCTTGGGGCACTGAGCTTTTGACATCCGAAGGCTCAGATGTGACTTGGTTTACTGCTACCGATTGTTTTCGGTTTACGAGGAAATTGTATATCCACCGTCCGATTTTCCGTTATACCTTTTGCTTTCAGTTTGTGGGCTATTATACCATGGTCACATTTATCAAATGCCTTAGCAAAATCGGTGTAAATGACATCCACGTTTTTCATTTCTTCTAGCGCTTTAAGAATTTTGTCATAGTGTTCCAAAAGTTGTGAGAGACATGATCTTCCCGCTCTGAACCCATGTTGACCGGTGTTGTGTAGTTCATTTGTCTCCATGAATGTTGACATTTTTCTTCGCAGGACTCGTTAGAAAACTTTAATGATGTGAGAGGTTAGAGCTACCGGGCGGTAGTTTTTTGGTAGTGCTTTACTCCCTCCTTTATGCAGTGGGGCAATTATTGCGTTTTTCAAGCTATCTGGTATGTCACCAGTGTCTAGACTACTTCTCCACATTATAGCCAGGGGTTTTGAGAGGTTTTCCTTACATTTCTTCATTAGGATCGAATTCCATGAGTCCGGGCCTGGTGCCGAGTGGGATGGCATGTTGGAAATGGCCTCTTCTATGTCTTTTGGACCGAAATCAATATCCAGCATCTGAGGGGTTTCCGTGAGGGAGGTTTCCATGAAAAATATATTTTGGTCTCTGATGACTTTTGTTTCATCAGGCTCACTGAATGCCATTTCATACTGCCTGCTTAAAAGTTCGCTCATTTCCTTTTTGTCCCCTGTGAAAGAGCCATCCCCTTTGCTCAGTGGGCCGATGTTTGATGTTATTTTAGCCTTTTGTTTGGCGTATGAAAAGAAGTATTTGGAATTTTCCTTTATACCTGCAATAGCTTTCCTCTCCTCTTCCATATGTTGTAGTTCATATGATATTCTTAGCCTTTGTTCAATTTCCACAATTTCTCTATCTATTTCGGCCTTTTGCCTATCCTGTAGATTTTGATGTGTGCGTCTTTGTGTGAGTAATTTTCTTCTTCTGTACAGCCTCCTCCTTTCCCGATCTTGTTTGCTTCTTCGTTTTGTTTGTCTTGCAGGTATATGGTGGCTACAGATTTGGGTCATGGTTTCTGTTATTAAGACTAGACATTCTGCTGGTGTCAGGTTATTCATTAAATCTTCCCAGTCTATTTCCTCCATTTCTTGATTTACCTCTTCCCACCTAATGTTTTTGTTATTGAAGTTAAATTTACTGAAGGGGCCGGTTTTTGTTCTCGATTCTGAGGTTGTCTGTACACTTTCTAAGGTTGTTTTGATCTCAATTAATTTATGATCTGAGTATGTTGTGTCCGATATGTTAATGCTGTGTACTAGAGAGTCGTTGTTAGTGAAGACCAGGTCTAAGATATTGTTTTCCCGTGTGGGTTCAGCAATATGTTGGGTAAGACTAAAAAAATCGCAAAGTTCAAAAAGCTCTCTCATATTTGCTTCTCCGATGTTGTTTGCCACTAACTGGTTTTCTAGTTGTCTCCATTTAATGTTTGGTAGGTTAAAGTCTCCTAGCCATATAATATTTGGTGTTGGGTTCCCCAGGGTTTCCACTTCTGATTTTATTTTGTTGAGCTGGGTTTTTAATTCTTCTCGGGATGAGTCTGGAGGCCTGTATGTAACAATAACTGCTAAATTTAGGGATTCTATTTTAACTCCAAGTATTTCCACCACTTCATTACTGTTATTTAGGAATTCAGTACATATCAGTGAGTCATGGATGTACAAGGCTACACCTCCATGTGATCTATGCGTTCTGTCCGCCCTATGTAGGTTGTAACCAGGAATCCATACCTCACTATCTTCCTGATCTTTAATGTGAGTTTCTGTGGGAGCCATAAATATAGCGTTTCCTTCTTCTAGCAGGCCCCTAATAAATGGTACTTTGTTCGTGGTTCTATTTTTTAGGCCTTGGATATTTGCAAACAAGATTGGGGAGAGATTGTTTGGAGTACTATGTGTACCTAATAGTCTTCGGGATGTATTTGCCACTCTTGGGAGGCCAGGAGGTGCTCGAGGTGTTCTATGTGCTCTTCCATCTCCCTCAGTCTCTTCATCTTCGTCTGCCCTTTCCCTCCTTGCCTTTTTCCTCTGTCTCGTCCTCGCATAGCTAGAGAGTTTTTTGGGCTACCATTCGTGTTAGGTCTAGCATATCTCCAAGTCCCTTTAATATGAAAAGCTGGGCATTTCATATTGTAGCAGGTCTTGTTCTCAAGTGATGTCTTGCAAAGGGATGGGTGGTGGTATTTGCAGGTTTCACCAAATCTACATTTTCCATGACTGGTTATGTTGTTGCAAATTTTGGGATTAGCAAATCTACATGACTTCCCATTATATTGGCCCTTTTGACCAAAGTAGCACCTTCTTTCCAGATAATATCTGCACACTGGTGTAGACAACCCCAGTAGGTGTGGCTGGGGCTGCGAGGGGTTATGTGGTGAGCTAAGTGTGGTTGTGGTTGATAGTGGGCTTGGTGTATGGGTGGGTGAGGCCTGCAGGGGGGTGGAGTTACGTGTCGGTTGTAGGTGGGCAGGTGGTTAGCTATGCTGGGTCTGGGAGGGGGAGGTCTGGTAGTTGGGGGAAATAGTGGTGTGGTGTTTATGAGGTGGTGTAGAAGGGGATTGGGTGTCATGATCTGCCGGGCGTAAGTAGGCAGATGGCAGAGGTGTGGAGGGGGGCGGGTCATGTGGGGAGGCGGCGGCGGTGTGGTATTTGGTGACGTCGCGGTGTTTCGAGGTGGTAGGGAGGGGGCTGATGAGAGTTTTTGTGTGGGAAGAGTTGTGTGTGGTGTTTGTTCAGAGGGAGGTGTTGTTGGTTGTTTTGGGTGAGACGAAATAGGAGTACTTGAATTCGATATGGTTGTGGTCAGGGATGTATGAGGGGAAATTCTTGGTGTGTTTCCCCAATTTTGTTGGAATAACACCGCCTCTTGGCTATATTTAGGTCTATCTTGAACCTCTGTTTTTTCCACAGTCTGGATGATTTGCATTGTGAACTCGGCACAGCTGTTGCAAAAATGGAAGTTCTTCCCCTTATTATTATAAAGAGCGTTTATCGGTGGTGAAAGTCCTATGCAGCACCAATGAAACTTGTCTTTGCATATTTGGCATTTTGTGCCACGTTTGTCTTTCACTCTGTCCCTACAGATACAGGTAAGGAAGACAAATACCTTAATCAGCGCATAGGTACAGTGGCCCTCCCCTCGGACTTCGAAATTGCTGATCAAGGCTTTCAAGACTCGGGCCCCACGCATCTTGAAATTATTGAAAAATACAGACCCCTCCATCGTCAAAGTAGACACTTATGTTGTGCCCCAACGCTATAATCGCCCCAGTTTGCGTATTGTCAAGGTATTCTTGAACACCTAACGAGCGGCCTAGGCGGTAAATAATATGTAGCCACCAGCGGGGTGTTTTTACCCAAAATAGGGCTGTTTACGTGATCATTTTCATGCCTAAATAAGACCCAGAGCATAAAACAAGTATCTATCCCTGAAAGGGCATAAACAGAGCTTTCCAATGACACCCCAACGATCCTTGTATGACCGCTAGTTTTCTTGCAACAATCGCGCAACATGAGTGCAAAAACCATGTAATTCGGTACTTTCCCCACACAATTCACTATGTAGCGAGTGTGAGAGGGTGGAGGAGGGTGGGATTCATGTCAGTTGGTCCACCGCGGTGGTCTGGAGCAGTCATACGCTCGCTACTCTCCTGCCACCACTTGTCTCTCTCTCTCTCTCAGCAACATTACGTGCTGAAAATGCCACACGACTTATGTTGTGAGCCGCCACATAGTCCAAATTTCTTTCACTCGACATATGATGCGCGCCGCCAAAGAAGGGTTAAGAGGCACGTCCTCCCCATGCATGTCAAACTAGCTGGACGACAACTGCCAGTAAGTCGCTACGTTTATAGACCTAGACAATGTACAGAATGCTGGCGTTTTGGTCACACTACTGCACGGTGCAGAGCACGCTGTCCTCGTTGCCAATATTGCGGCTCTGAGCTCCATGATCTGGAACACTGCCAGTCAAAGGAGGCCAGATGCGCAAATTGTGACGGATGCCATGAAGCTAACAATAGGGACTGCCCACATTACAAATTCCAACGGGAGATACTACACCTACAGGCCTCGTCGGGTCTCCCACTCAGGGCGGCCGAAAGGCAACTCAGGGACGAAGGCAAAGCTCCTCCCTACCGGAGATATGGACCTCCCGCAACAGCTGCTACTCTCCGTCCGAAGGGACCATCTACATCACAAAACAGTCCTCGACGTTCTCCCTCCAGTGAAACATTTCGCCTCGCTAATCTCTCTTCTCCTGGGTTGTCCACTTCCAATAGATTCGAGGGCTTTACCAGCATCTCGGAAGATATGGAATTTTGGTCAATGCCTACGGAGGAGGAGGTCGTGCGACGTACCCCTGACCACGTAAATGCTCCTTCGCCACAACCTCAACTAAGGACACAGGCTTCTAAAAACCGCAGGATAGCCATACCAGTTAGGCCCCTTTCTCGTGATTCGGACAATGACTCACCCACCCAACTGTGGACCATGCCTAATCACGATCCAGACTGTGGATGTCACGACTGCGGCAAATACTTTCTCCTCCGGCACAAAACCTCCAATCCTAGAGCCTTCGAAGACCATTTAACCCTTCCTCCCCGGGCTGCCTTACTTAAGGACGGAGGCTGTATCCGGGCGATTTGGCTGAAAACACAACATACGTTAACTAAGGCTAATCTCGCTTAATATACTACCTACATTAATCAAACATATGTCAAAATGGGCGCCTTACCTTGCCGCGTAGAATGGCGTTGAGTAGAGCTTTCTAGCTCAACTGGTTCCGGAGTGATGGTGATGGAAGTGGAGGTAACTTTTTCCGCCTATTTACCTCGCCGCGTCCGAACACTCAACCGCGGCCCAGGCTACGACGAACGTTTTGACTCGTCGCTCTACCTTGAATTATGGCGGGAAGCAATTTTTTAGTGTTTTATTGTTTATTATGCCATATATTATTGTTATTATGTTATTTCCACTCAATAAAGTTATTTTTCTGAAGTAATTTGTGTCTCTGTCACTTATACTTAGTTTTATTGTTATTATTATAGTAGTTATGATTATTTATACTAGACTATGGTAATTGATAGTGTCATTTTCACTTATTTATTGTTAGGAATATATATTTTAGTGTCACTTTCACTTGTTCATATTGTTCTGAAGGCACTTATTATTACTTATGTGTGTCTCTTTCACTTAAAACTTAGTTTTATAGTCATTATTATAGTAGTTATGATTATTTATACTGGACTATGGTAATTGATAGTCATTTTCACTTATTTATTGTTAGGAATATATATTTTAGTGTCACTTTCACTTGTTCATATTGTTCTGAAGGCACTTATTATTACTTATGTGTGTCTCTTTCACTTATACTTAGTTTTATTATTAGTATAGTGTCAATTTCACTGGACTATGGTAATTGATAGTGTCATTTTCACTTATTTATTGTTAGGAATATATATTTTAGTGTCACTTTCACTTGTTCATATTGTTCTGAAGGCACTTATTATTACTTATGTGTGTCTCTTTCACTTATACTTAGTTATATTATTATTATTATTATTGAGTGTCACTATCACTGTCACTTACACTTCAATAGTTTGTCATAGTGTGGAAATCATTGAAGCAGGTGCCAGCACACAGTCCCACCTGACACTCGAGGCATTGCCAAGTGCTTTTTGTGGGTTTGTGGGGTCGTCGAGTTGTGCGGCTGCACACATAGCACCTCTTCTGCATTCTTATTCTGCTGTTAGGACCCTGGAAAGGAAGGGCGACGAGCTGGTGCTTTCTGAAGAAATCGGCACACCCTGTTCTGTCCAGCATGCCTGGTCCTTGTAGTGGCCTCCCTGGTGTACCCACATGTTTACCCAGGAGCTCAAGTATCAGCTGCTTTTGGAAGGTCCGCAGGCTCTTGTACTTCATGACTGGAGTCCTCAAACGGTAGATGTTGTACGCGTTGAGAACAGACATATCTACTGTATGCAGGACAAACTTCTTGTACCACCTGCAAGATGTTCGCAGGCAGTCTATGAAGCCCATCTGCATGTCGGACTTGTCGACGAGGCGCATGTTGACATTATAGTCCAGGACAGCAGCTGGTTTCGTGATAGGGTTCTTCGTCCTTCGGTCCACCTTCCCTGTGGCGACCATCTCTGCTTTGTGGCATGTGGTGAGGAGGTTGACCTTGCGCTGGTCATCCCAGTGGATGGAGAGGATGGGGCCACTCTTCTTATGGAAGATGTCCGTCTTCGTAGTCTTGGTTGGGTAGGCTGGCATGCCCTTCCTCTTCCCCTTCACTGTGCCGACAGTTCCGGTCTTGCGGTCATGGAGGTACTTGGCGAGGATAGGCGACGTGTAATAATTGTCGGTATTGAGGATGTGGTTGTCATGGAAGTACCTCTCTATCATCCTCTTTACCACAGCACCGCCAAAACCAATGAGGGGGTCAATCTGCACTTCACCACCCTTGCCGCTGTAGACTATAAAGTCGAGCACATATCCCGTCTTGCAGCCGCAGAGGACGAAGAGCTTGATGCCGAAGCGGTGTCTCTTGGACGGGATATACTGTCGGAAGTGCAGCCTACCACGGAACAGGACCAGAGACTCGTCGATGCACAGCTTCTGAAAAGGAATCAGGTAGATGGAAAACCGATGACATATCATGTCATACAGTTGCCTGATCTTCCAGAGTGTGTCGGGCTCGTGGACATGCATGTTATTTGTCAGGTGGAAATATGAGAGGATGTCGAAGTACCTATCCCTTGACATGTATTTGCCAAATGCTGGAGTCGTTGTGAGGTCGCCAGTTATCCAGTAGTCGGCCAGAACGTGCTTCTTTATGTGTGTCATCAGCATTGTGAGTGCCAAGAACACATATAATTCTGCCACAGTGAGAGCTCTCCATGCCACCATCTTGGCACTGGTCTTCCTCCCAAGAAAGTTTGAACAGATAGCCTGGTGGTTATTTGTCTCTTTGACAAGGTATTCCATGACTTCATTGTTGTAGAAGCCACAGAAAAGTTCACTGGGGGTGGCATTTGGGCCACAGGGATATGCTGGTGACACCCCGGAACCCTGTTGTACCTTGTCAAAGGCAGGACAATCTGGCTCAAAATCCGCCCCATCTGTCCACACAAACATGTCAGCTGCTCGAGGACGTGCAGCTGCAGCAGGCACACGCCCCGGACGCCCTGGCACATGCCCTTGGCCACGCGGACGCCCTGCATGCCCACACCTACGCCCAGGCCCAGGGGCAGCGGCATCGGCAGGCTGACCACGTCCACGACCTCGCCCTTTTACTCTTCTTGTCGGGACTTCCTCTTCCTCTTCGTCTTCCTCAGGCGACGTCAGGTCGTCTGGGGCAATGTTGGGGTCGTCAGCATCCTCTTCAGGAGACAACTCTGGTGAAGAATAGACCGGGTGTCGGCGGCGTGGGGCTGTGGGAGGTTGAGCAATGGGAGCCTCAGCCTCGGGAGTTGGGCTCCTTTTGCGGCTAGCCGTGGACTTTTCCGCAGGAAATAATGACCTACGATGTGGGGCCTGTGGTGGCACACTGTGGGAGGCCAATGACGCACTTGTAGAGACCCTTTGGTCATCCTGAGGGACAGATGAAGCCGAGGGCTGTGAATGGCCCTCCCGGCGTCCCGGGTCAAGGCGTCGGGACAAAGGAATGCGGGTGGTTGCTAGGCCTGGGTCGGCATCACTATCACTATCTACGCCTTCCCTCACTTGTTCTGCTTCCCTGCGTGCTTTCTTGGCTGCACTTTTCACTAAAGACTGTTTATAGAAGTATTTACCCACTTTCAAGGGCGTACGGGCAGGCAAAGGGGAAGGTCCTGGCGTAGGGCTAGGGCTAGGCCTACCCTGACCTACGAAACTAGGTGAAGGGGTTGGCTCTAGCACACTTGGTACTTCAATAGCACCTTCCTCCACCACTTCCACATCAGGATCATCACTACTATCACCCCCCTCAAATAAATCCACATTGTCATCATCACCAAATCCCACAAAATCGTTAACTTCGCTTCCACTTCTACTCTGAATATAGAGGTTTTTGTCCACAGAGCTTTCACCACTGCTCAAATCCGGGTTGAAAAGTTCACAGTGTATTGCACTCTCACTTAGCAAACGTTTCACTTTCCTTAGTTTCTTTTTCTTCTCGGTTGGCAGAGGCGTAGATGTTGCAAGCGGGTTAGCACTGGGACGCGCGGGAGATTGCACAGTATCGGACGCGTCGGAATTCATTTTTTTGCTGTAGCTTGCAATGGTGGCAACGTAGGAACTGATAAGAGTGGTAGTTGAGGCTTGGTGGCGCTACGATCGCCCACGCCAAGTAAAATTTGCCCGCGCTAAATTTAAAGCTCGCTTTAAAGCACATACCTTAGGTAAGGACGCCCGGGTAGCTGCCCTTCTGCCGAGCTGTCCTTACCTAAGGCAGCCCGGGTAGGAAGGGTTAAGGAACTTTGTATCCTCTCGTAGTCCAATAAACAATAAGCAACATCACAAACCCCCTTGCTATTGTGTCTCTCATATCCAACACCCTGACCTTCCACCCACAGATGTAATGACGCAATTTCTGAAGGACAATAATCTCATTGACTCCGATCTGACCGAAATGGTACTCACACGGTCTGCATTTGATGTCCATCAGTCGACGACACCCGTTACCCCAACTCCTCACGAAAAGTGTGGTACTCGTAAACATCTACTCACAAAGGACGCTCCCTGTGATTCAGACCCTGATGAACATCCCCAATTCCAAATACTCCGCTTCCTCTTGCCACTCATACGGAAAGCACGACTGAAGAACTTATGCATCTGGATACCCCTGTGCCACCCTCCTCTGATAACCCCCATTTGATCTGCAGCAAGGGTATTCCCCCTGGTGCCTGCGGATGCTCTGGATGTTTTCGGGAGTACATCACCCCACATCTCTCTGAGCCAGATTCTCAAATACTTGCACGAGCAAACGCCTTCATCATTGCACGTACTCTCCCCCCTAACACAGATACTGCCACTACTTCTCCGCAGGACTTTATACATACATTACAGCTAAAGCTCCTTCACTCTCCAACACTTGTTCCCAAACTCGTAAAACAATTCTCTGCAATAAATGACGATGAATTACCCAATTCATCTGCCCCTACGTCTCAAATCCCGCAAGCAACTATCCCTCCCCGTTCTTCGCCTGACTCCTTAAACGACATCACCCTCATCCCAATCCATTTCAAACTTCTGCAGTTACCATCTCCCTCCCACAGCTTCCATCCCTCACTATTTGTTCGTCATACAATCAACCCTCTTGTAAACATGACACAGCTGATCTTCTCCATATCACACAACAACTAACTCCTCCTTACCTCATTCTTGGTGCCTTCAATGCACATTCCCCACTATGGGGAAGCCCGTTTACAGACACCCCGGGTAAACATATCGAAAACCTTCTGATTGACTCACAACTCTGCTGTTTGAACCTAGATTCCCCTACATTTTGGTCTGCAGCCCACCACTCGGCCTCTGCGATAGACCTTTCACTTGCTTCGACTGACGCCGCCCCTTTATTTGAGTGGTCGGTTCTGCAGGAAAGATTCTCCAGCGACCACTACCCGATTCTTTTCAACTACTTATCCCCTGAACCCTTTACACAACTGCCTCAATATAATCTCTCCAAAGCTAATTGGCTGATATACACGGAATCCACAGCTGATATTGAAGATTTCTCGGATTTGATCACCCCCAAAGTTAACTTTGAATATTTCATGTTTTTCTTAACCTCTACTGCACAGCATCACATACCATTCACCTCCTCCTTGCAACATCCTCGACGAGTCCCTTGGTGGTCACCCAAACTGGCTAGCATGATCAAATTCAAACACAGGGTAGAGCGCCTTCTCACCAGGGTGGGTGATAAGCAATGGAGAATTAAAACCTCCCTCTCCAATCTTGCTACTCATCCTCAATGCTTCCGTTTCATCACCATCACCATTGAAAAACTTGCCCTCAAAACTTTCTATAATAAAGTCTGCGCTATTGTCAAACGCAATATCATCCGAAGTAAAGTGCTTTCGTGGCGCTCATACATCTCGTCCTTCACTAGTCGCGCCCCTATCTCTACTCTGTGGAGAAAATTTTGTAGTGTTGATGGGCGAACTGTCCGTCCCCAACTCTCTCCATTACGGGACACTGATTCAGACTCTTTAACCCATGATCCCCACGTCATCACTGCTATGCATGCAAACCATTTCAGTGAAGTTAGCTCTAACCTATCTTTCCCTCAACAATTCCTCCGCTTGAAACAAGAGAAGGAGTCCCACCCGATCACGTTTTCCGGAGGTCGCACTCATGACTATAACGCTCCTTTCTCATTACCTGAACTTCAACATGCCATTGACCACTGCTCGGATTCCACCCCGGGTCCTGATGCCATTCCCTATGCGTTCATTCGTCATCTTCATCCACGTGCACTAAATTATCTTTTGCAACTTTATAATCAATTATGGGATAGACATTATTTCCCACCAAATTGGCGACATGCGTATACCATACCCGTCCCAAAACCAGGCAAAGATTATAGTTTTCCGACAAACTATAGGCCCATAGTGCTCACCTCATGTTTATGTAAACTTATGGAAAAAATTATCAATTCTTCATTATGCAGAGGCGCATGACTTATTATCCCTGTATCAACATGGTTCACGTCCCGGCCACTCTACATTACACTCTCTCATCCACCTGGACCACCAAATACGTGAAGGATTTTCGAAGAAATAACCCACAGTGGCGGTTTTCTTCGACATTGATAAGGCTTATGATACCACTTGGCGTTATCGCATTCTAAATATCCTCCATAGCTCTGGTATGCGGGGCTCCCGATCCCCAATTCCTCCAGAACTTTCTATCTAACCGCACATTTCAGGTTAAAAACAACGGTATATTATCTGCAATAAAACCTCAAACTAATGGAATACCCCAAGGCTGTTCCCTAAGTAGTGTACTCTATGACGGTCCGGACGGTGTTCCTCCTGTTGTTCTCAAAAACTGTGCTTCCGTGCTGACTCCCTGCCTAGGCAAAGTCTTTCGTCTCTGTCTATCCTCTAACGTCTTCCCTTCATGCTGGAAGTTTGCTCACATTCAACCTGTCCCAAAGAAGGGTGACCGCTCTCAACCCTCCAACTATCGTCCAATTGCTCTTATCTCTTGTCTTTCTAAAGTTTTTGAAACTATTCTTGCTTCCAAATTTCTTAAGCATTTCTCTTCTCATAATCTGCTCTCAGATCGCCAGTATGGCTTCCTTAAGGGTCGCTCTACTGGTGATCTTCTTTCATATCTTACTAACTCTTGGTCATCCTCCTTTCGGGACTTCGGTGAGACTTTTTCTATTGCACTAGACATATCGAAAGCCTTCGATAGAGTCTGGCATAAATCTTTAATTTCTAAACTACCCTCCTTCGGTTTCTATCCCTCCATCTGTGCCTTTGTCTCTAATTTCCTTTCCGGCCGTTCCATAGCCGCGGTTGTGGACGGCCATTGTTCACTTCCTCACTCTATAAACTCCAGTGTTCCTCAGGGCTCTGTCCTATCTCCTATTCTCTTTCTAATTTTATAAATGATCTCCTTAACTGTACCTTAATTCCCATCCATTCATACGCAGACGACTCAACCTTGCACTACTCCATTAGTTTTTCAGAACGCCCAGCCAGCAATCCCTCAACGACAAATGTAATGAAGCCATAGAACTCTTAAATTCTGATCTAAATACTATTTCCAATTGGGGCAGAGAAAACCTTGTTAACTTTAATGCTTCCAAAACCCAATTTCTCCATCTATCTACCCGTCAGGATCTCCCAGCGGACTATCCCTTATTCTTCAACAATACAAAAATCAACCCTTCATCTTCTCTCAATATTCTTGGTGTCTTTTTTCTTCTGCTCTCATTTGGAAGGACCATATTACCAGTCCTTGCTAAGGCAGCCTCCCAGAAGCTGGGTGTGCTCAACCGCCTTAGGGGGTTCTTTTCCCCTGCACAGCTTCTTGCTCTGTACAGGGCATAGTGCGCCCTTGTATTGAGTATTGTTCACATGTGTGGGGAGGTTCCTCTCACACCGCTCTCCTAGACAAAGTTGAAAGGAAGGCCTTTCGTATCATTAACTCCCGTCCACTCACCAACTCTCTGCAATCTCTCTCTCTCCGCCGCAATGTTGCATCTCTCTCGCTATTCTATCGCTACTATAATAATCAGTGTTCCTCAGAGCTATCCCAGTGCATACCACCTCCTTTACGTAGGGCGTGGTACCCGTCTTGCAACTCAATCCCACCCCTACTCTGTGCAACTCTCCAACCCAAGAGTGAAACGTTACTCTCAAACTTTCTTCTACTCAACAGCTGAGCTCTGGAACTCTCTCCCAGAATCAGTCTTTCCCTCTTCCTATGACTTAAATTGCTTCAAACTCCGGGTGTCCAGGCATTTTGGCTCGAACGTCCCTTGATTTTGGCCCTGTCACTCTTTCAACTATGGGGGAGGCACTCGCTATAGGCAGTTATGCCTTTTGCCTCCCTCAATCACATAGAAAGAAAAAAAAAAAAAAAAAAAAAATGCAATAAATAGTGTTACAAAATGCCTCCCTCCTGATATCTCTCATAGCCTCTATGTGGATGACTTAGCCATTTATTATACGTCTCCTAGTTTAACACACATTCAACGTCGTCTAAACACTGCTCTTCATTCCATACAAGCTTGGGCGTCCTCAACTGGTTTCCGCTTCTCGACTGAAAAAACCAATGCTGTCATTTTCTATCGCGACCTTAGACACTTGCGTAAGCAGTCCATCACCCTCTCTATGGGTTCATCCAAGATTAAATTCCTTGCCTCCACTAAATTCCTTGGCCTTATCTTTGATACCCACCTAAATTGGAAATCCCATGTTGCCACTCTGAAGGCTCGGTGCCTTCAGCGCATGAATGTCCTCAAGTCTGTGGCACGTGTTCATTGGGGTGCTGACCGATCTACGTTACTGCTCTTTTATAGATCCACCATTCTATCTGCCCTGGATTATGGTTGCCCGGTATATGGCACTGCCTCGGCATCCACATTGCAGACACTTAACTCCGTTCATCACCTTGGCATACGTATTAGCTCAGGAGCTTTCCGGTCCTCTCGTGTGTACAGTGTGCTCAGTGAGGCTGGGGTCCTGCCATTAACGTATCATCGTCAGCTGGTTCAGCTGCGAACTGCCATCCGTCTCCAACAGGATCCCACATTGAAGGACCTTTTCCGTTCCCAAGATTTTTGTGTTACTCCTACTACTACCTTGCCTTTTACCCTCTTATCCTGCCAATTACTCGCATCTTACAATATTCCAACACCTCATTCGCCCCTCCCCTGTATTTCAATTACCCCCTGGATCCTTAAACACCCTGAAGTTTGTTTCCATTTGACTGACCAAGTAGAGGCTGTGACTCCAGTCCAACGCCGTACCTTAGCATTACAACATCTTGATAGTCATGTTCCAGCTGCCTTCATCTACACTGATGGTTCGAAGGTTCCGGATGCCGTAGGTAGTGCAGCGGTTTCTGACCATGGTATCCATCAAAGCTCCCTACATCCTTGTTCCACCGTTTTCACTGTATAGTTGTGGGCTATTCATGGTGCCCTGACCCTCATCTCTGCACTTCCAAAAAATCCTCCTCACGTAATTATCTGCAGTGACTCAAAAAGTGTGTTGCAAGCATTAGGAGAGTACACCCCACGTGACCCATTGATCATCGATGTTATCCTGAAAATCCACGAATTAAAATGCAGCTCTCGATCCATCACCCTCTATTGGATCCCCGCCCATGTAGGCATTGCGGGAAATGAACGTGCTGACGCCCTTGCTAAACAGGCCTGTCTAGGTGCTCCGGCATCCACTGTCCTCAGATCGGATGACCTAATTCCTGTAGTTCGACAGCATATTCATGATAAGTGGCGCTCAGAATGGAGGGATCAACCTTTGGGAGGTCACCTTCGTTCCATCAAAGACGACATTCACATGTGGCCCTCTTCACTCAGCCCCTGTCGCGCTGACCAAACCCTCTTAACTCGATTACGCATAAGACACACGAGACTCACTCATGGATATCTAATGACCACTCCCCGTAGTCCTCCGCCAGAATGTCACCATTGTCGCACAGTTCTTACTATCCCTCACATTTTATGCGTTTGTCCCATGTACGGCCCTGAACGACGTCGCTTCTTGCGACACACCTCTTTAAAAGACATCCTTTCTGACTCAGATTCATTCTCGTTCATAGCCATCCGCCATTTCTTAGCAGCTCTTAATCTCTACGATGAAATCTGACCAGTGACCTATATGACTTGACTTATTATCCCCCCGCCGACCACTAGCCTTATGAGGGCCTCGGCCCAGAGGGCTAGTTTAAATTAAACACGTCTTCAACAACAACAGTTATATGCCAGGGAATCAAGTGGTCACTAGTGACAATTAGGGACCTCAAAGTGGGGTTAATGATCTCTGTCTCTCTCTGGTATTGTTAAGAACGATATTACTGTAGTTAATAATTACAATTTCATCAAGAATTCACAGTACAATAATGCATAGCTGATCTCAGTGTCTGGTCCATAGATGGTGCTGGCATAGTCTAGTTCTGGAGTGCGTAATTAACCACTTGCGAGTTTCAGGCTATAAGGAAGTTGGAGCCGTCTATCTATCTATCTATCTATTGCCTGACGCCGTGATCCCCGAAGGGGTGGCCACGTAAACATCAATATTAAAAGAGAAATGCAATAATAATGTAAGTTTCTGATGAATAAAAAGAATGTTGAACTTGCTTGTATGTATCAATAAGTGTACTTACTACAACCACACTTTACCTGGGAATTCTGCTAAATACTGTATTGATGTCTACAGCTCCAACTTCCTTATAGCCTGAAACTCGCAAGTGGTCAATTAACTCTATTTGGTGCGAGTGGGGTCTTTTTGGGCATCCCGTTTCGCTCTAACAATTTTAAGATTTTAAGACGTTTCACCCAATTACTGTAACTTGCCAATAATAAGATGTTTCACCCAATTAAGGTGTCAATTTTTGTCTGGGCAAGTGATAACGAGCCTGTAACTTCCGGCCTTTGGCCAGAACGTTTTTCTATCGAAAAATGTACAAATCTAACTTGAAGGGGGTCTGGGTAGGCAATTTTTTGTGTGAAGGAAGTCTGAGAAGGCATTTTTGTTAGCCTAAGGGACAAACCAAAATAGCTTGCTCAAAAATGGTAAAAGTAATCAAAATCCTCAATAATAATTAAACATAATATCATAACCCATAAGCGTTGGACCAGATAGTGTTCATCTATAGTCTATTCATTATAATTAGGCCGCACATATCTTTATTCTCAACTTCTATAACTCATAAAGGGTTAGAGCAAATGGGCTGTAAAGTTCCACACCTATTACCTGGCTGACTCTTCCCAAATGGTAGAAATATCAGCTCAATTACTGCAGTCCTTTCAAATTCGTAGAGGTTAGCGATCAGGATTATTGGCCTAATTATAATAAATAGATTATAGTAGGGAGTGTGTAATTAATCTAATATCATTGGACTTTGGGGCTAACCATTCCTTTGTTTATGTGTTTCTGCCTCTCCCTCTCACATACACATACCTATAGCCTACAGTAGTTAAATAAATTATGTCAATGTAATTTCTGTCTGTTACTATATTTGCATCCCCCTAATATTTTCTTTGTTCATGTTTCTGCCTCTCCCTCTCACACACACATACCTATAGTTAAATAAATTAGGCCTATGTCAATGTAATTTCTGTCTGTTACTATCTCTGCCTCCCCCTTTCTCTCTCTCACCAGTAGTTTTATCGAAGACTCCCAGGAAGACTGTAGTGGTAGATCCAGCCTTCGCATCTTTACCGAAGTTGGTGCCGGCATAGTCCAGCCCAGAGGGGTCTCTACGGTCATCACTCGTCGCCTCTGCCGCCGTCCGTCCTCAGAGACATTGTGGTGCAGGGTGGCTGTCAGTGCTGCATGTGGTACCGTAGTGGCCGGCCATTGGCAAAGTCACCTGGAAAGATATGAATATTGATTAAGTGGAGATGCACCACCATTCCAAAGTTATGATATGATGAGTTATTTACAGTAGGCTATACAAAGGAATACCAGCAACAACAGAACTAATAGCCCTTACTAGGCTGCTTGTAACACAAAAAATAAAATAAATAAAACAAAAAAGAAAACGAAAGAAATGAATTGCCACAGCCATCAACTGAAAGGCTTTAAAGGTGAATTCCAGGGGTGAAAGATAAAACAAAGTTTAATGCAGGGTCATAACTTGTCATGAATATACAGTACTGTAATATACGGTACGGTACTGTATATGGGCAATACAGATACTATCCCATTAAACTCCGAGAAAAATAAAATTTCAAACGTCGTTGGCATTTTCAGCGATCAGCTTGGCGAGTTTCAGCTGACTGGCGGTACGAAAGAATGGAGAGAGGCAGGATGTAAATATGACACAATCGAGGACTGTCAGGTCTGTTTTCCTTAATTAATACCTACCTTTCAATTTAATACTCAAGCTCTGCAAAACATCGAACAATGTCCTGAAGATGTGGTCCACAGTGCACACCAGATAAAATTTCATCTCGCCAACAATACTCATACAGGTAGTGTGGTATCGTTCAAGATGACTACATCGGCCCTAGCCATGTTTTTTTTTTCTCGAGGAATAGTTTTATTATTGTTTTTCATGGTTTGAGTGGAGGATTTGCATTTACTTGCCCATTATCCATCAATTTGAAGATACGGCATCAAATAACGCCATTTATTGGGTGAATTGCGCTTTTACAGTAGGTGAGGGAAATTGTGGAGTAAATTGGATACATGATGGGTTGAGGGGGGGTGCTGCCTTTCCTCAAATACGCTATTAGGCTAGCCTATCGCCGTTTTACGCATTTAGGCCTAACCCCTCATTTTTCCTGACCTTCATAGGCCTACTTCATAGCCCTCCCCACTAGGCTATCAGCCTAGGCGGCGTGTCTTAAGATCGTTGTATAATGGGGAAAAATTGTTTTCAGAGGTTTATAATTAGCCTAGCTTAATTCCAAACATTAGGCTAGGCTATATAGCCTAGCCTAGGCTAGCTTATTGATTAGCCTAGGTTAAAATTATCGGTAAATATACAGGAGACGCAACAATATAGGTAACAAATTTCCAGAGCTGGGCACTTTAGCCAACACTTACGCAAATAGCCAATTCCGCCATGGCGGAAGTGTCATTTTGTTGGCGAATTAGCGTTGGCGCCAAAATGGCTGCCTATTTGCGGGTTTGAAGCTCTGGAAAGTACCTCCATGTTGCAAACCTCGAGTCCGCAAAATAAAAATTCCAGCCGCCAGCCAGCCCTGGGCCGCTCCTGCAGCTCCAGCCAAAAAAAGTCCTGTGACCAAGCCAACTACCTGTGTTCTGGAATCTAGGCCTATACATCGGCTCTTCACGTTTGTTGACTTACTTAGTAGCAAGCGTCGAGCTAACACCTACAACACACAGCAGTCCAAGAGTTCCAACCTGCTAGCACTTCAACTTTGTTTATATTTTCGGCCTATTGAAGTGAACATGGAGTCTACCATCATGCCTACCGCAGCTGCCAACAGCATGGGGAGCAGTTCACCACCATCATCCGACAGTGATGCTGCAGAGCATGCAGAAATAGAGGACCTAAGCCACCCCTGGCCCCACCTAGAAACCTTCTATGGGCCTGTAATTACCAAGACGATGTCTCTGGAGAAGGGCTTTATAACTTTATAATCTAGCCTAATTTAAGATTATAAAGTTAGGGTATCGTTAATTTGATTGATAGCCTGTTAATTTTTAACCTAAACTAATGTTATTAGGCTACCCTAATCCCATCAAAATGCCTCAAAGCATGTAGGCCTAGGCTAAGTCTAACTTCTATATAGGCTAGGCTATATAGCCTAGGCCTAGGTCTATAATCACTAATCCCATCAAAATGCCTCAAAGCATGTAGGCTAAATATTGCATGTTCTAACTTCTAAATATAGCCTAGGCCTATAGGCTAATTACTAATATAAGTAATTTTATTAGGCTAGGCCTAGGCTACCCTAATCCTATCAAAATGCCTCAAAGCATGTAAGCTAAATAATATTGCATTTTCTAACTTCTATATATATAGGCTAGCCTAGGTCTAGGCTATAATCACTAATTCCATCAAAATGCCTCAAAGCATGTAGGCTAAATATTGCATGTTCTAACTTTAATATATAGCCTAGGTCTAGGCTATAATCAGTCACTAATTCCATCAAAATGCCTCAAAACATGTAGGCCTAGGCTAAATATTGCATGTTCTAACTTCTATGTATTGTATAGGCCTAGGCCTATAATCACACTCATTTTATTAGTGTCAAGTAGAAAGTGTTAATTTTGAAAGTATCATAGGCCTAGACTAAATTTAACCTACAATAAAATTTTATTAAATTTTGATCTGAAGCTAGGCCTTTATTCTGAGCATTAAAATTAATAGGCCTAGGCTACTTTCTATTAATTTACTTAATCTATCTAAAGCAGACCTATCTAGGCATATATAGCCTATTGCCATTCCCAAAGGGGGGCCCACGAATAAATCGCCTCCTTGCACCTCTGTGATCCGGCGTACCTCCTCCTGAATGGTGTGGAATTGCGAATACTGATTATTACTGAAGCACTCTCCCCATAAACAAGTTGCCCCAACGTTTTACTGCCCATGTGGACAAACTAAGTGGCCTATGCTATATATATTAACCCTTTCACTGCGGGTGATGTTCTGGAATGTTTTGGCAATTTACAGCTATTTCCAAGCTTTAAAAGCCTGTATACATGTATATCCTTGAGGTCCATGGAAGTTGGGCAACATTATATTAAAGTAAATATATATATTTATTGACATTAGAGATTGAATTTATTGATTTACCCTTGATTCTGTAGTTTAAATTTAAAATTAATAAAAAACGGTTTGCGTTTGCATATTTGCATTTGAGGACTAGAATTTCACAAGGTTTGCACATTTGTGTTTGCTGAAGTTATGTTCTAGGTTTGCTGATTTGTGTTGCTGACTTGACTTTTTGTTTGTGGTGCCCAGCTCTGCAAATTTCTAATGGTAGTTTTGGGTTCCTATCATCATATGCTTCATTTCTATATAGGATAAATGTTTAGGCTAGGCCTACCTATGGTCCCGTTAAAATATCCTCAAGTAACCTATCAAAAACTGTTCAGGGGACTGGTTAGAACTTGTAGGATGTTTAATTGAATGTCGGAAATCAGTATATACTGAGAAATAACAGTCTTAAAATGCGCTATGGGTCACCCAGGGTCCCTGCCCTCTCTTTCCCAGGTAATGTTATGTTATGATATGTTATGTTATATTATATTATATTATTATGTTCCTTCCAACAACCAACCATACTCCTAAAATCGATTAATGAAATTTACAAACACATGTGGCAGTCCGTGGATTCGAACCCAGGATGCTCACACCGATATTAGGGTTAGGTTAGGTTAGGTTAGGGTAATCTAATCGAATATAATAATTGTACATTTTGGGCAGTGGGCGGGGCCGCGCGTATGTGGTGGCGTACAGACCCTGGTCTATCAGAGTGAGAACTGAGCGATCTCTGCCATACCCATAGCTTACTCCGACTGTTCCTTTTACTTATGTATTTCCTAGATCTCAAGTGACGGCGTCTTTTCCGTGGATTGACCTCCCAATCTACCAAGATTGGAAGCCAAAGCGTCACATTTTTCCTTTGCCCCTCAACTTTCTCTTCATAATTGCTGAGGGGCACAGGGCCCTGGGTGGGGCTTTGGTTTCCCGGGCGTTTCCGCACCCTCCTCAGCTCCCCGCCATAGAGTGGCTTCGGTCACCCAGGCTTTATTGTGGTAGGCAGGGAGGGTTCTGTGGGGGCGCTCGGTTATGGCCTTAGCCTTGCTCGGGGTCTTGGGGCTGTTCAGCCAGGCAGCTTGGGGAACAACAACAACAACAACAGTTTTTAATAGGTTACTTGAGGATATTTTAACGGGACCATAGGTAAATTTTTACCCTATATAGGCCTACTTTTTAACCCCGGGGGGGGGGGGAAAAAAAAATCTTTGAGTTTTTAATTTTTTCTTGGGATTTTTTCACTTTTTTTCATTAACCTAACCAAAAATCTAACCTAACCTAAATGTATTTGGGGGCTATTAGGTTAGGTTTTTTTGTTAGGTTAATGACAAAAAACAAAAAAACAAAATCTCAATAGGCCTAGGCCTAGGCTAAAAAAAAAAAAAAAAATCCCAAGAATTTTGTTTTTTTTCCTCGGGGATAAAAAGTATATAGAAATGACGCATATGATGATAGCAACCCAAAACTACCATTATAAATTTGCTACCTAGCCTATATTGTTGCATCTCCTGTAGGCCTATATTGACCAAATTATCAGATAGGATAAGTCTAAAAAAAATCATGGAAAAATTATCCTAGTGGACATTAGGCTAGCCTAATAGACTAGGCCTATCTCAATTTGGCAAGAATGTTAAGTGCGGGCGTACCGCCACCCTTGTTTACACTACGCGTAGTGGCGTTGGACCTTTGCCATCATATTCCCATCTATTTTGACTGCCTTTGGATACAATAATATGTTGAGGGGGGGCTTTGCCCCCCTCACCCTCCCATGACATATTGTCATCATATATATTGCCAGCAGGGGGCAAATTACCGATAAATATGCCGTCAAAATAGACGCGAACTTAAACCACGGCGATCGACAAATGTAGGCTATACAAGACGGCGGCGGAGGGGTAGGCGTCGAACCTTTGCAAAAATTGGGTTTAATGTTAGGCTATTTTAATACCACAAATTTTGTTGATATATTTGAAGATAAATAATGAATCTAGGCCTATATGCTCTAAAGATCATAAGAAAATTTGTTTTAACCCTCGGCAAAACCTAATAAAAAAGTATGGTACTAAAATGTCTTTTTCGTAAAAAGGTTGTCAATACGGTACTTTCAGTCATCGATAGCTCTAAAGATCATATGAAAATGTGTTAAACCCTCGGAAAACCTAATATAAAAGTATGGTACTAAAATTTAATTTTCGTAACAAGGTTGTCAATACGGTACTTTCCCCGTTATCAATTTACAATCAAGCTGAAGATTGCAGAGTAAACACCATAGACTTCATCGACTTTTCTTTCACCTTCGTATAGCCTAATCGACAGCCAATATATATTTTGTTTTTGTATTAAGGGATTAGGCCTAGTACTCAACGAGCGGGGGTATAATACTAGGTTAGGTTAGGTAAGGTTGTTAGGTTAGGCTAATGTCTTTTCAAATCACTATCGGGGAGCGAGCGTGTCTCAACATCGATCGATAGGCCTAATGGGGAAAATAAGTTTTCCCGAGATTTCTAATTAATTACAAACCCTATATATTGATGCAAATGACCAATTTTGTTTATAAAAAACACTGAAAATTTGTGGCATTAAAATAAAAAAAATCCGAAGTACCGTATTGACAACCTTGTTACGAAATTTGTCTTATGATCTTAGAGCATATAGATTTAATATTTAGGTTAATATACATGAGACGCAACAACGTGTTTTTCAGGTATTTTTTTTTGAATTTTGATTTTGTTTTTGGTGTTTTAGTCGAATCTAGTGATGAAATTGAATGTGGGAATTAAGCATTTACCCATTATCCATCAATCTAAAGACACGCCCCCCGATAGTGGGGAGGGCTATGAAGATCAGGGAAATTGAGGGGTAAAAAGCGTATAGAACACTATAGAACACGATAATACACATTTGTAACCCAAATTTGGCTCGGGTTTGTTCAATTTCCAGACCCATAAAACCTGATTTTTTGAAAACCCGAGCCAAGTTTTGACGAAACTTGGCTCGGATTTAACAAATGTAAAAATGAAAAAAACACAGTAACCTTGGTAAAATATTGGCTCTGGTTTTGTCAATTTCCAGACCCATAAAACCCGACTTTTTGAAAACCCGAGCCAAGTTTTGACGAAACTTGGCTCGGATTTAACTAATTTAAAAATGAAAATAACCCAGTAACCTTATTAACATGTTGGCTCGGGTTTTGTAAATTTCCATACCCATATAACCCGACATTTCGAAAACACGAGCCAAGTTTTGACGAAACTTGGCTCGGATTTTACTAATGTTCATGTTAAAATTACACAGTAACCCTAATAAAATCTTTGTTTGGGTTTTCATAAGGTTAACATTACCCTAACCTAACGAAGTAAGAATGGGGTTAACATTAGCCTAACCTAACAACCTTACCTAACCTAACCTAGTAAGAATGGGGTTAACATTAGCCTAACCTAGTAAGAATGGGGTTAACATTAGCCTAACCTAACAACCTTACCTAACCTAGTAAGAATGGGGTTAACATTAGCCTAACCTAACCTAACAACCTTACCTAACCTAACCTAGTAAGAATGGGGTTAACATTAGCCTAACCTAACAACCTTACCTAACCTAGTAAGAATGGGGTTAACATTAGCCTAACCTAACAACCTTACCTAACCAACCTAGTAAGAATGGGGTTAACATTAGCCTAACCTAACAACCTTACCTAACCTAACCTAGTAAGAATGGGGTTAACATTACTGTTACATTACCTAACCTAACCTAACCTAGTAAGAATGGGGTTAACATTAGCCTAACCTAACAACCTTACCTAACCTAACCTAGTATTATTGGTGGGGGCTGCTGCCCCCACACCCCCGCTGGTTGGGTACTGGCGGAAAAACTTGTTGTTTACAGTGGCCTATGTATTTTATGTTATTTTTGTTCTCCCTTATAATACATTTCAGCTCTAACCCGGGAGCGCGGGGAGACTTAAGAGTTAGCGGATCTAAGAGTCAGAGAATAAAAACAACTTTGACATCGAAAAAAAAAAAAAAAATTTATATTTTATTTTTTTTTTGGCCCCGGGCCATGCAAAATCTCAGTCCTTACCTCCCCCTTCCCCACTTTCCTCTCCTTCAGTTATCACCTAACCTGTTATTCCCTTATTCTGAGTAACGTGCTAACATTAGATCCGATTGTGGTCATCACTGATAGCAAGCGAGTGCAAGAGAGAGAGAGAGAGTATAACTGCGTCTCAGGGGCCTTGGGGGAAATTGCGGGAAAGCAATTGCCTCACCATACATTATACAACTCGGGGCTATATCCGATTTGACCATCCAAACGCTGTTTTCACTCGTTTTGTTGTTCAGGTTAATACCTTTATAATCAACCCATAATAGGCCATATGGAGATAAATGCTATTAATGGCACAATGATATTTTAGTGACGGAAACACCTCAAATAGCACAGGGGACGTTCCAATTACCCCCATGCACTTCAGAGGTTAATGACATATTTTGCAATGCTGTATAGCCTATGCTCTACCGGACCTATTAGGCCTAAAAAGATCGATGGGGTAACTGTAGGTCCAAAACATCAGTATACCCAACTAGCCCTTGCATGCCAGTTTAATCCTATGCGAAAAAATCTTTTACTTTATGTTACTTTGCGATCACCCATTAAGATTCCCGAGCTAGCTGTGGTCCGGCTCCTTTATGTTGTCCCAACCAACCAACTAACCTTAATGAACAGAGGAGGTACTGGGCTGCCTGGCTGGCCGCTGGAGGCTCGATCACCACTCATCTTGGTCAACAGCTGGTGGATTTTTGTTTCGAATTTTTCCATGTAAAACAAGTGTATGTGCATTTCAAAACCAGCTGTCCTCGTGTCAGCTGTATTTGGAACACTGGTTATTGCACTTTGGACAGTTTACACTTATTGGAAGGCGAAAAGGTCTTAAGCTGCCTCAGTGTTTTTAAAGACGGTCGAAAAAGCTTTGTTCGGCTCCCACCCTCTACACAAGCCGGCCAGAGTCAAACTGACAGCTTATATCCTGGGCCACCTGTTTTCCAAATCATGGCATCACCTGATTGGTCGATAGACATCACGTGTCAGTGAACTCGAGTACTCTTGGCATGAATTAGGTAGGGTGATTACTTTGGCCACGACGCCACCAGTATAGTTCATTGCATTCGCCACCAGATGTCTCAGTTGTTGACTGACAGTCACGCAAAAGAAGTCTCCCAGATGAAGACGAAAAAGAAGAAGTATAAACAAACCCTTAAAACGTAAATATCCATATAATATGTATTATGTTAGTTTCCCGGGAATGACACCTACATCAACAATTTGGAGAAAAATCGCTTAATCACATGCTATTGAGCTTAATTTTTTACCAATATTGTAGCGCCTCCTGTATATTGACCAATATTTATCGTCAAATATATCAACAAAATTTGTAGTATTAAAATAACATTAAACCCAAAATTGCAATCATGTTTCCGTCTATTTTGAATGCCATTGGATACAATAATATGTTGAGGGGGGGCTTTCAAGCTTTGCCCCCGGCCCCAGGGTGTCAACGACGCTGTTTTTTTGAGTGAAAACGCAAATGAACTTTTCGTATAATGATAACAGAAACTCCCCCCCCCCCCCCAAAAAAAAAAGGTAGGCTAGGCTAAATTGACACAATTTTGGTCTCCATATTTTCCATCTTGATTAGTTTTTTATTGCAGGAAATACTGTTTTAGACACCTAAATTCTCAAAAAAAAAAATTGGGGGGCATGCCCCCGGACCCCCTTAGCCCCTAGAGCTCGCGCCTTCGCCGCGCTATAATGATAACAAATAATAAACCATAATGATAACACAATTAATGTTTTGTGGATTGACACCCTGCCCGGCCCTCACCCCTCCAAGACATAGGCTATTGTCATCATCCTATATATTGCCAGCAGGGGGCAAATGACCAAAAAAAATCGCCGTAAAAAATAGACGCGAAGTTAGGCTAACCGCGGCGATTGCCCTATGTAAACATGACGACCGTAGCTTACGCCCGGAAACTACATCCATCCCACAATTTGGCAAGAGTTGTGCTATCGGGCGACGGGCGTTAGGAATTTAGGATACTGTTGTTGTTGTTGTTGTTGTTCCCCAGGCTCTGGCCGAACAGCCCCAAGGTCTCGAGCAAGGCCAAGGCCATAAACGAGCGCCCCCCGCCCCCCCCAAAACCCTCCCCCCTTACCACCAACAAAGCCCCGGGGGCCGAAGCCACTCCAAGGCAGGGAGCTGAGGAGGGTGCTGAAACGCCCCACCCAAGGCCCTGTGCCCCTCAGCAATTATGAAGGGAAAGTTGAGGGGCAAGGGAAAAATGTGACACTTTGGCTTCCAATCTACCAACTTCTAGGTTGGCAGTAGGGAGGTCAATCCACGGAAAAGACGCCGTCACTTGAGATCTAGAAGATAAGCCTATAGGCCTATAAGTAAAAGGAACAGTCAGAGTAAGCTATGGGTATGGCAGAGATCGCTCAGCTCTCACTCTGATAGACCAGCCCATCACCACATGACTAGAACCCAATCCTCTCAGCATCAGCTAGGAAAGGCCCTAGAAAGCCGCCTTTGGCGGGGGGATAGCTCCCCTATTTCAACTCCTTTCGGGGTTGGGCACCCGACCTACCTCTGAGGCTCTGACGGTCTGACCGGGTATAGCCTAGCCTAGCCTATCCTAGTGTTTACTTGCCTATAGGCTAGCGGCGCTAGCCTACCCCTTTGAAAGGACATTAGCCTAGCCTAGCCTAGCCTAACCTAACCTAACCTATCCTAGTATTAAGGGTGGGGGCTGCCGCCCCCACACCCCTGCTGTTTGACATAAACTCATGTGTTTACACGACATAGCCTAGCCTACACCCGGTAAAAAAAAACTCATTCCCACTATTTTCCCATTTTTTTTTGGTCAATATACAGGAGGCGCTACAATATAGGTAGCAAAATTCTAATGGTAGTTTTGGGTTCCTATCATCATATGCTTCATTTCTATATACTTTTATCCCCGGGAAAGAAAAAAAAAATCTTGGAATTTTTCATTTATTTTCTTGGGATTTTTTGTTTTGGTCATTAACCTAACCAAAAAACCTAACCTAACCTAACCTAATAGCCCCCAAATACATTTAGGTTAGGTTAGGTTAGGTTTTTTGGTTAGGTTAGGCCTAATAAAAAAAAAAAAAAAAAAAATCCAAGAAAAAAATAAAAAACCCAAGATTTTTTGTTTTTTTCCCGGGGATAAAAAGTATATAGAAATGAAGCATATGATGATAGGAACCCAAAACTACCATTATAATTTTGCTACCTATATTGTAGCGCCTCCTGTATATTGATTTTTTTTTTTTTTTGGTAGGCCTAGCCTAGGCTTAGGCCTAAAAAAAAAAAAAAAAAAAAAATAGGCTAGCCTAGCCTAGCCTAGAATTTCACCAACTTTTACCACTCACCAATAAGGTGTTGATTTTCGGTGTGAGCGTCCTGGGTTCGAATCCACGGACTGCCACATGTGTTTGTAAATTTCATTAATCGATTTTAGGAGTAGCCTATAGGCCTAGGCCTAGTTGGTTGTTGGAAGGATCATAATAATTGGTTCAATTCTAGATTTATTCCTCAGGATAACGTCTTCAACAACACATTTCGGTTTAATTCTAGTTTCGCTTTCACAGCATACTCATAAATTTATATGGCTACTTTAGAGTTGTCATATACCATACTTAATTCCTATATATGTCCAAAGCGGCGGAAATGCATTATAAGGAATTATACCTACTGTAAAACAAATCACATAAATCTCCCCATATGCGGCACCATAGCTATTACATAATACTATGTTAGGTTAGGCTAATGTCGTTAATGTAGTTTATTATCATTATATTACGTCTTTTACCCAGCAATTTCCCTGATCTTCATCGTAGGTCGGGAAGCTATGCCTTTACAACGGCGCCTCCCTTTTGTCTCTGTGTACGTGAAACTAGAATTTTACCCACATTTCCTCTTCTTTGACGTTTAGCTTTCCCTTCGGCCATTTCTGTTTCACAGGCATCATATAGGCCTAGCTAAGAAAACACCACCAACATTTAATCTTTTCGTCGATCCTCGTGCTCTTCCCAGCTGACGGACTCTCGGCCAATCACCGTACAGGGAACCTTCAAACACATGTGGCAAGTCAAGCCAATCAGAGAAGTAGATATATAGGATATGTAGTTATAAATGTTTTTGAACATAAACTGAACTTAAAATGAAAACAAAATGTAAAAAGTCCTATTCTACAGTATCTATCTATATGCTCAGGCCAAATCCCCATTTTGGGGGTAGCCGACTCAAGACAGTCAAGAGACAGGGACAAACACAAAAAACAACACAAAACAAAACAAATAAACACAGACAAAAAGCACAAAACGCACACATATCCAGGTCACCCAGCGAGAAGGACCCCAGAGACCAGGGTCACCAAGGTTCGCTCTCTCCAGCACGCTCTCCCCCAGGCCCCCGACTCACCGGAAGAAGACCGGTTCCGATCTCGGCAGGCCGACATGCATGCGGCAGCAGTCCCAAAGCCACAAGCCCTCCCACCACACTTCCAGGCGCACACCTTCATATTAATCGTCTCCCCTTTGGGCCAGGCGCCTGATGGACTATTATCTAGTCCAACTTGACGCCGACCCCTTACTCCAAATGACCACGTGGTTCACTCAAAACTATTCACACAGCATTCTCCATTCACTCCTTTCCCACCACCACTTCCCCTGCTTGATCTGATAGTCCTCCTCTATCATCCAAAGCCTTTTCCTTACACAGTCTCCATCTCAAAAATTATATAAAAAGTATCTATACAATTAAACGTACAGCCCCAGCGACGCGCCCTGGCGCGTCGGCGATGTATGTAACGCACAGCCCCAGGAGACGCACCTGGCGCGTCACCCTAAGTTGCGCCGACCGTAACCTCAGGTGTTAGAGCCACTCAAGAGGGCTCAGATTTGTATGGGAACTGTGTATGTATCCCACGACAAACGTGCCGATGGTTGAAAAACTCTCAAAGTCCACGTGCGTGCGCAGTGGTTGAGCACGCAATAACCTGTGTTGTTTGGGGGTAATTGTCCTTCACATTTTTTTGTACTCTTGTAAAAATACGTTTTCGGGGGCTCTTGTAGGACCATTCTTTAAAGCTTTTTGAGCCGGTTTTTCATGGTTTT
>CM064520.1:26761685-27164630 GCA_032716605.1 Paralithodes platypus | reverse complement strand
AGATTCTCCAGCGACCACTACGCCGATTCGTTTCCACTACTTATCCCCTGAACCCTGTACACAACTGCCTCAATATAATCTCTCCAAAGCTAATTGTGCGTGTATACACGGCATCCACAGCTGATATTGAAGATTTCCTCGATTTTGATCACCCCCAAAGTTAACTTTGAATATTTCATGTTGTTTCCTTAAAACCTCTACCTGCACCAGCATCACATACCATTCACCTCCTCCTTGCAACATCCCTCGACGAGTCCCCTATGGTGGTCACCGCACCCAAACTACGGCTAGCATGATCAAATTCAAACACGGTAGAGCGCCTTCTCACACAGGGTGGGGTGATACGCAATGGAGAATTAAAAAACCTCCCTCTCCAATCTTGCTACTGCATCCTCAATGTGCCCTATTCCGTTTCATCACCGATCACCATTGAAAGCTCTTCCTCTCTCAAAACGTTTCTATAATAAAGTCTGCGGCTATTTGTCAAACGTCAATATCCTCCGAAGTAAAGTGCTTGTCGTGGCGCTCATACATCTCGTCCTTCACTAGTCGCTGCCCTATCCTCTAATCTGTGGAGAAAAAATTTTTTGTAGTGTTGATGGGGCGAACTGTCCGTCCCCAACATCTCTGTCTGCATCTACGGGACACTTCTGGACTTCACGACTGTCCGTTTTCCAACCAACCCTGATCCCCACGTCATCACTGCTATGGGCATGCAAACCATTTCAGTGAATTTAGCTGCTAACCTATCTGTTCCCTCAACAATTCCTCCGCTTGAAACATAGAATAGTCCCACCCGATCACGTTTTCCCGGAGGGTCGCACTCATGACTATACACGCTCCCTGGCCTCAATATACCTGAACTTCACGATGCCATTGTGACCCCCTGCTCGATTCCACCCCCGGGTCCTGATGCCATTCCCTATGCGTATCATTCGTCATTCTTCATCCACGTTCACCTACATTATCGTTTTGCAACTTTATCAATCAATTATGGGATAGACATTCTTTCCCACCAAATTGTGCGACATGCTGTATACCATACCCTTCCCAAAACCAGGCCAAGATTATAGTTTTCCGACAAACTATAGGCCCATAGTGCTCACCTCATGTTTATGTAAACTTATGGAAAAAATTATCAATTCCGTTCATTTGCAGAGGCCGCATGACTTATTATCCCTGTATCAACATGGTTCCGTCCCGGCCACTCTACATTACACTCTCTCATCCACCTGGACCACCAAATACGTGAAGGAATTTTCGAAGAAAATAACCCACAGTGGCGGTTTTCTTCGACATTGATAAAGGGCTTATGATACCAACTTGGCGTATTATCCCGCATTCTAATATCCTCCATAGCTCTGGTATGCGGGCTCCCGATCCCCAAATTCCTCCAGAACTTTCTATCTAACCGCAACATTTACGGTTAAAAACAACGGTATATTATCTGCAATAAAACCTCAAGAGGGAATACCCCAAGGCTGTTCCCTAAGTAGTGTACTCTATGACGTTCCGGACGGTGTTCCTCCTGTTGTTCTCAAAAACTGTGCTTCCGTGCTGACTCCCTGCCTAGGCAAAGTCTTTCGTCTCTGTCTATCCTCTAACGTCTTCCCTTCATGCTGGAAGTTTGCTCACATTCAACCTGTCCCAAAGAAGGGTGACCGCTCTCAACCCTCCAACTATCGTCCAATTGCTCTTATCTCTTGTCTTTCTAAAGTTTTTGAAACTATTCTTGCTTCCAAATTTCTTAAGCATTTCTCTTCTCATAATCTGCTCTCAGATCGCCAGTATGGCTTCCTTAAGGGTAGCTCTACTGGTGATCTTCTTTCATATCTTACTAACTCTTGGTCATCCTCCTTTCGGGACTTCGGTGAGACTTTTTCTATTGCACTAGACCATATCGAAAGCCTTCGATAGAGTCTGGCATAAATCTTTAATTTCTAAACTACCCTCCTTCGGTTTCTATCCCTCCATCTGTGCCTTTGTCTCTAATTTCCTTTCCGGCCGTTCCATAGCCGCGGTTGTGGACGGCCATTGTTCACTTCCTCACTCTATAAACTCCAGGTTCCTCAGGGCTCTGTCCTATCTCCTATTCTCTTTCTAATTTTTATAATGTATCTCCTTAACTGTACCTTAATTCCCATCCATTCATACGCAGACGACTCAACCTTGCACTACTCCATTAGTTTTTCAGAACGCCCCAGCCAGCAATCCCTCAACCAAATGTAATGAAGCCATAGAACTCTTAAATTCTGATCTAAATATTATTTCCAATGGGGGCAGAGAAAACCTTGTTAACTTTAATGCTTCCAAACCCCACTTTTTCAATCTATCTACCCGTCAGGATCTCCCAGAGGACTATCCCTTATTCTTCAACAATACAAAAATCAACCCTTCATCTTCTCTCAGTATTCTTGGTGTCTTCTTTTCTTCTGCTCTCATTTGGAAGGACCATATTACCAGTCTTGCTAAGGCAGCCTCCCAGAAGCTGGGTGTGCTCAACCGCCTTAGGGTTCTTTTCCCCTGCACAGCTTCTTGCTCTGTACAGGGGCATAGTGCGCCCTTGTATTGGTATTGTTCACATGTGTGGGGAGGTTCCTCTCACACTGCTCTCCTAGACAAAGTTGAAAGGAAGGCCTTTCGTATCATTAACTCCCGTCCACTCACCAACTCTCTGCAAGCTCTCTCTCTCCGCCGCAATGTTGCATCTCTCTCGCTATTCTATCGCTACTATAATAATCAGTGTTCCTCAGAGCTATCCCAGTGCATACCACCTCCTTTACGTAGGGCACGTTGTACCCGTCTTGCAACTCAATCCCACCCCTACTCTGTGCAACTCTCCAACCCAAGAGTGAAACGTTACTCTCAAACTTTCTTCTACTCAACAGCTGAGCTCTGGAACTCTCTCCCAGAATCAGTCTTTCCCTCTTCCTATGACTTAAATTGCTTCAAACTCCGGGTGTCCAGGCATTTTGGCTCGAACGTCCCTTGATTTTGGCCCTGTCAATCTTTCAACTATGGGGGAGGCACTCGCTATAGGCAGTTATGCCTTTTGCCTCCCTCAATCACATAGAAAGAAAAAAAAAAAAAAAAAAAAAAATGCAATAAATAGTGTTACAAAATGCCTCCCTCCTGATATCTCTCATAGCCTCTATGTGGATGACTTAGCCATTTATTATACGTCTCCTAGTTTAACACACATTCAACGTCGTCTAAACACTGCTCTTCATTCCATACAAGCTTGGGCGTCCTCAACTGGTTTCCGCTTCTCGACTGAAAAAACCAATGCTGTCATTTTCTATCGCGACCTTAGACACTTGCGTAAGCAGTCCATCACCCTCTCTATGGGTTCATCCAAGATTAAATTCCTTGCCTCCACTAAATTCCTTGGCCTTATCTTTGATACCCACCTAAATTGGAAATCACATGTTGCCACGCTGAAGGCTCGGTTCCTTCAGCGCATGAATGTCCTCAAGTCTGTGGCACGTGTTCATTGGGGTGCTGACCGATCTACGTTTACTGCTCTTTTATAGATCCACCATTCAATCTGCCCTGAATTATCGTTGCCCGATATATGGCACTGCCTCGACATCCACCTTGCAGACACATAACTCCCTTCATCAAATTGGCATACGTATTAGCTCAGGAGCTTTCCGGTCCTCTCGTGTGTACAGTGTGCTCAGTGAGGCTGGGGTCCTGCCATTAACGTATCATCGTCAGCTGGTTCAGCTGCGAACTGCCATCCGTCTCCAACAGGATCCCACATTGAAGGACCTTTTCCGTTCCCAAGATTTTTGTGTTACTCCTACTACTACCTTGCCTTTTACCCTCTTATCCTGCCAATTACTCGCATCTTACAATATTCCAACACCTCATTCGCCCCTCCCCTGTATTTCAATTACCCCCTTGATCCTTAAACACCCTGAAGTTTGTTTCCATTTGACTGACCAAGTAGAGGCTGTGACTCCAGTCCAACGCCGTACCTTACCATTACAACATGTTGATAGTCATGTTCCAGCTGCCTTCATCTTCAGTGATGGTTCGAAGGTTCCGGATGCCGTAGGTAGTGCAGCGGTTTCTGACCATGGTATCCATCAAAGCTCCCTACATCCTTGTTCCACCGTTTTCACTGTAGTATTTGTGGGCTATTCATGGTGCCTGACCCTCATCTCTGCACTTCCAAAAATCCTCCTCACGTAATTATCTGCAGTGACTCAAAAAGTGTGTTGCAAGCATTAGGAGAGTACACCCCACGTGACCCATTGATCATCGATGTTATCCTGAAAATCCACGAATTAAAATGCAGCTCTCGATCCATCACCCTCTATTGGATCCCCGCCCATGTAGGCATTGCGGGAAATGAACGTGCTGACGCCCTTGCTAAACAGGCCTGTCTAGGTGCTCCGGCATCCACTGTCCTCAGATCGGATGACCTAATTCCTGTAGTTCGACGGCATATTCATGATAAGTGGCGCTCAGAATGGAGGGATCAACCTTTGGGAAGTCACCTTCGTTCCATCAAAGACGACATTCACATGTGGCCCTCTTCACTCAGACCCTGTCGCGCTGACCAAACCCTCTTAACTCGATTACGCATAGAACACACGAGACTCACTCATGGATATCTAATGACCACTCCCCGTAGTCCTCCGCCAGAATGTCACCATTGTCGCACAGTTCTTACTATCCCTCACATTTTATGCGTTTGTCCCATGTACGGCCCTGAAAGACGTCGCTTCTTGCGACACACCTCTTTAAAAGACATCCTTTCTGACTCAGATTCATTCTCGTTCATAGCCATCCGCCATTTCTTAGCAGCTCTTAATCTCTACGATGAAATCTGACCAGTGACCTATATGACTTGACTTATTATCCCCCCGCCGACCACTAGCCTTATGAGGGCCTCGGCCCAGAGGGCTAGTTTAAATTAAACACGTCTTCAACAACAACAGTTATATGCCAGGGAATCAAGTGGTCCCTAGTGACAATTAGGGACCTCAAAGTGGGGTTAATGATCTCTGTCTCTCTCTGGTATTGTTAAGAACGATATTACTGTAGTTAATAATTACAATTTCATCAAGAATTCACAGTACATAATGCATAGCTGATCTCAGTGTCTGGTCCATAGATGGTGCTGGCATAGTCTAGTTCTGAGAGTGCGTAATTAACTACTTGCGAGTTTCAGGTAATAAGGAAGTTGGAGCCGTCTATCTATCTATCTATCTATTGCCTGACGCCGTGATCCCCGAAGGGGTGGGCCACGTAAACATCAATATTAAAACAGAAATGCAATAATAATGTAAGTTTCTGATGAATAAAACATTTTGAACTTGCTTGTAGGTATCAATAAGTGTACTTACTACAACCACACTTTACCTGGGAATTCTGCTAAATGTATTGATGTCTACAGCTCCAACTTCCTTATAGCCCGAAACTCGCAAGTAGTCAATTAACTCTATTTGGTGCGAGTGGGGTCTTTTTGGGCATCCCGTTTCGCTCTAACAATTTTAAGATTTTAAGACGTTTCACCCAATTACTGTAACTTGCCAATAATAAGATGTTTCACCCAATTAAGGTGTCAATTTTTGTCTGGGCAAGTGATAACGAGCCTGTAACTTCCGGCCTTTGGCCAGAACGTTTTTCTATCGAAAAATGTACAAATCTAACTTGAAGGGGGTCTGGGTAGGCAATTTTTTGTGTGAAGGAAGTCTGAGAAGGCATTTTTGTTAGCCTAAGGGACAAACCAAAATAGCTTGCTCAAAAATGGTAAAAGTAATCAAAATCCTCAATAATAATTAAACATAATATCATAACCCATAAGCGTTGGACCAGATAGTGTTCATCTATAGTCTATTCATTATAATTAGGCCGCACATATCTTTATTCTCAACTTCTATAACTCATAAAGGGTTAGAGCAAATGGGCTGTTAAAGTTCCACACCTATTACCTGGCTGACTCTTCCAAATGGTAGAAATATCAGCTCAATTACTGCAGTCCTTTCAAATTCGTAGAGGTTAGCGATCAGGATTCTTGGCCTAATTATAATAAATAGATTATAGTAGGGAGTGTGTAATTAATCTAATATCATTGGACTTTGGGGCTAACCATTCCTTTGTTTATGTGTTTCTGCCTCTCCCTCTCACATACACATACCTATAGCCTACAGTAGTTAAATAAATTATGTCAATGTAATTTCTGTCTGTTACTATATTTGCATCCCCCTAATATTTTCTTTGTTCATGTTTCTGCCTCTCCCTCTCACACACACATACCTATAGTTAAATAAATTAGGCCTATGTCAATGTAATTTCTGTCTGTTACTATCTCTGCCTCCCCCTTTCTCTCTCTCACCAGTAGTTTTATCGAAGACTCCCAGGAAGACTGTAGTGGTAGATCCAGCCTTCGCATCTTTACCGAAGTTGGTGCCGGCATAGTCCAGCCCAGAGGGGTCTCTACGGTCATCACTCGTCGCCTCTGCCGCCGTCCGTCCTCAGAGACATTGTGGTGCAGGGTGGCTGTCAGTGCTGCATGTGGTACCGTAGTGGCCGGCCATTGGCAAAGTCACCTGGAAAGATATGAATATTGATTAAGTGGAGATGCACCACCATTCCAAAGTTATGATATGATGAGTTATTTACAGTAGGCTATACAAAGGAATACCAGCAACAACAGAACTAATAGCCCTTACTAGGCTGCTTGTAACACAAAAAATAAAATAAATAAAACAAAAAAGAAAACGAAAGAATGAATTGCCACAGCCATCAACTGAAAGGCTTTAAAGGTGAATTCCAGGGGTGAAAGATAAAACAAAGTTTAATGCAGGGTCATAACTTGTCATGAATATACAGTACTGTAATATATACGGTACGGTACTGTATATGGGCAATACAGATACTATCCCATTAAACTCCCGAGAAAAATAAAAATTTCAAACGTCGTTGGCATTTTCAGCGATCAGCTTGGCGAGTTTCAGCTGACTGGCGGTACGAAAGAATGGAGAGAGGCAGGATGTAAATATGACACAATCGAGGACTGTCAGGTCTGTTTTCCTTAACCTCTGAAGTGCGCATGGGGGTAATTGGAAACGTCCCCCTGTGCTGACGTATTTGAGGTGTTTCCGCCACTAAAATATTCATTGTGCCATTAATAGCATTAATACTTATCCATATGCGCCTATTATGGGTTGATTATAAAGGTATTAACCTGAAACAACAATAAAACGAGTGAAAACAGCGTTTGGATGGTCAAAATCGGAGATATAGCCCGCGAGTTGTATAATGTATGGGTGAGGCAATCTGCTTTCCCGCCAATTTCCCCCAAGGCCACTGAGACACAGTCGATCGATACTCTCTCTCTCTCTCTCTTGCACTCGCTTGCTATCCGTGATGACCACACCCTCCAATCGGATTTCTAATGTTAGCACGAAAATATACCTCAGAATAAGGGAATAACAGGGAAAATAGGTGATAACTGAAGGAGAGGAGGCAAGTGGGGAAGGAGGGGAGGTAGAGGACTGAGATTTTGCATGGCCCAGGGGCCAAAAAAAAAAATAAAAATAAAAAAAAAAAAATATAAAATTTTTTTTTTTTTTCGATGTCAAAAGTTGATTTTTATTTTCTCTGACTCTTAAGAGTCTCCCCGCAGTGCGCCGGGGGAACTCTTAAGAGTCTCCCCGCAGCTCCCGGGTTAATTAATACCTACCTTTCAATTTAATACTCAAGCTCTGCAAAACATCGAACAATGTCCTGAAGATGTGGTCCACAGTGCACACCAAGATAAAATTTCATCTCGCCAACAATACTCATACAGGTAGTGTGGTATCGTTCAAGATGACTACATCGGCCCTAGCCATGTTTTTTTTTTCTCGAGGAATAGTTTTATTATTGTTTTTCATGGTTTGAGTGGAGGATTTGCATTTACTTGCCCATTATCCATCAATTTGAAGATACGGCATCAAATAACGCCATTTATTGGGTGAATTGCGCTTTTACAGTAGGTGAGGGAAATTGTGGAGTAAATTGGATACATGATGGGTTGAGGGGGGGTGCTGCCTTTCCTCAAATACGCTATTAGGCTAGCCTATCGCCGTTTTACGCATTTAGGCCTAACCCCTCATTTTTCCTGACCTTCATATGCCTACTTCATAGCCCTCCCCACTAGGCTATCAGCCTAGGCGGCGTGTCTTAAGATCGTTGTATAATGGGGAAAAATTGTTTTCAGAGGTTTATAATTAGCCTAGCTAATTCCAAACATTAGGCTAGGCTATATAGCCTAGCCTAGGCTAGCTTATTGATTAGCCTAGGTTAAAATTATCGGTAAAATATACAGGAGACGCAACAATATAGGTAACAAATTTCCAGAGCTGGGCACTTTAGCCAACACTTACGCAAATAGCCAATTCCGCCATGGCGGAAGTGTCATTTTGTTGGCGAATTAGCGTTGGCGCCAAAATGGCTGCCTATTTGCGGGTTTGAAGCTCTGGAAAGTACCTCCATGTTGCAAACCTCGAGTCCGCAAAATAAAAATTCCAGCCGCCAGCCAGCCCTGGGCCGCTCCTGCAGCTCCAGCCAAAAAAAGTCCTGTGACCAAGCCAACTACCTGTGTTCTGGAATCTAGGCCTATACATCGGCTCTTCACGTTTTGTTGACTTACTTAGTAGCAAGCGTCGAGCTAACACCTACAACACACAGCAGTCCAAGAGTTCCAACCTGCTAGGCACTTCAACTTTGTTTATATTTTCGGCCTATTGAAGTGAACATGGAGTCTACCATCATGCCTACCGCAGCTGCCAACAGCATGGGGAGCAGTTCACCACCATCATCCGACAGTGATGCTGCAGAGCATGCAGAAATAGAGGACCTAAGCCACCCCTGGCCCCACCTAGAAACCTTCTATGGGCCTGTAATTACCAAGACGATGTCTCTGGAGAAGGGCTTTATAACTTTATAATCTAGCCTAATTTAAGATTATAAAGTTAGGGTATCGTTAATTTGATTGATAGCCTGTTAATTTTTAACCTAAAATAATGTTATTAGGGTACCCTAATCCCATCAAAATGCCTCAAAGCATGTAGGCCTAGGCTAAGTCTAACTTCTATATAGGCTAGGCTATATAGCCTAGGCCTAGGTCTATAATCACTAATCCCATCAAAATGCCTCAAAGCATGTAGGCTAAATATTGGATGTTCTAACTTCTAAATATAGCCTAGGCCTATAGGCTAATTACTAATATAAGTAATTTTTATTAGGCTAGACCTAGGCTACCCTAATCCTATCAAAATGCCTCAAAGCATGTAGGCTAAATAATATTGCATTTTCTAACTTCTATATATATAGGCTAGCCTAGGTCTAGGCTATAATCACTAATTCCATCAAAATGCCTCAAAGCATGTAGGCTAAATATTGCATGTTCTAACTTTAATATATAGCCTAGGTCTAGGCTATAATCAGTCACTAATTCCATCAAAATGCCTCAAAACATGTAGGCCTAGGCTAAATATTGCATGTTCTAACTTCTATGTATTGTATAGGCCTAGGCCTATAATCACACTCATTTTATTAGTGTCAAGTAGAAAGTGTTAATTTTGAAAGTATCATATAGGCCTAGACTAAATTTAACCTACAATAAAATTTTATTAAATTTTGATCTGAAGCTAGGCCTTTATTCTGAGCATTAAAATTAATAGGCCTAGGCTACTTTCTATTAATTTACTTAATCTATCTAAAGCAGACCTATCTAGGCATATATAGCCTATTGCCATTCCCAAAGGGGGGCCCACGAATAAATCGCCTCCTTGCACCTCTGTGATCCGGCGTACCTCCTCCTGAATGGTGCGGAATTGCGAATACTGATTATTACTGAAGCACTCTCCCCATAAACAAGTTGCCCCAACGTTTTACTGCCCATGTGGACAAACTAAGTGGCCTATGCTATATATATTAACCCTTTCACTGCGGGTGATGTTCTGGAATGTTTTGGCAATTTACAGCTATTTCCAAGCTTTAAAAGCCTGTATACATGTATATCCTTGAGGTCCATGGAAGTTGGGCAACATTATATTAAAGTAAATATATATATTTATTGACATTAGAGATTGAATTTATTGATTTACCCTTGATTCTGTAGTTTAAATTTAAAATTAATAAAAAACGGTTTGCGTTTGCATATTTGCATTTGAGGACTAGAAATTTCACAAGGTTTGCACATTTGTGTTTGCTGAAGTTATGTTCTAGGTTTGCTGATTTGTGTTTGCTGACTTGACTTTTTGTTTGTGGTGCCCAGCTCTGCAAATTTCTAATGGTAGTTTTGGGTTCCTATCATCATATGCTTCATTTCTATATAGGATAAATGTTTAGGCTAGGCCTACCTATGGTCCCGTTAAAATATCCTCAAGTAACCTATCAAAAACTGTTCAGGGGACTGGTTAGAACTTGTAGGATGTTTAATTGAATGTCGGAAATCAGTATATACTGAGAAATAACAGTCTTAAAATGCGCTATGGGTCACCCAGGGTCCCTGCCCTCTCTTTCCCAGGTAATGTTATGTTATGATATGTTATGTTATATTATATTATATTATTATGTTCCTTCCAACAACCAACCATACTCCTAAAATCGATTAATGAAATTTACAAACACATGTGGCAGTCCGTGGATTCGAACCCAGATGTTCACACCGATATTAGGGTTAGGTTAGGTTAGGTTAGGTTAATCTAATCGAATATAATAATTGTACATTTTGGGCAGTGGGCGGGGCCGCGCGTATGTGGTGGCGTACAGACCCTGGTCTATCAGAGTGAGAACTGAGCGATCTCTGCCATACCCATAGCTTACTCCGACTGTTCCTTTTACTTATGTATTTCCTAGATCTCAAGTGACGGCGTCTTTTCCGTGGATTGACCTCCCAATCTACCAAGATTGGAAGCCAAAGCGTCACATTTTTCCTTTGCCCCTCAACTTTCTCTTCATAATTGCTGAGGGGCACAGGGCCCTGGGTGGGGCTTTGGTTTCCCGGGCGTTTCCGCACCCTCCTCAGCTCCCCGCCATAGAGTGGCTTCGGTCACCCAGGCTTTATTGTGGTAGGCAGGGAGGGTTCTGTGGGGGCGCTCGGTTATGGCCTTGGCCTTGCTCGGGGTCTTGGGGCTGTTCGGCCAGGCAGCTTGGGGAACAACAACAACAACAACAGTTTTTAATAGGTTACTTGAGGATATTTTAACGGGACCATAGGTAAATTTTTACCCTATATAGGCCTACTTTTTAACCCCGGGGGGGGGGGGAAAAAAAAATCTTTGAGTTTTTAATTTTTTCTTGGGATTTTTTCACTTTTTTTCATTAACCTAACCAAAAATCTAACCTAACCTAAATGTATTTGGGGGCTATTAGGTTAGGTTTTTTTGTTAGGTTAATGACAAAAAACAAAAAAACAAAATCTCAATAGGCCTAGGCCTAGGCTAAAAAAAAAAAAAAAAATCCCAAGAATTTTGTTTTTTTTCCTCGGGGATAAAAAGTATATAGAAATGACGCATATGATGATAGCAACCCAAAACTACCATTATAAATTTGCTACCTAGCCTATATTGTTGCATCTCCTGTAGGCCTATATTGACCAAATTATCAGATAGGATAAGTCTAAAAAAAATCATGGAAAAATTATCCTAGTGACATTAGGCTAGCCTAATAGACTAGGCCTATCTCAATTTGGCAAGAATGTTAAGTGCGGGCGTACCGCCACCCTTGTTTACACTACGCGTAGTGGCGTTGGACCTTTGCCATCATATTCCCATCTATTTTGACTGCCTTTGGATACAATAATATGTTGAGGGGGGGCTTTGCCCCCCTCACCCTCCCATGACATATTGTCATCATATATATTGCCAGCAGGGGGCAAATTACCGATAAATATGCCGTCAAAATAGACGCGAACTTAACCACGGCGATCGACAAATGTAGGCTATACAAGACGGCGGCGGAGGGGTAGGCGTCGAACCTTTGCAAAATTGGGTTTAATGTTAGGCTATTTTAATACCACAAATTTTGTTGATATATTTGAAGATAAATAATGAATCTAGGCCTATATGCTCTAAAGATCATAAGAAAATTTGTTTTAACCCTCGGCAAAACCTAATAAAAAAGTATGGTACTAAAATGTCTTTTTCGTAAAAAGGTTGTCAATACGGTACTTTCAGTCATCGATAGCTCTAAAGATCATATGAAAATGTGTTAAACCCTCGGAAAAACCTAATATAAAAGTATGGTACTAAAATTTAATTTTCGTAACAAGGTTGTCAATACGGTACTTTCCCCGTTATCAATTTACAATCAAGCTGAAGATTGCAGAGTAAACACCATAGACTTCGACTCTTCTTTCACCTTCGTATAATCGACAGCCATATTTTTTTTTTTTTATTAAGGGATTAGGCCTAGTACTCAACGAGCGGGGGTATAATACTAGGTTAGGTTAGGTAAGGTTGTTAGGTTAGGCTAATGTCTTTTCAAATCACTATCGGGGAGCGAGCGTGTCTCAACATCGATCGATAGGCCTAATGGGGAAAATAAGTTTTCCCGAGATTTCTAATTAATTACAAACCCTATATATTGATGCAAATGACCAATTTTGTTTATAAAAAACACTGAAAATTTGTGGCATTAAAATAAAAAAATTCCGAAGTACCGTATTGACAACCTTGTTACGAAATTTGTCTTATGATCTTAGAGCATATAGATTTAATATTTAGGTTAATATACATGAGACGCAACAACGTGTTTTTCAGGTATTTTTTTTTTGAATTTTGATTTTGTTTTTGGTGTTTTAGTCGAATCTAGTGATGAAATTGAATGTGGGAATTAAGCATTTACCCATTATCCATCAATCTAAAGACACGCCCCCCGATAGTGGGGAGGGCTATGAAGATCAGGGAAATTGAGGGGTAAAAAGCGTATAGAACACTATAGAACACGATAATACACATTTGTAACCCAAATTTGGCTCGGGTTTGTTCAATTTCCAGACCCATAAAACCTGATTTTTTGAAAACCCGAGCCAAGTTTTGACGAAACTTGGCTCGGATTTAACAAATGTAAAAATGAAAAAAACACAGTAACCTTGGTAAAATATTGGCTCTGGTTTTGTCAATTTCCAGACCCATAAAACCCGACTTTTTGAAAACCCGAGCCAAGTTTTGACGAAACTTGGCTCGGATTTAACTAATTTAAAAATGAAAATAACACAGTAACCTTATTAACATGTTGGCTCGGGTTTTGTAAATTTCCATACCCATATAACCCGACATTTCGAAAACACGAGCCAAGTTTTGACGAAACTTGGCTCGGATTTTACTAATGTTCATGTTAAAATTACACAGTAACCCTAATAAAATCTTTGTTTGGGTTTTCATAAGGTTAACATTACCCTAACCTAACGAAGTAAGAATGGGGTTAACATTAGCCTAACCTAACAACCTTACCTAACCTAACCTAGTAAGAATGGGGTTAACATTAGCCTAACCTAGTAAGAATGGGGTTAACATTAGCCTAACCTAACAACCTTACCTAACCTAGTAAGAATGGGGTTAACATTAGCCTAACCTAACCTAACAACCTTACCTAACCTAACCTAGTAAGAATGGGGTTAACATTAGCCTAACCTAACAACCTTACCTAACCTAGTAAGAATGGGGTTAACATTAGCCTAACCTAACAACCTTACCTAACCAACCTAGTAAGAATGGGGTTAACATTAGCCTAACCTAACAACCTTACCTAACCTAACCTAGTAAGAATGGGGTTAACATTACTTGTTACATTAGCCTAACCTAACCTAACCTAGTAAGAATGGGGTTAACATTAGCCTAACCTAACAACCTTACCTAACCTAACCTAGTATTATTGGTGGGGGCTGCTGCCCCCACACCCCCGCTGGTTGGGTACTGGCTGAAAAACTTGTTGTTTTACAGTAGGCCTATGTATTTTATGTTATTTTTGTTCTCCCTTATAATACATTTCAGCTCTTAATGACATATATAGCAATGATGTATAGCCTATGCTCTACCGGACCTATTAGGCCTAAAAAGATCGATGGGCTAACTGTAGGTCCAAAACATCAGTATAACCAACTAGCCCTTGCATGCCAGTTTAATCCTATGCGAAAAAATCTTTTACTTTATGTTACTTTGCGATCACCCATTAAGATTCCCGAGCTAGCTGTGGTCCGGCTCCTTTATGTTGTCCCAACCAACCAACTAACCTTAATGAACAGAGGAGGTATTGGGCTGCCTGGCTGGCCGCTGGAGGCTCGATCACCACTCATCTTGGTCAACAGCTGGTGGATTTTTGTTTCGAATTTTTCCATGTAAAACAAGTGTATGTGCATTTCAAAACCAGCTGTCCTCGTCAGCTGTATTTGGAACACTGGTTATTGCACTTTGGACAGTTTACACTTATTGGAAGGCAAAAAGGTCTTAAGCAGCCTCAGTGTTTTTAAAGACGGTGGAAAAAGCTTTGATCGGCTCACACCCTCTACACAAGCTGGCCAGAGTCAAACTGACAGCTTATATCCTGGGCCACCTGTTTTCCAAATCATGGCATCACCTGATTGGTCGATAGACATCACGTGTCAGTGAACTCGAGTACTCTTGGCATGAATTAGGTAGGGTGATTACTTTGGCCACGACGCCACCAGTATAGTTCATTGCATTCGCCACCAGATGTCTCAGTTGTTGACTGACAGTCACGCAAAAGAAGTCTCCCAGATGAAGACGAAAAGAAGAAGTATAAACAAACCCTTAAAACGTAAATATCCATATAATATGTATTATGTTAGTTTCCCGGGAATGACACCTACATCAACAATTTGGAGAAAAATCGCTTAATCACATGCTATTGAGCTTAATTTTTTACCAATATTGTAGCGCCTCCTGTATATTGACCAATATTTATCGTCAAATATATCAACAAAATTTGTAGTATTAAAATAACATTAAACCCAAAATTGCAATCATGTTTCCGTCTATTTTGAATGCCATTGGATACAATAATATGTTGAGGGGGGGCTTTCAAGCTTTGCCCCCGGCCCCAGGGTGTCAAACGACGCTGTTTTTTTTAGTAATAACGCAAATGAACTTTTCGTATAATGATAACAGAAACTCCCCCCCCCCCCCCCCCCAAAAAAAAAAAGGTAGGCTAGGCTAAATTGACACAATTTTGGTCTCCATATTTTCCATCTTGATTAGTTTTTTATTGCAGGAAATACTGTTTTAGACACCTAAATTCTCAAAAAAAAAATTGGGGGGCATGCCCCCGGACCCCCCTTAGCCCCTAGAGCTCGCGCCTTCGCCGCGCTATAATGATAACAAAATAATAAACCATAATGATAACACAATTCATGTTTTGTGGATTGACACCCTGCCCGGCCCTCACCCCTCCAAGACATAGGCTATTGTCATCATCATATATATTGCCAGCAGGGGGCAAATGACCAAAAAAAATCGCCGTAAAAAATAGACGCGAAGTTAGGCTAACCGCGGCGATTGCCCTATGTAAACATGACGACCGTAGCTTACGCCCGGAAACTACATCCATCCCCACAATTTGGCAAGAGTTGTGCTATCGGGCGACGGGCGTTAGGAATTTAGGATACTGTTGTTGTTGTTGTTGTTGTTCCCCAGGCTCTGGCCGAACAGCCCCAAGGTCTCGAGCAAGGCCAAGGCCATAAACGAGCGCCCCCGGCCCCCCACAAAACCTTCCCTGCTTACCACTAACAAAGCCCGGGTGACCGAAGCCACTCCAAGGCAGGGAGCTGAGGAGGGTGCTGAAACGCCCCACCCAAGGCCCTGTGCCCCTCAGCAATTATGAAGGGAAAGTTGAGGGGCAAGGGAAAAATGTGACACTTTGGCTTCCAATCTACCAACTTCTAGGTTGGCAGTAGGGAGGTCAATCCACGGAAAAGACGCCGTCACTTGAGATCTAGAAGATAAGCCTATAGGCCTATAAGTAAAAGGAACAGTCAGAGTAAGCTATGGGTATGGCAGAGATCGCTCAGCTCTCACTCTGATAGACCAGCCCATCACCACATGACTAGAACCCAATCCTCTCAGCATCAGCTAGGAAAGGCCCTAGAAAGCCGCCTTTGGCGGGGGGATAGCTCCCCTATTTCAACTCCTTTCGGGGTTGGGCACCCGACCTACCTCTGAGGCTCTGACGGTCTGACCGGGTATAGCCTAGCCTAGCCTATCCTAGTGTTTACTTGCCTATAGGCTAGCGGCGCTAGCCTACCCCTTTGAAAGGACATTAGCCTAGCCTAGCCTAACCTAACCTAACCTATCCTAGTATTAAGGGTGGGGGCTGCCGCCCCCACACCCCTGCTGTTTGACATAAACTCATGTGTTTACACGACATAGCCTAGCCTACACCCGGTAAAAAAAAACTCATTCCCACTATTTTCCCATTTTTTTTTGGTCAATATACAGGAGGCGCTACAATATAGGTAGCAAAATTCTAATGGTAGTTTTGGGTTCCTATCATCATATGCTTCATTTCTATATACTTTTTATCCCCGGGAAAAAAAAAAAAATCTTGGAATTTTTCATTTATTTTCTTGCGATTTTTTGTTTTGGTCATTAACCTAACCAAAAAACCTAACCTAACCTAACCTAATAGCCCCCAAATACATTTAGGTTAGGTTAGGTTAGGTTTTTTGGTTAGGTTAGGCCTAATAAAAAAAAAAAAAAAAAAAAATCCAAGAAAAAAATAAAAAACCCAAGATTTTTTTGTTTTTTTCCCGGGGATAAAAAGTATATAGAAATGAAGCATATGATGATAGGAACCCAAAACTACCATTATAATTTTGCTACCTATATTGTAGCGCCTCCTGTATATTGATTTTTTTTTTTTTTTGGTAGGCCTAGCCTAGGCTTAGGCCTAAAAAAAAAAAAAAAAAAAAATAGGCTAGCCTAGCCTAGCCTAGAATTTCACCAACTTTTACCACTCACCAATAAGGTGTTGATTTTCGGTGTGAGCGTCCTGGGTTCGAATCCACGGACTGCCACATGTGTTTGTAAATTTCATTAATCGATTTTAGGAGTAGCCTATAGGCCTAGGCCTAGTTGGTTGTTGGAAGGATCATAATAATTGGTTCAATTCTAGATTTATTCCTCAGGATAACGTCTTCAACAACACATTTCGGTTTAATTCTAGTTTCGCTTTCACAGCATACTCATAAATTTATATGGCTACTTTAGAGTTGTCATATACCATACTTAATTCCTATATATGTCCAAAGCGGCGGAAATGCATTATAAGGAATTATACCTACTGTAAAAAAAAATAAAATAAATCTCCCCATATGCGGCACCATAGCTATTACATAATACTAGGTTAGGTTAGGCTAATGTCGTTAATGTAGTTTATTATCATTATATTACGTCTTTTACCCAGCAATTTCCCTGATCTTCATCGTAGGTCGGGAAGCTATGCCTTTACAACGGCGCCTCCCTTTTGTCGCTGTGTACGTGAAACTAGAATTTTACCCACATTTCCTCTTCTTTGAACGTTTAGCTTTCCCTTCGGCCATTTCTTGTTTCACAGGCATCATAATAGGCCTAGCTAAGAAAACACCACCAACATTTAATATTTTCGTCGATCCTCGTGCTCTTCCCAGCTGACGGACTCTCGGCCAATCACCGTACAGGGAACCTAAACACATGTGGCAAGTCAGCCAATCAGAGAAGTATATATAAGGATATGTATTATAAATGTTTTGAACATAAACTGAACTTAAAATGAAAACAAAATGTAAAAAGTCTATCTACAGTATCTATCTATATGCTCAGGCCCAATCCCCATTTTGGGGGTAGCCGACTCAAGACAGAGCAAGAACAGGGAAAACACAAAAACAACACAAAACAACAAATAAACACAGACAAAAAGCACAAACGCACACATATCCAGGTCACCCAGGAGAAGACCCAGAGACCAGGGTCACCAAGGTCGCTCCAGCACTCCCCCGGCCCCCGACCACCCGGAGAGGTTCCGATCTCGGCAGGCAGACATGCAGCGGAGCCAAAGCCACAAGCCCTCCCACCACACTTCCAGGCGCACCCTTCATATTAATCGTCTCCCCGGCCAGGCGCCTGATGGACTATTATCTAGTCCAACTTGCGCCGACCCCTTACTCCAAATGACCACGTGTTCACTCAACTATTCACAAGCATTCTCCATTCACTCCTGTCCACCACCACTTCCCCTGCTTGATCGATAGTCATTCCTCTATCATCCAAAGCCTTTCTTACACAGTCTCTCCATCTCAAAAATTATATAAAAAGTATCTATACAATTAACCCGTACAGCCCCAGCGACGCGCCTGGCGCGTCGGCGATGTATGTAACGCACAGCCCCAGAGACGCACCTGGCGCGTCACCCTAATTGCGCCGACCGTAACCTCAGGTGTAGCCACTCAAGAGGGCTCAGATTTGTATGGGAACTGTGTATGTATCCCACGCAACCGTGCCGATGGTTGAAAACTCTCAAAGTCCACGTGCGTGCGCGTGAGCGCGCAATAACCTGGTTTTTTGGGGTAATTGCCTTCAATTTTTACTCTTGTAAAATACGTTTTCGGGGGCTCTGTAGGACCATTCTTTAAGCTTTTTGAGCGGTTTTTCATGGTTTTTCCTTCATTCCTAACCCATTCGCTATTGTTTCTGGAATAAAAACCATTTTTTGAAAACCGGCCGGGTTCTGGTGAACAAACATTACAAAACTAGCCGGGGCTGGACGGGTTAAATTATACTATTATTTGATATTTGATCAGGTAGTTCAGTTCAATTGAGTTGAGGTTCGGGAAGTAAGATGCCTTACTAACGGCACTTCCCTAAGAGTTTATGTTTTCTTTGAGACTTACTTTACTTTACTTTACTTTTGTAGATGTTTAGGTGACAATCACCACGGTCGATCTGGGGATCCGCCGCTATTGAGCTCGTCCTGGAATCTTTACGACTCTGAATCTTACGATTCTATACAGGACTGTCCATGCCATTTGTATCGGCACTAGCTCAGAGAAGAGTGTTGAGAGGGGAGAAGGGGTGTTGGAGTGGCTTTGTTATGTGTGTTTAGTCTGTATACGTCGTCAGGATGTCCCCTGACTGGGTGCAAGCATGTGAAACATGCTAGGACGTACTACCACACCCACTAAATGTCCGCCGTGGCAGGGATTCGATCCCGGGTCTTGCAGATTCACACGCGAGCGTGCTCACCACTCGACCACCACCGCTCCACCACGTGCTCCTTTTTATTTTATTTGCGTTACAATTCAACATCTTCTTTTGTTCTTCTGGATTAGCCATTTTTTTCTTCTCTTTTATCCTTTGTTCTTCTGGATTAGTGTTCTATCTTCTCTTCTATTTTTGGTTTCTTTCTTCTCTTCTATCTTGAGATGTTCTTAGGTAGCTAACAGATAGATGTGGTATAGGGGATATAGGTTATATAGTGAGAGATGTTCTTAGGTACTGTAACTATAAGATAAATGTAGTTTAGGGGGATATCGGTTGTAGTGAGAGATGTTCTTTCTTCTTAGGTAGCTATAAGGAGCCATTCAAAAATTACGTAACGTTTTTTTTTTTTACCCCCCCCCCCCCTCTTGTCACGCATTGTAACACATGTCCAGACCCCCCCTGGAAAATTATGTAACACCACCTAGTAAGCCCCCCCCCCCCCAATCAGTAGGTTTCCATTTTTTTTTCAAATACAATAATATAAGTTGGCCTATAGCCTAATACCTTAATTTAATATCTCTCTCTCTCTCCCCCTTCCATCCCCTCGTAGGCTCGTCACCACAACCCCTCAGTCCACGTATCCTCATCCCCCTCTGCTCCTCCCTCACCTCGTCGACCATCCTTGTCCCTACGTACCCCTTCATCCTATGGCAAGCTCAGTTATTTCGCAAGAGTCATGGATTTGGCTTGACACCGGGCAAGATCTGACAGATGGGCAAGTCCCATAACACACCATGCCTCTTAAAATGCCCTAGAACGAGAAGCCCACCACGGAAGCCACGAGCGAACACCACACAGAAACACCTGAAAGAAAGGCCCACAGAACGAAAGGACCAGGTGACCGAGCCAACCAGTTAAGACAGGCCGAAGCCCGCAGGGCTAAGCAGCTCCAAACCACACCTGCCTACCCCTTCTAAACACTGACCTTTCCCCCACCTCGCGTATACACTACCCCTCGTGTCCTACACCTCTACCTACATGATGATGAACATAAATACACCTTAAGTTAATACACCCATGCCCTGTCCCTAAGTTAGGATATCAATATCAACATACCCTAAAATACCTTGTCTTGCCAGACTAAGTTTCTGAAGACCAATCGCCCCATAAATCTATGTATGTTCTTCCATCCGAGAAGTAATATGTTAACCCCTGTCTTGCCAGACTAAGTTTCTGAAGACCAACCGCCCCCATAAATCTATGTATGTTCTTCCCAGGTTAAAACACCCATGCCCTGTCCCTAGGTTGAGCCAATGCCAACCAGTTCAGACAGGCCTAAATCTATGTATGGTTTTTTTTTCCATCCAAGAAGTAATATGTTAACCCCCTGTCTTGCCAGACTCAATTTCTGAAGACCAACCGCCCCCATAAATCTATATATGTTCTTTCATCCGAGAAGTAGTATGTTAAAACCCCATGTCCTAATTGATAAGAAACTATGATACCCACGGGTACACCAGTGTATATAGAACCATTGTTCCTGTAAGACTTAGACAGAAATGACTGAAGATGTTAGCCACCATGCAGTAACTTTAATTCTTACCCCAACCAGAGATTGTATATATAACCCTCTTTTACCATTGTCTCGATGCATTTTCACCACGAAACAATACCGAAGCTACCCCTACAAACTGCCGTTTTCTGTGGTGTATATGTCATAGAAAACGCAGTTCCCAGGAACAACTAGATCAGCAAGAAGTAGTGTCAGATTAACAGTGTCCATAACCATCGTATTGATGAGTAATAATACACCATGTTTTTCCCTACTTTCATCCACAGTCAAGCACACACCTACAGTTAACCTCTTCCCCACAGCCCCACAGTCCACATGATTCTATCCTTTCCAGACTCATATACCACCCCATATTGCTCATCTCCCGGTAGCGTTTGGCTAACATACTTTCCCTGTCATTAACCCCCAAGCTCCGATACCAACTGTAGTCTAATGCCATCCCTACGCCCAGAGACCTTAGGGTCAAACTTCCACGTAGCCCCCCTTAACCCTCTCCCTCTCGTTAACCTCCCACGCTCCTCGACTCCTTTCCGACCTAGCCTCTCCACCATATCTCCTGAATATCCTTGATTTTTCCGTTGCTAACATTCTCAAACCTTTTATATATATACTCCTATCCAGCCTACCTTCCCTTAGTAGGACGGAACAACATTAGAACTTTACTAACCCTTTGCATGCCATCTATTCCCTCACAACCCATTCACAACCCTGTACCAAATGATCGTCAGTGCGAGGCTAGCCGCCTCGCCAGTGACTAACTTCTATTGCCATACTTCCAGATAAATGTGGCAGAGTTAGCAACCCAGTCTCCACCACATCCAGCAAACCATGCAATTAACAACCCAACCGATTAAACCAGCTAGTCAAGGCACCTTCGGTTTTGGTATTACGAACACCCACATCTGTCTCATAAACAGAGGGTTATTACAAACACTTGTGATATGGCAAGCCCCTAGCCACAGCCGCCGGACGACCATCACAGAGAGAGGGCGCACACCTACCCTTTTTTACCCACCCGAGGAGGGAGACCCCCACCCCTGTCTTGACTTCCGGGTCATTGCCAGGTAGCACAGGAATTCTTCCTATCATTGAACTAACCATGCATGACTAACCCCTTTACTAACCTCTATTAACCCACAATAACCCATTCACCTTTCTTGCATACTCTGATAACCAAATTAGCACCTCCGCTATACCATAGAATGAAGACTGAGCAATGTAAGAGAGACGCTCCTATCACAGCTGTCCCAGTCCTCCTCGCAAAGTAGATCCAGTCTCCCTCCCCTCAGTACTTCCAGTATAGCCAAAATAGTACCTCTTACTAAGGCTCAGTTATATCACATTATGAAGGCCTCCTATAGCCATGTGCCACAACAGTAATCACCACCTTACCTAGTCCCCGTATCTATTGAGAGCTCAAAATAATTCCATAAGACTCGAGATCCCTATGGCCTACAGGGTCCAAAACCGAGCCTATAAACCCAGCTCCAGCCCCCAGTAAAATCAGTTGAAAGATAGACACCAACCAGTGGCTGGCCCCCTTAAGTTGACCTCTAGCTCTGCCCTTGTGTTGTTCCTGAAAATTGAGTTCCAGAGCCGGCAGACTCCGTGGCAGATTTGAGATAGAAGCATCTGTCCACGTACAAGAAATCTACGTGCACCTTATAACCTTCACACACCAGTGGGTATATAAGCGTGTAGCCAGCAACGATCGCCAAGAGATCCGTCTTGAGAACTTCCTACATATGGACCCCCTGGACGGCCGCGGAACCAGTCGTTAGCCCCCAACATCACGGACGCAAGATGACCAGGACCAGACCAACCAAATACTACCCAAGATTCACTTTATTAGTACTACAGTGTTACAGTACTATTTAGAGACTCACTTATTAATATTTCTATGAAGTGGCTATACCTTTGCCCCAGTATAATTCATATATAACCATTCCATCAGGAAGTGCTAAGCGTATCAGTGTTCATTAATTAACAGGCAACATTAACTCTCGTAATTACCCCGATCCAGATATTATTACATAGAAGTAAAACCCTAGTGATATCTAACGTTCGCCCACTGATTTGCGTTCTACGTATTTCTGCTATAAGAATATAAAACTTAGATCAGTACCCCCCTGAGGTTACTAGAATTCTCGTGCTCTAAATATACGCGTGTCTAATCTGGTCTGTGAACTACTACTCGTGCACCAGAACTGCCAGTAATAAATCTAAATAGTGAAATTGAATCTATAAGTAACATTGATGGCTTCCAGTATATAAACTTGCGAACAAAGCCAGTGATCAGAAGAGTATACCTGAACGTTGGAAGTGGGAGACTAGGCTCCATCCAGATCCACTAATGCTAGTTGTTCAATTATATCATTTGTCTTGTACGAGTATTCATACCTTCTTGTGCTTCCTATTAACCCTCTCACATCCTGACGCAATTTTTGAGCCTATTAGGGATACTTTAAAGACTTTGTTACTGTCAGGGGTATCTATAAACCTTTAGTTGTTTACTTCAACCTCTGCAGTTGTCTTTGAGTTAGCTGTGGGCAGAAAACTAATTTTGGAGAGGTAATTATAACAGTGAGAGTAATCTATTTCTTATTGCTAATCTGGCAACCTCTGCGTCCTATGGTCGTGAGAGGGTTAATCATCCTCAATAAACGTGATCGTGTGTCTTGTTACCGTGTGTTTATTTTGTGTTCTCTATTCCTCATACCTTGTTTTGTGCATGCAGCCTTATATACCCAGTCAGTTAGAACTCACATTACCCAAGTTAATCCTGTAGAAAAACAGGGCATAACATTGGCGGCAGCGGTGGTTCTTGATTCGGATAAAAGGTTGCATTACATTGCAAGTTTGGAACAGCCAGAACACGATAACATCATGGCGCACCGTTCTCACATTCCCATCCCACATTATGATGGAGAAACTTACGAGATCGAAACGTTCATGGACATAGTGAAACCCGTACTTGACCTAGTTTATACCAACGCAGAAAAGATAGCCGTGACATTAACGCACCTGGGAAAAGCCGTTTCCCTGGTTGCCTACCAAGTGCACCCTGCTCTCACATGGGACGAATTTCGCCCAATAGTGATAGAAGCCATTAAGCCTTCGTTGGGCGTTTTCGTGGCCCACACCCGTATCCAAGACACTAAATTCGAAGGCGATCTAGATGCCACAGTGAATAAGATCGCCCAATATATAAAAGTTTCTTTTCCCCACATTGACCAGAGTCCAACAAGAGCAGCAGATTCTTGTCAACCTTGTATCAATATTGCCCTCAGCAGTAAAAGATAATTTCCGTGTGCACGATTTCGTCGGATATCAAAAAGATCTCATCACGATCCGACGTATTTTGGCCGTGCGCACAGAAGCACCCACCCAAATCGCTGTAATAAAGAGGTTTCCCACGCACCCGCAGCACCTCGACCACCAAAACCCCAAGGCCCAAACTTTCAACTCCAAGAATGCCTACCCATCCTCATCCTTCCACAACAGACCCACCTACCCTTCCGGCAAGCCCCAACCCAGTAGGCCCCGGTTCCAACCTACCCAGCCACGCAGAATCTTCAACCGGAACAAAACCTACAACACCTACCAACGTAAAAACCCTACATTAGTAATTATCAACCCCTATGATTTCCCTGCCTGTAGTGCTCAGTGTGCCCTCCATCAAATTTGTGACTCTGCCAAACCTCGCCCCTTTACTCCTCGCATTTCTGTAAATGAAGAGGAGTTGGGACAAGAGGAAGAAATGGAGGAAATGCACACCGGAGAAATAGCCCCTATCATGACCTCAGATGATACCGAGGAAACCCTGGAGGAGGTAGATACCGACTCCCAGGATTTTTAAAGTACCCCCCGCTCACGATGGCCTCGGCGGGGGACGCCATAACTGACCGCACTGCCCCCATTTATTACATGGCCAAAATCAAGGACATTCCTGTCCGCTTGTTAATCGACACGGGAGCTGCCAAGTCATGTTTGTTCAAGTCTTATTATGATCAACACCACCGACTATTTGGCCCCTTGTTAACCACCAAAGCAGAACTAATCTCAGCTGCTGATACCTACTTAAATCTCCTAGGAGACACTTTGCCCCTGTCAGTAACTACTCCTGCCCCCCATGCTCGTTGTTATCACACGTTCACAGTATTTTCCTCCCACTGTAAACATTACGATAGTTTCCTTGGACTTGACCTCCTTCAAAAACTCCAGGCCCAGGTTGACTGCGGCCAGAGGCTGATCTCATTAAAAAAAAAAATCCAACCCAAAGCCTCTGACAAACCAATCACGCAGAAACTTATTCACAAAAAGAAAAAACACCTTCCCCCTCAACAAACTCTGAGTCAGGGTTACCAAGTTGCAGCTAGCACTAAGGTAACTCCTAACCCCTCCCCTTGCCCCGAGTTCTCTCAAAATATCACTCTATTCGTTGAAAAAATACCTCAACAAACGAAAGAAGACAAGTCCAAGCAACTCCCTCTCGGTAATCCCCTCAATTCTCCTAACTCTGTCCAGGATAAATCCTCCCATGTTTCCAGGACAGACTCTAATGTATGTAACAAAAATTCTATCAAATATTTATGTACACGTGTTTCCAGGGAAAATGCCGATCTATGTACCCAACAATGTTTCCCCCATGCCCCCAGAAATGTTCAGCTATTCCACAACCAACAAAATTCCCCTTGTGACAGTTTTCCGTCAGTTGCTCCCTTCCACCCCCACCCAATTCACACCCCTAGAAAACTTCAAAACCCCACACTTGACTCGCCCTCTCATGACAGACAAACTCACCAATCCCAGATAACCTCTAAACAGACCGTGACTGCCACCAAGAAAATTCCCCAAATTCGTCCTGTTAACAACCACAAATCAATACATCAGTCCTCCACCAATAACCCATGTTCTACACCTAACTCTTCCCCCACCAACCCTCCGCAGTCCCACCAACAAATTCCGTTTTCTAACTCGCTCACCTCTCACCACCCTGACCCTCCCACACGCGCCGTTAATCCTCCCCTCACGCGTGACGACCTAGGGACCCAACCATGTTCCCCCCTGCCCCCAGAAATGTCCAGCTATTCCACAACCAACCAAATTCCCCTTGTGACAGTTTTCCGTCAGTAGCTCCCTTCCACCCCCACACAATTCACACCCCTAGAAAACTTCAAAACCCCACACTTGACTCGCCCTCTCATGACAGACAAACCCACCAATCCCATATAAACTCCAAACAAACCGTCACTGCCACCGACAAAACTCCCCAAATTCGTCCTTCCAACAACCACAAATCAGTACATCAGTCCTCCACCAATAACCCATCTTCTATACCTCACTCTTCCCCCACCAACCCTCCGCAGTCCCACCAATAAATTCCGTTTTCTAAATCACTCACACCTCGCCACGCTGATCCTCCCACACGCGCCGTTAATCCCCCCCTCACGCGTGACCCCCACCAAAGTGATCTTTCCCCCCTTATGCGTACCGAGCCCCTGCTCGCCAGTCGATCCCCCACCATCATTAGCCCAGCTGTAGTTCAAGATAAATGTCAAATTCCCCCCCGCCATCAAAAATTGGTTGACCTTCGACCCATACCCCAAACTCACATGATATTTTCCCCCACTACCACGTCCACCAACCCCAATCGTTGCCTCTTACAACCCGCCATCATTTCCGCTCGCATCAACCACATTCTCGTGGCAAATATCTCTGAGGAATCCCTGACATTACCAAAAGGTCTCATCATAGGAGACCTCGAAACTTTTGATAACCTCCCCATAGATTCCAATGACACCCCTACCAGCCTCAAATTGCCCCCTCTCCCGGACACATTATCCGACCACCAAAAACACAGCATGTATGACCTATTGCTAGAGTTCAGTGACGTGTTTGCCCAACAACCCACTGAAATTGGACAGACCGATGTAGAACAACACATCATTAACACCACAGGCCCCCCCATAAGACAACCATCCCGTAGAAAAAATCCCATACAACGCCAGGAAGAGGAACGCCAAGTCCAAGAGATGTTAGAGGCCGGTATTGCCACCCCGTCCATTAGTCCCTGGTCTTCCCCTGTTGTCCTAGTAAAAAAGAAAGATGGGGCAACCCATTTTTGCGTCGATTACAGGAGATTGAATGACGTAACCATTAAGGACGCTACGCCATTACCCAGGATAGACGATTCCCTCGACTCCCTATACGGATCCAGATGGTTCACTACCCTCGACTTGCAAGCAGGGTATTGGCAAGTGCCTATCAAGGCAGAGGACCAAGAAAAAACAGCATTTTCCACTAGTGGTGGCCACCACTATGAATTTAACGTCCTACCTTTTGGCCTCTGTAACGGACCCGCCACTTTCTCCCGTTTGATGGAAGCGGTATTACATGGCCTAACCTGGGAGACCTGCCTAGCCTATCTAGACGATATTATTGTGTACTCACAAACCTGGGAAGAACACCTCCTCAGGTTGAGACAAGTTCTTCAAAGAATCCGAGCCGCCGGGTTGAAATTAAAACCCTCAAAGTGCGAGATTGCATGAAATAAGGTAGATTTCCTCGGCCACGTAATATCTGAACATGGTATTGCACCAGACCCAAAGAAACTTCAAGCCATACAAAACCAACCCCCACCCACCATCGTTAAAGGAGTACGTTCTTTTCTAGGTTTAGCCACATACTACAGACGTTTCGTCCCACACTTTGCCACAATAGTCAGACCCCTCCACCAACTCACCCACAAAGACACCACATTCACCTGGACACCTGAAAGAGACCTCGCTTTTAACACTTTGAAACAAAAGCTAATCCAAGCCCCTATTGTCGCTTTCCCTGATTACCATAAACCTTTCCGTCTTTACACCGACGTATCTCTCTACGCCACTGGTGCAGTTTTAGCTCAAGTAAGAGACGGAGAGGAACATGTGATAGCGTATGCCAGCTCCACCCTCAACCAAGCACAACAGAATTATGCAGCCACCAAGAGAGAGTGCTTAGGGATCATTTGGGCACTCAGCCATTTCCGGTCATTTGTGTTGGGCGCAAAACTCGATATAATAACCGACCATCAATCTTTGCAATGGTTGCGTAAGTGCGAAACCAACTCAGCCATTTTGGTACGTTGGAGGGAGACACTAGAGGACTACGATTTTACAATACAGTATCGTCCAGGCAAACTTCCCACCAATGCAGACGCCCTGTCACGTTTGCCAGTACCAAAAGACCCCCCCACCAACCTAGCCGCCTTACAATACACTGAGCTTTTATCTACTCCCATCCACCAACATAATTCCCCCCCAGCCCCCTCACTAATTCAATCTTGGGAAACAAGAATCCGACCACCCTGGATGCCGTTAAATGTCTTCAGGAAACTGACTCGCTGGGGAGATCAACTTGCCACGACTCCGGTCACATAGTCTTAGACCCCACCATTGCCCACGCCTACATGATTGCCATCCACGAGGGAAACGGCATACACCTTGGACAAAAGAAGATGTTAAAAATCTTCGCAGATCAATACTGGACCCCCAACCCCTCCAAAATTGCACGAGTGACAGAATCCTGCAAACCTTGTTTATTGGGGAAGGATAGATCACGCACCCCAGGCCCAGCTGGTACCATTTCTGCCAACAAACCGTTCCAAGTCCTATCCCTTGACATCATGGGCCTGTTTCCTTCTTACGCTGGCAACCGCTACATCGTCACATTTGTTGACGTATATTCAAATTTTTTAATAGCCTGCCCAGTTAAAGACCACACAGCCACCACACTGCTTGCCACAGAAGTGTTCCCTATATTCGGCCTTCCCCTTGCTCTTCTATCCGACAATGCCCCCGAATTTAGTGGACACGTTTGGCACCAGTTCACCCAACAATGCGGTATTAAGATCAAACACTCATCCCCGTACTGGCCTCAAGGAAATGCTATATGCGAACGCATCCATCGCACCATCAACAACCAGTTATGTACAAAAATGATTGCTCTTAACACCTCAGACTGGCCATCACAAATAAAGATGATACAATGGGGCATGAACACCTGTCCCCGAGAAGACGGTATTTCCCCTCATGAACGTGTTTACAGCGTACCCTCCTGTTACTGCCGTTCCACCATCACGCTCACCTCCCCTCCAACACCTCCACAATTGACCCATTGCAACATCTGCAAAACACCCTCCATACCGCCCAAACCTGTCAAGACACCAAAACTGATAACCCCGATGATAAAAACCCTTTCGCCATCCACGACACCGTAATGGTAGCCAACCTCCCTGTCACCAACAAATTAGGCCCTCGCTATGTCAGGCCCTACACCATCATACAAGTCCCAAATGCCTATCAAGTCACCATCGATTATCACGGCGTGACTCGCACGTTCCGAACTAGATTCGTCCGAGCGTTTAAACCTCTAAAACCACAAGACATTACCCCACCCCACACGTCCGACCCTGAATTAAACACCCCTACTAACCCTTCCACTCAGGCTATGAATATTCCCATACAAACCCCTAAGGGCCTAAACCCTCCAGCACTGAACCGAACAATCATTCCTCAACATACCCCCCAAACTAACCTCCACAAACCCCAAGCCCCCACTATCACACCTTCCTTCACTTCTGATAGTCAAGTACCTCCCCAACTTATCCAAGTACGAAAACCTCCACCCACAACGGAAACCCTCCCGTCTAGCCCTGACATACCTCCACCAAGCACCACAGTGAGAAAACCACCACCCCCACCCAAAACCAAGTACACACCCAACCGCACCACACAATCTACCTCAGTAACCTCACGCTACAACTTACGCCCACGACTAAAATCTTTAAAACCTCCAGAAAACACACCCTGCTAACCCAGTTCCGTAGGGCTGCCAGACCACTATCCTCCTCCTCCTCTTCTTCTTCGTCGAATTCTCCTCCACAAAGGGAAAAAAGACGAATAATCACAAGTAAACCCCTCTAACTATATTCCAAAAATAACAACCCCCACCCTCCCACAAAAACACATACCTTCATCTTCAACCTCATCCCCTCTCAACCCCCACCTCATCACCCCGAATGACCTGCTAGATCTACCCCCCACCAAACTCCCATAAAACCGCCTATTTCCACCACCAGCAAATCACCGACCCCACCAAAGAACACATGCAACACATGTTCCTACCCCCAACCCTCCAAATTAAATCTCCACTCCCTACCCACCCGTCTAGCCCCCCCCACATCCACCCCTTTCCCCTCCACTATTCCTGCGACCCCACCCACACATCAACCAACCTCCTCATCTCATCAAACCCCCAACCAACCAACCCCTAAAAAGTACACTATGCCAACGACCAACCCCTCCTCTCACACCACGTCTAACACACAACTAACTCCTCACCACCCCCACTTGAATCCCCCCACAAAGTCGCCCCTGAGAGAACCTCCATACATACCCCCACCAAATCCTCTCCCATTCCGCCTACCACCCTCACTCGACAAAAACCTCCACACGTATCTACCTCTCAAATAACCCCTTACCTCACCCCCACTAAATGCCCTCCACCTGTAAAGCGTTCTTCCCCTCAATATAAAACATCGTCGAGCGACTCAAGTCCCACTACAAACATCTACCTTCCCACCAGGACCTCCAAAGGTAGAATAATCAACAGACCCATCAGATTTGAAGACAGTTATACAAAAACAACACCCCGTTCTTACACTAAAGACCCAAGCCACACAACACACACACCCCCTCTTTCTCACACACCTCCCTCACGCACCTTACCTAAACCTATATTGCACATTGCCTCCATATATTTTCCCAGCCTGCAACACCACCCAAGAAAACCCCCAAAACCCCAGACTCATATCCCCCTTCACCCCCAGCTCCGTTTTCACGCGTTAATCCCTCCCCTTCAGTTAGTAACCCATTCACCACACTGAAGAGGCCTCCTGTCAGTCCCACACACCTCACTCGATACATGACCTCCACCATGAACAAATCCACACCCTTCGTCGCCCCCGTCCCTACCCCCACGGGGGAACACTACACACCATTCATACGAAAGGTTAAAGTAAAAACGTCCACAGGACGCTTAGCCCGTCTACAGCGCCCACATCAAGCCCGGGCAACCGCCCTCCACAACACCGAGGACACATTCCTACAGGTCTACATAGACCTGCAAAAGAAACCTGACCCTCGCTCTCTTGCTTGGTGGGACCTTCTCAATACACTCAAAATGACCCACCATGACTATGCTTCTTTTTACTTCACCCTTGAGGCTCGGGGACGAGCCTACAATGAAGGAGAGGGAAGTAAAATGCCCCAGAACGAGAAGCCCACCACGGAAGCCACGAGAGAACACCACACAGAAACACCCGAAAGCAAGGCCCACTGAACGAAAGGACCAGGTGACCGAGCCAACCAGTTAAGACAGGCCGAAGCCCGCAGGGCTAAGCAGCTCCAAACCACACCTGCCTACCCCTTCTAAACACTGACCTTTCCCCCACCTCGCGTATACACTACCCCTCGTGTCCTACACCTCTACCTTCATGATGATGAACATAAATACACCTTAAGTTAATACACCCATGCCCTGTCCCTAAGTTAGGATATCAATATCAACATACCCTAAAATACCTTGTCTTGCCAGACTAAGTTTCTGAAGACCAATCGCTCCATAAATCTATGTATGTTCTTCCATCCGAGAAGTAATATGTTAACCCCTGTCTTGCCAGACTAAGTTTCTGAAGACCAACCGTCCCCATAAATCTATGTATGTTCTTCCCAGGTTAAAACACCCATGCCCTGTCCCTAGGTTGAGCCAATGCCAACCAGTTCAGACAGGCCTAAATCTATGTATGTTTTTTCCCATCCAAGAAGTAATATGTTATGAGTCTTGCCAGACTCAGTTTCTGAAGACCAACCGCCCCCATAAATCTATATATGTTCTTCCATCCGAGAAGTAGTATGTTAAAACCCCATGTCCTAATTGATAAGAAACTATGATACCCACGGGTACACCAGTGTATATAGAACCATTGTTCCTGTAAGACTTAGACAGAAATGACTGAAGATGTTAGCCACCATGCAGTAACTTTAATTCTTACCCCAACCAGAGATTGTATATACAACCCTCTTTTACCATTGTCTCGACGCATTTTCACCACGAAACAATACCGAAGCTACCCCTACGAACTGCCGTTTTCTTTGGTGTATATGTCATAGAAAACGCAGTTCCCAGGAACAACTAGATCAGCAAGAAGTAGTGTCAGATTAACAGTGTCCATAACCATCGTATTGACGAGTAATAATACACCATGTTCTTCCCTACTTTCATCCACAGTCAAGCACACACCTACAGTTAACCTCCTCTTCCCCACAGCCCCACAGTCCACATGATTCTATCCTTTCCAGACTCATATACCACCCCATATTGCTCATCTCCCGGTAGCGTTTGGCTAACATACTTTCCCTGTCATTAACCCCCAAGCTCCGATACCAACTGTAGTCTAATGCCACCCCTACGCCCAGAGACTTTAGGGTCAAACTTTCACGTAGCCCCCCTTAACCCTCTCCCTCTCGTTAACCCCCCACGCTCCTCGACTCCTTTCCGACCTAGCCTCTCCACCATACCTCCTGAATATCCTTGATTTTTCCGTTGCTAACATTCTCAAACCTTTTATATATATACTCCTATCCAGCCTACCTTCCCTTAGTAGGACGGAACATTAGAACTTTACTAACCCTTTGCATGCCATCTATTCCCTCACAACCCATTCACAACCCTGTACCAAATGATCGTCAGTGCGAGGCTAGCCGCCTCGCCAGTGACTAACTTCTATTGCCATACTTCCAGATAAATGTGGCAGAGTTAGCAACCCAGTCTCCACCACATCCAGCAAACCATGCAATTAACAACCCAACCGATTAAACCAGCTAGTCAAGGCACCTTCGGTTTTGGTATTACGAACACCCACATCTGTCTCATAAACAGAGGGTTATTACAAACACTTGTGATATGGCAAGCCCCTAGCCACAGCCGCCGGACGACCATCACAGAGAGAGGGCGCACACCTACCCTTTTTTACCCACCCGAGGAGGGAGACCCCCACCCCTGTCTTGACTTCCGGGTCATTGCCAGGTAGCACAGGAATTCTTCCTATCATTGAACTAACCATGCATGACTAACCCCCCTACTAACCTCTATTAACCCACAATAGCCCATTCACCTTTCTTGCATACTCTGATAACCAAATTAGCACCTCCGCTATACCATAGAATGAAGACTGAGCAATGTAAGAGAGACGCTCCTATCACAGCTGTCCCAGTCCTCCTCGCAAAGTAGATCCAGTCTCCCTCCCCTCAATACTTCCAGTATAGCCAAAATAGTACCTCTTACTAAGGCTCAGTTATATCACATTATGAAGGCCCCTATAGCCATGTGCCACAACAGTAATCACCACCTTACCTAGTCCCCGTATCTATTGAGAGCTCAAATAATTCCATAAGACTCGAGATCCCTATGGCCTACAGGGTCCAAAACCGAGCCTATAAACCCAGCTCCAGCCCCCAGTAAAATCAGTTGAAAGATAGACACCAACCAGTGGCTGGCCCCCTTAAGTTGACCTCTAGCTCTGCCCTTGTGTTGTTCCTGAAAATTGAGTTCCAGAGCCGGCAGACTCCGTGGCAGATTTGAGATAGAAGCATCTGTCCACGTACAAGAAATCTACGTGCACCTTATAACCTTCACACACCAGTGGGTATATAAGCGTGTAGCCAGCAACGATCGCCAAGAGATCCGTCTTGATAACTTCCTACATATGGACCCCCTGGACGGCCGCGGAACCAGTCGTTAGCCCCCAACATCACGGACGCAAGATAACCAGGACCAGACCAACCAAATACTACCCAAGATTCACTTTATTAGTACTACAGTGTTACAGTACTATGTAGAGACTCACTTATTAATATTTCTATGAAGTGGCTATACCTTTGCCCCAGTATAATTCATATATAACCATTCCATCAGGAAGTGCTAAGCGTATCAGTGTTCATTAATTAACAGGCGACATTAACTCTCGTAATTACCCCGATCCAGATATTATTACATAGAAGTAAAACCCTAGTGATATCTAACGTTCGCCCACTGATTTGCGTTCTACGTATTCTGCTATAAGAATATAAAACTTAGATCAGTACCTCCCTGAGGTTACTAGAATTATCGTGCTCTAAATATACGTGTGTCTAATCTGGTCTGTGAACTACTACTCGTGCACCAGAACTGCCAGTAATAAATCTAAATAGTGAAATTGAATCTATAAGTAACATTGATGGCTTCCAGTATATAAACTTGCGAACAAAGCCAGTGATCAGAAGAGTATACCTGAACGTTGGAAGTGGGAGACTAGGCTCCATCCAGATCCACTAATGCTAGTTGTTCAATTCTATCATTTGTCTTGTACGAGTATTCATACCTTCTTATGCTTCCTATTAATCATCCTCAATTAACGTGATCGTGTGTCTTGTTACCGTGTGTTTATTTTGTGTTCTCTATTCCTCATACCTTGTTTTGTGCATGCAGCCTTATATACCCAGTCAGTTAGACCTCACATTACCCAAGTTAATCCTGTAGAAAAACAGGGCATAACACCTCTGTTCTCCTAGCAGTAAATAGTAACCTGGTATTAGCGAACAAATGTGACGTCCGACCCTTCAGGATAAATTTGTGCATGTTTCGGTAGAATAAAGTCCCGGTTCCTTTTAAATTGCAGGCTCGCAATCGCTCGCCAAGAAATAAATGACACCTAAATGGAACGAAAGGTAATGAAATCGCCAAACTAATTGGTCGAGCATCTTAAAATATCAAACTAATGGGAGAAGGAGATCCAGGAACCCCCCCCCCCTCTTATAATTACGGTATTATGTTGTCCACTCACCGTAACTAATGGTGATCGAATATGTTTTGCTACATATTGTTTTTTCTTCTCAACACCCTTCTTCCTCATGCTTAGCCCCATTAGATTAGCTATTTTAAGACCTTTCACTCCATTTCTTTGTCAATTGACTTTTCGTCTCATTCAGGTGTTGAGTTTTCCCTGGCGAGTGTTAGCGAGCCTGCAATATAGCAGGAAACGGCCTTTGGACTTTGCACTGGCTCGCTCTGGGCTTAACCCCTTCTATACCGGCGACGTCTTCTTAATTATATTCTGGCTATATTTGATTATTTTTTCTGCTTTAAAGGTGCCTCCCGCAATTAACAGGTTTCGAACTATCTCACTTAACCCTTTGCACTACCACATATTCTTCTTGAATCTTCTAAATATATAGTTAGAAAAAATATAATAAAAAAGACGTCGCCGGTACAGAAGGGGTTGAGAACTCTATTTGGAGCTCTGCTGAGGACATCATGCGGATAATGTGATCTGCGGGGGTTTCTTTTCTTATGAGTATATAGAGTACATGCTATTGAATACAAAACAATAACAATTACATATTCCTTATCTGATAACTAACAAGCAGCATAGCTTATACTTGTTAGATATATAATAAGAAATCCGTAATAGTCACTCAGTTTCGAATAAATAAGCAATGATGATGTAAATAAATATTAAATTACAGATAAAAAGAAACTTGGAGAATAAGTCAACGAAAGTCCCTAGCATTATCAGCTAGGATGACTCGGTGGCAGCAAGATGATTATCAAGCGATCCCACCACCTGCAACAGAGATGGCCGAACTGCAACATCGGTACTCATCATCCTGTCACAAAGAGCTACAAGCTTATCGTCAACCGAGAAAGCTCCGACTGAGGCCACATACTCTAGGCAGTCTAGGGCATGTTTCATTATGTAGCCGAGAGAAAATGTATCACAGTGTGGCTGAGAGACTCCCCCACACCATAGGCCATAGTCGTAGAATGGGAAGAGTTTGTGGTTATCAGCATTCTTGTTTTGGAAAGATGTTGGTGCCTGGCCCATAAGGCAGCTAATTCCCAGGTCGATGATATGTGCTCGGGGCTCAGTAACATCGATCAACACATTGTCCTCCTTAACCTCTCCGCGGCGCACAGGGGGTTTTCTACAGGGTAAGACTGTGCGCACCTATGATGATTTTGGGACCTATTGCCAATTTCGATAAAAAGTACATCATCGTGTAGGGAATGTTTGCGTGCATCGGCCCATATATATTTGACCCCCCAAAAAATGTCTGGGGGGGGTAGGGGAACGGTCCGTAGTTGAAAAATGTGGAGCGAATGGCACCGCGCGGCTAGATTGTCATCGAGCGGCGAGATTTCCCTGCCGAATATTTACGCGCGCAGGGGATAGAAGGAGGGGGTGGGTTACCGCGTATTATCACGTATATCTCCTTTTTCGAGCCCTTTTAGGCTATTTAGAGTATGTATACATGTGTAGGGCACCCATATAACAATGAATATGCCTCATAGTGACCAAAAATTGCAATATATAAGGGAATTATAAGAGAATATTTAGGCGGGAATGAAGATGTGTTGGAGGTTTGGCGGCAATTTATGAGCTGAGAGTGTGGTTTACGCCATACATATCACGTATATCTTGTACGTAGAGCACTGTCACGCTATAATACAGACTTGTACGTATGTATACGTGCCATATATCAAAATATATACCGCATATAAACCAATTCATGCGATATTTACGCACATTATCAATGAGTTTCTATGCGTGAACCAAGGTGTGAGTGAGTTGTGGTGGGAATGAAAGGGGGAGAGGGTGTGTTACGCCATAAATATCACGTCAATCTTGTATTTAGAGCACTCTCATGCTATAATAAAGACGTGTACATATGTAGGCGTCCCATATAACAAGGAATATACCGCATATAGCCCAATTGATGCGATATTTACGCAAATTGTGAATGTGTTTCTAGCAGACGGAAGCCTGAAAGGGGGGGTTGGGGGTGGGTGGGTGGGTGGGAGGGAGGCATGCAGGGGTGCAGTGAGTGAGTGAGTCGTGGAGAGATGGAAGTCAGGCAGATCTCTAGATAGATAACCAGCTTAGTGATAATTGTGGAGGCGCCCCAGGCGTATTGATGTTTGGTATTTTGACCCTTATGTCTACCAGATGGCTGGTGTTCGTTGCCATCAACAGGTCTACAATAACATGAGTCAGGAATGGAAAGAGAGAGAGAGAGAGAAACTGAGACATGCGTATGTCGTACATCTAAATGGACTTCAGAATTGCATTTTTATGCAAGCAGACATTGCATTTTAGACACATGTGAAGTACCACAGAAACATGTAGGCCATTGACTGTAAATAAAGTACTATATTTATAGACCACCAGCGACGGTGCTGAGTCAACACAGGCAGATTGCCTGTTGTGATAGAGGGCTAAATATAGACTGGTGTCTCCTTACACCTGCGAAAGGGTAGATTGCCACCAGAGAAACGTTTACTTATTTATTTCGAAGTAATATGCAATCTAAATGTATATTCGAGACCTACTGCAATTATTTGTATGACAGTCATGACTATGTATAATCCAATATACGCGCGTAGGCGAGACATAAGAAAGCTGGTTGAGCAATTTTCGACACCCACACAGTTATTATTCATTTTTATTTACAATATTATACAATACAAATGTATTTGTGAAGAGTATTTTATCCATTATTGTATTTATACCAATTTTGTTCCCAGACAGAGCTGCTGTAGCTGGAGAATCAAGGAGCGGCAAGGGTCACCTCGTGACCGCCTGACCGTGTGAAAATGAGTGGAGTCACACTGAGAGGGGCAATTTTGCTGAGTGTTTGGGCAATTTTTGACAGAATAAAGTTATATAATTACTAATTCTTGACAGAGACAAACTATTATAAACCTTGGCATGATATAATTGATAATCCCATCAATTTACAAACGTAAATTGGTGGGATAATTCATTTTTTTTGTATATTGTCATTTCGATTGTAGACACGAAGTTTTGAGTGATATTTGGTATGAGCTCCTGTGGCATGGTTGGTAAGGTCGCGGACTGGAAAACTCAAAGTGTCGTAGGGTAGTGGGATCGAATCCAGGAGGGGGTTATGGGGAAGGTTTTATATTGTCTAGAAACAATTTTATAAATTTTTTTTTACAAGATCATGCCATTGTATTCAAACAATATGAAATATTCATAGAATATATCATATTGTAAGAATACAATGACATGACCTTGTTTTCTTTTTTTCTTTTTTTATTGTTTTATTTTATTATCATAGTAGGTTTGACATGATTTATTGAAACATATTTATTTTTGTACAATTCATTTGAGGTAAGAAAATAATTATATACACATTACTTAGGCTAATAACAAACATATATATTGATATACTAAAAAAATAAGGCATATTACATGTAAATCTTTGAAACTTATAAACTAAATAATGAAACATACAATTATATAATGTAAAAGCTATATCACAGGGACATCTTTGGAACTTATACATTATATAATATATATGTTACATTATGAGGTAGCGTGATCAATTAGGTCAGGTCAGGTAAGGTAGGGCGCGAGTCCAGGGCAGGGCAGGGCAGGAGGCGAGTCCAGGGCAGGGCACGGGGCGAGTCCAGGGCAGGGCAGGGCAGGGCAGGGGCCGACACTCAGTAGTTCTTGAAGGTGTGGTAGTCCCTGAAGCACTCACCCAGGCAGAGTGCAACTTTGCACTCGGCGCACATTGAGGTGACTCTTTTGGTCACATGGGGTTTCCTCACACTGGAGCTGCAGACGGTGCACTGCACCTGCCTGTGACGAGTGCCAATCAGCTCGGTGTTGGTTGTGTAGTGTCTTTCGACACCCAGCTGGATGCGGTCAGGAACGTGATCCCCACGCCATGCCGTACGTCTGTGAGTGGTGGTGGCATACTTCTCCAGGAGTTGGTAGGAGACGTTGTACACGAACTCCCGGAATTTCAGCTTCTGGTTTGGGGCCATATCCTTCTTCACCAACCACAAGTTGTAGGCGTTCAGCATCGTTATGTCAACTAGGTGGAGGAAGAGCTTGTGATACCACTTCACAGTCTTCCTCAGACACTCAACACCTGACAGCTGACAGTCAGACTTGTCCACCAGGCGCATGTTTTTGGTGTAGTCCACTACCATGTCGGGCTTGTAGATTGTCTTCCTGGTTCGGTAGTGGATTTTGCCAGAATCCACCTGGGCACCTGTGTGGACGGTGGAAAGCAGGTGGACGTCTCGCTTATCCTTCCACTTCAGGGCTATCAGTTTCCCACACTTCTCGAGCTGCTTGTATTTCTGCCCCTTTCGTCGCCTTCTTCGCACATGCCTCTCGCGGTGTTCCTGGGCCAGGTCGTCTTCTGAAGGTGTGTCACTGGAGGAGGCATCTGTGAGAGGAATGACATCACCTGTGAACTTTGGCATAAACTTTCTTGTCTTTCTGACAGTCCCACATGACCCCGTTTTGTTGTCATAAAGAAACTGGCAGAGAGCAGGAGAAGTATACCAGTTGTCAGTGTAGATGATGTGGCCTTTGCCCAGGTAAGGTGCCAACATTTTCCTGACGATGGCACCTGACATGCCCATGGGGTCATTGGCAGCGGCTTTCGGTACGTCAATGTCAGTTCCTGTATACACGATCATGTCAAGCACTATTCCAGTTTCACAGTCGCACAACACGAAGAGCTTGATTCCGAACCTATGCCTCTTCAAGGGGATATACTGCTTGAAAACAAGACGTCCTTTGAAGAGCACGAGCGACTCATCAATCACCAAATTGAGGAAGGGGTAAAAGTATTTCCTATACCTCTCCAACAACATGGTGAACACATCCCGAACTTTCCATATCCTGTCAATCCTGTTAGGATTTTCGTTGTCTGCAAAGTGCATAAATCTTAGCAGCAACAAAAATCTGTCACGAGTCATGAACTTATTGAAAGTTGGGGTGGCGATGAGAGGGTCGTGCTTCCAGTAGTGTTGCAACACATGCTTCTTGATCAGAGGCATGAGGAACAACAAGGCAAAGAACGTCAGAAATTCTGCCACAGTCGTATCCACCCAGCCTCGTATTCTCGCTTTTGGAGAAAGGACGTCCAATCTGCCAAACACCCACCTGTAGTAGGCGTTTGTTTGGGCAACGATGTACGTCATTACCTCCATGTCGAAAAAAGCGAGGAAGAAGTCGCTTTCGTTCGCTTGATCATCACAGGGCCAGTCGTCAGTTGTTCCTGACGTCCCAGGATTGAACTGGGGCACGTCAGGTACAAAATTGACCCCGTCAGACCAATCGAACGAAGGCATGCCAGGGATCGGAATGTCGTCTGCGTCTTCTTCTGCGTCTGAAATATCGCTTCCATGGTCGCGATACAGCACTTCATCATCATTACCCTCCTCTTCACTCGACAGACGATGCCCTTCCTCGTTTTCGTCACCGACGTCGGACTCACTCCCACTGTCCACTCCCAAATCCCCCCACCCTTGGTCCCGTGCTAGGGCTTCGTCGTCGAAACCCGGGCTGCCAATGTCCTGCGAATCACCATCAAACAGCAGGGCGGCATACTTAGATGGTGTAAGAGTTTTCCGGGTCACTTTGGCACGTGCGGGAGTCTTATGGACAGGGACAGCAGAGGTGGTGGCAGGGGCGGCGGCAGAGGCGGCGGCGGCAGGGGCAGCAGTGGTGCGTGGCCTTGATGGCAAGATGATGGTGGTGCCTGTCGCCCTTCTCTCTGTTCCTTGGGCAGGGGCGGCAGGGGCGGCAGGGGCAGCAGGGCAGGCAGGACACCAGGGCCAGCAGTCGCTTTCCCAGTCGCTTTCCCTCTCCCTTTCCCCTTCCCCTTCCCTGTTCCTTGGGCAGGGGCGGCAGGGGCAGCAGGGGCAGCAGGGCCGGCAGGGACACCAGGGCCAGCAGTCGCTTTCCCAGTCGCTTTCCCTCTCCCTTTCCCCTTCCCCTTCCCTGTTCCTTGGGCAGGGGCGGCAGGGGCGGCAGGGGCAGCAGGGGCGGCAGGGGCGGCAGGGTCAGCAGGGGCGGCAGGGGCAGCCGGGCCAGGGGCGGCTGGTGGTGTTGGTGGTGGTAGGGGCACTGTGGCTGGCGTACGGGTTCTTTTCCCTACGCCCGTGCCTTTCATTTTTCCTGCCCCCGCAGGTAATGCAGCCCTAGGGCGGCCTCCTGCGTCGCTGGTACCGGTGGCAGGGGTGGCAGGGGTGGCAGTGGTGGCAGTGGTGGTGGTAGTGGTTGTTGCAGTGGCCTGGGTCGTGGTGGCAGTGTCCCGAAAGACCAATGACCTCTGTGCCATTGCCCTGCTTGCACGTGTTTTACGTGCTTTTGGTGCTGGTGATTCGTCCTCTGAGCTGTAGGGCGTGTCGTACTGGTAGCTAGGGTCTTTGGCAGCCACCCTCTGCCTTCCACGGCGGCTAACACCACCAGAAGGAGGGCTGGTTGTGTCATCAGGGAGCGAGCGTGAGGGACGTGTAGGCTCCATGACTAGTGCGTGGTTACTGGCGCGGTGGTGCTTGCACGAGTGCGGGGCGAGCGTTTGGCGGGGTGGTATCGAGAGTTGACATGTAGTACAATACCCACACCAATTTTCAGCCGCCTGGCTATAAACGCGCGGTTTTGGTACGTGTTCAAAGTCTCTGCTCTTAAGAGTCTACCCGCAGTGCGCCGGGGGAACTCTTAAGAGTCTCCCCGCAGCTCCCGGGTTAAAATCATTATGACTTAAACCTGCACCGTGGAGCTCATCTAGTGCTGTAGCAACAGCCTTGAAGATCTGTACCCACTGCCGATGAGAAGCTAGACTCCCGTTGCTCATGAGATCATACAGTGAAGGGTGGGGGCAGTTAGTGGTTACCATACCAGGCTTATCAGAAGCAATCAACAGCAGCTTTGGCACCCCACCTGCACCATCGGCCTTCTCTACCATGCGGGCCTCATCCATAAAGGCCTCTGCCTGACGGGGGCCATTCTTACCAATCTTGAGACAAGCCACACTCCCCTGGTACTCTACCAAGTACACCTTAGCATAGGTTCCCTCACCAAGGTTTTGTGTTATCTTGGTGTTGGCCTTGATGTAATCACTCGTAACGATTTTGTCGTGCCAGGACGTCATTTTTGTATTATAAATATGTGCATAGACTACAGATCTACTGTAGTCTATGATATGTGATATAAATAAACAATTCACTCACTAATAGTAATAGCAGTATGAAGACTTCATCACGTAAGACTAAGTCCTCCTCGAGCGATTAATATTTTCAAATGTCCTAACATATCTACATAGCTGTTGTTGTTATATTGTGTTCCACAATGAGTTAATGCATAACGTTGTTTATTTTATTTAAATTCATGTTGATTTCATATAAACAATAATTTGCTCGTTTTACTTGTAATTTACTCTAAATAATCTATAAAATGTGGAAATTTATTTATTTATAATTGTTTACCCATTAAAATTATTAGTTTTCTTTAATATGCATTTGAGAAAATTAGGCTTTTACCGGTATCTAAATTACAAACTACGATCTGCGTACTTGAAATGGAATTCTTCCGAGTTTCGGGCTACATGGATGTTGCAGCTGTAGCCATCAATAGTAGTAGATTAACCAGTTAATTATAGCTGCTATGTGCAAATTAATCCATAAGATTTAAGTCATCAAAACTCTTATCCATGGGAAATACAAACATATAATAAAATAGAACAATTATAGTTCTCTTAAATGTTGATGTTTAAGGCTCCCACACCATGTAATAATTCATGCCTGACTACCAAGCTTAGGGGTAACTAACCAGGTGAGTTAACCAGGTAAAGGCTGTGTCACACGAGCGCATTTTCCGGCAATTTTGGATGAGCAAGTTATTAGTTATATAATTATGAGGCTCTTTCACATTGGCATTGGAAACTAGATCGAAGGTAGATTATGTTAGGTAGTTTAATTCTTATGGAACTTAATTATGAAGCTACCAGACAACAATTGCCCGTAGAAATTGACGGAAAAGTCGCAGACGGTAGAGGTTATAGTGAGAGATGTAGTGCATAAAGGTGTAACAGAACAAATAGGGATGTAGGGAAGAAGGAGTCTGCCTCGTATGGACCAATAAACCTCCAGCGTCCTTACTGAAAAGCTAACACTTTTGGTTTCACTACTGGATATTGCCGTTTTATTTCACTCCAGATCGCATCCTGAACTTTGACCAATGGTGGGCTATACATTTTTGTCCATGTCAAAGGGTATATTGTCCAATATTTAGCAAGGGAATCTTGGCATACTTTCCTCCATTGCCCCCGAATACATTCATGGTTTCTTCTTCATCGGTCGTTCTGTGTTCATTCTCGCCTCAGTCGACTAACTTCTGTGGACACCTCGTCATCCCAAATTCTGCCCTCATACCGTTTGGTATTACGGATGTGGCTGAGCTTTAGTTTTCCCCTTTCGTCTTCATGCTGGATTTGATACGGGCCAATTAGTTGAGTAACTTTGAAAAATCCCGCATATTTCTCCTGCCTGATGCTTTAAGGAGCTCTGTAAAGATATTTGCTGACGACACAAAGCTATTCCAAGCAATAAAGTCTCCCGAGGACCGGTTCCAGATGCAAGAGGACTTAGACCATTTGGCAGAATGGTCTCAAAAGTGGCAGCTGGGCTTCAATGCAGCAAAGTGCAAGATACTCCACCTAGGACATTCAAACACAAGGCAGACATATGAAATGAACTCCACAATACTGGAAGATACCAAAAAAGAAAATTACCTAGGAGTCATCATTGATGAGAAGTTAAAATTCCATCATCACATAAATCAAGCGGTTAGCAAAGCCTCAAGGATGCTAGAACTTGTCTAGATCAATCTACAATCCCCAGACTGTTCACCACAATGGTACGCCATCACTTGGAGTATGGAAACATTATCTGGCATCCAAGATTTAGAGGAGACAGGCTAGAAATAAAAAAGGTACGAAGAAGAGCCACCAAACTGGTCCCATGTTTAAGAGGTTTTACCTTATGAAAAACGACTCGAGACCACACAACAGCTGCAACCCAACAGTTATGTAGAGCCCTCAGTTCCAGCACCACCTTGCCAACTCTAGGATCCATGTGGGAGTGTTGGGAGCAGCAGTCTGTTGGTATCCTTAATGTCACCCTGAGCTATAGGATATGCTTAAAAGTGTAACTGGTCAACTAATCTGATACATTTTCCATCAAAATTCATTCTCTGATCACAAGACTGTGGACGATGGGAAACAAATCTTTTAGGATTGAAAAAATAAATAAAAAACAGATATATTAAAAAGTAGTGTATTTGTTCCGTGCCATCTAACTGGTGTAATATCACATGTGGGTACCGGAATACAGTACACAACTACTTTGCAGTACACACGTCAGCCATAATTCCTACGCACCCATTTTAACCCATTCAGTACCAGGGACGTCCTTTTTTTATCATATTCTGCCAGCTATTAGACGATTTTATTCAGCTTAGGAAGGACCTCTAGCAATAGTAAGGCTTCAAAGTATCTCGACCTACCGTTTTAACTTTCACAGATCCTTCCCAAGCTGCATCATATCGTCTAAATATAGCTAGAATATATAAAACAAAAATCCTTCCTAAGCTGCATAATATTGTCTAAATATAGCTAGCATAAAATGTAACAAATGTCGCTGGTACTCAATGGGTTAATCAATATCAAGTTCAAATGAGACAAAACAATGGTTCTTCTTTATATATCCTAGATGTTTATCAATTTGGCTTTAACATTTTATCTATCTAATGGGTGTGTATTTATGGCCCACGACTGTGCATTATATAAAATATAATTACTGAGCTATTTTACAAAATAAATTATGTCAGTCATTTTCTAGCTGAATGGGAACTATCCGAACATATATATAATGCCAAGACTTACATATTTTTGACAGGTATACCAATCTAACATTATAGTCTGTTCATTCTAGATTGGGCAGAATTCGTAACGTATAACCTCTCATAACTCAAAAAGGACTAGAGTAATCGAGCTAATATTTCTACCACATAGGAGGAAATTGACAGCTCATTTGCTTTAGCCCTTTTTGAGTTACAGAGGTTAGAGATTACGATTTCTGCCCAACCTAGAATGAACGGACTACTGTATAGTGTTTACTATGAGATCCAATAATAGGCCGCCTATGTTATAGAAAAGGCTGGCAAATTTCAGTACGCAAAAAAATTACCAATATTCTAGACAATGATAATTTGTTCTCAAAATAACAAAAAGGTGTTACACAATTCCTGAAATTTGAAAATATAGTCAAAACTCACATTTTTGGAAATTATGTAAACATTTTACAATTTTTAATGTATTCTAAATTTCTCTCTAAATTACAAATAATGATTTGTCACGTAAACATTAATTCAAAATGTTGATTTTGCTAATTATGCATAAATAGAGCTAGGTAATACTATACTGTGAATAAAGACAGAGCATTTCCATTTTATAACATTAACAAAGGTTAGCTTAATTTCGAAACTAAATAATAGGCTACAGCTACACTAAGATAAATATTGTACACCAGGTTGGTCAATGTTTAACATAACTCAAACAGGAACCAATTGAATAATATTTTAAAGGTGAATTATATAAGCAAGACATTTCTTATGTACCTATTTACAAAAAAAGTAGTATGTGCCTGAGTACAGTAAACAAACAAATATAAATATCTTGCTTTGCCACAAAATAAATAAATTATATAAAGCAAAAGCTGGAGCTAAGAAACTTCTAGGAGTTTGAAAACTAACTTATTCATCTTTAAAGTCATATTAATTGTATTTAAATTTCATAATTATAAGTTGCTATATAATTCCATAATTAAGGAAGAATTTACACAACTTTCTATGTCTCATAAATATGGGAGAAGTAGCTGGTTTTTTCTGGACCTCTATATATAAATTATATTGAAAGGGGTATGGGTGGAAATTTTGTTAGTTTGAAGGAAGTCTGGGAAGGTGTTTTTGTTAGTCTAGGGGATAAAAGTAAAATACATTGCTCGAAAAGGCAAAAGTAAGGAAAAAACCTCAATAATAATTACACAAAATATCCTAATAACCCACAAGACGTCGGATCAGATAGTGTTATTTAGAACAAGTAGAGTGTTTTAAATATCTAGGAGGATCGATAAGCAGGAGGGGAGGTATGGAAATGGAGGTAAAACGGAGAGTGTGTGAAGGAAGGAAGGTTTTTGGAACAATGGGAAGTATGTGGCAGATGAGAAATCTAGGAATGAAAGTAAAAAGTGCAATGTATCAAGGAATTGTTATGCCAACAGTGATATATGAGGCTGAGACATGGGGTCTGAAGGAAAAGGAGAGAAGAAAGCTGGATGTGATGGAGATGAGCTGCTTGAGGAGTATATGTGGAGTTACTTGTAGAGACAGATTGAGGAATGAAGAGATACGTAGGAGAGTGGGGCAGCAAGAACATTTGTCGGCCAGAGTGGACAGAAGGGTGCTGAACTGGTATGGTCATGTTGAACGAATGGAAGATGAAAGGATTACAAAGAGAATATGTGAGTCAGATACAAGAGGAGATAGAAGGGCAGGAAGAACCCCATTGAGATGGAGAGACTGTGTAAGACAAGCTTTGGATGATAGAGGAATGACTATAGATCAGGCGAGGGAAGTGGTAATAAACAGGAATGAATGGAGAATGCTTGTGAATAGATGAGTGTGAATGCGGTCGTTTGGGAGAGAGGGTCATACGCCAGTTGGACTAGATAGTAGTCCATCAGGCGCCTGGCCCGGGGAGCCGGCGGTAATGAAGGGGGCGCCTGGAAGCATGGTGGGCGGGCTTGTGGTGGTGAAGCTTCGCTGCGGATCTGCCTGCGGAAATCGGCGCCTCTCCAGGGGATCTGGGACCTGGGAATCTTTTGCTGGGGACCCCAAATGAGCCTGGGTCTCTGGGTATTTCTCCTGGGCGACCTAGATGTGTGTGAGATTTTTATGTTTTGTATTATCTTGTTTTTCTGATGTGTTGTGATGTCCCTGTTCGGGCTCTGTCTCGAACGGCCACCCCCATCATAAAAAAAAAAAAAAAAAAAAAAAAAAAAAAATGGGGAATGTGCCGGAGTATATACATACATACATACATACAGAAAAACTTTGAACTTATAATAATTCACCTTTAATAATGCTGAGACCTTGGGCTGCTTATCTTAATTGATCTACACCAAGGACACACACACAACTAAGCAACCCAAAGCTAAAAAATATATACAATAACAAACATAAATAAACTATAATTAAAATCAATGCCTAAAGATCATTCCTAACATCATCGCCCTGCTGAACATAATGGCAGTGGTTATTCATCTCAAACTCTGGTAAAAATAAACATATTCCCAAGAACATGATTAGATAAACCCTTTGAATACCAGCGACATGTGTTATATTCTATTCCAGCTATATTTAGATGATATCATGCAGCTTTGGAAGGATCTGTGGTAGTTAAAAGGGTTAATTGAGATAGTTTGAAGCCTTATTATTGCTAGAGGTCCTTCCTAAACTTAATAAAAATGTCTCAAAGTTGCCAGAGTAGGATGAAAAGGACGTCCCTGGTACAGTATGGGTTAATATCCAGTATTCGATAAATAAATATTAATCGTAGTCGTGTGCTGTATTTATGACTGTCTTGATGGTGTAATGGTTAGAGTGTTTAAGTTCTGTATACGATATCCTACGTTCGAATCCTGGGAGAATCACATGCTTTCGTTAAAAAATAGTGAAAATCAGGCGCATGTCTGAGATAACATTTTTTAACAGCAGCATAGACATAGTGAACAATGCGATTATAAAAACATGTTTGACCCATTCAGTACCGATGACGTTTTTTTTCATTATATTCTGGCAACAATTAGACGATATTATTCAGCTTCTAAGGGATCTCCGGCAATTAACAGGCTTCAAAATATCTCACATAACCCTTTTTACTACCACAACTCCCTCTTAATCTGCACAAAATCGTCTGAATATAGCTAGAATATAATCTAAAAGACGTTGTCAGTACAGTCCCTCTCTAAAGTTCTCGATGCGTCCATTTTCACCATTCTGAAAAATAAACTCTTAGTAACCCATTCAGTACCGGCGAGGTTTTTTACATTTTATTCTAGCTTTATTTAGACGACTGTGTGCAGTTTATGAAGGATCTGTCGTGGTAAAAAAAAGGTTAAGGGGGATAGTTCGAGGCCTGTTAATTGCTGGAGGTCCATTTTACACTAAATATAGTCGTCTAATAATAGCCAGAATTAAGTAAAAATTACATCACTGGTACAGAATGGTTTAATGTTATGATTAGGTTGGATTAGGTTACGTAATATTTATATTCAATGTTAATACTTCTCAGAGAGTTTTAGATGAATGTCCGTTGCCCTAAATTAATGGCCCATAAATACCCATGCCTTCTGTGATACCAAACAGCAGAAATAAAAATGTAATACCAGTATGTACAGTATGATAAATAAATAAATAAATAAATAGTGCTGCTACAAACTACCTATACACAATTAAATCTATTATTCATCTATTAACAGCATTGTGAGCAGTTGTACAATCATGAAACGATTATATAAAGCCGAATTTTGTAATATTCTTTAGGCTCGTTTGATATCAAGTGGAGTCAAGTGAAAGGTTGGTTGGAGTCACTGATTTTTGAGATAATGGAAGGGCAGTTTATTATAACAGAGTCTGGCTGCCACTATTGCCAGAATAAGATACGGCTGGGGAAAGTTTAGAGAACTGTTGCCACTACTCACTATGAGAAGATTCCCTCTCTCCTTGAAGGGAAAGGTGTACGCTTCATTAGAAGCGCAATGACATAAGCTTCAGAAATGTGGCCTGTCAAAGTGGATGATATCAACAGAATGGAATGCAATGAGATGAGGATGGTGAGATGGATGTGTGGTGCCAAACTGCAAGATAGGATATCAAGTGAAGAGCTAAGGAGAAGGTTAGGTATCAAGAGTACCAGTGATGAGATGTGTACTAGCAGGCTTGGATGGTTTGGACATGTGGATAGGATGGATGAACAAAGCTGGGTGAAAAGATGCATGTCCATGAATGTGGAGGGAGCTTCACCAAGGGGCAGACCAAGAAAGACGTGGGATCGGACTTTGCAGTCTGATCTTAAATCAAAGAACCTGACAAGTGAGGCAGCTCTTAACAGGGCTGTCTGGAAAACGCTGTCATTAGGACGTGAAGCCGGAACCGCGCTTTGTGTGGAGCACTCCGTCTTTAAATTTGTGTATGCATGTATGTAAAGTTCAGGTGACGAATTCTTGGAGATCCAAGATGGGCACCAGAGGCTACCACTCATCTCTAGCAATTGCAATTTGCGATTTTAAGTAAATTTGTTACTGTTACATGCATAAACAGTAACATTAGTGATAGATTAGTGTTGTGGCGTAATACGAAGCAAATATGTAGTGTGTTTATTATCATAATGTTTTGGGTGATCCAATATGGCTGCCATGGGCTCTGAGAGCCTCAAGATTTAGGCGCACCTTCCTACTCATTATTAGTTACCGAGTTATAATAATACTAATAGTTCTTAAAGCTAGCGCATGCTAAGCCAGCTAAGGATAGCCCAATAAGGCCGATTAGGCGTATTTACATTGGGGTCCTGTACTACTACCCCATCCCCTTGCTCATGAGGGACGGTAACGACTCAGTGCTTGTGGAAAAACGTTTAATGCGCCGAGCGTGGCGTGATCCTGGTACCTTCTGGGTGAATTACAAGACGCTAGTCACAACACCAGCGAGCCGCTACGTTGACTTTTGCCAGCTTTCGGTTTGACTTCACTTGAGAATTTGAGTGGCTCAAAATTCGGCTGAAGTATGAAGAACAATAAACACATGTGCTACTAGGAAAAATAATAATTGCTCAAAATCACAACCATTGCAAAATAAAATTGGCACTACGGTATAATCTGTTGAGAGTGTAATATAAATAGCAATGTTATATTGTAATCTATTCACATTAATATAATCGAAGTGGCTACGGGACACCACCAGTGGTGTCACACAGCCCAGCCCGTGGGGCTGGGCTACGGGACACCACTGGTGGTGTCCCGTAGCCCAGCCTCACTGGCTGGGCTGCGTGACACTACCAGTGGTGTCCCGCAGCTCAGCCACACTGGGTAGGCTACGGGACACCACCACAAGTGTTCGCATTTTTAGTTTCAATTAATTTCGTTTGCTCCTAAGTATATGAAGTTTATTCTTTAGTCGTATTGTTTCAATAATTATTTACTATTAGGTAACCCCCTCTATATTATATATGTGCCCTGGTAACATAGGTTTACTATTAGGTAACCCCCTCTATATTATATATGTGCCCTGGTAACATAGGTTTTCATTCTGTATTAGGATCGCACCTGCGCCTGACCCCTTAGATGTGTAAGTACTATATACTTGTTAATTTCATAACATTGTATAAATTTTAGCTATATTAGGACATTTTATAATTTCGTAGTGTTATTAATACATTTGTGGTCCACGATTTAACTTATATTAGTTTCTTAATAAAGTAATTTATTTTTAGGACCGGTATCCAAGCCTGATGATGGACCAAGATAGTCCGAAATATTGAATAAAGCTACCAAGATGAACACGGTCGTTGCCCTTATCCTCCTGTTTCTCTTATATATATATATATATATATATATATATATTAACAACCTTGATGTAGGAATAACTATATTAGCAAAATCAGTAAATTTACAGATGACACTAAAATGGAAACACTTCAAATAGATTTAGACATATTACACAAATGGGTAGTAAACTGGCAGATGAAGTTCAATGTAGGTAAATGTAGTGTAGTAAAATTGAGTAAATCGATAGGAAATGCAGGATACAATTTCGATAACGTGGATATAACTAACTCAAATAATGAAAAAGACTTGAGAATCATCGTCAACTGTGATTTGAAACCAAGAAATCAATGCATCAGTGTTCGAAATAAGGCAAATAGAGTTCTTGGATATATATCTAGAAGTGTGAGTAACAGAACAGCAGACGTAATCTTGAAATTTTATCTAGCGTTAGTGAGACTACACATGAATTATGCTGTTCAAAATTGGAGTCCCTATTAGAGAATGAACATAGATTCCTTGGAGAGAGTACAACTGAGAATGAAAATAATAATCTGTAATATTAGAAATCTTCCATATGAAGACAGGTTGAAGAAGCTAGGCTTACATTCGTTAGAAGGACGCAGAGTTATATATGATATGATAGATATGATAGAGGTGTTCAAGTGGGTAAGTGAGATAGGCTAAATAAAGGGGATATGAAAGATGTACTGAAGCTCAGCGATAGCTAGAAAACTCAAACAAATGGTTTCAAATGGGATACTTTTCTTTTCAAGAAATATAGGCAAATAGTGGTTTGGTAAGAGTTGTATGCATGTGGAACAGGCTACCTAGCGCCATAGTGGGATCAAGAACGATAGAGAGCTTCAAAATACAATTAGATAGACATATGGACAAGATGGGTTGGGAGAAGAGGGATCTGCCTTGTGTGGGCCAATATGCTTTATGCGGGCTCCCATTTTCTTATTTTATCTATTTCTTTTCTGTGTATGAAGGAGACAAAAGGCAGGTTACTAAGCTATAATACCATATATATATCTCTCTTATTGATACCTTTCATCCACTTAAAACACCTCTATCATTATTTCCTCTACATATTCGTCTTTCTAGCAATATGATAGCAATATTAACTAATAAGTCAGTCAGTCACAACTAATAATTATTATAATGTTTATAACACACACATTATATTATATATATATATATATATATATATATATATATATACAGTATATATATATATATATATATATATATATATATATATATATATATATATATACAGTATATGTGTGTGTGTGTGTATTAGAATAAACAATGGGTGAAGCATTAGAACAAAAATAGATTATTGGTGAGTGGGAGGAGTATAATCTGTGATTAGAGGACCAGGTGGATCCTCTAATCACATTTAATTGGTACCATTGACTGCCTTGGTCCTTTAATTACAATTTATACTCCTCCCATTCCCCACTACCTCTTTTCTTAGTTGATACAATTTCTATATTTAACTGAATATTTAATAGTGGATGCTAACATAAGAACATAAGAAAATGGGAGTCTGCAGAAAGCCGATTGGCCTAAGCATGGCAGATCCCTGTCCCACACAACCCCAATTACAAAGCCCAATTATAGGCTCAACACTCTAATACCCTGAGGTTCATCTTACCAAAACGGTTAGAGATTAACGCAGGATTACGGGGGTCAGCAGAGCGCTGATTGGCCCAACCCTGCTGATCCCCCTTCACACCCAACCCTTCTCGTCCATATGCTTATCCAATTTTATCTTAAAGCTCCCTATCGTTTTTAATCCCACTATAGCACTTGGTAGTCCATTCCACCCATCTACAACTCTGTTACCAAACCAATATTTGCCTATATCTTTTCTGAAACGAAATTTATCTAATTTGAAACCATTGGTACGAGTTCTTTCGCTATCACTGAGCTTTAGTACATTTGTCATGTCCCCTTTGTTAATCCCACTAACCCACTTGAACACCTCTATCATATCCCCTCTAACTCTGCGTCTCTCTAACGAATGTAATACTAATTTCTTCAACCTTTCTTTATACGGAAGATTTCTAATATTATGGATCATTTTTGTCATTCTACGTTGTACTCTCTCCAATGAATCTATGTCCATTCTGTAATAAGGACACCAAAATTGAACAGCATAATCCATATGGGGTCTCACTAATGACAAGTAAAGTTTTAAGATAACATCAGCAGTTCTGTTACTCACACTCCTAGAGATGAACCCGAGAATCCTGTTTGCCTTGTTTCGAACGCTTATACACTGTTGTCTAGGCTTCAAATCATTGCTAACACACACACCTAGATCTTTCTCACAATTCGAGTTCGAGTTATTTCTAATTCCATATTAGCTAGTTTATATTTAACATTTGTATGCATCTTCCCTATCTTTAATACCTTGCATTTGTCAATGTTAAACTTCATCTGCCAATTTATTGACCATTCGTGTAAGGTATCTAGATCCCTTTGGAGGCACTCTATATCTCTATCTGAATCAATTGTTCTCCCCATTTTGGTATCGTCTGCAAATTTACTTATCCTACTAGTTATACCTAAATCAGTAATTTATGTATATAACAAACAACAGAGGACCTAATACAGATCCCTGGGGGACACCACTTTTGACTGCTCCCCATTCTGACTTCGTGCCATTTATGCTGACTCTCTGCTTCCTACCAATTAGCCATGACCTAATCCATCCCAACAACGCCCCACCTATTCCATGCGCCTCAACCTTTCTCATCAATCTCTCATGGGGGACTCTTGTCGAAAGCTTTACTGAAATCTAAATATATTATATCATATGACTTGTCATTATCTACTGCTTCATATACCTCTGAGAAAAAACTAAGCAAATTAGTAAGGCAAGAACGTCCCTGAGTGAATCCATGCTGAGAAGAATTTATTAAATTAAATGTATCTAAGTGGTTTCTAATTTTACTAGCAATAATTGACTCTAGTAGCTTTCCTATGATTGATGTAAGACTAATGGGACGGTAATTGGATGCTATTGATTTGTCACCTTTTTTGAAGATCGGAACTACGTTTGCAAGCTTCCAAGCTTCTGGAACTATACCTGTCTCCAATGACTTGTTAAATAAAAATGTTAATGGGTAACTTAACTCATCCCTACATTCTTTTAATACTCTAGCATATACCTCATCAGGACCAGGCAATTTATGAGGTTTCAGTCTGTCAATTTCCTTAAGCACATAATTTCGACTTATAGTAACCGTACTTAACCTATTTTCTATATTATCGCTATATACCTTACGGACTTCTGGAAACTGTGCCAAATTTTCATTAGTGAAAACGGAAAGAAATTGACTATTTAATGTACTGCACATTTCTAAATAATTTTCTGTCATTTCTCCTATCGAAGTTTTAAGGGGACCAATTACATCTCTAACCTTGGATTTATATAGTTGGCAAAAAGCTTTAGGATTATATTTTGAGCCATTGGCAACCTTAATTTCATAATTTCTTTTTTCTTTCCTAATATCCTTTTTTACCTGTCTTGATAGATTCTGATAGTAAGCAAGTAGGTGAATTTCGCCTTTCCTATTTTTTTTATATATTCCTCTCTTTTGTCCTAGAAGATCTAATAGTCTATTATTCATCCATTTGGGTTGGTTCTGTGTTGATCTAAATTTTCTTTTGGGGATGTATTTATTTTGTGCATTGAATACTGACTCGATAAAATTATCGTATGTATCTACCAAGGTTGACGTCTCTTCCTGACTTAAGATTACAGGTGCCTGAGAAGGGGTACATTCATTTAGACACCTGGATCAACTTAATTTTTTGACCATAGGGTCAGCTAATAGGGCTCTTCTTAACCCACCATAATTGTCTTTTCTGAAGTCAGGTATTAATGTTGTATTCTCTCTGGTATTACCTTTCCATTGTATATTAAAATACACAGAATCGTGGTCACTATTTCCTAGGTGGTCCTCTATCTCTACATTATTTATCATATGTTCATTGTTACTGAAAACTAAATCGAGAATATTATTACCTCTAGTCGGCGTATCTATGAATTGAAATAAAACACTATCTTGTACTACCTCTATAAACTCCTCAGAATCAGAGTCTCCTATTTGATGCTGCCAATCTATATTCGGAAAATTCGTTTAAGTAAACCCCTGACCTCTCTGTTTTACTGAATTTATCGTGTAACCCATGAACCAAAGTTTTGGCACCCCCTGGACAGGTATTAAGGCTAAGTCAAGGTTGCAGATACAACAGACGTTAGGACAAGCTGGTGTACCAGGCTTGGCAACGAGACCGAGGTTCGCTTTCCATGAGCCCCAAGTCTCAAAACATTTGTGAGTCACCTACGTTTTCCACCGACAGGCTTATGCATTTTCTTTGCCATACCTGTCTTCTGTCTCTTATTTAACCATTTCATGCTCCGGCATCACACTTTACATCGGTTATCTGGCTATTTTTACATGATTTTATTCAGATTAGGAAAGGTTTATGAAAGTCAGAGGGTCAATTGAGTTAGTCTGTAGCCTTTTAAGATCCCCAGATCCTTCCCCAAGCTGTAAAAATTCGTATGGTGATAGTCAGGAGAAGCTGCTGAAAGGCATCTAGATCCTAAAAGGGTTAAACAACTGCTTTCATATAGTTTTTTATGCTAAGCTCCCATGTTCCATTTTAACCATGCTTCACAGTGCCATAAAGTCCTAGTTAACATGGTGCTTGTTCTTTTATAATAAATAATAAGTCTCACAAACGGATTATAATTATCTGAGCGAAAGATTGTTTTAGTTTTCTTTTTATGCATGTGATAGAGCGATCTATTTCATGGTCATAGACTGTAACGCATAATTTATTAATATTAAAATAAGACATAATAAGCCGTTAACTATATCTTGGGTACTAAATATAATGGAACAAGTAGGTGTTAGAAACATATTCTATTTCATATGTGGTTTATTTTTTATTTTATCAAGCCCTTGTTTAAAGCATCTGCTATACATATTACCAATTACATTGTTATAAAGTTTATTTGTGCAGAGAGATAATGGAATACAGTGTCCTTTTAATATGGCAACATATGCATTTATGTTGTAACATTCAATGTCTCCGCAGCTTAATAACTTGTCCATCCCCCTTCTGCATCAATAACCTCCTGCAGACGAGCCGGTAACGAGTCTACTAGCTTGCTGCAAATGTCTGGGCGTCGTCTCACGCCCTCCCATACTTCTCTGGCCTTTGCTTCTACGCATTCCTTGGTCATCTCTGGAACATTCCATTCCTGAACCATTATCCCCCAAAGATTTTCGATGGGGTTGCAGTCACATCCCTTTGGAGGCCAATCTACCAACTGGATTTCCGGGTGCTGTGCGAACCACTGTGTGACTGCTCGGCTGGTGTGAATGGGAGACCGATCCTGCACCAATGTGATGATATCGGGCTCTGGAAGGGCGTATGCGCGAATAGATGGCAGTAAAGAAGTTTCCAATATATTAATGTATTCCTTGCTGTTAAGGTTACCATAAATTTTAACCAGTTCTCCAGGACCTCCCCACCACATCCAACCATGAAACGACACGGTGACTCTGCCACTCCTTCCCTTCTCGTTTATATGCCTGGCCTCATACCGAGTGTTTCGTGCTCGCCAACACTGCCGCCCGTTCCGTGTCACAGAGGAGAAGCATTTTTCATCCGTAAAAATAACATTTTGCCAGAAGCCACGGCCACGCTGAATATGCTGTTGAGCTAATCGTAGTCTTGCTCTCCTGTTGGCTTCTGTCAGCACCTCCTTTATGGCTGGAACATGGCAGTTCAGTCCCGCCTCACGCATCCGGCGTCTCGCCGTTATAGGGTGACAGTTGAGGCCCAGGTCTCTTGTCAGAGCTACCGATGATGATTTGGGTGCCTGGATGACAGCAGTGAGGATGCGCTCACAGTCTTCTTGGGAAGTGACACGAGGGCGGCCAGATCTCGATCTTGTTTTAACATGCCCTCACCTGCAGGAATTACAAAAATATTAATCAGTTTAAATATAATAAGTAATATTGTATTATAGTTGTAAAATGACCCTCAGGATCCTGACGCCTTTTGGCATCTTCTGCCAATTGTTTGACGTTTTTATACAGTTAAGGAAGGATCTGAGGGAATTATACGGGTAAAGCGTATCACCATTCACTCTGACCTCCGTATCCCATCCCTAATCCGAATAAAATAGTCTAATAATAACCAGGAAAGAAAAAGAGAAAGGCGTCCTCGGATCCAAGAGCGTTAACAATCGCTTTACACTTTGATAAAAATTGTTCGTGACTGTAGGAAAGGATAGCTAGCTTTGGTTAGTTAACCCTTTCACGTTCCGAACACGCCTTTCTTTTCTCTATGCTGGGTAGTATTGGACGATTTTATTCAGATTAGAAAGGGGATGTGGGAGTCAGATGGTGGATGGTGATGCTCTTTACCCCTTCAAGTCCCTCAGATACTTCCAATAAAAACGGCTAATGACAGCCAGAAGACATCGTCAAATGGCGTCAGGATCGTGAAAGGGTTAATATGTAAAGAGGATTTAGCGGGAAGTGCCGTTTTTACAGTCGGTCACAGAAATTTACAGAGGCTGCCTGACACGTCCCCACCTACAGCTTGGCGAGGTTAGGCTGGGATATAGGCTACTCCTTAAAATTAATCGCAATCGGTTTTCCAGTAAATTTTGCCTAATAAATCAAACCATCCTAATCTAATGTTATCGAACAGTCATCTTGTATAGAAAACAAAGAAACACTCTTGGTGGAGTGCCCACGTCGACGGTCGTTTGAGACTATTCCTCTCCCACTTAACGAAGTGGAAATATTCCCCAAACAATAATTTGTTATGGAATCAGCAGGTTCCTGGGGAAGTTTAAACCTAATTAATCATCTAGATGTAAAAACAGAACATTAAACAACATTAATGAAACAATTTTATTTTCCCCAGTTCACGCGAGTAGAAAGGTTAGCCAAAATTCGTAGAAGGGGAAGGGGAGAAGGGAGGGGGAAGTAAGGGAGAAAGGGGTGTAGGAGAGACAGGAGCGGGAGGGAGAGGAGGGATTGGGGTGGGGGTGGAAGGGTGGATGAGAGGAGGTGGGGGGTGTATGGGAGACGGGAGGGGGTTTAGAAGCCGGAAGGAATGGAACACAAAGAATTACGAAAGATATTCAAACTATAACAGACTTATTGCACCTTACGGGGCGGTTTCAGTGCCTACACTACCCAAAGGTTAAGAGATACAACGTTGTATCTCTTAACCTTGACACTACCTAGGCTAAGCTGCGCATTCATGCTAATACTGTACATTATATTTTACACTGAGAAGTCTCTTAAGGTATTTATTGGATAATCCAGCATTCAGCTATTTCCGAATTCCATTGAAATGACAATTTTAGTTGTCACTGAAATGCCATTTAACTAATTTCTCATTAAATAATATTACGTGCTATTACTCGAATCATGCTCACCTTCGAACCTCCTTACCCATCGCCTGACAGTGTTCTTACTGATCCCCATGAGCCGGCCTATTTCACTAATTGTGGTTCCAGCTTGATAGTGGCCCACTATCAGGGATCTTCTTGTTATCACCTCCGGGCGATTGGCTTGAGTGTTAGGTGGGCGTTGCCACGCACGGCCTTGGCGAACGTCCATTTCTGATAAGAGAACACAGTGTTTATTAACGGAGATCTGTCTCTTTGGGTGTTAAGCAACAAGTGACAACACTTATTAACCGAGGATCGGTTTTGTGGCACTGTTTGGAGGAATAAGTAGCCATCCAAATCACGCAATCACAAAAAAGGGAAGGAATTCCCCTGGAAATAATTAAACAATGACTATCTTTAATGTGTCCAAAAACAGTAGACAATGTTATGCAAGTGCAGTTATGTGACACAGGCAGACAACTTTTCATACGAAAAAATCCAAGCCACTCACCTCAAGCACAGATGAATTTCCTACTACATCAACTGACCGACCAGCGGCTTTATATATGGTGGTGGGGATTCATATTCATTGTTGCTGAGACTTCAGTTAGTGGAATGTGAACCTCACTTCAGCTTCGCTACGAGTCTTTTCGATCGTCCAGCCTGTCTTCAACCTTGACTTCGTCTTACTGCCTGTTCAGGGGGTGCCGAAACTTTGGTTCACGGGTACTTAAAATATTAGTAAGAATATTCAGGCATGTAAAAAGAGTTGCATGCACAGTTCATTAATTTGTTAAATAAAGTAGACGTGCCGTTTTGCCCAAAATCAAAACGGCATACCCAACTCTGCGATGGGTCACCATCATCACTACTAGTCACCAGCACCATTACTATCATCAGCATTACTATTAGTATAATCATCACTACTACTCTCACCATCATTACTAATACTGCCATTATCACTACAACTTTCACCATCATCAGTACTACTCACCATCATCACTAATACTGTCACTATCGTCACTACCATCATCACTACCATCATCATCACTACTGTCGTTATTATCGCACAAATACAACCATCATCACTACTATTATCACCATCATCACTACTATCACCATCATCCCCATTACCACTACCATCACTTAGAATGTCAACTAAACTAACTCAACCTAACAAATGCGGGGCGAGTTGTTTTCGGGGCGTCATCTCCAGTAACCATCACCAACATCAAAAATACTTTCACCATCATCACTACTACTATCCCCATTATCTACTACCATCATCACTGCTACTATCACCACCACTATCACAACTACTTTCACAATCACGACTGCCCTCACTAACATAACCTAACTTAACCTGACAGATACGGGGAGAGTTGTTTTCGGCCCCAAAATGATGGTGTTGTGTAAATTTTGTTTACCTAAAATCATAACTATTGCACAAATTACCGTTTTGCCCAAAATCAAAACGGCATACCCAACTCTGCGATGGGTCACCTACTATTACTACCATCGCTTCTAATGTCAACTAAATTAACTTAACCTATCAAATAGGGGCGCGTTTTCTCCCCCAGAACGCCATCATCATTGCGGGGGGGGGGGGGGGGGAGAGAGAGAGAGAGAGGCTGGTGGAGGGCCGAGGGAGGGGGGGGGGGGGGAAACCATTGTTTTAACCTAAAATAAATATTATTGCACAAATTCAAAAACTTGTGTTAATTACCGTCGCATTCACGCACCGAATGTTATTGTGAAGTTTGGTGAAAATCCGTCGAACGGTCTAGGAGTTATCGGACAGACAGACAGACAGACATTTCGGCCGGCATGTACCACTATACGGGGGGCGATACCACTCTGCTTACGCAGAGTTGATAATGAGAGGTGTGAAATTATGATTTGTTCAAAAATCCTAAAAAAAAGTGTTCAAATACTAACAACAACAAAAACAACAATAATTATTAATAATAATAATAATAATAAAGTAGACGTGCCGTTTCGCCCAAAACCAAAACGGCATACCCAACTCTGCGATGGGTTACCATCGTCACTATTAGTCACTATCATCATTACTATCATCACTACTACTATTATAGTCATCACTACTACTCTTACCATCATCACTACAACTGTCATAATCACTACAACTTTCCCCATCATCACTAATACTGTGACCATTGTCACTACCATCATCACTACTATCACTACAACTGTCATCATTACTTGTCACCATCATCACTACTATTATGACCATTATCACTACTACTAGTACTTTCACCATCATATCTACTACTGTCATCATCACTACTGTCATTATCATCACTACAACTACAACCATCATCACTACTATTATCACCATCATCACTACTACCACCATCATCCCCACTATTACTACCATCACTTCTAATGTCAACTAAACTAACTTAACCTAACAAACTCGGGGGCAAGTTATTTTCGCCCCCAGAACGATGGCGTACTGGGGGGGTAGCACAGGGTGGGGGGGGGGGGCAAAACCATATTTTGGACCTAAAAGGAAGGACCTTTACCGATAACGAGGCTTCAAACTATCTCAACCTACCCTTTTAACTACCACAGATCCCTCTAATGCAGCATAATATCGTCTAAATACAGCTAGAATGAAATATAACAAACGTCGCTGGTACTCAAAGGGTTAATAATGATAAAAATAATAATAATATATCCTAAAAATCCTGGTCTTAAAAGGTGCCGCGTGCGTCACACAGGACACCGTGAGAAGTTTTTTTGTCTGTGTTTTTCTTTTTCCTTTTCTTCCCTACAGCCTTTCTCTCACTGCTTTTCCTGTTTATAATAGAGTGTTTGTTTTATCCTTTATCCGGGCGTAGGGAGGATGAAGAGGTCTAGGGAAACTGGTGACACTCAAACGGGGAGAAGTGCAAGGTGGGAAGCGTCAGCCACTCATAAAAATGTGTGGACTTTTAACAATCTAATTCATTAAGGGGGGATGGGTCGGTTTTCTGGACCACTTTCTCCCTCATGTTTAGCCCCATTAGTTTTCAGATGTTAAGATGTTTGCCCCATTACTTATTCGATTTTACGACCTTTCGCCCTATTTCGTCGTCAATATTTAGACCTTTCGTGCTATTTAGGTGTCGATTTTTTTCCCTGGCGAACGATAGTGAGCCTGTAATGTTGGAAGAACCGGCCTTCGGCCGGAACATTTTTCTACCGAAAAATTTACAAATTAATCTAGAAGAGGGATCTAATGGATGTTTTTTTGTTAATTTGATTGAGGTCTAGGGAGGAAACTAGAAAAATAATGAATACATGCAAAAATCGCCCAAACAGTGAACCATCTCCCTTTAATATCACTCCCAATACCAAACATCTCCCAAAGAAATTAATGAAAGCATGTGGTCCTCCCGGGATTCGAACCTGGGTTACCACATACAGATCTTAAACAGTCTAACCATTACACCATCAAGACAGTTAAAGGTTAAGTACAGGACTACGATTTTATATCCATGTATCGAATATTGTATATCAATCTAATCATGTATTCAGACCCAATTGCACACTGAATAGCGTAATATTTAAGTGAAAGGAAAAAATAATTTATGGGGCACAGATATCTAAGGACCGACCTCGCTAAAACAGATGACACTCAAATGGTAGAAGTGCAAGGTGATGCCCATCGGCTTCTCCAATCCTAAGTTAGACTGTAATCTATTCACTTTAGTTAGACCAAATTTGTTATCAACAACTTCATATAATTAATTAAAGGACTTGAGCAAATGGGCTGTACATTTCTACACCTGTTACTTGACTTGACTCTTCCCAAGTGGTAAATATATTAGGTCAATTACTGTATTCATTAGTTTTAGAGATTAGTGGTCAAGATTATTGGCTTAACCCTTTGAAGCACTGACGCGTTTTAGCAGTTTATTTTGGCTATCATTAGACGATTTTATGCAGCTTAGGAAGTATCTGTGGGTATTAAAAGGGTAAATACTATCTCAATCAACCCTTTGACTTCCATATACCGTTACTAATCCGAATAAAATCATGTAATAGTAGCCAAAAACAGAACAGAAACGCGTATTGGAGCTTGAAAGGTTAATTATAATTAATAAACTACATACATATGTTCCACTAAGAATATAGCGAGGTACAACTTAATTAGAAGTGGTGTATATAAGTAGACACCTCTTAAGGGGGGTCACCGGCTTTTTGTTTATCTTTCTCTCCTTTTCTCTCTTTCCCTGGCTTGTATCCATTCGGCCCCATTCAGCCAACTGTTTTAAGACGTTTATCCCCATCCAGGTGTCGATTTCTTTCTGGCGAGCGATAGCGAGCCAGCATTGTATGGAGAAATCCGGCTTCGCCGGATAATTGTTTCTATCGAAAAATGTACAAATTTAGCTTGCTGTCAAAACAAAAAACTATATATGCTGGCTCGCTACCGCTCGCCAGGAAAATGTTGACACCTGGATGGGGGTAAACGTCTTAAACCAGTAGGCTGAATGGGTCCGAATGGATACAAACCAAAGAGAGGTAGAGAAAGAGGAAAAAAACGAGGTGGGCTCCCTTAACTTGAAGTGCAAGGTGAAGCATATTGGCCAATCAAATTCCAAGTCAAACAATTTTCGATTCGAAAAATGCACAAATTAATATTTAAAAGGTGGGTGTTGTGATTAACAGTGTATACAGCTCTCCAAATAGTGCATTAAGGGGAGACTGACCGTTTGTTTGGTCTATTAATTCATGTATTCATATATTTTTTCAAGTTTCCTCCCTAGACCTCCATCAAGCTTAGAAAAACACCCCCTAGACAAATGATAAATGTGTAAATGTTTCGGTAGAAAAATGTCCCGGCCGAAAGCTGGTTCCTCTTAAATTTGCAGGCTCCCTATCGCTCGCCAGGAAATAATCGACACCTAAACGGCACGAAAGGTTTTAAAATTGACAACGAAATGGGGCGAAAGGTGTTAAAATCGCCAAACTAATGGTCTTATAATCTCAAAACTAGAGGGGCTAAACATTAGGGAGAAGGGGGTCCAGAAAAACGGTCTGCCTCCCCTTAAGTAGTGAAGATTCTTTTCTTTTAACTATATCAAAACAGTTTCAATATAGAAATAAATATAGTTCATAAAGACGGCCTTTTTCTGTGCTAACCCTTTCTTTCACTTCATTATTTGAGGTTCTGCTAACCCTATTACAGTTAAGTCCTGTCCACCTTGCTTGGATCGTAAGGGCTGTGTGGTCAGTGTGTCTGTGCAGATATGTGTAAAATTATGTAAATCTTAAATTCTATAATGTCTTGTGTAACCTATTCATTTACCTTAACTATTGTATTTTACTTAGTATATAATTATCTCAAGGGAGCCTTCTTCTGTTAAACTGTCTTGATAGCGTAATACACAAGTGCGCGGAATTTCGATGTGAGTATCCTAGGTTCGAGTCCTTTGAGTGCCACACGTATTTGTTAATTTCATTAATTGAGTTTAGATGTGAAGTTGGTTGGTGGAAAAAAACATAACAATATCCTTGTCTTCCACTTTTCTTTTTTGGGGGATTCTACTCTGTCTACTAGAATTAAGTCCTGACCACCTCGTTTGGACTCTAAGGTACATGCGGTCATTGTATCTACGTAAATGTATACAAGTCAATATATAATATGTTTGTTTACCAATCAACATTGTCCTTATGTAATATTGGCTTTGACTAATTACATTAGAGTTAAAATTAATGCCGTTAGCACGATGACGTAATTTTCCTCTTATTCTGGGTACCATTAGACGATTTTCTTTAGCTGATAATCTACCTCTAGGATTCAAAGGGGCAAAAACGATCTGGATAAACCCCTAGCCTAGAACCTAGATTAACAGGTCCTTCATAAGCTGTATTAAATCGTCTAACTTTAGCCAAAATAGAAGAAATAGACGTCATCGTGCTGCAGGGGTTAAAAGCCTCCATTGAAGTTTAATTTAGTTGATATTATACGTATGCCAAATTATTTGTTCCAACCCTATGTGGTATATAACCCGCTTAGTTTTCTGTCGTAATGTGTTGAAAACATATAGTTTCTTTCTTCTTCTCTCTCTCTCTCTCTCTCTCTCTCTCTCTCTCTCTCTCTCTCTCTCTCTCTCTCTCTCTCTCCAAACACAGGGAGCTTGTTTATTTAATTATTTTGTGTTGCGCTTTGTCGTGGGTGTTTAAATGTGTCACAGAGAGAGAGAGAGAGAGAGAGAGAGAGAGAGAGAGAGAGAGAGAGAGAGAGAGAGAGAGAGAGAGAGAGAGAAGAGAGAGAGAGAGAGAGTATAATACAGCAGAATTTGATAAGATCATAATTAATCTAGTGAACAGGTTAGTTTGACCGCTTGAGTAACTAGGACGGTATTTCACTATTTATTCTGGATGTCTTTATACGATTTTAGCAAGTTTAGGAAAGATCTATAGATATTTATGGGGTAAACAATATCTCAGTTAACCCTTTCAGTCTTCCAGGAAGCTTTTCATGTAAGTTTGGCTAGCATTAGACGATTTTACTCAGATTTGGAAGGCCCTAATGGAATCAACTGGGTAAATTCTGTCTCAATTAGCCCTCTGACTCGTTTACTGATAGCCAACATAAAATGAAGAGGAGTTGCTCTCCAAGTATCAGGAAATGTTGGAGAGGATCAAGGAAAAAGGTGGAGTTCCTGTGGTAAACAGTATCCTGCCTAGAAGAGGGGTAAGGAAGGAATGGTCCTCCAGGGCTATTGGTGTAAATAGCCGGCTGGAGAAGTATTGTACGGCAAATACTATTCCATTCCTGGATAACTGGTCCCTCTTTTATGGTAAGGATGAACTGTATGCCCAGGATGGAGTACATCTCTCTCGACTAGGAGTTTCGACCTTGGCCAGCTCACTCGACAAGATTGTTGCGGGGTTTCGTTAAAAAAACCTGGGTGTGTAAGTAAAATACTGTCTCCATATGGAGCAGGTACTTCATGTGACAAACCAGTGAGTAAAATAGAAATAATCAGTCAAGATAGTGCGGATATAGTGATGTGTAATAGTAGTATCGATAACACTACACATGTAACTGATAGTAAAGATGAGAATACTGATAGAGTAGAATTTCCGTCTAGAGCTAGTAGTTCAACAGGAAATAATAAGTTAGCTAAACACAATAGAAAATTAGTTGCAAATAAAAGTAATAGGTTGAGGGTATATTATACAAATTGTAGGAGTTTATGTAACAAAATGAACGAACTTAGAGCACTCGTTAGCACAGAAAATATAGACATAATAGCGCTAACTGAAACGTGGATTAATACAGAATCTAGGCATTTTTTAGCAGAATTTGATATTCCAGGATATAGTTTGTTTAAATATGACCGAACAAGTAGGAGGGGCGGAGGTATAGCAGTGTTTGTCAGGAGTACATTAAAAAGCTGTATTAAATCAGGTATTAGACTAAATAATGATAATGAAAGTGTTTGGGTAGAGGTTAACGAAGGTAGTGAGACCATAGTTATTGGAGTTATATATAGACCGCCTAATATGAGTAGAAATGGCGGAAAATCGTTATGGGAGGAAATTAAAATAGCATCAAGGTTTAGCAATGTGTGCATTATGGGGGATTTTAATTTTCCGAACATTGATTGGCAGCACCAAATAGGCGACTCCGATTCAGTAGAGTTTCTTGAGGTAGTACAAGATAGTTTTTTATTTTAATTCATAGATACGCCGACTAGAGGTATTAATATTCTTGATTTAGTTTTCAGTAACAATGAACATATGATAAATAATGTAGAGATTGGTGACCACCTAGGAAATAGCGATCATAAATCTATTTATTTTAATATACAATGGACAGGGAATGCTAAAGAGAATACGACACTTATCCCAGATTTCAGAAAAGCCGATTATGGTGGGCTAAGAAGAGACTTAAGGGTGGACCCTATTGTTAAGCAATTAAGTCAGGATATGCCAGAGTTAAACTTGCCACCTACATATAACCAGTTTATTGCTTCACTCCACAATGCTCAAAATAAATATATCCCTAAAAGAAGATTTAGATCGACGCAGAACCAACCAAAATGGATGACTAATAAGCTAATAGATCTTATAGGAAAAAAGAAAGGAATATATCGAAAAATAAAGAAAGGTGAAAATCATTTACATATATACTATCAGACTCTATCAAGACAGGTCAAAAAGGAAATCAGGAAAGCAAAAATAAATTATGAAATAAGGATAGCCAGCGACTCAAAAAATAACCCTAAAGCTTTTTACCAACTATATAAATCTAAAGTTAGAGATGTAATAGGCCCCCTAAAAACTTCAATAGGAGAAAGCAAATGATTTAGAAATGTGCAGTACATTAAATAGTCAGTTTCTTTCCGTTTTCACTAATGAAAATTTGGCACAGATTCCAGAAGTCAATATGGTATATAGTGATAGTATAGAAAATATGTTAAGTACAGTTAGTATAAGTAGAAATTATGTGCTTAAGGAAATTGACAGACTGAAACCTCAAAAATCGCCTGGTCCTGACGAGGTATATGCTAGAGTATTAAAAGAATGCAGAGATGAGTTAAGTAGTCCATTAGCATTTATATTTAACAAGTCATTAGAAACAGGTTTAGTTCCAGAAGCTTGGAAGCTTGCAAATGTAGTTCCGATCTTCAAAAAAGGTGATAAATCGATAGCATCCAATTACCGTCCCATTAGTCTCACATCAATCATAGGAAAGTTGCTAGAGTCCATTATTGCTAGGAAAATTAGAAGCCACTTAGTAAAATTTAACTTAATAAATTCTTCTCAGCATGGATTCACTCAGGGACGTTCTTGCCTTACTAATTTGCTTAGCTTTTTCTCTGAGGTATATGAAGCAGTAGATAGTGACAAGTCATATGATATTATATATTTAGATTTCAGTAAAGCTTTCGACAGAGTCCCTCATGAGAGATTGATGAGAAAGGTTGAGGCACATGGAATAGGAGGGTCGTTGTTGGGATGGATTAGGTCATGGCTAATTGGTAGGAAACAGAGAGTCAGCATAAATGGTACCAAGTCAGAGTGGGGAGCAGTCAAAAGTGGTGTCCCCCAGGGATCGGTATTAGGTCCCCTGTTGTTTCTTATATACATAAATGACCTAGATTTAGGTATAACTAGTAGGATAAGTAAATTCGCAGACGATACTAAAATGGGGAGATCAATTGATTCAGATAGCGATATAGAGTGCCTCCAAAGGGATCTAGATACCTTACATGAATGGTCAGTAAATTGGCAGATGAAGTTTAACATTGACAAATGCAAGGTATTAAAGATAGGGAAGATGCAAACAAATGTTAAATATAAACTAGCTAATTTAGAATTAGAAATAACTCGAACTCGAATTGTGAGAAAGATCTAGGTGTGTGTGTTAGCAATGATTTGAAGCCTAGACAACAGTGTATAAGCGTTCGTAATAAGGCAAACAGGATTCTCGGGTTCATCTCTAGGAGTGTGAGTAACAGAACTGCTGATGTTATCTTAAAACTTTACTTGTCATTAGTGAGACCCCATATGGATTATGCTGTCCAATTTTGGTGTCCTTATTACAGAATGGACATAGATTCATTGGAGAGAATTCAGCGTAGAATGACAAAAATGATCCATAATATTAGAAATTTTCCGTATGAAGAAAGGTTGAAGAAATTAGGTTTACATTCGTTAGAGAGACGCAGAGTTAGAGGGGATATGATAGAGGTGTTCAAGTGGGTTAGTGGGATTAACAAAGGGGACATGACAAATGTACTAAAGCTCAGTGATAGCGAAAGAACTCGTACCAATGGTTTCAAATTAGATAAATTTCGTTTCAGAAAAGATATAGGCAAATATTGGTTTGGTAACAGAGTTGTAGATGGGTGGAATAGGCTACCAAGTGATATAGTGGGATCAAGAACGATAGGGAGCTTTAAGAAAAAATTGGATAAGCATATGGACGAGAAGGGTTGGGTGTGAAGGGGGATCAGCCGGGTTGGGCCAATCAGCACTCTGCAGACCCCGTAATCCTGCGTTAATCTCTAACCGGTTTGGTAAGATGATCCTCAGGGTATTAGAGTGTTGAGCCTATAATTGGGCTTTGTAATTGGGGTTGTGTGGGACAGGGATCTGCCTTGCTTAGGCCAATCGGCTTTCTGCAGACTCCCATTTTCTTATGTTCTTATGTTCTTAAGACACGCTTTATTGAGTACTGATAGTTTATGAGACGTATCCTAATCAATTTAGAGATACCTTTGATTATATAGTTAATCACTCGTTCGAAACCAATGTTGTCTAATATGATAATGATTAGTACATGCGACAATGCAAGATATAATAAGTAGAACACTGTAGGGAAAGTAAATAATTCAAACGATATCATTCTAAAGACAAACCATAATTCAAACTTTCATTTATTAATTGTTCGAAGCCAATAACCTATTACTTAAGGATATGTGCATAAACAAAATTTTCCCAACACCAAAACAGTGGACCTTTCCGAGATCTCCAGAAAAGGCGCGAACATGTTTGTTTACAATATCGAAAAGCGCGTAAAGATCAGCTGACTGGTTCGTGTGGCGGGAAGAAGGGGTCAAAAGTTCACACAAGGCGGTATAAGGGTCAAAAGTCAAGTGGTGGAGGGACGGGGAGGAAGTTGTGTTGAAAATAAATTAGTTACGAGAAAGATAAACAAGAGAGTTGGAGAAATGTGAGTAGGCACGAAAAGGATGAATTGACAGACGTATAATAATTGTAGATCGATGGATAACTGTAGAGATGATGACATAAGAGAGTTGGGTTGGGTGGACAGTATAAAGTATATAAGGTTTGATAATAATAGTGAAGAAATGTCAGCAGGCACATTCTTTAGCTTATAATATTACTGTATTACTACGACTCAAAGGGGTAAATACGATCTCAATAAGTCATCTGAATAAAATAGATCTTTCATACGCTGTATAAAATCGTCTAATGTTTGCCAAAATATAAGGTAGAAAAGGCGTCATTTTATTGAAGAGGTTAAAACATACTTTTTCTTTCCTTTTTCTCCTCCACCCTCTTATTCCTTTTCTTTTCATATTTCTCCTCCTCCTCCTCTTCTTCTTCTTCTCTTTCGCTTCTTCTCTTTCTCCTTCTTCTTCTTGTACCTCCTCCTCCTCTTGCCCTTAACCTCATCCATGTAACTTAAGACATGTAGGAAAGAGGTGTGGAAAGGAAAGGAGAGGAGGGAGGGGGGGGGGGTATGCGGGGGAGAGGTGGAGGAGGGAAAGATAGGAAGGATGGTGAGGAGGGAGAGAAAGAGGGGAGGAATTAAGGGGAAGGGAGAAAGAAGGGAGGGTAGAGATAAAAACAAAAAAATATATAAGATGAACAAAAAAACGAAGGAAAAGGAGGGGTGGGTGGGGCTAGAAGAAAGAGGGGAAAAGGGAGGGGAGGAAGTGTTCCGATCGGGTCTCGTATAAATCAGTGGCTCTTATACATTGGACTAGACTGGCATAAATGCAACAACGGAAACACTAGATCCAACCCCTGATATATAATCCCGTCGAACAAAGAACACATATACCCTCCAGAGTTATATCTGCGATAGCGGGGTATCTTAACTCTCAGTATCTATGTGCTTCTACTATAGGCTGATGTTCTCTGAAACAGCCTATTACCTATAACATATGGTTGCTTAGTTATGGTACACAAGGAAAAGATAGTTAACTTAATTAAATCACGAGAGTGATCTAATGCAAACAAGAAGAAGGTTTACTTAACGTTACTTTAATCAATAATATCTGTCACTCCTTTATGAAAGAAAGTGTTGTAAAGTCCTCAAGCACCGAACAAGGAATCTTCTGAATAATGTCGGATGCTACTAAGAAGAATGTATCGGAAATGGAACCACAAAATAGCAGGAGGCAGGACAATGCACGTGTAGGCTAAATACACAAAAAGGCTGGACCTATAATGTTATTGGACACAAGAATATTATAAGCGGTGCAACAGTAATAATGCTCGCCACGAAAAAGTAATACTCCTATTAACAAAACCGGTCTATGCTGGTTGTGTCTCTCTACAGCAACCTAGACCTCAAAATGCTTGTATAGAAATAATGGGTATGCATAAAAGAGTATATGATCTAATCCAGCTAATGTCTACCCGGGTTAATAAAGTTTAGCTGGGATGCGCAAAGGTACAGAATTCTGGTGGAGCAAGGCAGCTCCTAGCCTAGTGTGGACCTTGGGTCTGTGCGGCCTGATTACGTTAATATGAAGGGGTGCTCTCTTGAGGATTCTCGATCACAAGTATCGAGTATCCTCCTGGCGACCCTCAAAAGTAAAAGCAAATAGAGTTAGAACAGTGTTGGGTGGATTAGGCAAGCAACCCTCACGCACTACACAGTCTAAACTCCAAGGTACACAGACAAAAGATCCACCCAGGTAACCCACAGAATCCGTAGTGTCGTGCAGCTCAAAAGTAGCCTACACACAGTGAAAACACCAACAGCAAGGTACCTGATCCCTAGTCTAGCATTATTTAACCCTGTAGAAACATTAGTGATTGATGGAGACAGTCCGAGCAATACAATCTCCCAAAAAGACAACGACTATCTTCAACCTTAGCCTAGTACATAAGAAATGTGAGATCCAGCATATAATACAGTCTGGCCACCAATTCAAGGTGTGGATGCAGGGAACCAGAGGGGGATTGATATTAATAAAAGGTGAGGAAGTAGTGGAAATGATAGAGGCAGTAGAAGAGAAAGATTCTAAGACAAGAGTGTGGAACAGTTCATGGGAGATGCTTAGAGTATGCTGTCTGGGACGGATCTGACCAGGATATTTCCAGGGACCGCATGACTGGAGTCCCAGTTCGCAGGAATGGCACGAGGGCGCGCGACAGTCGCCTAGTAAGCAGCCGCCTAGTAGGCCGTGTTAGGCAGGAGGCAACGAATCCCGCGAGGCCTATGTAAGGGGGCCAGCCACGCGCCACACTCACCACCAAGTCACACCACCTGGTCTCTCTCTCTCCCGCTCGCCTTCCCATCATTCAACTACTTAACACAATACTTTCAATTGACTAAATAAAATAGAAAGGATTGTGACAGACGAAAACAAAGAACAGTTCTGAACTGTCTGCAACACAAGCTTTCTCGAGAAGGAAAGTACACAATGATAGGTAGACTGTAGCTACATTCTCTGCCCTGGCGAGTCCTAGCGAGTAAGCCATGCGGTTCTGGGGGAAGCGGTGAGCGTCACACCCCACCCAAGATTTTTAACCCGGGAACTACGGGGAGACTCTGAAGAGTTCCCCTGGCGAACTGCGGGGAGACTCTTAAGAGTGAGTGAAAAAAAAATCAACTTTTGACATCGATTTTTTTTTTGTATTTGTTTTTTTTTATTTTATTTTTTTTTTGGCCCCTGGGCCATGCAAAATCTCAGTCCTCTACCTCCCCTCCTTCCCCACTTTCCTCCTCTCCTTCAGTTATCACCTATTTTCCCTGTTATTCCCTTATTCTGAGGTATATTTTCGTGCTAACATTAGAAATCCGGTTGCAGGGTGTGGTCATCACTGATAGCAAGCGAATGCAAGAGAGAGAGAGAGAGTATCGATCGACTGTGTCTCAGTGGCCTTGGGGGAAATTGGCGGGAAAGCAGCTTTCCTCACCCATACATTATACAACTCGCGGGCTATATCTCCGATTTTGACCATCCAAACCCTGTTTTCACTCGTTTTATTGTTGTTTCAGGTTAATACCTTTATAATCAACCCATAATAGGCGCATATGGATAAGTATTAATGCTATTAATGGTACAATGAATATTTTAGTGACGGAAACACCTCAAATACGTCAGCACAGGGGGACGTTTCCAATTACCCCCATGCGCACTTGTTAGGTTAAGAGGCTCCAACTATGAGCTTTAAATCTGACACGCAGAACCCATACAAAATTCGCCACTCCTAGTCACCCAGCGACAATGAAATGTAAAGCACAGTTCTCTTCAAAATAACACATTATAAAAATGAACAACCCCTCCCAACACAATAGATTAAATTACATAGTTATGCTCATAAGAGCGAGCTTCACTAGCCCAGCCTTCTGAGAGGAGTACAACTCAGAATTTCTGCTATAACATACTTAAAAAAAATTTAACTATCAAAGAAAGAGTTTTTATAGGATTTTTATATTTTGAATATGTTTATGGCGGCTGCACTACAGGGGCAGCCTAGTTTTTTCTTCTATACCAACACAGCAACTCCTACTTTACGACCCAATACGCTGGGCTACCCACGCGAGCCAACAAGCACCAGACGTAAACATAATAATCAAACCAAAGTAGGAGGCTACCCTTGTGATGATCTACCCCGGGTCTTCCACCCTCGATAAGCAATCTGCAATCACATTCTCAGAACCGGCAATATGGCGTATGTCCAGGTTGTATTCCTGCAACATTAATGACCACCTGGTCAGCCTCATATTCCGGTTATGGAATTGATTCAGGAACTTGAGGGGGTGATGGTCGGTGTAGATCACCACAACTGGTCCATAGGCTGGAACATACACCTCAAAGTGCCTGAGCGCTAGCACAATCGCCAGCAGTTCCTTCTCAACTACCGGTACTGAAAAGTTCTTCTGCGCCGAGTTGAACTTTTTGAGAAGAAACTGACTGGGTGCTCCAGCCCATCTTCGTCTGATTGCATCAGAACGGCACCAGCCCCCACACCACTGGCATCAGTTGCCAGCTGCAATGGTCGGCTAAAGTCCGGGGCCCTGAGGATTGGGTGAGTACACAACAGGTGTTTTACTAGCAAAAAAGCCCTCTCACACTCAGGCGCCCACTTAAACTTTCTATCTTTGGCCAATAGGTCCGTCAGAGGAGCCAGCACAGTAGAATAGCCCTTTATAAAGCGGCGGTAGTAACCAATCATGCCCAAAAACCTCATGATCTGCTTCTTGGTGGACGGCCTGGGGAAGTGGTTAATAGCCAATATCTTGTTCTGTGGGGGGCACACCTGGCCCAAACCCACCATGAACCCCAGATATTGCACGGTAGCCCGCACAAAATCACACTTTCCCAGGTTGACCACCAAGTTTGCCTCGCTTAATTTCTTAAATAGGGATTCTACATGTTCACAGTGGCTCTTGAAATCGTCATCGTAGATAATGACGTCGTCCAGGTACACGGTACAGTTCGGAATGTCAGCCACTAACTCGTTCATCAAGCTTTGGAAGGTCGCTGGTGCGTTCTTTAGACCGTACGGCATGACATTACAACGATATGTAGCACCATCCACCACAAAACCACACACCTCTTTCGCCCGTTCAGACAAAGGCACCTGCCAGTAACCTTTTACCAGGTCCACCTTGGTCAAGAACTTGGCCCTGCCAATCTTGTCTACACAGTCATCGACCCGGGGAAGAGGATATGGGTTGGTGGGAGTCAAGCCGTTTAGCCTGCGGTAATCAACACAGAAGCGCACCTTGCCATCCGGCTTAGGTTGCAGCGTTACGGGAGATGTCCACTTTACTGCCCCCTTCTCGATCAGTCCCTGTTGCAATATATACTCCAACTCCGCACGGAGGGCCGGAAGTTTAATAGGGGGCACCCTATAGGGCACTGATTTGAAGGGTGGGTGGTCTCCGACGTCAACGTCGTGCACCTCCTGAGTAGTGAGGCCTGGGTGCTCCGCAAATACAGTAGGGTATAAACAAAATAGGCGCTCGACAGCCACACGCTGTTGCTCAGGTAGGTGTTGCAAAGCCTCATGAGCCGCCTGTCTCGTGTTTCCCGCCCACTGATCTGCAGAAACATGATAATCCCAGTTGTCATCCACCTGCGCATGACTGTCCCGTTCTCCTTCTCCACCTTGACTGCTGAAAGTCATCACGGGGACAGTGAGAGGCTCAGGTGGGTGCCTCACATACTCCTTCATCAGGTTGACATGACATAACTGATTCCTCTTACGCCTGTCTGGAGTGGCCACCAGGTAATCTAAGTCCGAGAGCTTCTCTGCTACCCTATAAGGACCAGCGTAATTTGCGGATAAGGGGTGACCTACAAGAGGGAGTAGTATCAACACCTCCTGACCCACATGAAACTCCCTGAGTTTCACCCTGTGGTCGTACCTGTCCTTCATGAGGGCCTGAGAGTCTACCAGATTGCGGCCAGCCAACTCCAGACTACGCAACATTCGTTCTCTACTCTCAAGTTCGACAGCACCGTCACTACACTTTAGAACCTCCGGGTCTTCTAGCTGCAATTTGCGAATATCTGGGGGAGCTAGCCTGTCTAAGTGCTTGCGAAACAACTCATGCCCTCCTCCAACATCGAACTTTGCATCCCGTTGCTCTCTCCGTGTATACCGTTGCTGCCTCTGAGTCTCTTTAAGCCCTGCCTCTACACTCTCAGTGACAGGTGGTGGTGCTTCTCCAGACTCTAATAACGGTGCTAATACTGAGTCCCCGAGATGCGCTACTGGTACTAGACTCTCCACCGTATCAGCTTTCAGCACCTTCTCGTGACCGTTCCTCCACTTATTTGAAGACTGTTGGTTAGGCTGTGACTCCCTGGATGCGAGAGATCTGGTTACAACACACGCCATTGGTTGCACCTGACACTTCTCAACCCACTCCTGTTCCTCCCTACTCACGTCGGCCGGCTCCTCGGCAACGACTAAGGGTGAAACCTTAGAAGCAGGCACCGCAAAGTCATTGCCGAGAAGGAGGTCGACGCCCCCAACAGGCAATTTCTCCACGATTCCCACATCCAGTTCGCGAGGCACACCGTCAACTTCAAGCTCCATTCTAACAAGCGGGTATGACCTAGTTGCATTAACTCCCTGCACCACAACTACCCGCGCCGCATTTATGGGTCTACCAGTGAAATTCTTCAAGAGTGTCTGAGAGGCACCTGTGTCACGCAAAAGCTGTACCCCGTGCTTCTTGCCCCCCCACTTCACGCAGCCATGCCCTCTATGGTCGCAAAAGGCATCGCGGACAGGGTTCGAGCCTTCCGGATCCTTCTTCACTGGCGGTGCTCCATCCTCTGATCTTATGCCTCCAGCAAACACAGAAGATTTCTGGAACACCCCAATGCTGCGAGCCAATGACACAGCCGCCGTGGGAGGTCTGCTCGGACAAGCTTTTGCCATGTGCCCCTCTTTATGACAGTGATAACACTCAAATTTCCCCTTGGACTTATACTGAGGTGTAAAAGTCCCCTGACCCATCTTAAACGGGGCGGTCCTAGGTTTGTGATCAGTCTTGGTGTCATTGCTTTTAAATTTATGTGTGTCCATATTCCGGGGAGGGGGAGGGTAACGCTCCTTAACGCCTACATCGTTTCTCTGTGCAGAGCCGCACCCCTGAATTAGTGACAACCGACGAGCAGCCATCTCTGCTGCTTCTACGAGAGTTCTTGGGTTCTTCTCTTTAAGGTTTAAAGTCAAGTCGCCGCCCGTACACTTATAAAACTGCTCTAGAAGCATCAACTGTTTCATCTCATCAAACGTAGTTGTCTTCTCTGATCTGAGCCAGTTTCCCATAGCGTCGGACAGGTCCCGGGCGTGCTCCAAGAAGGTACTGTCTCGCCCCTTAGTCACACCCCGGAACTTTAACCTATATGTCTCGGGTTGTAGCTCATATGCCCGCAGGACAGCCTCCTTGAGCTCCTCATAAACAACGCAGGACTCCAAAGGCAGTGCATCGTAAGCCTTGAGCCCCTTACCTACGAGTCTAGAGGACACAAGGGCCGCCCACTTAACTTCAGGCCACTGATGCTCCCGGCACTTCTTCTCAAATCTATTGAAAAACTCTGTGACACCAGACTCGTCAAATACAGGGACCAGTTTGAGAAGGTGCGACAGAGACTGATCATGCGCACGGTTTCCAGTACCGAGTCGCTGTCCCGTCATCTCAACATGAGACTTCTCTAAATCCATGTCGGCACAGTATCTTGTAGATTCTAGTTCAGTCCTAAGCTCAGCTTCCTTCGTCTGTTGCTGCATCCTAGCCAGCTCTTTTCTCTTTTCTATCTTAGCTAGCTCTATTCTCTCTTCTATCTTAGCTAGCTCTTTTCTCTCTTCTATCTTAGCTAGGTCTGTCTGCTGTTGACTCTGATGTTGCATCTTTGCCATCTCGAGCTGAAAGAGCATCTCCGGGGTCAAACCTTGAGGAGGAGGAGGAGATGCAATGATGTTAGAAATACCCGGTGATCCCCCGAGGGGCAAACCACCCTGCCAGTCACTACCCACCTGCGGAAGCGTGCTCAGGGTCGGTACTCCAATAGGAGGATTGGGAGTCGAGTGAATGTCGAGTTATGTTCTAAGCAATATCACCGTTACAGAGAGAAGTATTGAATTGTTTAGATAAACTCAAGGTAAATAAAACGCCTGGACCTGATACAATCTCGCCTAGAGTTTTGAAGGAAGCTAAGGATGAGCTCTCCAAACCACTGACATTACTATTCAATAAATCCTTGCAGTCTGGAACTATGCCTGATCAGTGGAAGCTAGCCAACGTAACACCGATATTCAAAAAAGGCAGCAAATCCCTACCCAGTAACTATCGTCCAATTAGCTTAACCTCAGTTGTATGTAAAATGCTAGAAACGGTCATACGAGACAGACTCGTAAATCACTTAGAGGAAAATAACATACTTAAAGATACTCAACACGGCTTTCGTAAAAAACGTTCCTGTTTAACAAACTTCTTAGACTTCTTCCACGATATCCTCAACCTCTACGATGAGAGTAAAGCTGTAGATATTATATACCTTGATTTTCAAAAGGCCTTTGACAAAGTTCCCCACAAACGTTTACTGCTAAAACTAAAAGCGCATGGAATACAAGACGGTGTGTTGAAATGGATAGAAAATTGGCTCAGCGACAGAAAGCAAAGAGTAGTCATAAACGGTAAGGCATCTAAATGGACCAATGTAAGTAGCGGGGTACCCCAGGGATCGGTACTAGGACCAATTCTCTTTCTAATTTACATCAACGACATAGATGAGGGCCTCACCTGTACAATCTCAAAATTTGCTGACGATACAAAAATTGCAAATAGCGTACTCTCAAAAGAACAAGTTGACGATATGCAACACAATCTAGATAAATTGACATGTTGGGCCCAAATTTGGCAAATGAGTTTCAATGCGGATAAATGTAAAGTACTACATATCGGATACCTAAATGAGAAAGCAAACTATTCGATGAATGGCACTCAGCTTAAGAATGTAAACAGAGAAACCGATCTGGGAGTAACAATATCGAGTAATCTAAAACCGAGTCAACAATGTTCAGAAGTTGTTAAGAAGGCAAACAAAATAATTGGCTTTATAGGCAGGTCATTTGAGCATAAATCCAAAGAAGTTATCCTAACCCTTTACAATTCCTTAGTCCGCCCTCTTCTGGAATACTGCGTTCAATCCTGGTGCCCTTATTACCAAAAAGATATAAACAAGCTAGAACGAGTTCAACGTAGAGTTACCAAAATGATACCTAGCCTAAAGAACAAACCATACGAAGAGCGTCTTAGAGAATTAAATCTATTTCCTTTAACCCAGCGCAGATTAAGAGGTGACTTAATTCAAGTGTTCAAAATCATCAAAGGCATCGACAATATGAACTGTAGTAAGTACTTCACTATCAACCAATCTAATTACACGCGGGGAAACGGTTGCAAAATTATTGGTAAATCTTTTAACTCACACGAATCTAAGAATTTCTTCTTCAATCGAGTTGTCAACTTGTGGAATGGGCTTCCCCGAAACGTTATAGACTGCATCACCGTTGATTCATTTAAACTCCGCCTAGACAAATATCTCGCATCAAACCCGCGACTGACTGCATTTGTAAATGAATAACTTTATTTTATCCCCCCCTCAGTTACTAACCCATCTGTCCCCTACTAACTTCCTAATCCTGCCACGGACATTAGTTCCAGGGCAGTAATTCCCTTTCCAATGTTCCCTTACCCACTCTAAACCACTGTTTGGACACTTGATCCTCAGTGTTTTGGAGGACAAGCAACCTAGAAGGGTCACTAGATCTGTTGTTGCTTGATTTCCTTTGTACTCCCTTTGTACTCCTTTGTAAGGTGAGGCTCGGCCAAAGGGCTCTGAGCACTCACCTACCTCGTACGCCAGTCACCCCACCCAGCACACACGTCATCAGGTCATCCTTGGTCATGCCACTAGTACATACATGACCGATAGCTGCGGCTAAGCACTGCAGACCGTACCGATTCACACCCACCAACCGGTCGGAAGTAACAGGCCATTGTAAAAAATTCCTTGCATCCTCCTCAATGTTCACCAAGTTAACAACCTGCCCATGCTGCTGCTCCTCAGCTTCTACATCACGTACTGTGTCTTCATCCTGCACTGATCCGCTATAAGACATGATGCTCACTGAAAAAATTTCACTTTGATACACAAAAAAGAAGTACCCCAAACTCTTATACCACAATATTCACAATACAAAATTCTCGGAGACCGCTTAAGTGCTATATTACTTTGCTAAAAAAATAATTCTTGCATGTCCTCAAAAAATATTCCACAAAATCAACAAATGTTCACTGCCTAAACTGTGAGAAAAATCTGCACAATAACCTGCAATTATATGTCAGTTCACCAAATCCTGAGCTAGGTCGCCATTTGTTACGATCGGGTCTCGTATAAATCAGTGGCTCTTCTACATTGGACTAGACTGGCATAAATGCAACAACGGAAACACTAGATCCAACCCCTGATATATAATCCCGTCGAACAAAGAACACATATACCCTCCAGAGTTATATCTGCGATATCGGGGTATCGTAACTCTCAGTATCTATGTGCTTCTACTATAGGCTGATGTTCTCTGAAACAGCCTATTACCTATAACATATGGTTGCTTAGTTATGGTACACAAGGAAAAGATAGTTAACTTAATTAAATCACAAGAGTGATCTAATGGAAACAAGAAGAAGGTTTACTTAACGTTACTTTAATCAATAATATCTGTCACTCCTTTATGAAAGAAAGTGTTGTAAAGTCCTCAAGCACCGAACAAGGAATCTTCTGAATAATGTCGGATGCTACTAAGAAGAACGTATCGGAAATGGAACCACAAAATAGCAGGAGGCAGGACAATGCATGTGTAGGCTAAATACACAAAAAGGCTGGACCTATAATGTTATTGGACACAAGAATATTATAAGCGGTGCAACAGTAATAATGCTCGCCACGAAAAAGTAGTACTCCTATTAACAAAACCGGTCTATGCTGGTTGTGTCTCTCTACAGCAACCTAGACCTCAAAATACTTGTGTAGAAATAATGGGTATGCATAAAAGAGTATATGATCTAATCCAGCTAATGTCTACCCGGGTTAATAAAGTCTAGCTGGGATGCGCAAAGGTACAGAATTCTGGTGGAGCAAGGCAGCTCCTAGCCTAGTGTGGACCTTGGGTCTGTGCGGCCTGATTACGTTAATATGAAGGGGTGCTCTCTTGAGGATTCTCGATCACAAGTATCGAGTATCCTCCTGACGACCCTCAAAAGTAAAAGCAAATAGAGTTAGAACAGTGTTGGGTGGATTAGGCAAGCAGCCCTCACGCACTACAGTCTAAACTCCAAGGTACACAGACAAAAGATCCACCCAGGTAACCCACAGAATCCGTAGTGTCGTGCAGCTCAAAAGTAGCCTACACACAGTGAAAACACCAACAGCAAGGTACCTGATCCCTAGTCTAGCATTATTTAACCCTGTAGAAACATTAGTGATTGATGGAGACAGTCCGAGCAATACAATCTCCCAAAAAGACAACGACTATCTTCAACCTTAGCCTAGTACATAAGAAATGTGAGATCCAGCATATAATACAGTCTGGCCACCAATTCAAGGTGTGGATGCAGGGAACCAGAGGGGGATTGATATTAATAAAAGGTGAGGAAGTAGTGGAAATGATAGAGGCAGTAGAAGAGAAAGATTCTAAGACAAGAGTGTGGAACAGTTCATGGGAGATGCTTAGAGTATGCTGTCTGGGACGGATCTGACCAGGATATTTCCAGGGACTGCATGACTGGAGTCCCAGTTCGCAGGAATGGCACGAGGGCGCGCGACAGTCGCCCAGTAAGCAGCCGCCTAGTAGGCCGTGTTAGGCAGGAGGCAACGAATCCCGCGAGGCCTATGTAAGGGGGCCAGCCACGCGCCACACTCACCACCAAGTCACACCACCTGGTCTCTCTCTCTCTCTCTCTCCCGCTCGCCTTCCCATCATTCAACTACTTAACACAATACTTTCAATTGACTAAATAAAATAGAAAGGATTGTGACAGACGAAAACAAAGAACAGTTCTGAACTGTCTGCAACACAAGCTTTCTCGAGAAGGAAAGTACACAATGGTAGGTAGACTGTAGCTACATTCTCTGCCCTGGCGAGTCCTAGCGAGTAAGCCATGCGGTTCTGGGGGAAGCGGCGAGCGTCACAGAAGGAACATAAGAAGGGAAGGATAGGAAGGAAAGGGGGGAGGAAGAAACAGAAGGAGGATAGGGAGGAAGAGAACAAAAATACAGAAAAACAAATAGGGAGGAAGAGGCTAACTAACGATACATTAGGTTGACAACTTGCTATATAATTATTGAAGGACTTGGGTAACCCTTTGAAGATTGTGACGCATTTTGACAGTTTATTCCTGCTATTATTATACGATTTTAGACAGCTTAGGGAGGATCTGTGGGAATTATATGGGTAAATACTATATATATATAACCCTCTGACTTCCATATACCCTTCCTAATCTGAATGAAATCCTCTAATAATAGCCAGAAAAACACAAACAAAATGCGTAATGTAGGCTATCTTGAAAGGGTTAATATGATTGTAGTTTGTATTGTGCAGTCTAGTTCAATAGCTCGCCGAAATCCTTGAGTCAGCAAGATTTTCCAACTGGCCTGGGGCTTCTTTTATAACGGTTTTGATAGCGTAATGGTTAGTGTTCGGAATTTGGGTGAGTATCCTAGATTCGGATCCTTGGAGTACCACATGTATTCATTAGTTTCATTGATTTCATTAATTAGGTTTATTTGTAAGTTAATTGCTAGGTTGGTGATAATATGTATCCATGGTATTAAATTTTAATCCCCTTCAGGATATGATGACGCAATTATTTTCCATTTTCTGGCAATTATTAGATTGTATTCAGATTAGGAAGGCTATATGGAAATCAAAGGGTTGATTGAGATAGTCGACCCTCATAAGTCCCACAGATCCTTCCTAAGGTGTATATAATCGTCTAATGATAGCCAGAATTAGCTGTCAAAATGCTTCATAATCTTCAAAGGGTTAAGCTATTTACAAATATAAAAATAGGAAGACACACAACACACACACACCCACACACACACATATATATACAGGGTGTCCCAGGAGGAAAGGGCATAACTTTGGGAAATGATAAAACAAGGTATTCTAAACATAACATGTTCTATAACAAAAAATCCAAATCTCAACAGTTAAAACGATACTGAAGGTTTAATTTAGTGTCCTCCCCTGCATCACTGTAATGAACTCTTCCATGTCAAATAGTTTCCAACTGGTCCAAAGTGAGCTAATATGTCTATAATAATTTTGCAACTTACAGAATTACAATATCTGTATAGTAACATGGTAAAATAATTGCAGAAAGACAGAGGTGTGGTAGGCAGTAGGCTAGCTAGGCCAGCCTTATGGGGAATTACAGAGGAAAATACCATGTTCAACATGCAATTTTCTCTATACCAGTCGAGATTTGGAATATTTCTTATAGAACATTTTAGGCTTAGAATACCTTGTTCTATCATTTCCCAAAGTTATGCCCTTTCCTCCTGGGACACCCCATATATATATATATATATATATATATATATATATATATATATATATATTGTCCATACCTACCTTTCAGTCTATATATTTCCCTTTTACTTCTGTAACTATATAACGTTAAATCTATCTAAAAGTGTGTGCATTATTATAAATCTATTAGTATTTATCAGTAGAGCTATACCACCTATATATTGCAATAGTGTATATTTAAAAAAAAAATCAAATATACTAAAAAAAATCAGACTGCACACTTAAAGATTAACTGTTAGAGGGGAAACCATTCAAGGGTTCTGGCCACACGTGCGTCCCCCCCCCCCCCCCCCCCCCCCCCCCCCCCCCCCCGCAGTCAGAGAGGTACTGGACCGTTTCTGGTTGTCAATACCTTATTAATGGTGGGTTCACACATTCACGTATATTGCTCCCGTCCGGCGTATCGCCAATTTATGTAAAGACGCGAGTAGTTTCTGCCGTTGAACGCCCGTTCTTCCACGTCTATTGCACTTCCCGACAGACTTAGCGTAACGGGGCCAGTGTTACGTCAGACGTAATGGAGTCGTATTGAACTACGTACGTGTTTGCGACGTGCGTAAGCATAGCCCCGTTCGACCTCATGGGCTGCACGATTTGCGGGAACACAGGCCACGCCCATGCCACGCCCCCTCAAGACCGGCGTAGATGAGGCCGCATGTCTTGGGATTTGTTAGGTCGTACCTGGACCGGTTCTGGCCAATCGTAGGCACACCCCGTCTGACCAAACACAGACAAAGACAGTCTTTGTCAACCACGTAGGTCTGGGTTGGAATCTGGGAACTACAAAAGGGCAGGAATGGCCACACCATTCCCATTCCCAGTCCTTCATCGGCACCATGAACAACATCGAGGAATTCATCCTGGAGGAGTAACATCGAGGAATTCATCCTGGAGGAGTAACCCGCTGAGTGCCAGCCAATTTTGACGGTGTGCTTCTGCCAGTGCCATATTTTTTTTTTTTTTTTGGCTAAATCTATTAAGTTGGGAGAGAAATAGTAAAAAAAACACTCCCCTCGCCAGAAATCAGGTCCCCGATGGTCCCGAAAGTAGCTGAAAAGACACTATAGACTACAGAGACTTTTATGGTATCGGAATGTATGGGTGGGAGGGTGGTTTTGGGGTTGGTTGGGGGAAGGTAGAAGGGTAATTGACTTGTGTTACACATATGAAGCCGATTGGTGAGGTAGTTTCGCCACCACGGATTTTCCTTTTTTTCCTTTCCTTCGTACGGATACGCTAGAAGTGGGTGGTGGGAGGAGGTTGGGGGTGTGGTGGGGGGAAGGCAGAAGGGTAAGAGACTTGTCACACAAATATGGAACCGATTGGTGCAGTCGTTTCGCCGCCACAGATTTTCCTTTTTTTTCCTTTTCTTCGTACGGATACGCTAGAAGTGGGTGGTGGGAGGAGGTTGGGGGTGTGGTGGGGGGAAGGCAGAAGGGTAAGAGACTTGTCACACAAATATGGAACCGATTGGTGCAGTCGTTTCGCCGCCACAGATTTTCCTTTTTTTTCCTTCTGACGGGACCGACAGTCAGCGAGTGGGTGGGATGAGGGATTTGGGATTTTTTTGGTGGGTAGCCTAAAGGGTAAGGTACATGTTGTAAAAATATGAAAGCCATAGGTGCAGTCGTTTCGCTGCTACGATTTGTTTTCGGCAGGGTGCAGAGGGTGGCAGGGTTGGCTTGTTGGTTGCTGCTCCGGTGTGGTGAGAGGTGTGACTGGAGGGTCCCTCGCTGGTCCCGTTGTCCCCTCGTACAACGATGCCGCGTCTTCCCGCCAACCCGCAGTGCGGCGGTTCTGCCAGATGCGGCCTAACTAACGTATACTTCCATGTTCGACTGGAACTTTCTACGATTTGACGAGAGCAGCTCTCGTCTCACGTGGTAGCTGCTACGTCCGACGAGGATGCTCTGGTCAGACGACCGTGGTGGCCTGGTCGGTCGTAAGTTTCCCCGTCTTTTGACATACGTGAGGGCGAGCCACGTTCCTGATTCGACTCGAATCAGCAACCGCACCCACAACATTCCCGACCCACGTGGGCTACTCGTTTCTACTCGCGCCATGCGAGAGTACCCCCCCCCCCCGACTGGCCGTAATTTCATTAAAGTTTTGCGTATTATGCCATTACGTTTTACGTAATCGGTTGCCAACTACCAATATACCTTCGTTTACAACAGACGGGAGCTGACGGGAGCAATATACGTGAATGTGTGAACCCAACATTAGTCTTCAGTGGCCCACGACAGAGAGAGAGAGAGAGAGAGAGAGAGAGAAAAAAAATGTTCTAAATATGAAAATTAATATTGAGGGAACATGTTAAAAATTCATAATTATTAATTGTATCTTGTATTTTGCTATGCTGACAATAGATATTCAATATATACTGTATACATATTAGGAAAGAAAGTTAGCTATCTACAATGTAAAATAAGAAAACAATTAAACAAAACGTATTAATTAGGTATACACAATCATTGGGTATATATATTGACAGTGATTTACTTTTTTATCTTTGTATTTGATGGGTTCATTATCACCAATATATAATGGGTAGAACATTATGGATGTATGTATGTATATACTCAGGCACAATACCCCATAGCTGGGGGTGGCCAACTCGAGACAGAGCCCGATTAGAAACAAAAAAAAATAGTTTCGATTTTTAGGGTCCGGGATCACTTTCGCGTTACCTCGCCCCTTTCTCTGTCTCGTCTAGTAGGTGAAATATACAAGGGGAAGATGATTCCTAGTCTCCTGCCCCCGAAGTAGGAAAAGTAGTACAGGAAAAGAGACAGACAGAAATGGCTAAGGTTGGGTAGAGGATGCCAAACCTCACTCTGGACAGGACCAGCCCTCACCTTTATGGATACTGTATTTACCCTTTATATACATACATTATGAGAGTGTATAGGGTATGGTGGATTTCAATGATTCCCTTTATAAACTCTAGAAATATCAAATCAAATATAACTGTATGGAAATGGTATATAAGCTCATTGGGTATATTGATAATGTGCCCCACCACATCTGAAGAGGGCTCAAGATGAGCCGAAACTGTCGTGTCTTTACAATAATAACTGTGTTCAATATGTGGGTTTAGTTTAGGGTAAAATTAATCTAATATTACCCCTTTTATACCCAGAGATCATTTTTAATCTTAAGGGGGTGATATTTCTGGACTCCCTTCTCTCCCATGCTTTTAGCCCCATTAGTTTTGAGATCTTAAGACGTTCGCCACATTAGTTTGGCGATTTAATACTTTTCGCCCTATATCTAATCAATGTTGAGGCAATTTATGCCATTAGTGTCGATTTTGTATTGGCGAGCGATAGCGAGCCTACAATTTATGAGTTACCAGCCTCTGGCCGGGGCATAACTTTTTGGAAAATGCACAAATTTACCTCGAAGGGGGTTCATGAGGGTATTTTTAAAAAGTTTGATGGAGGTCTAGGGTGGAAACTAAACTAAATAAATAAATAATTTATTTTAAAAATCTCCCTTTAATAAATTCGTTTAATAATACTATAAATAATGAAGGGTAAAAACATGGCATGACAAAAGTATATAAGATCATTGGCATAGGGTATATTGTTGGTGATTTACCTTTCTATCCTTGTATAAGATGGGTTGTTTACCTTCCATATACCTTTAAATTGGTTCATCATTATGGACACTTTAATTACCTTTCTTTATTCCCATAATATTTACAATGTCCTTACCTGATACATTCTTTTAGCATCATAGCTTATTATTAATTGTAATTCTGGGTAACACTGACATTGTATACGCTATCGAACAGTTTATATATATATATATATACAGTATATATATATATATATATATATATATATATATATATATATATATATATATATATATATATATATATATATATATATATATATGCAAGAAAGTCACAGCAACACGTGAACTTATAATATGCTAAATATCCACAGGGAAGGAAGGAAAATAAACACGGAGTCCCAAGCGCTTTCGTGTATTACATCTTCAGGGGACAGAGGATAGTCTGTCCTCTGTCCCCTGAAGATGTAATACACGAAAGCGCTTGGGACTCCGTGTTTATTTTCCTTCCTTCCCTGTGGATATTTAGCATATATATATAAAAGGCATCATGGTATACTGAATTAATTAATTCTTCGTTAACTGGTAATTAATTAATTTATATTCCAAATCAATACAGGTATGAAAAGGGTTATTAGATTGTCCATAATACAGTAGTATACCCTATATTGGTATGTAGGTAGTGAAGAACCTGCCTGTTCATTCCCAGTTGACAGTAAATTGGCATGTCTTCAGCTGGATTATGCAGGTTTTGTAGCGAAATTTGTTGTGAATAATGAAAACTTGGCACTAATAGGAAGCAGATAAATGGTAGTTTCATATTTTCCCATCCCATTTACCAAAGGATTCAATTTACCGTCAGATGAAATGAAACCGAGTGTGTAAGGTTAGAATGGTATGGATATCAATATACCCATTGATTTCATTTACAGTATCTTTATCATACCTTTTTTATACCCTATATTATTATGGTGTATTAACGGGGCTTCGTAGAAATATAGCGAAACAAACATTCTTCGTTCGAGTTCAGTAAAGCAAAACAAACAAACAAATATATATATACTGTATATATATATATATATATATATATATATATATAATAATATATATATATATATATATATATATATATATATATATATATATATATATATATATATATATATATATATATATATATATATATATATATATATATATATATATATATATATATATATATATATATATATATATATATAAGTGCAATAACTTATTAATTACGACGGACAAATGAACAAAGATCATAATAAACTGGATTCGTTAATACATTTATATACAAAACAAATAAAATACTACAATAAATAGAAAGAGTTCAGTAGGAGATATTTCATCAAATCGATTCAAAACATACACAATTAGTTTAGAAATTACTTGAATATCACAAGTCCTCATATAAGTAGAAAACGCTGATTGGCTAAGCCGCTAAGGGGATATGAGGAACTGGCCGGTGATTGGTAACCTGTGCCGAGGTGTCCTGTAATTGGCCAGTTTTCCCCGCCCCCTTCTTCAGCTCCGCCCCGTATCAATAATTCCCCGATAAAACCGCGAACTATAATTTAATCTGGGAAAACGTGGAGTCTGTGATGTTGGCAGCCATATTGGATTAGCTCAAACAATATAAATACAGACAATATTACCAAAATGAGGAAATATGTTTGGAAAGGAGGCTACCCACCCCTCAGTCGCTTGTCTGCCAGTCAAGGGGAAAGGAGAGAGGGGAAGAGAGAAGAAATAGAGAGTTAAAGCCAGTGAGAGATAAGAGATAGAGAGAGATAGTTAAAGCGAGGGAAAACTAAAAAAAAGAAACAAAGATATAAAATAAACGAAGAAGAGAAAGCTGGTAATGATGCGAACAAAATTCACACACACAGAAAAAGAGTTTTGAAGGTGAACAAGAACAGACGAATTGAATAGATTATAGAACTGAAAATATTTATATATTAGTTGAGCTGAATTATTACACGAATTACAGAATGGAATAATACAGAGCTTAAGGTAAGTTGCTCAAGTTTGTTTGTATCTGGTTTCTGTAATTTTCTGTAATCATTCTGGTTACCATTAGACGATTTATTGTAGCTCTAAAACTGAAGGGGTATATACGATCTCAATCAACCCTCTGAATAAGATAGGTCTTTCTTTTAAGCTGCATAAAAATTTCCAATTTTAGCCCAAATAAAATTTAAAGAGGAGCATGTATTATATCTCTAGGACTCAAAGGGGTAAATACGATCTCAATCAACCCTCTGAATAACATCGGTCCTTTTTAAACTGCATATACTCATCTAATTCAACCCCAAATGAAAGTTTAAAAGGCGTCATATTGCTGAAGGGGTTAAACTACAAACAACAATACTACTACAGTCTATTCGCTGTAAGTAGGCGAAAAATCATGTACTCTTTACTCTGTAACTAAAAAAGGGCTAGAACAAATTGGCTGTAAATTTCCACATCTATTCCTCGGCTGACTCTTCCTAAATGGCAGAAATATTAGCTCGATTACTCTAGTCGTTTTTTAGTTACAGAGGTTAGAGGTCATGATTTATCTCAATTACTTACAGCGAATATACTATAATATACTGTATTATGAATATGATATAATGACTCCCGAGCTCAGTATCGGATACGTGTCATCGTGTGCCACCGGCTTTAGCGGAGTCTGGAATCCAATATTTCTTTTGCTATTGTGTTGAAGAATGTGTGTTAATTGTTATTTACTAGAGTATTATAGTATGTTCATTATAACTAGGCCAGACATCTTAACTCTGACTTCTTGTAATTCAGGAAGGGCTGGAGCAAACAGGATAGAATTTCCCACACCTATTTACTGGTCGACTCTTCCCTAATAGTATAAATATCAACTTAATTACAGAAGTCCTTTATGAGTTATGAGAGGTTGGGGTCGGTATTTCTGGCCTACCTATAATGAACAGGGTATAAGGGCAGGGCAACATTATGAGGTACACTCTCTATTTAAGGGGGTAGTACTCGCTTTTTCTGGACCCTCTCCTCCTTCATGTTTAGCATATTAGTTTTGAGGTTTTAAGAAGTTCGTTCCGTGAGTTTGGCGATTTTGAGACCTTTCGCCTCATTTATTTATCAATATTAAGACCTGTCGTGCCCTTTAGGTGTCGATTTTTTTCCTAGCGAGCGATAGCGAGCATCTAATTATAGAAGGAACCGGCCTTCGGGCCGGGAAATTTTTCTGCCGAAAAATGTACACATTTATCTTGAAAGGGGGTCTAGGGGGTGTTTGTCTAAGCTTGATGGAGGTCTAGCGAGGAAACTCAAAAATATATTAATAAATAAATATATATAGACTAAAAACCAAGCACTACCCCCTTAACCCCTTCAGCACGGTGACGTAATTTTCATCGTATTCTGTTTACCATTAGACGATTTTCTTTAGCGTATAATCTACCTCTAGGACTCAATGGGGTATATACGATCTCAATAAACCCTCTGAATAACATAGGTCCTTCTTAAGGGGAGAAGGGTAGTTTTTCTGGCCTCCCTTCTCCCTCGTGTTTAGCCCCATTAGTTTTGATATTTTAAGACGTTCGACCCATTAGTTTGGCGATTTTAAGACCTTTAGCTCCATTTCGTTGTCAATTTTAAGACCTATCATGCCATTTAGGTGTCGATTTTTTTTCCTGGCGAGCGATAGCTAGCCTGTAATTATTAGAGGAACCGGCCTTCGGCCGGGAAATTTTTCATACAAATTTATCTTGAAGGGGGATCTATGGGGTGTTTTTTCTAAGCTTGTAGGTGGTCTAGCGAGGAAACTAAAAAACTAAATTGTTAATGTGTTGTCAAATTGCAAATTTGATTTCAATAGAAAATGTTGACACTAATTGTAGTTTCTTTATTCATGCAGAGTTTAGTCAAATTTACCAGAACGTCCCCGACTTCCAAAATTTACTAATTCCTTGAACGTGACGATAGTGCGTTGTTATGTGTGCGATTAGTTTGTTTGGGAAACAGATTAACTTGCTCATGTAGTAATGTACACCCTATGTGGTGGATTGTGTTCTTTTATTTAATAAATTAATATTTTACTTAAGCGTTGTTTCCACATAGCGATTTTGATTAGTTGTTTTGTCTTTTTACTGTGTTCGTATACGTTTTGGTTTGTTTATTTTGCAAGTTTTACATTATAATTTAATTATTAGATAAAAAAAACAGCCACTGTCCCCTTAAACGGCATGCATTCGTCTAATTTCAGACATAATCAAAATGAATAAGGTGTCATCGTGTTGAAGGGGTTATTATGGGTATATATAAGGGGTATTTACCCCTTAGAAGATCCGATGACGCATTTCTTATCTGTGTTCTGGCTATTTTTCAACGATTTTATTTAGATTAGGAAGGGTACATGGAAGTCAGAAGGTTAATTGAGATAGTATGTACCTTTTTCATTCCCCCTGTCCCTTCCTAAGCTGTATAAAATCGTCTAATGATAGCCAGAATAAACTCCTCTCAAAACGTGTCTTAAGGGGAGAGGGGTCGTTTTTCTGGCCCCCCTTCTCCCTCGTGTTTAGCCCCATTAGTTTTCAGATTTTAAGATGTTTGACCATTAGTTTGTCGATGTTAAGACCTTTCATTTATTTGTCATTATTAAGACATTTCGTGCTATTTAGGTGTCGATTTTTTTCCTGACGAACGATAGTGAGCCTGTAATTTTGTAAGAACCGGCCTTCGGATGGGACAATTTTACCAAAAAATGTACAAATCAATCTAGAAGGGGGATCTAGTGGATGTTTTTTTAAGTTTGATGGAGGTCTAGAGAGGAAACTAGAAAAATAATGAATAGCCTACATTTAAAAATCGACCAAAAAGTGAACCATCCCCCCTTGATCCTCAAAGGTGTTGTGGCCGTTTTGGTTGTGCACGTTTAGAAGTGTGGCCTTTCTGGTTATTGGCGTTTCTTAACCCTTTGAAGATTATGGCGCATTTTGTCAGTTTATTCTGACTATCATTTGACGATTATAGACAGTTTAGGAAGGAGTATGGGATTTAGAAGGGTAAAGACTATCTCAATTAATCCTCTGACTTCCATATGCCTTTCCTAATCTTAATAAAATCGTCTAATAATAGCCAGCAAACAGAAAAGAAACGCGTCATCGGATCTTAAAAGAGTTAGGCTACCCATAGAAGATACGATTACGCATTTATTTTCTGTTGTCTCGCTATTATTAGACGATTTTATTAAGATTAGGAAGGGTATACATAAGTCAAAGGGTTGAGATAGTCTTAACTCTCATAATTTCCACAGATCCTTCCTAAATTATATAAAATTGCCTAATGATAGCCAGAATAAATTGTCAAAATGCGTCCTAATCTTCAAAGGGTTAACATTATCAGACCCGACGTCTAGTGGGTTTTTATGATACGTTGTTATTATTGGGGATTTTGTTTGCTATTGCCATTTTCAAGCAATGTAGGCCTACTTTAGTTTGTCCCCTAGGCTAAGATAAACGCCTTCCCAGATACTTCCTTCAAACTAAATAAAAATGCCCATTCACACCCCCTTCAAATTTATATGTTTTTCTATTAAAAAAAATCCAGGCCGAAGGCCGATTCCTTCCAAGTTACCGGCTCGCTAACTCTGAATGGAGCGAAATGTCTTAACATCGACAAATGAATGGAGTGAAGCATCTTAAAATCTCATAACTAATGGAACGAAACAGGGTAGATCCAAAAAATACCCCCTCGGGCCAAATTGGGCTAAGGTATTTAGGAGTTTATAGCTGCTTTGACTTGTGGCCGTACTTGCTGCGGTCGTTCTGGTCATGGCTCTTTTGATTTCCGGAGTGCGGCCGTTTGTGAGTGCGGCCGTTTGTGAGTGCGACCGTTCTGGAATGCGACCGTTCTGGAGTGTGGCTGTTTTGTTTTGGAGTGTGGCCGTCCTGGAGTGCGGCCATTGTGGAGTGTGGCCGTTTGGGAATACGATCGTCTTGGAGTGCGACCCGTCTGGAGTGCGGCCGTTTTGTACTTATTCCCCTATCCACAGATGCCGCGGCGCCGGAGGGAGGCTGGAGAGGGGGGCAGAGGGGGTCGCCCAGGACAGAGGAACGCAGCTAACGCCAGAGAGAGAGCTAGGATGAGAATATTGTCCAGGTGAGATCATATACGTATTTCTTTTCTGTTTTCTGGCTATTAATAGACGATGTTATTCAGATTAGTAATGGTATATGGAAGTCAAAGGGTTGATTGAGATAGTATCTACCCTTTTAATACCCACAGATCCTTTCTAAGCTGCATAAAATCGTCTATTGATAGCCAAAATAAACTGCTAAAACGCATCAGAGCTTCAATTAAGGGGTTAACACCTTCTGTACCGGCAACGTCTTTTTAATTAAATCTTAGGTATATTTAGACGATTATGTGCAGTTTAAGAAGGATGTGTGATAGTAAAGAGGGTTAATTAATATAGTTCGAAGCCTGTTAATTGATGGAGGCCCTTGTTAAACTGAATGAAATCGTCTAGTAGTAGCTACAATAAAATTAAAAAGACGTCGCCGGTACAGAAGGGGTTAATAGACAACTTTATTCAAATTAGGAAGGGTATATGAAAGCCAGAGAGTTAAGGGGGTATCCCACTGTGCGACTTTTCGATGGCGAATGCCGTGCGACCGTGTTTTTTTCTATGTCCCAAAATTCGCGGCGAATAGGGTTTTTTCAGAAGCGAATGAAAGCGAAAAAGGCGAATTTCCTCTGCAGTGCGACGGAAGTACGACCAAAGTGCGAATATGGCGAATTTTTTGGCGAAAATGACGAATGGTGTGCGACAATTGAGGAAGATTTATGGCGAAAGTGGCGAACGATGATGGCGAAAATAGCGAATGCACGGCGATTGTTGGACGATGTAATGAGATAAAACCGCAGAGGTTGTGCGACTTATGGCGAATATGGCGAATGCCATGTGTGTGTGTGTGTGTGTGTTGTAGTGTGTGTGTGTGTGTTTGTGTGTGTGAAAAGGCGAAATGTGGAAAAGCTGGACATGCTGTGTGTGTGTGTGTGTGTTGTAGAGTGCGTGTGCCACTGTGCATGTATGCGTGCTGTAGTGAGTGTGTGTGTGTGTGTGTGTGTAAAGGCGAAATGTGGAAAAGCTGGACATTCTGTGTGTGTGTGTGTGTGTGTGTTGTAGAGTGTGTGTGCAACTGTGCATGTATGTGTGCTGTAGTGAGTGTGTGTGTGTGAAAAGGCGAAATGTGGAAAAGCTGGACATTGTGTGTGTGTGTGTGTCTATGGATCAATGTGTACAAGCCTTATCCCGGAATATCTGAACAATACTTGGGAGAACAACAATGATACACTGACGAATTATTCTGAACAATTAACAGTCCCATAGAGAACATTAACTTTGTTTTATATTTTCGTTCGAAGTTCACAATCTCGTTTACATAAGGTCTATTACAAAAACATATGACCTCGAATCAAAATGTAAATATAATTGTGTGGGTATGTCCGAGTGTCTGTGCATCTATGGAATAGGTGTACTCCCACTCAAGATACAATTATGGATTTATTTTTTGTTTCCTTGCAATTATAAGATTATTGTATTCAGATTAGGAAGTGTAGATGGAGGTCAGAGGGTTAATTGAGATACTCTTTACCCTTCTAGTTCCACAGATCATTCCTAAGCTGGATAATATCTTCTAAAGGTAGTCAGAATATACTGTCAAAATGCGTCCTAATCTTCAAAGGGTTAAGTAGAAGTAACTATTAAATTAACACTGTCACTATTATGATAGTTTGTTTCCTCTAATTCGAGTTATCATTTCTCGATTTAAGGGGAGATTTCCACTTGAAGGATTTTATTCTAAACCCCTTTCTCCGTCATGTTTAGCACCATTCCTTTTGAAATTTTAAAACGTTCGCCCCATTCGAACGTTCCCTTAAATACAGCTTAGACAGGGCCTTTTGAAATAACTATTCCTTACATACACACTAGACATAGCCACACAACAATAACACACACAACACGTGTTTCGGTAATGGTTCCGGTACACTGACTTTTAATTTGAACCAGTTTGAACTTATAACTCGTGTTATATAAGTTTATTATGAAATATTATGAAGAATTGATTAGGTAAGTATACATAACCTACTGTTATGTATATAGTACTCATGATTAAATTATCGTATTTCGGCGGTTTTGGTCACTCGGAAAATCAGCTGATTAATCTCGGCGCTCCAAATTCACTTGCATTGAAAATTTGATATTCTTTGTACAAGACCACCCATGATTTTGCAGGGTTTATTTAAGGCTTAGAAATGTTTCTTTATACGCCGGTATATACGGTATACTCAGTTTCAATTCATCTGACAGTATTGAATCCCATTTCTCGATACTTAATGGAAAAATATGAAATCATGTATCTGCATCATATTAACCCCTTCACCACCATGACGTAATATTAATCATATTCTGGTTACCAATATACGATTTTCTTTAGTATATAATCTACCTCTAGGACTCATATGGCTAAATACGATCTCAATAAACCCTCTGAATAACATAGGTAGTCTTGAAACTGTATAAAATCGTCTATCTTTAGCCAGAATGAAAGTTATGGGGGTGAAGGGGTTAAGTCCAAGTTTATATAATTAGCACCACATTTCACTACAAAATCTTCAAAATAACTGAGAAATCCTGATGGGAACTTTGCATTTTTTTACCGTCAGTTGAAAAGAAACAGACTATAGTGAGAGACACATCAACAGTCACATAAAAACCCACCAATCACCTCAGTTCGCCACATGTCGCATGTCATTCCTATGGCATTGGCAATAATTCGTCGACACATTCGCTGCATTCGCGCTACTGCGCGCTACTGTCGCCCTATTCGCTCAAAAAGCAGCATTGCCAATAATTGGAATTTCCAAATTGGCGAATCAGGGCGAATTGTGCGACTATAGTGTGACCAAGGGCGAATGAAGTAAGACAAAGGGCGAACATTCGCCAACATTCGCCAAAATTTTCAGTTTGCCGTCGTTTTTTGGGTATGCTCAAAATTTAACGGCGAATCTGGGTGAATCTGGGCGACCGTTGTGCGATTTTGGCGACAATTGGAGAATGTTCGATCGATCGAATATGGCTATTTTTGGAACATAGACAAAAAAATCCTGTTGCCCTCTGTCGCTGGGCGTTCGCCATCGAAAAATCGCACAGTGGGATAGCCCCTTTAAATGAGATAGTGTTTATCTTTATAATTCTCACAGATCCATCCTAAACTGTAAAAAGTTGTCTAATTTCCACATAGTGATTTTGATAAGATATTTTGTCTAATTCCACGAACTTCCCAAATTAACTAAGTCCTTGAACATGACGATAGTGACGGGTGCCCAACCCCGAAAGGGGTTGAAATAGGGAAGCTATCCCCCCCCCCCCCCCCCCCGCCAAAGGCGGCTTTCTAGGGCCTTTCCTAGCTGATGCTGAGAGGATTGGGTTCTAGTCATGTGGTGATGGGCTGGTCTATCAGAGTGAGAACTGAGCGATCTCTGCCATACCCATAGCTTACTCTGACTGTTCCGTTTACTTATATATTTTCTAGATCTCAAGTGACGGCGTCTCTTCCGTGGATTAACCTCCCAATATACCAAGATTGGAAGCCAAAGCGTCACATTTTTCCTTTGCCCCTCAACTTTCTCTTCATAATTGTTGAGGGGCACAGGGCCCTGGGTGGGTCTTTGGTTTCCCGGGTGTTTCCACACCCTCCTCAGCTCCCCGCCATGGAGTGGCTTCGGTCACCCAGGCTTTATTGTGGTCGGCAGGGAGGGTTCTGTGGGGGCGCTCGGTTATGGCCTCGGCCTTGCTCGGGGCCTTGGGGCTGTTCGGCCAGGCAGCTTGGGGAACAACAACAACAACAACAACAACATGACGATAGTGCATTGTTATGTATGAGACTAATTTGCTTGGGAAACAGATTAACTTGCTGATGATGTATAGCACATTCTATGTGATGGTTTTGTGTTCTTCTATTTCAAAATTGTATTTTGCTGAAGCGTTATTTCCACATAGCGATTTGTATTAGTTATTTTGTCTACACATTGTGTCGTCCCAGTTTTTTTGTTTTTTTCCAAGTTTTACATCATAATAATATCTATATTATGCGGTTCCTGTTTTGGTTTGTTTGTTTTGCAAGTTTTACATCTTAATTTCTCCCCCAGAGTCTTCTCCCGCCTGAAGACCACACTGCCGTGGGTACCTGCTGATACTAAACTGTCCAAGCTAGATACTCTACGGTTAGCTACCTCTTATATCGCCCACCTCAAAAATCTACTGCAGGACCAACCCACCACCACGCCGGCACTAGCTCTGGTTAGTGTGTCTCTAGATCACTTATAACTGTGTTATGTTACTAACCCACCTGTTCCCTACTAACATATAATCCTGCCACGGACACTAGTTTCAGGGCAGTACTCCCTTTCAAATTTTCCCTTACCCACTTTAAGCCATTGTTTGGACACTTGATCCTCAGTGTTGGAGGACAAGCAGCCTAGAGGGGTCGCTAGACCTATTGTTGTTTGATTTCCTTTGTACTCTCTCTATCTCTCTCTCTCTCCCTCTCTCTCTGGGTGAGTGTATGCATGTGTGTATGTCTGTGTGTATGTTCTTGTTGGCATGTACAGTCGGTGTCACAAATACTTGATCAGGTACTAATGATGAAAGTAAAAACAGTGTGCATTATGGGTACGGAGATATTTGAGTGTACAGGATAAAATCACCATTGGCACCAATATAATAATAAAATATAACTAATAATACCAACAACAAAAATACCAATAATAATAGTAATCACTCTAATAGCCCCCACCTTCCCCCCCCCCCCCCCCCCATGCTTATCAAGACATCAGCACACTAAAACACTTTGGCATGCCCACTGGTATAACCCCAAGCATTCACCATCTATCACACTAGTTAAATTAAGACCTAAACTCTTCTAAGACACTAAAGGAACCAAAGAAAAATGTCAATAAGGGCGAAAATCAGAGGTAAATAGAGAGGAATTTCGGCTCTACGGGTGGTTCGAGCTAGCCGCGGAGCCTCACGGGTGGTGCCGCATAGAAAACGAGTCTTACAGCAGCCAATGTAAACAAACCTGACAAGAGGCACTTAAAGAGGGAGGAGGGGCAGTGGTGAGAAGAGGAAGGGGGGGTTTACAACATTAATTTTCCGGCAATTAATTTCTGACAACTTCTAAAGTCAAAGCTCGTATAATATTACCGCCTTAACGTTATCTGATCCGATGTCTTGGGGGTTATTCCATTGTATTTAATACCTACAGTATTGAGGATTTTGCTTGCCTTTGCTATTTACGACCATTGTATTATAATATTTTTTTTAGGGGAGGTGTGGTGGAGTGGTCTTGCCACTGGCCTGGTAATCCAAAGGTCCCGGGTTCAAATCCCGATGTATCAATGGGAAGATATTATTGGGATGGAATTTGTGCTGTACCTAGTATCAGTGCATTACCACAAGCCCACCGAAACGTCAATAAAATACCCTCATTGTTCCCTGATTAAATAGCACTGTATGAATATTCCCATATTCAAAATATGCTATAGGGGTGCAATGCCTGGTGAGTTATCTGCTCAACAGGTGGCGTTGTGTGTGTGTAAGTGTGAGAGTCCGAGTGTAGGGAGTGAGACAGTGAAGCACGGGAACGAGGTGGCTTCAGAGATGGGGTCGTTTCGGGCCATGAGTGAGCACCGTGCCTCATGTGAAGGCAAGATGGCAGGTGCTCGTTGTACTCTACGTGCTTCACATGTCTCACTCCCTAGACTGGAACAAGACCTCACGGGCTTCACTGTTCATTGTAAAGCGGTGAATGTTAAGGCTCTCAGCCTATGCCCGAGAGGAAGTAAGTTGGAATATAGAAAAAAAAAAAAACAAAAAAAAAAAATGTCCGCTAAGCTAACAAACACAGCCTTCGCAGACTTCCTTCAAATTATATCATGTCCATTCAGACCCTGTTCAACCCAAGTTTGTACATTTTTTCGACAGAAAAAAGTTCCGGCTGGAGGCCCCAGAAAAATACGACACCTGAGTGTGTTGAAGCGTCTTATTATCGCCAAACTAATGGGGTGAAACTTTATATAATCTCCAAAATAATGGAGCTAAACATTGCAGATCCATAAAAGCTCACTCAGACCAAATAGAGTTAACCTACGTATTTATAAAAAACAAAAAAACAAAATAAGACTCCTTCCAAATTACCTTTTCCAAACAATGGTTAGCTTTATCAGCGCGCGCTCTCTCTCTCTCTCTCTCTTTCAAATTATTGTTAATATTTGTTAAACCTTTCAAGTATGCAATTTTAATCGCTCATCCGTCTAGGACCATCTATATTTGATCTTTACATTTTAGTAGTATATTATTTACTTTCATGGTTTCTATTTCTTTCATCCTTATTTCAAAATTCCTGCCAGAGCTATATCGACATTATTCACTTCCCTCATCTCTCCCCGCGGTGAAAAAACAGTCTTCGTGGTGCAGTGCATAGTGTGTTGATTTTCGGTGTGACCATCCTAGGTTCGAATTCCCGAACTGCCACATGTGTCTGTTGATTTCATTAATCGATTTTAGGAGTAGAGTTGGTTGGTGGAGAGAACATAATAATAGAATCCTAGGTTTGCATAATTATATGGATGCTGGTTATGTTCGATATTGTGCTGTTACATATCCTGCATTCATATTGTCACCAACCCACCAATTAACTTACAAATAAACCCAAGTAATGAAATCAATGAAACTAATGAATACATGTGGCACTCTGAATATTAAAACATAATTCGATACTTTCCTTCCATTATCTTTTCCATCACTCTTCCCTATTTGTGTCACCTTCCCCTCAGCATGTCTTATTTGCCCACCTTTCTTCTCAGTAGGGTGGCGGCTTCCCCAACTTTGCTCTCTGCATGACTCTTCTCCCCTCCCCTTTTACTCTCTCTCTCTCTCTCTCTCTCTCTCTCTCTCTCTCTCTCTCTCTCTCTCTCTCTCTCTCTCTCTCTCTCTCTCTCTCTCTCTCTCTCTCTCTCTCTCTCTCTCTCTCTCTCTCTCTCTCTCTCTCTCTCTCTCTCTCTCTCTCTCTCTCTCTCTCTCCATCATCTAAATTCTTCTTTTCCTTCTACAGAAAATTCCAGACAGCAGGCATTTGCTGGCAGGAATACCTACAATGGATTTTAGATATTTCACCTTAAAATCATTATAAACTTGAGAGAGAGTGAGACATGATAAGAGATCAGTGGTAAACAGTGTGGTGACAAGACTCAGCTGTGGGCCCATCCTTCCTTCCTTCCTTCCTTACTCCATTTAATTAATGTCTTTCTTCCTTCCTTCCTTCATTTACCTCTTCCTTCTTCCTTCCTTCCTTACTTAATTTCCTTCTTTCTTCCTGCCTTCCTTTTCTTCTTCCATCCTTCTTTCCTTCCTTCCTTCCCTTCTTCCTTCCTTCCTTACTCCCTTCCCTCCAGCCTTCATTTCCTCCTTTATTTCCTTTCCTTCCTTCCTTCCTTCATTCTTTAATTTCTTCCTTCCTCCTTCCACCATTCATTAATTCATTTCTTATCCTTCCTTCCATCATATATTCATTAATTTCCTTCTTTCCTTCTTCCTTAATTTCCTTTTTCCTTCACTTCCTTCCTTCCTTCATTTCCTTCCTTCCTTCATTAATTTCCTTCCTTCATTCATTTATTCCTTCCTTCCTTCCATACCTTCCTGCCGTCCCCTTCCTTCCTTCCTTCCTTCATGTATTCATTAATTCATCCTTCCACCATTCATTCATTCATTTCCTATCCTTCCTTCCATTATTTATTCATTAATTTCCTTCCTTCCTTCCTCCTTCCTTCCCTCCTTCCTTCCTTCCTTCCTTCATTCTTAATTTCCTTCTTCCTTCATTTCATTCTTCCTTCCTTCCTAACTACCTGACGTTAATTATGATGTTTTAGCTTAATTATTATCTGAGGTTTGAGTTATGTTGATACTTTCGAGTAATGTATTCATTATTTGCCCCCTAGACCAACAAAATACCGGCCTTCCTAAACTCCTCTCAAGCTAAATTTGTATATTTTTCGGTTGATAAATGTCCCGGCCAAAGGTTTTGCTTAAACTGTAGGCTTGCAGTGACTCGCCAGAAAAATTCGACACGTAAATGGGGCTAAACATTTGCTAATTGCCGAGGTACCAAAGCGAAACGTTATAAAATTGCTAAACTAATGAAGCGAAACGTCTTAAAATCGCCCAACTAATGGGGCAAAACACCGGGGGGGGGGGGGATTCCCAAAAGACCACCCTCGTACCAGATAGTGTTAAACCTATATAAACTAGAGAGTTGAGACACGATAAGAGATCAGCTAGGTGACAGGACTCCTCTGTGGGTACCTTACTTCCTTCCTCGTTTTAATCATTACAAATATTTATAATTGGATAAAGAAAAACAAAGGGGTCCATGAATGCTTATACGTGGGTTAGTGTACGAGTGTACAATACGGTATAGCCTATATATGATTGTGACATCAGTATTTGCATCAATATTTGCATGAACAACAACAACAACTACTACTACTACTACTACTACTACTACTTTTGTTTTCTACTACTTTGATTTTTATTTAATATTGTATGTACATACATTATATTTTACAAGCATTAGATATTACTATTCTACACCATGCAACTTCAATCCAGTCGCCTCCCTATCGACCCTCTGCCACTGCTGCCTCGTAGTCCACTTCTGCCACCGTCGCTGGTTGTGGTGCTGACAGTCTTGTTCCCCGCATGCATAGTAGTGCTGATCTGAGCAATGAGAAAGATAGACGGCATCTGCAGGCTACGACGTGGCTCCTGGGCTGTTGCTTCTTCTCTGCGATGATCTCTGCAAGCCTTGAATAGAAGCATTGGGCCCTGGGTCCCATCCCTCCAGATGTGGTGAAGACTAGTGGGGTAAAGCTGCCTTGTTCGATATTTAAGATCCTATCCCCATATGCCCTGACCTTCACTTGTTCGTTCCTCTTGTGTGCAGCATCCAGAGACAGCTTGCTGTAGCTATGGGCCATTGGGTCACATACTCTTATGTCAAAGAACGCTCGCTGTGCACTTGTCCAAAAACCTCTTGCACTAACGTCCACTCCTCGTGCTTCATTGGATGTGTTGGCCGTCCTGTGCTGCAAGATCTCTCCCTCCAAGGGAATGAGTGATGGTTCGCGCACCACATCTCGACACACCTCCCTGAGCATGTTCGCCGTTACATCTCTTCATTGTGCCTGATGCTGATGAATCCTCCTTTCTTACATATCATGGAGTGGTCTGCATCGTTGTTGGTTCTACTACTACTACTACTACTACTACTACAATAACAACAACAACAACACAAATACTACTAGTGTACTAATAATGATTTTGTATTTAGTGAAGGAGAAAACACAAGAGAATCGAGCGAAAAAATCTGTGTGAGAATGTTCAGACAAGAATCAGCTGTTTCCTTCCTGTCTCTCTCTCTCTCTCTCTCTCTCTCTCTCTCTCTCTCTCTTGTTTGTTTATTCATTACCTATCTGTTGTGGTTCAGTAGTCAGAGCACTTGCATGTACCGGTTTCGAATCCTGACCCTTGCTATTATATATGTACCAAATAAATAACAATATATCTATCTATACCTCCCCTTCCCTGCATTCTTCCATCTCCTCCCTCCCTCCCCCTCTTTACTCCTCTCTCCCCCCTCCTCCTCTCATCACCTCTTCTTTCCTCCCTCCCTCCCCACCCCTTCCTTCTTCTCTTCCTTTTCTCTCCATTCTTACCTCCCCCCTCCCTATCCCCCCTACCTCTCCCTTCTTTCCTCCTCCCTCCTCCCTTCTTTATCTATCTTCACTCTTCCCTCCCTATTCTCTCTCTCCCTATCCTCCTCCTCCCCTCCTCTATCTTCTCCTTCCCCCTTTTTCTTTCTTCTTCTTTCCTCTCTTCCTCTCCCTTTCCTCCTTCCTCCTCTTCCTCTTCGCTATTCTCTCTCCACAGTTTTTATGTATATATACTTCCAATCCGTCATGACAGGCATCAGGTTGTATCAATATTATGGTTGGTGAGTGTACGTCAGTCCTCGACAGCACACCTCTCATTCTCTCATTCTCTCTCTCTCTCTCTCTCTCTCGTATTAACAGATCATATATAGAGGTACTTATATATATATATATATATATATATATATATATATACTGTATTGTTATATATATATATATATATATATATATATATATATATATATATATATATATATATACTGATATATATATATATATATATATATATACTGTATATATATATATATATATATATATATATATATATAGTCTTCTAAACGATACGCCGTGGCACGAAACTACCATACTTTAGTAAACAAACCCCCCACTTGGTGTGAAGCCTCCACCGGAAGAGCTTCAAGGCAAACAAACCAACGAACGCATAAACTGACGTGAACACAAATACTCACACACACGCACACAAACACACGCACACACACACACATTATACACACACACACTCAGGCTAAGTGCTAACAAATCACAGGACACATAAACAATGCCGTGTACACAAACATACTCTCACATACATGCTCAGACGTCCACACCCACCCACACATAGGCACTTGTACACATAGGCGGAAGGTGTCATGCACATGTACACACAGATGCACTCACCAAAAGATACACACACACACACACACAAACACACCCACACAGATGCACACACACACACTCTCTCTCTCTCTCTCTCTCTCTCTCTCACACACACACACACACACACGTACACACAAACCCTAACCAAACCTATCACACCCTTCCCTGACTTACTCTAACATCATCTAAGTTTACCCCGGGTGGATCATGCTTTCATTAATTTCATTGGGAGGGTTTGGTGTTGGGAGTGAGAACAATAGATGAGATTAATCCTTAAGAAACATAATAGCACATTTCTTTTTTGTTTACTGGCTATTATTAGACGACATTATTCAGATTAGGTCGGGTATGTGGAAGTATGAGGGTTAATGTAGATAGCCTTTATCCATATCTTTCCACAAATCCTTCCTGAGCTGTAAACAATCGTCTAATGATAGCCAGAATATACTGTCAAAATGCGTCATAATTTTCAGAGGGTTAACTTAACTTTTACAGCATTCGAAGACTTACTTATATTTATTCTGGCTATCATTAACTTATATTGTACAGATTAGGAAGGACATTTGAAAGACAGGGATAATTATTGGTATATACTTTACCCCCTTGTATTCCTAAAGAGCCTGCCTAAGCTGGGTAGTTTCGTTTAATGATAGCCAGAATAAAATTAATACTGAGAATAAATATTTGTTTCTATGTGGATGAGGGAGACAAAAGGCAAAACTTATGAACAAAATAACTCGAGTTTCAGCTAAAGAAATTGAGAGCGAAATGACAATCCAACGAACTAACCGGAAGCCACTCTCACATAACCCTTTCGGAGGACAAAAGCGATGCGCCGTTGTTCTGCGCGCCAAAACTCGATGTAAACAAACTTTTGGCGCCAACTGGACCCAGCTGGTGTGAAGTAGAGAACCTGCAGTAAAGGTGAATGACCATCCTATTATTCTTTGGGCGCCATTGCGTTATATATATATATATATATATATATATATATATATATATATATATATATATATATATATATATATATATATATATATGTTAGTAAAGCCACGTAATAAATTTTCTTTAATACATACGAGGTTGAAAGAAATGGCAATTTCTATCTATCTATCTCTCTATTGCCTGACGCCGTGATCCCCGAAGGGGTGGCCACGAACGAACCGCCCCCATGCACCTCTGTCCCCAGTCAGTCGACGCCCCTCCCCCCAACCAGCACCGCCTTCGTTCATGTAGTTCCTCACTCCATCCTTCCACCTCATATTCGGTCTACCTCTCCCCCTCTGTCCCTCCACCTCGCTCTCGTACACCTTCTTAGTCATTCTCTCGCTTTCCATACGTTCCATATGGCCGAACCATCTCAAGTTGTTCCTTTTCACACTTTCCAGCACATCTACCTCCACACCACACCTCCTTCTTACTTCCTCATTAGTCTGTCTATCCCTCCATGTAACTCCGCACGCACTCCTTAAGTAATTCATTTCCACTGCTCTCACTCTTGGTCTGAGTCTCTCAACCAACGTCCATGCTTCGCTTCCGTAAGTCAGTGTCGGGATTACCACACTGTCATGCAAGGACTTCTTCACTTCCATACTGACCACCCTATTTCTTGTTACTGCTTTTAGCGTTCCTACAACCCTCTTCCCCTGTTGTACCCTCTCCCGCACCTCTTCATCCATAGTCCCATCTTTACTCAACACACTGCCCAGATACTTAAAAGAGTTGACGATCTCCATAGCCTGACCGTTCAGCTTCACCTCACACTCTGTGACTTCACCCCTTTCGAAGACCATAACCTTGCTCTTCCCCGTATTTACCTTCAAATTCCGTTTTTCGCACACTGTTCCAAACTCATTTACCAGACCCTGCAACTCCCATTCATTATCACTCATCAGAACTGTATCATCCGCAAACAGCAGTATAGGTAGCTTCCACTCAATTCCCTCCCTTTTCAGCGATACACCAACATCCACTGCTCTTGATAGTATTTCTTTCATAACTCCATCCATATATACAGTAAACAACCACGGGGACATCACACACCCCTGTTTCAAACCAACATTCAGGTCAAAGAACTCGCTCTGCTCACTCTCCACACGTACTGCCGCCTTTGCACCCTCATACATGCTCTTCACTGCTTTCAGCAACTTGCCCTCTACTCCGTATATTCTAAGTACTTTCCACAAACCTTCTCTATCCACTCTGTCATAGGCCTTCTCCAAGTCCATAAAGGCAACATACACCTTTTGTTTCTTCTCCAGATACTTCTCCACAACACAATTCAGGGTAAAAATCTGATCTACACATCCTCTTTCCTTCCTAAAACCTCCCTGCTCGTCGCCTATCCATTTCTCCGTTCTTACTCTCACTCTCTCAATCACTACCCTACTGTATACCTTCCCTACTACGCTTAGAAGACATATTCCTCGGTGGTTACCACACACTCCTCTTTCCCCTTTGCCCTTATATAGGGGGACTATTATGCCAGTCTTCCAGTCATCGGGTGCACTCCCCTTCTCCCATGCTAGTTTGCACATTTTCCATACCCATTCTATCACTATCTCACCACCATACCTCAACATTTCCCCACACACTCCATCTGTCCCTGGTGCTTTCCCCAACTTCACTCTTTTCATGGCTTCCCACACTTCTGACCTCCTGATCCCCACCTCCTTCTCCACTACTTCTCTTCTTCTCCCTCCCATACCATATCCAGCTATGTTTGCTGGCTCCTCATTCCTTTCATTTAGCAACTCACTGAAGTACTCCCTCCATCTTTCGACTCTCTCTTGCTTCTCGGCTAGCATTCTCCCATTCTTATCTTTCACACCCTTACTGTTTCCCTTGCTACCTTCCCTAACTTTCTTGACTTCTTTCCAGAACAGTTTATTACTCTCCCTCCATTTTACACTCAGATTCCTTCCAAATTCCTCATCTACTCTTCTCTTACTTTCCTTCACTACTCTCTTCACCACCCTCTTACTCTCCACGTACCTCGCTCGTTTCTGTCTCTCGGAATCTTCATTCCCTCTACTACCCAACCACTCTCTATATGCTTTCTTCTTTTCTTCCACAGCTATTCTTACCTCTTCTGTCCACCATGCTGTACCTTTCACTCCCCTCCCTCTTCTCCTCACTCCACACACCTCCTCACATGCTGCACAGATCTCATCCTTAAACACCTTGCTCATCTCCTCCACTTCCTCCATAACTTCCAGGTCGAACCCACCTAGTCGTCTTTCCACTGCTCTCCTGTACTCCTCCCTGACTTCCTCCTCCTGCAACCTCTCCACCCTCCTCACCATTCCACCCTCCTCTCGCCTCCCTCCCGCTCTCCTCACCCACTTCTTTTGTATCCTAACCTTAGCTACCACTACATAATGATCAGACAGACCCCCTCCAATACCCCTATACACCCTAGCATCCATCACAGATTTCTTCATTCGTTCATCCACACATACATAATCAATCAATGACTTTCGTTCCACCACTGTCTTATCCTTCATCGTCAACATCCGTTTCCACGTGTACCTGTGGATCATTCTGTGTCGGAAGAAGGTGTTGGCTATCCACAGCCTCCTCCCCACACATACGTCCACAAGTGCACTACCATTCCCATTCACCTCTGATGGTACCCCCCACCCTCCCACCACTCCCTCAACTTTCCTATCACCCACCTTACCATTCATATCCCCAATCAGAAATATTCTTTCGTTCTTGTCAAACTTCTCCAGGCACGCCTCCACATTCATCCAGAACTCCTCTTTCTGCGTTGGAAATTTTATTATTCAAAGTTTCCAGGTCTCTGATGAGTTTTCGCTGGGTGGCAGGAAGTAGATGAAGGAGATGAGCAAAATTCATGGTGGTACAGGGTTACATAAATGTAAATGATGATACAGGATATACGACGCGTTTCACTGGACAACCAGCATTATCAAGTAAGGATGGAATGATATAAAAGGTAAACAGGAAGGGTATATATAGAGGGTGGAGGATCAGAGGAGGCGAAAAACAAGGGGCAAAAATCTACTATTGGTGGAGGGGGATTCTGGAAAAGAGAAAGGGGGGAACCGCTTCACGCATGCGCACTGGATGCGGGATGGTGGTCGGTTGGTGGGGTCGAAGCTGATTGGCTGCGTGTCGAGGGGCGTGGCCTAAGTTGTGTGGCGCCTGCGGAAGACGAAGCTGAAGGAGGTAGCGCGGGGGGCTGCATCAAGGGCACCGGGGGGCGAGGGGGGGTGTTAGGTCCTGTAGGAAAGTGCCTTTTGGCAGAAGGAAGGATCTGAAGGTCCAGAGTTTGGTTGTTGATGTTGGGATGTAAGGCTTGGATATATAAAGCTTCGAGTATAGGTAATCTCCTTGGGTCACTTTCTTTATCGAGTATGGTGGTGTGTTTCTCTAACTCGTTGCGTGTGAGGTGAGGGTGGTTAGGGGTGAGATAGTGGTCTTTGATGGCTCCAGCCTGAAGGTGAAGAGTTAGCCGACGTGAAAGACGAGTCTGCGTCATACCAATATAGGAATGAGGTCCACAGTCCTCATAATTACAGGTATGTTGGTAAATGACGTGATCGTCGGTCATCGGGCTCTTTATCTTGGTGGAGGCAGGTTTGTTGCGGAGAATGAGGTTGGAGGTCTTGGGGGATTTGTAATAAATTATTAATTTGATTTTGTTTTCCGGGTTGGTTGGGTGGACATTGGGTGGACATGTCCTCTGAACACAAAAATGACGAGGCCGTCTTAAAAGAAATAATCTCCAAGCATGTCCACCCAACCAACCCGGAAAACAAAATCAAATTAATAATTTATTACAAATCCCCCAAGACCTCCAACCTCGTTCTCCGCAACAAACCTGCCTCCTAGGTGGGTTCGACCTGGAAGTTATGGAGAAAGTGGAGGAGATGAGCAAGGTGTTTAAGGAAGAGATCTGTGCAGCATGTGAGGAGGTGTGTGGAGTGAGGAGAAGAGGGAGGGGAGTGAAAGGTACAGCATGGTGGACAGACGAGGTGAAAATAGCTGTGGAAGAAAAGAAGAAAGCATATAGAGAGTGGTTGGGTAGTAAAGGGAATGAAGATTTCGAGAGACAGAAACGAGCAAGGTACGTGGAGAGTAAGAGGGTGGTGAAGAGAGTAGTGAAGGAAAGTAAGAGAAGAGTAGATGAGGAATTTGGAAGGAATCTGAGTGTAAAATGGAGGGAGAGTAAGAAACTGTTCTGGAAAGAAGTCAAGAAAGTTAGGGAAGGTAGCAAGGGAAACAGTAAGGGTGTGAAAGATAAGAATGGGAGAATGCTAGCCGAGAAGCAAGAGAGAGTCGAAAGATGGAGGGAGTACTTCAATGAGTTGCTAAATGTAAGGAATGAAGAGCCAGCAAACATAGTTGGATATGGTATGGGAGGGAGAAGAAGAGAAGTAGTGGAGGAGGAGGTGGGGATCAGGAGGTCAGAAGTGTGGGAAGCCATGAAAAGAGTGAAGTTGGGGAAAGCACCAGGAACAGATGGAGTGTGTGGGGAAATGTTGAGGTATGGTGGTGAGATAGTGATCGAATGGGTATGGAAAATGTGCAAACTAGCATGGGAGAAGGGGACTGCACCCGATGACTGGAAAACTGGCATAATAGTCCCCCTATACAAGAGCAAAGGAGAAAGAGGAGTGTGTGGTAACCACCGAGGAATATGTCTTCTAAGCGTAGTAGGGAAGGTATACAGTAGGGTAGTGATTGAGAGAGTGAGAGTGAGAACGGAGAAATGGATAGGCGACGAGCAGGGAGGTTTTAGGAAGGGAAGAGGATGTGTAAATCAGATTTTTACCCTGAATTGTGTTGTGGAGAAATATCTGGAGAAGAAACAAAAGGTGTATGTTGCCTTTATGGACTTGGAGAAGGCCTATGACAGAGTGGATAGAGAAGGTTTGTGGAAAGTACTTAGAATATACGGAGTAGATGGCAAGTTGCTGAAAGCAGTGAAGAGCATGTATGAGGGTGCAAAGGCGGCAGTACGTGTGGAGAGTGAGCAGAGCGAGTTCTTTGACCTGAATGTTGGTTTGAAACAGGGGTGTGTGATGTCCCCGTGGTTGTTTATGGTATATATGGATGGAGTCATGAAAGAAATACTATCAAGAGCAGTGGATGTTGGTGTATCGCTGAAAAGGGAAGGAAATGAGTGGAAGCTACCTATACTGCTGTTTGCAGATGATACAGTTCTGATGAGTGATAATGAATGGGAGTTGCAGGTTCTGGTAAATGAGTTTGGAACAGTGTGCGAAAAACGGAATTTGAAGGTAAATGCGGGGAAGAGCAAGGTTATGGTCTTCGAAAGGGGTGAAGTCACAGAGTGTAAGGTGAAGCTGAATGGTCAGGCTATGGAGATCGTCAGCTCTTTTAAGTATCTGGGCAGTGTGTTGAGTAAAGATGGGACTATGGATGAAGAAGTGCGGGAGAGGGTACAACAGGGGAAGAGGGTTGTAGGAACGCTGAAAGCAGTAACAAGAAATAGGGTGGTCAGTATGGAAGTGAAGAAGTCCTTGCATGACAGTGTGGTAATCCCGACACTGACTTACGGAAGTGAAGCATGGACGTTGGTTGAGAGACTCAGACCAAGAGTGAGTGCAGTGGAAATTAATTACTTAGGAAGTGCGTGCGGAGTTACATGGAGGGATAGACAGACTAATGAAGAAGTAAGAAGGAGGTGTGGTGTGGAGGTAGATGTGCTGGAAAGTGTGAAAAGGAACAACTTGAGATGGTTCGGCCATATGGAACGTATGGAAAGCGAGAGAATGACTAAGAGGGTGTACGAGAGCGAGGTGGAGGGACAGAGAGGGAGAGGTAGACCGAAGGAGAGGTGGAAGGATGGAGTGAGGAAGTATATGAACGAAGGCGGTGCTGGTTGGGGGGAGGGGCGTCGACTGACTGGGGACAGAGGTGAATGGAGGCGGTTCGTTCGTGGCCACCCCTTCGGGGATCACGGCGTCGGGCAATATATAGATAGATAGATATAGATATATATATATATATATATATATATTATGTGTATGTATACTGTATATATATATATATATATATATTAAATTATGTTATATATTAATTATAGGTATATTCAGTGATGTACCGTACTGTACCTTTAATGATTTTATATATTGATTTCATGGGTTTATGACTACCACTATTCCTTTACGGGGGAAATTTTATTTTATTTGTATATGTCTTTACTTACCTATTTTTAGTTTCCTCCCTAGACTTCCATCAAGGTTAAATTGCACCCTTTAGACTACCCTTCCAAAAAAATGTGTACATTTTTCCGTAGAAAAAAGTCCCTAAATTACAGGCTCTTTATTGCATGCCAGGAAAAAGTTGACACCTAAATGGCACGAAAGGTGGTGGTGGTTTTAAAATCGCCAAATCAGTTGGGCGAATGTCTTAAAATATCAAAACTAATAGAGCTGAACGTGAGGGAGAAGGGGACCCAGAAACCTCCCCTCCTTAATTAAATAGTCCTATTATATATTTATTCACTAATGTTCGTCTTTATTTTACAGACGTGGCCGTTTTCCTTCCCACGAGGGGGTGAGGGGGGGAAGGGGGGGGTGGTGGTGGGGGGCAGGGGGGAACCAGGAGGGGGAAGTGGTGGTGGGGGGGTAGCAGGACCGGTGGGTGAAAATAACCATATGAACCAACAACAGGCTGACAGGTAAGGCACCTTTTATATATATATATATATATATATATATATATATATATATATATATATATATATATATACATATATACATATAAATATATATAATATATATATATATACATATTTATATACTGTATATACAGTATATATACAGTTAATAATTTCATGAATTATGTCATTATTGTGAAATATATTTTCTTTATTGTATCATCTTAACTCCATTTGGTTGATATTATGTATCAGACATTAAGAACGATTAAATCATATTTGAGTTATTTTACTACTACTACTACTAAACAAAATTTTACAATTGAATCTTACAGATACTACAACGATGACTTCCAAGACTACGATTACTACGCCACCGACCTGCTACATCAGTCATAGTCCACAACTGTCATAACTTACAACTGTCATACACACACCTGTTACGCATGCATACATCTAGGCTATCATAGTCCACACCTGTCATAACTTACAACTGTCATAACTTAAAATTGTCATACGCACACCTGTAACACACACACACACCCTTATCCATACACCAACGTTCACCTGTCATAGTCCACACCTGTCATAACTTACAACTGTCATATGCACACCTGTTTCGCATACATACATCTGTCATAGTCCACGCCTGTCATAACTTACAACTGTCATACGCAAACTTGTAACACACATACATACATCTGTCATAGTCCACACCCGTCATAACTTACAACTGTCAGACTCATTCACATGTCACAAAATAATATACACATATACTGTACACACATACACCTGTCTTAGTTTGCACATTCACACTAATCACACACACCCGTCACATACCTCTCTCTCTCTCTCTCTCTCTCTCTCTCTCTCTCACACACACACACACACACTTATCCTAGTCTCCACACCATCTGCCTCAGTATTAACCCTCTCACGCTTATGACGCAATTTTGAGCCTATTAGGGATACTTTAAAGCCTTTGTTACCATCAGGGGTATTTAGAAACCTTTAGTTTAGTTACTTCAACCTCTGCAGTTGTCTTTGAGTTAGCTGTGGGCAGAAAACTAATTTTGGAGAGGTAATTATAAGAGTGAGAGAACTCTATTTCTTATTGCTAATCTGGCAACCTCTGCGTCATAAAAGCGTGAAAGAGTTAAGTCACTAGTATAAGTTACCTTAAGGCACTTACTTAATATATCTTATATACCTATCTTAAGTTATTTATTCTTGTAGATAATTCAACACTTAATAAATGTAGGAATAGTAGTATGGGTTCTTTGGGTGTTATTATTCCTTGTGGAATGTGGAATGTGGAATGTGGAATGTGTGGTCAGGTCAGGTGAAGGTATTGAGGGATAGGCCTTTACAACAGCACCTCATAGCTACTTTCTACTTTTCCTATTTTCTGAAGAGTGTAGAGAGGGGAGAAGGGGTGCTGGAGAGAGAAGAAGCTGTTGGAGTGGTTTTCTTATGTGTGTTATTAGTCTGTATTACTTTGTTATTTCTAGCTGATGGTTAATTGAATCCCTTTGCATCTTAACGGGAATATAATGTTACTGCTATGAGTCTGCGTCATATTAATGCCAAGTTTTCGTATTTAGCTACATATTTCACTACAATATCTTGGTAATACCGAGTAATCAGGATGGCAATTTACCATCATCTGGGGGAAAGAAAAAAAAATACCATAGGTATATGTCGAAGATTAACCCCTTTGCCACGATGACGCCTCTTTTACCTTTTATTCTGGCTAACATGAAACGATTTTATGTAGTGTACTGTAGAGACAATATATATTTAGCCCTTTGAGTCCAAGAAGTAAATCATAAACTAAAGAAAATCGTCTAATGGTAACCACAATATGATGAACATTGCGTTATCGTGCTGAAGGGGTTAAAGATATATCTTCAATGAGTTTCAAAGTATATCACAGCCTATTATAGTGCAAATGCCTTAACAGTTGATGATTATGACGCATTTTATAAGATATTCTGGCTATCATAGGACGATGATATACAGCATAGGAAGAAACTGTGGGAATGATAAGAATGAACACTATCTCAATTAACCCTCTGACTTCCATATACCCCTTCCAATATGAATAAAATCGTCTAATAACAGCCCGAAAACTGAAATGAAGTGCGTCATCGTATCTTTTAAGGGTTATTATTTTAGAAAACAAGCTAATGCAACAGTTCTAATTACGTTACGATCATACATTGTTTTTAACATCGTTCTTAACACCAATAACACCCCATATGAAATTAATTAAAACATGTGGTGATTCTCCTATGATTCGAACCCAGGATATCACATACAGAACTTACACGCTATAACTATTACACCATCAAGACAGTTTTTATCAATAACCCCTTTAGGAAATTATGATACGTTTTCTCATTATATGGCGGCTATTATTAGACGATCTTACGTAGTTTATTGTTGAGGATTTTGCTCGCTTTTGTCATTTTCGTGCGATGTATTTTAGTTTGTCCTCTAGGCTAAGAAAAACGCCGACTAGACTTGCTTTAAAACTAAAACAATGCCCACCCGGACCCCCTTCAAGCTAAAAGAGTACAGTACATTTTGCGATAGAAGAATGTCCCGGCCAAAGACAGCAAGACAGGCCGAGTTACAGGGTTGCTATAGCTCGCCCAGGCAAATTTACTCCAAAATGGGGTGAAACGTCTTATTATCACTTAACTAATGGGGTGATACGTCTACTAATTTCTAAACTAATAGAGCGAAACAAGGGAAGTCCAAAATTCCCCACACGCGGACAAAATAGGGTTAATAGTACTAATTGAAAAACATTAGTAAATAATTATACTGCAGGCCATTAATCAAATAAAAAGTACTGGAAAGTTGGCAAACAGTAAGTTGACACGTTTTGCCAGAGTAATCAATTTTACCCGTTAATTAAAGGTAGCATTCAACAAGACTACATCGGCCTTATTTACCATGCTTTTTGTTTTTTCTTCAAGGAATATAGTGTTCTATAGTTGTTTTTCATGGTTTGAGTAGAGGATTTGCATTAGCTTACCCATTATTCATCAATATGAAGATACGGCGTCAAATGGCGCCATTTATTGTGTGAATCGCGCTTTTACAGTAGGACAATTTGTTGGGTAAAATGGATACATGATGGGTTGAGGGGGGTGTTACCCCCCTCACCCCCCCCCCCCCCCCTTGACTTATTGTCATCGTCATATATATTGATCTGTAAGGGGGCAAAAACAGGTTGCCGACACTTTTTGATAAGTAACGACTACATATAATTTAAATGTTTATGTTAGCTTTAGCAGTATATTGACTTTTTATTATTATATGCTATATGAGTGTCCCAATTTCGAATCTTCAGGTGTGCCACATATTTTTGTCTGTTTATAACAAAAGACTAAATTGCCTGTAACGAGTTAATTTATTTATTTGTTTATTCCTAATTGCATTGGTGGAATGATGTTATTTAATATATGTTGGCTCGCTGAGTAATACATTTGAGAGCTCTTCCTATGTGTATTGGTCTACCATTATCCTGTTTCATTTTATATCTATCGACCTATTCATATTGAAGTTACGATTGATATCTATGTACAGAATTTCTGATGAACAATGGAGAGGGTGTGTACGCCATATACGACAAATTGTGGAAGAATACCGGTGAAACGATGTAATGAATCATATTGATTAGCGATTCTTTATTAACACCTTGAAGATCATGACGGATTTGTATGGTTTCTTCTGTCTATAGACGATATTATACAGCTTCAGGAAGGATCTCTGGGACCAAGGTGGATATATACAGGTGTGCCAGACGAATGTAGGAAAAAAAGGCACCGGAAAAAAAGGTACAGGGAAAAAAAAGGCCCCGGAAAGAAAGGCACCGGAAAAAAGGCCCAGGAAAAAAGGCACCGGAAAAAAAGGCACCGGAAAGAAAGGCACCGGAAAAAAGGCCCAGGAAAAATGGCACAGGAAAAAAGGCAAAGGAAAAAAAGGCACAAGGAAAAAAGGCACATGAAAAAAAGACACAGGAAAAAAAGGCACAGGAACAAATGGCATATTCTTCGGAATAAGAAAAAATGGCATATTATAAAAACGTATCACAATGTTTAATAAGACAAATTTAATATCCAGGATATATTCCTAAATTATGTATTATTCAAGAATTACATATTCTTAATATATTTGTATTATGTATTGTACTTCTATCTTGTGTTTTAATTACACTATATTTCTATCTAACCTAATCTAACTCAATATGTATTCTATTCAACAGCTGAGCTTTGAAACTCTCCCAGAATCAGTCTTTCCCTCTTCCTATGACTTAAATTGCTTCAAACTCTGTGTGTCCAGGCATTTGAGCTCGAACGTCCCTTGATTTTGGCCGTCACTCTTTCAACTCTGGGGGAGGCACTTTCCACAAGCAGTTCTGCCTTTTATCTCCCCCACTCACATACAAAAATAAAAACAAATAACCTAACCTATGGTGAGTACACTACCAGATAAATATAATGACAATATTGCATATTGCATTGAAACACATTTTACTGATCTAATACTCCTTAATGATGTGTTAAACGCAATATAGGGCCTATAGCATAATAATTCAGTCTTGTGGGTTATAATATAATTGTGCTCACAGCTGTTTAGGATATGTTTCGTGATTATATATTCCTATATATTCCTGTTCTTGCTCTGTCTTGAGACGGCCACCCCCAAGAAAATACAAAACCAAAAATAATAATAATAAAATAGAGGAAAATAAAAATAAAAAATAGGGAAAGTGCGGATTGGGCCTGAGCATATAGATTACAGACATTAGGGCGATTAGGCTATACGTAAATTATAAAGTAGGCCTATTCGTGGTTGTTGTTGTTGTTGTTGTTCCCCAAGCTGCCTGGCCGAACAGCCCCAAGGCCCCGAGCAAGGCCAAGGCCACAACCGAGCGCCCCCACAGAACCCTCCCCGCCGACCACAATAAAGCCTGGGTGACCTAAGCCAATCCATGGCGGGGAGCTTGAGGAGGGTGCGGAAACGCCCGGGAAACCAAAGCCCCACCCAGGGCCCTGTGCCCCTCAGCAATTATGAAGATAAAGTTGAGGGGCAAGGGAAAAATGTGACACTTTGGCTTCCAATCTTGGTAGATTGGGAGGTCAATCCACGTTAGAGACGCCGTCACTTGAGATCTAGAAAATATATAAGTAAAAGGAACAGTCAGAGTAAGCTATGGGTATGGCAGAGATTGCTCAGTTCTCACTCTGATAGACCAGCCCATCACCACATGACTAGAACCCAATCGTCTCAGCATCAGCTAGGAAAGGCCCTAGAAAGCCGCCTTTGGCGGGGGGATAGCTCCCCTATTTCAACCCTTTTCGGGGTTGGGCACCCGCCAATTGTTTAATGTGAGGAAATTAATTATTTATAGCCTATTCTCTTACCTCCTTAAATATTTAATGACCAAATACACAATGACTAAAAATTGTCAAGTTTAAAGATAATCACCCAAGCTTTGGTTATGACCTACCCGTACTATTGATATAATATGGGTTAATTTGATTATAGTGCATACATAATACTCTGATGTAAACCAACTCAATCCTATAGGCTACAATTTCAATATAATGTTACTGGTCGCTTTATATGAATATGTTATTTCATTGGTCACTACAATTGGGAGGTTTGACGTACCTCCCAACCTACCAAATAGGAAAACCTACTATTTGGTAGTAGTCTTGGAAAATCCAACGTCAAGGCTATTAACCTAATTGCAATGACGACTTGTCTATTTTGACTGCTATGTCGTCATTCCAACCGCGGTTAAAAAGAAAACGTCTAGAGTCTACTCCTTATCTTGCTCTAGGAGACGTTGTACATTAACCAAAACTACCACCGAAGGTGAAAAAAGCATAGAAGAGAAGAAAAAGGGGTTTACCTTAGTTACCGCTTAAGGCCCATCCCGTGTTCCGTCATGTGCAGATCCCTGTCGAACGTGCGCATGAGCGACCCTCTCTTGTCATCACATCTCACGTCAGCAGAAGAACGCGGATGGGCAGGGGTCCGGCGTGAGGGAGGGTATTATGTACGTTGGATTTTCCAAGACTACTACCAAATAGTAGGTTTTCCTATTTGGTAGGTTGGGAGGTACGTCAAACCTCCCAATTTGTTAGTAGTCTTGGCAAATCCAACGTCAAGGCTGCATAACAAATAGGAGGAGGACATCCAAGCCCAACCTACCAAAAAAAACAATGCATAAAACAAAATTACGAATGACAAAGACACAATTTAAACAAGAGAGTTTAATAAAAGAGTGAAAAACTGAGGAGTAGCTAAAAAGAAAAGTTTTAACACATGCCCGTCATTCATAGTAATGCAAAAACATAGACTTGTCTGAAACCAAAAAGGTACTGTACCCAAAATCCCTTTTCTTCAAAAACCAACAAAAACACTGAACACAAGAACAAAACACAATTTTCAATGTGGCAAAAACACTTATGTACTGGAACAATACATAATCCCAAACTTGCAATCCAGTGTTGCAAACCCATACACCCCCCCTTTGTCAAAAAAAAACAAAGGAAAAGAACGAGGGACAAGGGGGGAAGACCAGGGATCTTCGCCAGAGCACCAGGAAACACGACCCCCGAGAGCAATCACCGGCCGAGGGGGTCGAACACTGGACACGAACTAGGAGGAGATGAAGGAATTGATAGAAGACCACAAAACCTCTGAGGCGAAGGCAGGGAAGGATCGATGTGGCAGGAACCGGAAGGAGGCAGCAAAGGATCTGACATCGCGCGCAGAACCCCTACAAACAGGGTGACGGGCACGAACGGACCGACAAACGTGGCGGCCCAGCTGCACCTGCTAGAGCCTCCCACCTGTCCGAGGAGACACCCACACAGCAGTACCCGAAGGCGGCGCCACAGACGCAACAGAGGAGTGCAAGGCTGACACCGGGCACAACACATGGCGAGGATGCCCACGCCGTAAAGCCTGGACGGCGAAAGGCTGGAAAACGGGGGCCTCCCTCCCATGCGTGGTAACAAAAGGTGGGGAGGAGGCGAACGAGACGCCATGCAAGGACGGGGAGAATCGCACGCAGTCCCGGGGCCGTGACAATGCCGCTAGTGCAGACACCCGATCCCCAGTGGCCAGAGCGACAAGGAAGAGTGGACGCCCGAGCAACGGAACCGGCGTAGCGGCCCTTGTATACGTGGGGGAAGCCAGAAGGACCAGAGCCCGCCCCAGATCCCACAGCGGAGGGACCTGGCGCGGAGGCGGTTGATCCCGGAATGCAGCCGTCAGGAAGGAATCCAGCACCTGTGGCGGAACGACCAGCCCAGCGACGGACCCAAAGAACCCCCCGGACGGCAGACAAGTGGGTACGTATAGCGTCGACTGGAAAGCGACGTGTACGGAAGAGGTGAAACAAGGAGCGTAGGACGAGGGAAGGAGAGCCAACTGGCAGGCGAGTGGCCTGTAGCCACCTAGTAAAAGACCTCCAGCGGGACCCGTAAGTCCCCCAAGGAGAAGACGGCCAGGAACGCTGCAGGAAGTCAGTCAGGGCCCGGCCGGGGACCGGGAGCCACCGTGCCTCATGAACAAGCACGATGCGAAGGCCAAAGAGGTCCGCAGGACCCCAACCTAGCCCAAGTGGAAGCCGGAGACAGGTAGAGGGACCGGACTCGGGCACCACCGCGGCAACCGGGCGGACCAAGTCCGTGCCGGCCACAGAGGCGCGAGGAGCCAGACGCAGCAGTGGTACAGCCGCAGCTTCGCGAGGACTGGGCACATCAACAGCGCGTCTGGTGGCGGAAAGATGGATATCGACCGCCACCTGTACCAGGCGACCATGAAAGCGTCCGGACCCCCCCCGGAGCGCGAGGCCGGAGGGAGAGGTCCAGAGGCAACTGGCGCGGCACCCCCGATGCGAACAAGGCGACCTCCGGAACACCTCAGGAAGCCGCGAGGTCGGCGAACACAGTCCGTTTCATCGCCCATTCTACAAGAACGCCCTGCCCTCTCGACAGGGCGGCCGCCCAAAGGGTGGCAGGCCCGGGCAGGGAGGAGGCATGCAAGGAGAAGGGGTGTCGGTCCGCGAGGAAGAACAACTCCACCGAGACCCCCAATAGAGTCAACGACCTGGAGGACCCCCGCATAAGGAAACAGGGGACAGCTTGTCTGAGTGTCCAACCCGAAGGCCACCGACTTACCCCGAAGGGCCAGCGCGTGGTCCCGCAGGAAGAACAAAGGAACCAACAATCCGAGGGCATAGACGGGTAAGAGGAGGGAGACCCACCCATCTGCCGGGAAGTGGACGTCCCAGTTTCGATTGGGAACCTCACCCAACCTCGCTCGACGTATCTGTGGTTACCCAGACCATCGGCGGGGGGGGGCGGTCCAGGGCACAGCCGCAGAGAGCGAGCCCCGAGCAACCCAGCGACCGAAGCGTCGGCGAACGGTACGCGGGAGCGGCAGGAGCCGATCCATAGGGGCAACGGAAACACCGCGGTGCCCATGAGGAGGAGGCGGCGGAGCCAGAGGCTCCCTAAGGGAAGGGGCAGAGCGGCCCAATGCAGCGAACCCACGAACGAGTCCCAGAGCCACCCCGGGAGGGAGACCGAGTGCAACACGGCGAGGACCGTCCACCGAAGGTGCACCGCGGCCGGCAGACCCCGGGTCACCGTAGCGCCGGACAAAACCCATGCGAGACCGACCCATGGCACGACACGCGACGGGGTCAAGCGTGACTTGGGAACATCGAAGGGGAACCCTAACCGTGTGATGTTGCGAACGACTGTGAGGGCGTCGCCAATGCACAGGCCTAGGGCGTCGGAAACGACCAACCAAACGGCCAAGGAAAACAGGAGCTGGAGCCCGCTCCTGAGGAGAGGAACCAGAGCCTGCCCCACCAGTGCGGAGAAGATCTGCGGCGCGATGTGGAGACCAAAGGGAAGGCCGTCGAACAGGAACACACGATCGGAAGTCCGAACGGCCAAGAATCGCTGGAAGCGAGGATGGAGAGGAACGAGCCAAGACACATCCTGGAGGGCCAGCGACACTACCCACGACAGAGGGCACAGGGCCAGGCGTACCAGGGGTACCGGCAGCATCCGAAACCGTGTGTGCACGATGTGCCCGTTGACGGCCGACAGATCCACCACCGGTCGCATCGCGTCGCAGGTCGGCGACGGAACCAGAAAGACACGGGAGAGGAAAACCGGGTGACCGGCGGTCAACTCCCTCGACGCTACCCAGCTCGGGCATGGAAGTGAACACGTGGGCCACCTCTGAAGAGATGGGCCGTTGTCGGTGACAAGAGCGGAGTGGGGGTCTGGACGTCCACCTCCAGGTGAGACCCCTCCGCGCAACCCGCCGCCCCCAACGTCCCTCGCGGCTACCGAGGGGCGCAAGGGCGAAAACAACCCGAGGGAGCACCCGAGAGGAGGGGAGCGACCCGGTACGCCCAGGCGAGAAGGAGAACAAGGAGGCCGACCCAGAGAACTACACATTGTGTTGACGTGGAGGTACCCTCGGTACGGGCCGTGCGGGCATGAGCGCCACGTTGACCTCCTCTACCCCCGCCCCCCCCAACCTCGTCGAAAAGGGCGGGCCACCCCAACCCCAGGCCGGCGCGGGGCTCACCCCTTCGAAGGGCGGCCGGAAGTGGAAGGCCGGCCAGCCCCGACACAGAGGGGATGAAAGGGGCAAGAACAGAAGTGCGAGGCGGAACCGATGCACTGGCCAGCAACGTCCCAGTCCTGCGCCCGTGCAAGGCGGCAGCACTTGCAGCAGCACCCCGAAGAGGACCGGCAGAAGGACGGGACTGAGAAGACCCCGCGCGCGGCACAGCGCGTCGGTGCGTGACGTAAGCAGGGTCCGTAACGACACAGCGCGGCATCGTGTGGCGGAAGCAGGGGCCGCCGACAGAGAAGCGTAGCACTCCCAAGCATCCTGCGTAAAAAAACCCGACGTATATAGCGCAGAGTACAACAAACCCTGACGAATAACCAAGGGGGCCGGCCGGCAGAACGAAGACCGTACCGTCGTGCGGTGCCGAGTTGCCGCGCACAAAACCGCCTTCAGCTCGGGAACCAAAGACACCGCGAGCCGAAGGTGGACCCGCTGAACGCGGTCCAAACCCTCGCGAAGATCGCCTGGCGCAGACGCCTCGAAAAGCCGCAGGTGGTGAACAGACGTCTGGAGGGAACCTAAAGACAAGACAATAAGTCCGTCACCCTCTGGCGCAAGGGAAAAACCTTGGCGACAGAGGGCCGATCCGGGGGAGAGAAGAACGGGGTAGCAATAGAACAAAGTTCAAGAACGGGCGCGCTCATCCAGGACCAGAACGCGCCGTCCAACCCGCCGACAGACACAAGAGGAGGCAAAATCAGGGACGACTCCGGGGGAGGGACGGAAGGAGAGCCGTCGACGGATCGGTGTGTGAAGTCGAAGGCCTCAGCAAACCAGGCCTCCAATGGGAGAGGGTGACCGAGCATGATGGCTAAGCCAGGCGTACCGGCGTCGCACAAACCTGTCCCATAGGAGGACAGACCTGTCAACACAGCCAGGGACTGAACAGCCGGAAGGATGTCAGGGCGGCTGAAGTCTGACCAGAGCGTAGGCCTGCAGAAGGGAGGGGGACCGTAGCAGGGGTAGGTAGGGTGAGGCGCGGAGGGTGAGTCACCGCCAAGAAGGGCGAGAAGAGGGAGTCTTCCATCGACTCCAAGCGCCCGTCGAAGCGTGACACAACCCAGCCCTGCATAGCCGACAATCGATCCGAGAGAGGCTACCCCCCCCCCCCCCCCCCCAGATTGGGCGGCCCGCAGGGGCGAGCGTGAGCGGGAGCGAGACCCACGACACGAACCAGCAGCGTCGCGGCCCAAGGAAGGCGAGCGACGACGGTTGTGTCGCCGTTGAGGGACTCGTCCCCGATCACGAACGGCCGAGGGGGAAACAGCACCATTCCCCTCTTCCAGCAACACATCAGCTCCTGAGAAAGGGGACCCCAAAACCTCGCGAAACCCCACCGAGGCAAGAGGAGGGGTACCCCCCTGGCGAGACGGTAAGTGAAGGTCAGGAAGAGAAGAATGAGGAGGAGCAGGACGACGGGAGTGGGAAGGCTGGCCGGGTGAAAGGAGGCCAGGAGCCGCGGGGGGAAACAGAGCAAGGATCCCCGGGGCTGAGATAACAGGGCGGCCCGACACCGAGGCGGAGGAGGGAGGGACCACCACCGTGGGACGAGACCGTGAAGGAAGAATAGGCACTGAAGCAGGTGAAGTAGGAGAAGCAACGACATCCAGGCGGACCCTCCTGGACAGTGTAGGAGGAGGGAGCAGAGGGCCAGCTACAGCATGAACAACCGCGCGCGGAGAGGACAACGTAAGAGGAAGTCGTCTGGGCTGGGGACGCGGGCGGAAGGGAGTAGAGCCCCTATCCGTAGAGGCCAGGGGAGGGCGCACAGGGGCAGAGCCGCTAACCCCGGCCTCAGGGCGAGAACCATGACGAGGGCGATGGGCGTCGTCAAGGCGATCAGGAGGACGACGAGGCGAGCGAGAGCGTGGACGGAGCCGGGGAAACCCCCCGACGATGGGACGACCGGCTGCGGGACCCAGGGGAGAGGGCCCGAGCAGGGAGAGGGCCAGGTGAACGGCCTTCAGTCGGGTCAGGGATACCCAGGGCGACGCGGATCCGGTCGGCAACAAAGGCCGGGGAACGGTGGCCCACAGTCCTAATGAGGCGGGAGACCATCGGCCACACCGACGGAAGGGAAGCAGAGGCCACAGCCACCGCCGAGGAACCAGGGCCACGGAGCAGCACAACCACCAGGGCCAGACACGTGCCACACAGAGCAGGGAGGTAGGCCGTAGAGGACACACAGAGCGAGTGGCGCAAGCAGGACTTGTGCCTCTCCAAGCACGGGGAGCGACAACCAAGGCGAAAGCAAGGCAGCCTACCTGCACTAGAAGAACACACACCATAATCAGCACGTCGAAGGAGTAAGTGGAGAGAATGTCCAAGAAGAAGCAGGGAAGGAGCATGGGGAAACAGGAACACACATGCAAACAGGTATCCGTACTCACCCTAAACTGGGAGCACAGAGGTAGGTGAGGAGGGCGGCCGAGGCGGAAGAGCACTAGCAGAACCTGCAAAGATGGAGAAAGTGTTAACCACCACTCAACATCTTACATGCAGGGCCTATAACACCAGTAAAGTGCATACACCAATATAGTATCAGGCAACAAGATGACATAAAAAAAGTCAATAGTGAAAGCCAACTATTACCGCAAATTTGCGGGCCAATGGAGGCATAACCGTACCGACACCACCCTCCCGCAATTTTGAGGGACCCCCCCAACGATCTCCGCAAATTTGCGGGGAGCCGAAATGTCCCAGAGGACCGAATCAAGCTCCCGCAAATTTGCGGGACCGGCCGAGATGGTCCGGCGCCGAAAAAGCGAGAGGAGCGTCTAGGGAATACCAAAAGAGGCCCAGAAAAAAGCGTCATCTCCTTATGAACTCCAAGCGACGATGGCCATCAAGCTGAGCAGTGTCTTCCTTGATAATATCCTGACTCAACCGGTCAAGGGAGAGGCAAGGAAGACACACCAGGGGAGAGGAGGCACATCCCCCAGGAACCACCCAACCCACAGAGATAGAGCAAAGCCCATGAGGAGAAGTGGCAGGAAGGGTGGTTTGGCACAAACAGGGGCCCCCGTAGGGTACCCCAGGATTGGGCAAAAGGATATGAAAGGATGGAGGTGAAAACAGTAAGGGAACACAAAAACCAGTAAATGAAACTGGCGAGAAAAAGGGTGGCCTAGCCGTGAGGAGAGAATGTGTCAGGGGCGAAAAACCCTGTGGTGTGAGGGAGGGGCCCCCGTGGGGTACCCCTGGATATCACGAACCACCAAGCGCCCAGGCCCTTGAGACACAGTGAAGGCTCGAAAGGGGGGACTCGGGAATAACGCTAATAATGCGGCCGACACAAACCCGACAAACAGCACCGCCACCACGAAATCTCAGATTGTGAACCAACTGTACACCTAGGCTATGAAAATATGAAAACTCATAGGGGCATAGCAATTCCTGAATGAGAAACAAGCTAGGCTAAAATAAGCTAAAAGCTAAACTATGCCCAGACTAACAGGAAACAAGAATATGAAAAGAGAAAGGAATGAAAAACACACACGAGGAACGCCAGGCGCCCCCGTACCTTCGGTAGCTATTTCCACACGCGTCTCCATTAAACACACTGAGGAGCCCATTTACGTGTGCCCTAGATCACGTAACATCTGTCTAACAAAAAAGAAGGCCAGATAAGCCGAAACGAACCTAAACAGGGTGAATTAAAGGAGCACAACAAAAGCGACTGCATTCAATGGAGCGCGTGAAAAAATGATGACAAGAGAGGGTCGCTCATGCGCACGTTCGACAGGGATCTGCACATGACGGAACACGGGATGGGCCTTAAGCGGTAACTAAGGTAAACCCCTTTTTCTTCTCTTCTATGCTTTTTTCACCTTCGGTGGTAGTTTTGGTTAATGTACAACGTCTCCTAGAGCAAGATAAGGAGTAGACTCTAGACGTTTTCTTTTTAACCGCGGTTGGAATGACGACATAGCAGTCAAAATAGACAAGTCGTCATTGCAATTAGGTTAATAGCCTTGACGTTGGATTTGCCAAGACTACTAACAAATACATACTTTGTCAGTCCGAAATTACGTTTTCGCAGTTAATTTTGAATATCCTGATAGCGAATAAAATTTTCGAATTGATTTTAATGTATTCATTCCAATACGGAGATCAGATGGCGGAGATCAGATGCCATAGCTTACTGCCGCGGACCTTGGGCTAACGTCCGGGGAGAAGGTGGCGGTGATCAGATGCCATAGGAAGGAAGGGCTAGGCAGTGTTGCCAGTTGTATCGCTACATATTACCGCTAGATGTAGAGCTATTTACTTCAATTTAGCAGCAATTTTTTCATATCTAGAGATTTACTAGGGATAATTTAAAAATTTCAGACATTCTAGTCATATTAGGCTACCGGTACATTGTAAAATTTGCAAAACAAACAAACCAAAACTCTTTAGAAATTGCAGCATTATTCTAAATTGTTTGACTATGTAGCAACATGCTAGCGACTTTTGAGAAAGGATCTAGCGGTATTTTGTGGAGACATACTGGGAGGGTGGGAGGGAGGTGGTGGTTGCAGTGTTGCCAGTTGTAAAGCTACATATTACCGCTAAATGTAGAGCTATTTACTTCAATCTAGCAGCCATTTCTTTTATATCTAGAGACATTTACTAGGGATAATTTGAAAATTTCAGACATTCTAGTCATACTACATTGTAAAATTTGCAAAACAAACAAACCAAAACTCTTTAGAAATTGCAGCATTATCCTAACATTGTTTGGCTATGTAGCAACATGCTAGCGACTTTTGAGAAAGGATCTAGCGGTATTTCGTGGTAACACTTTAGGAGGGTTAAAATACGAGGTCACACGGGCAATTGCCAAAACTTTAAAGGTCCATATCATTGTTATTAAACTAAGCATTTGGCAAAGGGAGGAATTGTTAAAAACCTTAGCCAATACTCTGTCATTCACCAAAAATAAATTTGAATTTATCATTATTATTTGGTAGGGTAGGTATGTATAGGTAGGTTGGCTAAATAATTGCTGGAATTCGTAGGGACTAACTGTTTTGAGAGAGTTAATAAAACAAAAAATTATAGATCTGAATAATAAAGAGATTATGTTATTAAGCAAAACTGGGGGATGCGTGGAAGCCTATAGACTGTAGACGGTAAACTTTGTGTGGGTAGCGAATTCGGTTTTAAAGTAATTTAAGAATAGACAGTTTTCAATGCTGCGGCCAAACTATTCCACCCATTTATATTTTTTTGGTATCAAAACGTTCGGAATCGCGAGCCTCACCCAACTACACAAGCATGGCTTTGATCATCGGCGTAGTTTTCAAGATGTGGAATTTTAAGTGGAATTAGAGTTTTTTTCAAGATTGCCGGAAAAAACCCACGTGCAAAAGCAAAACCTTCTCTATAAAATTTGCGGAGCATTAGTAGGGGAGTGTGTATGCCAAAGCCCAGTCGTTTCCTGTGAGTGGGAGAGACGGTATTTAGGCGTCAAGTTTTTCGGGAAATCGGCTGCCACGGACCTGTTTGGCCGCCATGCCGGATGTTTAACATATCAAAAGTTGCCCAATACAAAACGCACCTCTTGTGAAAGTTTGATCCCGATCCAAAAAGCGGTTCTGGAGTTATTGCGTCGAAACCGGGGCGTAAGAAGAATTTGGATGAAATCCCAGGTTTAATGATTACAATAGGGGTTCCCCGTAGGGGACTAACCCCTAATAATAATACAAGGTATATTTCGACGTCCTTCCATGGAGGGATAGACAGACGAATAAGTAAGTAAGAAGGAGGTGTGGTGTGGAGGTAGATGTTCTGGAAAGTGTGAAAAGGAACAACTTGAGATGGTTCGGCCATATGGAACGTATGGAAAGCGAGAGATTGACTAATAGGATGTACGAGAGCGAGGTGGAGGGAGAGGTGCACCGAAGGAGAGGTGGAAGGATGGAGTGAGGAAGTATATGAATGAAGGCAGTGCTGGTTGGGAGGAGGGGCGTCGACTGACTGGGGACAGAGGTGCATGGAGGCGGTTCGTTCGTGGCCACCCCTTCGGGGATCGCGGCGTCAGGCAATAGATAGATAGATATTTCGAGCCGGCAGCCAATGAGGCTGAAAATACACATTTCCGTAACCTAACTTATCCTAAGTACCGGTATTAAATAGATTGAGTCTGGCTGCCACAAGAGCGCCTACATACCCCCAGAAGAGGTAGGATGTGGGCAGTGAACCAGGTGGAACCCAGACATGGCACATCCACACCTAATTTCCAAAACCCAGCAACTTTTTGACAGAAACCTCATCAGCAGGTAGTTGGGATCGAACCCATGTTACCAGAGCCAAGTGACTAGAATACAATGACCCAGTGCGCTTGGCCACTGCGTATCGGTGTATGTGAGTAAGGCATCAAGCTGCGGGATCACGAAAGGGAGCGGTTGGTGGTGGATGAAATCTGGTTCCAAATGAAGCTATCACTTTTGAACACCTCTGTGGTCTAGTGGGTTTGGTTTTGGACTGCTGCACTACTGACCCGGGTGCAAGGCCCGGCCAGGATATATCTAAAATATATTAACCCTCTCAGGATCGATGACACACTTCTCCTTTTGTTTTCTGGCTATTATTAGACGATTTTATGCAGACTAGGAAGGGCATATGGAAGTCAAAGGGTTGATTGAGATAGTGAATACCGGTACCCTTTTAATACCCACAGATCATTCCCAAGCTGTATAAAATCGTCTAATGATGGCCAAAAATAAACTGACAAAACGCATCAGAGCTTCAGAGGGTTAATGCATTATAAAGGGATCTATTTGTATATTCTGTGAGGCCTTGTGACCCAAGTTGCAAGTACGGTATCCTTGTATACAGTAGTACTTGGCTCACCGTTTTTCTGGACCACTTTCTCCCTCATGTTTAGCCCCACTAGTTTTGAGATTATAAGACGTTCGGCCCATTAGTTTGGCGATTTTAACACCTTTCGCCCCATTTCGTTGTCAAATTTAAGACCTTTCGTGCCATATAGGTGTCGATTTTTTCCTGGCGAGCGAAGCGAGCCTGCAATTTTAAGAGGAACCGGCATTTGGCCAGGACATTTTTCTACCGACAAATGTACAAATTTATCTTGAAGTGGGGGGGGGGGGGTCTAATGGCTGTTTTTTTTTTTACATTTGATGGAGGTCTAGGGAGGAAACTAGAACAATAATGAATACATGCAAAAATCGCCCAAAAAGTGAACCATTAAGGGGAGATCTCCACTTGAGGGATTTTTTTCTTGACCCCTTTCTCCCTCATGTTTAGCCCCATTGTTTTTCTAGTTTTAAGACGTTCGCCCCATTATTTTGACGATTTTAGGAACTTTCGACTCATTTCTGTCAATTTTAAGAACTTTCGTGCCATTTAGGGATCGATTTTATCCTGGCGAGCGATAGCGAGCCTGTAATTTAAGAGGAACCGGCTTTCAGCCGGGACATTTTGCTACCGAAAAATGTACACATTTATCTTGAAAGGGGGTCAAGGGGGTGTAATTTCAAGCTTGATGGAAGTCTAGGAAACACACTAAAAACCTCCCCTTAAGCTCCTTGGTAGCGGAGTTACCTGGGTGTTCAACTGATGCGCATTAGAGGCTTGGCCAGGTCATATCACAATTTTTATTTATTTTTTCTATGTGAGTGAGGGAGACAAACGGCAGAACTGTCTGTAGCGAGTGCCTCTCCCAGAGTTGGAAGAGTGACAGGGCCAAACTCAAGGGACGTTCGAGCAAAAATGCCTGGACACACGGAGTTTGAAGCAATTTAAGTCATAGGAGAAGGGAAAGACTGATTCTGGGAGAGAGTTCCAGAGCTCAGCTGTTGAATAGAAGAAAGACTGAGTACCGGTATACCGTTTCACTCTTGGGTTGGAGAATTGCACAGAGTAGGGGTGGGATTGTGTTGCAAGACGGGTACCACGTACCCTACGGAGAGGAGGTGGTATACACTGGGAAAGTTCTGAGGAACACTGATTATTGTAGCAGCGATAGAATAGCGAGAGAGATGCAACATTGCGGCGAAGAGAGAGTTTGCAGAGAGTTGGTGAGTGGGCGGGAGTTAATGATACAAAAGGTTTTCCTTTCCACTTTGTCTAGGAGCGCGGTGTGAGTGGATCCTCCCCACACATGTGAACAATACGGTACTTAATACAGGGATGCACTGTGCCCCTGTACAGAGCAAGAAGCTGTGCAGGGGTAAAGAACCCCCTGAGGCAGTTGAGCACACCCAGCTTCTGGGAGGCTGCTTTAACAAGACTGGTAATATGGTCCTTCCAAGCGAGAGCAGAAGAAAAAGAGACACCGAGAATATTGAGAAAAGATGAAGGATTTATGTTTGTATTGTTGAAGAATAAGGGATAGTCCTCTGGGAGTTCCGGAAGGGTAGATAGATGGAGAAATTGGGTTTTGGAAGCATTAACTTAGGTAACAAGGTTTTCTCTGCCCCGATTGAATATAGTAGTTAGATCAGAAGATAAGTGTTGTATGGCTTCATTAAGTTTGTCTTTGAGGGATTGCTGGCTGGGGCGTTCTGGAAAACTAATTGAGTAGTGTAAGGTAAAGTCATCTGCGTATGAATGGATGGGACTGGAGGTACAGTTGAGAAGATCATTTATGAAAATTAGAAAGAGAATAGGAGACAGGACAGCAACAGGAACACCGGAGTAGATAGGATGAGGTTGTGAGCGATGGCCGTCCACAACCGCAGCTATTGAACGGCCGGAAAAGAAATTAGAGACAAAGGTACAGACGGAGGGATAGAAACCAAAGGAGGGTAGTTCAGAAATTAAAGATTTGTGCCAGACTCTATCGAAGGCCTTCGACATGTCTAGTGCAATAGAAAAGGTCTCACCGAAGTCCCGAAAGGAGACTATACCGTATATATACATACACTGGAATGTTTCAAAAGCAGCAAAGAAAAAGGAGCAGAAGGAAACTGAGGGTGTGGAGATTGAAGTGGTGGTGGTGGAAGAGAGATTGAAGTGGAGGTGGGTAAGTGGTGGTGGTGGAAGAGAGATTGAAGTGGTGGTGGTGGAAGAGAGATTGAAGTGGAGGTGGGTAAGTGGTGGTGGTGGAAGAGAGATTGCTGCAGTGGTGTTCACTTCAGGCCTGGTGACTACCGTACTTCCCTTGATTGATTGATGTATGCGTGTGTGTGTGTGTGTGTGTGATAGAGAGAGAGGAAGATTTACATAGATTTACCTATATATAAATTGGCCACACAGACCTTACGATCCAAACGAGGTGGTCAGGACTTAATTCTAGTAGAGATGAGATGAGAGAGAGAGATTTACATAGATTTACCTATATATAAATTGGCCACACAGACCTTACGATCCAAACGAGGTGGTCATGACTTAATTCTAGTAGAGATGAGATGAGAGAGAGAGCGAGAGATTTACATATATACATTGGCCACAGACCTTACGATCCAAACGAGGTGGTCAGGACTTAATTCTAGTAGAGATGAGATGAGAGAAAGAGAGAGAAATATAGAATTTACATAGATTTACATAGATACACTGGCCACACAGACCTTACGATCCCAGCGAGGTGATCAAGAATTAATTCTAGTAGAGATAGCTAACCCGAGAGTAAGGGAAAGTTGAAGGAAATGATAGAAGAGAGAGAGAGAGAGAGAGAGAGACAAGGAGTAATTAGTTCAAAAGAGAGAGAGAGAGAGAGAGAGAGAGAGAGAGAGAGAGAGAGAGAGAGAGAGAGAGAGAGAGACAAGGGAGAAGTTACTGTGAGCGAAGGGGCCGGTATCACACGAGCGCTTTTTCCCTCAACATTTTATCCTCAACACTGGTCTGGCAGCTTATGAGGTTAACATTTATAACATTTGTGCTACGGTAGGCTACCAAAATTCATCTATCATCAGTCTAGTTTCCGATACCAGTGCAAAATATTCCAGAAATGTTGCCAGAAAATTTTTGGTTATCGAATGTTGACTATAACAGCTCTCGTGTGATAAGGGGGTCCCCGTTTTTTTTTTATCTTTCTCTTTTTTTCTCTTTCCCTGGCTTGTATCCATTCGGCCCCATTCAGCCAACTGTTTTAAGACGTTTATCCCCATCCAGGTGGCGATTTCTTCCTGGCGAGCAATAGCGAGCCAGCATTGTGTGGAGAAATCCGGCTTCGCCGGAGAAATTTGTCTATCGAAAAATGTACAAATTTAGCTTGCTGTCAAAACAAAAATATATATACAGTATATATGCTGGCTCGCTACCGCTCGCCAGGAAAATATTAACACCTGGATTGGGGTAAAAGTCTTAAAATAGTAGGCTGAATGGGGCCGAATAGATACAGGCCAAAAAGAGAGGGAGAGAAAGAAAAAAAAACGAGATGGGCTCCCTTAAATCACTGCAGCCCCTACAGTACAGTACGTCTCGTTATGTCCCATTCAGTCACTTCCCCTCACCAACCTCTGACTCTCAATAGACATAAACCCAAGACAGAAGTTACTGTAAGCAAAGGGACACTATAAACCACTACACCCCCTATACAGTACACGTATATATATATATATATATATATATCATTATGTCCCATACAGTCACTTCCCCTCACCAATCACTCACTCACAATACAACCTTTACAAACATTCTCATATAAACCACTACACCCCCTATACAGTACATATATATATATATATATATATATATATCATTATGTCCCATACAGTCACTTCCCCTCACCAATCTCTCACTCACAATACAACCTTTACAAACATTCTCTCGACTATCTCTTAACCCCTTCTTTACCGGCGACGTCTTTACAATTGTATTCTGGCTATTATTAGACGATTTTATTCCGCTTAAAATGGGCCTCTAGCAATAGACAGGCTTCGAACTATCTCACTTAACCCTTTATACTACCACATATCCTTCTTAAGCTGACAAAAATCGTCTAAATATCGCTCGAATAAAATGAAAAAGACGTCGCGGTACAGAAGGGGTTAAGGGGATAGGGCTGGGTTTTTGGTCTATATTTTAATTTATTACCATCACCATCATCACCATTATCGTCATCATCATCATTATAATATGCATCATCGTCATCACCACCATCATCATCATCTTCATCATCGTCATCACCATCATCATTATAATATGCATCATCATCATCACCACCACCATCATCATCATCATCATTATAATATGCATCATCATCACCACCATCATCATCATCTTCATCATCATCACCATCATCATTATAAGATGCATCATCATCATCACCACCACCATCATTATAATATGCATCATCGTCATCACCACCATCATCATCATCATCATCGTCATCACCATCATCATTATAATATGCATCATCATCACCACCACCATCATCATCATCATTATAATATGCATCATCGTCATCACCACCATCATCATCATCGTCATCACCATTTGCCATTGCCTTACTAATTTGCTTAGTTTTTTCTCAGAGGTATATGAAGCAGTAGATAATGACAAGTCATATGATATAATATATTTAGATTTCAGTAAAGCTTTCGACAGAGTCCCCCATGAGAGATTGATGAGAAAGGTTGAGGCGCATGGAATAGGTGGGGCGTTGTTGGGATGGATTAGGTCATGGCTAATTGGTAGGAAGCAGAGAGTCAGCATAAATGGTACGAAGTCAGAATGGGGAGCAGTCAAAAGTGGTGTCCCCAGGAATCTGTATTAGGTCCTCTGTTGTTTGTTATATACATAAATGACCTTGATTTAGGTATAACTAGTAGGATAAGAAAATTTGCAGACGATACCAAAATGGGGAGAACAATTGATTCAGATAGAGATATAGAGTGCCTCCAAAGGGATCTAGATACCTTACACGAATGGTCAATAAATTGGCAGATGAAGTTTAACATTGACAAATGCAAGGTATTAAAGATAGGGAAGATGCATACAAATGTTAAATATAAACTAGCTAATGTGGAATTAGAAAACTCGAATTGTGAGAAAGATCTAGGTGTGTTTGTTAGCAATGATTTGAAGCCTAGACAACAGTGTATGAGCGTTCGAAACAAGGCAAACAGGATTCTCGGGTTCATCTCAAGGAGTGTGAGTAACAGAACTGCTGATGTTATCTTAAAACTTTACTTGTCATTAGTGAGACCCCATATGGATTATGCTGTTCAATTTTGGTGTCCTTATTACAGAATGGACATAGATTCATTGGAGAGAGTACAACGTAGAATGACAAAAATGATCCATAATATTAGAAATCTTCCGTATAAAGAAAGGTTGAAGAAATTAGGCTTACATTCGTTAGAGAGACGCAGAGTTAGAGGGGATATGATAGAGGTGTTCAAGTGGGTTAGTGGGATTAACAAAGGGGACATGACAAATGTACTAAAGCTCAGTGATAGCGAAAGAACTCGTACCAATGGTTTCAAATTAGATAAATTTCGTTTCAGAAAAGATATAGGCAAATATTGGTTTGGTAACAGAGTTGTAGATGGGTGGAATGGACTACCAAGTGCTATAGTGGGATTAAAAACGATAGGGAGCTTTAAGATAAAATTGGATAAGCATATGGACGAGAAGGGTTGGGTGTGAAGGGGGATCAGCAGGGTTGGGCTAATCAGCGCTCTGCAGACCCCCGTAATCCTGCGTTAATCTCTAACCGTTTTGGTAAGATGATCCTCAGGGTATTAGAGTGTTGAGCCTATAATTGGGCTTTGTAATTGGGGTTGTGTGGGACAGGGATCTGCCTTGCTTAGGCCAATCGGCTTTCTGCAGACTCCCATTTTCTTATGTTCTTATGTTCTTATTATAATATGCATCATCATCATCACCACCACCATCATCATCATCATTATCACCATCATCAATATCATCATCATTGTCATAATCATCACCATCATCATCATCATTATAATATCATCAGCACCACCACCATCATCATCATCATTATCGACGTTAGATCCATGAGATAATCCTTCGCAATCAATGGAAAAGACATCATCATTATGCCGTTTCTTTTCAACTGACGGCAAATTGCAAAGTTCCCCATAAGATTTCTCAGATATTTTGAAGATTTTGTTGTGAAATATGGTGCTAATTATATATAGCCTACCGGTACTTGGTCTTATTATGATGCAGAGACATTGTAGTTTCCTATTGTTCCATTAAGGGGACATGGGCCGGTTTTCTGGACCCCCTTCTCCCTCATGTTTAGCCCCATTAGTTTTCAGAGGTTAAGATGTTTGCCCCATTAGTTAGTCGATTTTAAGACTTTTCGCCCCATTTCTTAGTCAATATTTAGACCTTTCGTACTATTTAGGTGTCGATTTTTTCCCTGGCGAACGATAGTGAGCCTGTAATGTTGGGAGAATCGGCCTTCGGCCGGGACATTTGTCTACCGAAAAATGTATAAATTAATCTAGAAGGGGGATCTAATGGATGTTTTGTTTTTGTTTTTTTTGTGATGGAGGTCTAGGGAGGAAACTAGAAAAATAATGAATACATGCAAAAATCGCCCAAAAACTGAACCATCCCCCTCGATATATTAGCTTTAAGGGATTCAAAAGGCATCATCATTAGTGTCATCATCATCACTTACGTCAACATCATCATCATTGGAGGCTATAAGGAAGTTGGAGCCGTGAACATCGATATTAAACAGAAATGTAATAATAATGTACGTTTCTGAAGTTTCTGATAGTTTAGTACAATCGGGGGTATTAAGTGTTGTCATATATTCCAGTGGTTTTCGCTCAACATGTGTTATTGGTATCTTTATAGTTGCTGGGAAAAGTGCTTATTCCTCAGAGTATTAGTCAGTGTCCGAAACTTTGTGAAATAGGTAAATATTGTACCTTGACTGTACAATGCTACCTTACTTTAGGATAGGTTTAGGAAGGACCACCAAAACATAGGTTAGGTAATATTAACCCCTTCTATACCGGCCACGTCTTTTGATTACATTCTGGCTATATTTAGACGACTTTATAGTTTAAGGGGAGGTTTTTAGTTTGGGCCCTAGATATCCTTCAAGCTTAAGATTACACCCCCTTGAGCCCTTTTCAAGATAAATTTGTAAATTTTTCGGTAGAAAAATGTCCCGGCTGAAAGCCGGTTCCTCTTAAATTACAGGCTCGTTATCGCTCGCCAGTATAAAATCGACACCTACATGGCACGAAAGGTCTTAAAATTTACAGAAATGGGTTGAAAGTTCTTAAAATCGCCAAAATAATGGGGCAAACGTCTTAAAATTAGAAAAACAATGGGGCTAAACATGAGGGAGAAAGGAGTCAAGAAAAAAATCCCTCAAGTGGAAATCTCCCCTTAAGAAGGATCTGTGGTAGTCAAAAGGGTTAAGTGAGATAGTTCGAAGCCTGTTGATTGCTGGAGGCCCTTTTAAAACTGAATAATATCGTCTCATAGTAGCCACAATAATGTCAAAGGTCGGCACGGTAGTGAAAGGGTTAAGGTTTTATTAAGTTTTAAAAAAATAGGATAAGATTATATTTAATTAAATTAGTTTTGTTTTTTCTATGTGAGTGACGGAGACAAAAGGCAAAGTTGTCTGTAACAAGTGTCTCTCCCAAAGTTGAAAGTGACAGAGAGCCAAAATCAAGGTAAGTTAGAGTCAAAATGTCTGGACACACGGAGCTGGAAACGTTTAAGTCATAGGATGAGAGAAAGAAAGATTGAGGGAGAGAGTTAGAAATAGGTTGTGTGTGAGAGAGAGAGAGAGAGAGAGAGAGAGAGAGAGAGAGAGAGAGAGAGAGAGACGACAAGGAGTTAGTTCAAATGAGAGGGAGAAAGGAGATAAGAGAGAAAGAGAGAGAGAGAGAGATTGATTATGAGCGAAGTTAATGGGGTAGTACTTGTTTTTTGGTCTATATATTTATGTATTTATTTATTTTTTAGTTTCCTCGCTAGACCTCCATCAAGCTTAAAAAAAACACCCCCTAGACCCCCTTTCAAGATAAATTTGTACATTTTTCGGTAGAAAAATGCGGGACATTACAGACTCGCTATCGCTCGACAGGAAAAAATCGACACCCAAATGGCACCAAAGGTCTTACGATTAACAAAGAAATGGGGCGAAAGGTCTCACAATTGTCAAACTAACGGAACGAACGTCTTACAACCTCAAAACTAAAAAAACAAAACAAAGGCTAAACATGAGGGAGAAGGGGGTCCATAAAAAGCGAGGTCTACCACCCCCTTAAAGGCTATATTACCCCCCCGCCCCTGCCTCTCATTACCTTCTATTCAGTGCCAACATGAGGGCGAAGGGGGGTCCATATTAAAAGCCATATTATGACAACCCCTGCCTCTCATTACTGCCCTATTCAGTGCCAACATGAGGGAGAAGGGGGGGCCATATTATAAGCCATATTATGACAACCCCTGCCTCTCATTACTGCCCTATTCAGTGCCAACATGAGGGAGAAGGGCGGTCCATATTATAAGCCATATTATGACAACCCCTGCCTCTCATTACTGCCCTATTCAGTGCCAACATGAGGGCGAAGGGGGGTCCATATTAAAAGCCATATTATGACAACCCCTGCCTCTCATTACTGCCCTATTCAGTGCCAACATGAGGGCGAACGGGGGTCCATATTAAAAGCCATATTATGACAACCCCTGCCTCTCATTACTGCCCTATTCAGTGCCAACATGAGGGAGAAGGGGGGTCCATATTATAAGCCTTATTACAACAACCCCTGCCTCTCATTACCTTCTATTCAGTGCCAACATGAGGGCGAAGGGGGGTCCATATTAAAAGCCATATTATGACAACCCCTGCCTCTCATTACTGCCCTATTCAGTGCCAACATGAGGGAGAAGGGGGGCCATATTATAAGCCATATTATGACAACCCCTGCCTCTCATTACTGCCCTATTCAGTGCCAACATGAGGGAGAAGGGCGGTCCATATTATAAGCCATATTATGACAACCCCTGCCTCTCATTACTGCCCTATTCAGTGCCAACATGAGGGCGAAGGCGGTCCATATTATAAGCCATATTATGACAACCCCTGCCTCTCATTACTGCCCTATTCAGTGCCAACATGAGGGCGAAGGGGGGTCCATATTATAAGCAATATTATGACAACCCCTGCCTCTCATTGCTGCACTATTTGTTAGTAGTCTTGGCAAATCCAACGTCAAGGCTATTAACCTAATTGCAATGACGACTTGTCTATTTTGACTGCTATGTCGTCATTCCAACCGCGGTTAAAAAGAAAACGTCTAGAGTCTACTCCTTATCTTGCTCTAGGAGACGTTGTACATTAACCAAAACTACCACCGAAGGTGAAAAAAGCATAGAAGAGAAGAAAAAGGGGTTTACCTTAGTTACCGCTTAAGGCCCATCCCGTGTTCCGTCATGTGCAGATCCCTGTCGAAGGTGCGCATGAGCGACCCTCTCTTGTCATCATTTTTTCACGCGCTCCATTGAATGCAGTCGCTTTTGTTGTGCTCCTTTAATTCACCCTGTTTAGGTTCGTTTCGGCTTATCTGGCCTTCTTTTTTGTTAGACAGATGTTACGTGATCTAGGGCACACGTAAATGGGCTCCTCAGTGTGTTTAATGGAGACGCGTGTGGAAATAGCTACCGAAGGTACGGGGGCGCCTGGCGTTCCTCGTGTGTGTTTTTCATTCCTTTCTCTTTTCATATTCTTTTTTCCTGTTAGTCTGGGCATAGTTTAGCTTTTAGCTTATTTTAGCCTAGCTTGTTTCTCATTCAGTAATTGCTATGCCCCTATGAGTTTTCATATTTTCATAGCCTAGGTGTACAGTTGGTTCACAATCTGAGATTTCGTGGTGGCGGTGCTGTTTGTCGGGTTTGTGTCGGCCGCATTATTAGCGTTATTCCCGAGTCCCCCCTTTCGAGCCTTCACTGTGTCTCAAGGGCCTGGGCGCTTGGTGGTTCGTGATATCCAGGGGTACCGCACGGGGGCCCCTCCCTCACACCACAGGGTTTTTCGCCCCTGACACATTCTCTCCTCACGGCTAGGCCACCCTTTTTCTCGCCAGTTTCATTTACTGATTTTTGTGTTCCCTTACTGTTTTCACCTCCATCCTTTCATACCCTTTTGCCCAATCCTGGGGTACCCTACGGGGGCCCCTGTTTGTGCCAAACCACCCTTCCTGCCACTTCTCCTCATGGGCTTTGCTCTATCTCTGTGGGTTGGGTGGTTCCTGGGGGATGTGCCTCCTCTCCCCTGGTGTGTCTTCCTTGCCTCTCCCTTGACCGGTTGAGTCAGGATATTATCAAGGAAGACACTGCTCAGCTTGATGGCCATCGTCGCTTGGAGTTCATAAGGAGATGACGCTTTTTTTCTGGGCCTCTTTTGGTATTCCCTAGACGCTCCTCTCGCTTTTTTCGGCGCCGGACCATCTCGGCCGGTCCCGCAAATTTGCGGGAGCTTGATTCGGTCCTCTGGGACATTTCGGCTCCCCGCAAATTTGCGGAGATCGTTGGGGGTCCCGCAAAATTGCGGGAGGGTGGTGTCGGTACGGTTATGCCTCCATTGGCCCGCAAATTTGCGGTAATAGTTGGCTTTCACTATTGACTTTTTTTATGTCATCTTGTTGCCTGATACTATATTGGTGTATGCACTTTACTGGTGTTATAGGCCCTGCATGTAAGATGTTGAGTGGTGGTTAACACTTTCTCCATCTTTGCAGGTTCTGCTAGTGCTCTTCCGCCTCGGCCGCCCTCCTCACCTACCTCTGTGCTCCCAGTTTAGGGTGAGTACGGATACCTGTTTGCATGTGTGTTCCTGTTTCCCCATGCTCCTTCCCTGCTTCTTCTTGGACATTCTCTCCACTTACTCCTTCGACGTGCTGATTATGGTGTGTGTTCTTCTAGTGCAGGTAGGCTGCCTTGCTTTTGCCTTGGTTGTCGCTCCCCGTGCTTGGAGAGGCACAAGTCCTGCTTGCGCCACTCGCTCTGTGTGTCCTCTACGGCCTACCTCCCTGCTCTGTGTGGCACGTGTCTGGCCCTGGTGGTTGTGCTGCTCCATGGCCCTGGTTCCTCGGCGGTGGCTGTGGCCTCTGCTTCCCTTCCGTCGGTGTGGACGATGGTCTCCCGCCACATTAGGATTGTGGGCCACCGTTCCCCGGCCTTTGTTGCCGACCGGATCCGCGTCTCCCTGACCCGACTGAAAGCCGTTCACCTGGCCCTCTCCCTGCTCGGGCCCTCTCCCCTGGGTCCCGCAGCCGGTCGTCCCATCGTCGGGGGGTTCCCCGGCTCCGTCCGTCCACGCTCTCGCTCGCCTCGTCGTCCTCCTGATCGCCTTGACGACGCCCATCGCCCTCGTCATGGTTCTCGCCCTGAGGCCGGGGTTAGCGGCTCTGCCCCTGTGCGCCCTCCCCTGGCCTCTACGGATAGGGGCTCTACTCCCTTCCGCCCGCTTCCCCAGCCCAGACGACTTCCTCTTACGTTGTCCTCTCCGCGCGCGGTTGTTCATGCTGTAGCTGGCCCTCTGCTCCCTCCTCCTACACTGTCCAGGAGGGTCCGCCTGGATGTCGTTGCTTCTCCTACTTCACCTGCTTCAGTGCCTATTCTTCCTTCACGGTCTCGTCCCACGGTGGTGGTCCCTCCCTCCTCCGCCTCGGTGTCGGGCCGCCCTGTTATCTCAGCCCCGGGGATCCTTGCTCTGTTTCCCCCCGCGGCTCCTGGCCTCCTTTCACCCGGCCAGCCTTCCCACTCCCGTCGTCCTGCTCCTCCTCAATCTTCTCTTCCTGACCTTCACTTACCGTCTCGCCAGGGGGGTACCCCTCCTCTTGCCTCGGTGGGGTTTCGCGAGGTTTTGGGGTCCCCTTTCTCAGGAGCTGATGTGTCGCTGGAAGAGGGGAATGGTGCTGTTTCCCCCTCGGCCGTTCGTGATCGGGGACGAGTCCCTCAACGGCGACACAACCGTCGTCGCTCGCCTTCCTTGGGCCGCGACGCTGCTGGTTCGTGTCGTGGGTCTCGCTCCCGCTCACGCTCGCCCCTGCGGGCCCCCCCAATCTGGGGGGGGGGGGGGGGTAGCCTCTCTCGGATCGATTGTCGGCTATGCAGGGCTGGGTTGTGTCACGCTTCGACGGGCGCTTGGAGTCGATGGAAGACTCCCTCTTCTCGCCCTTCTTGGCGGTGACTCACCCTCCGCGCCTCACCCTACCTACCCCTGCTACGGTCCCCCTCCCTTCTGCAGGCCTACGCTCTGGTCAGACTTCAGCCGCCCTGACATCCTTCCGGCTGTTCAGTCCCTGGCTGTGTTGACGGGTCTGTCCTCCTATGGGACAGGTTTGTGCGACGCCGGTACGCCTGGCTTAGCCATCATGCTCGGTCACCCTCTCCCATTGGAGGCCTGGTTTGCTGAGGCCTTCGACTTCACACACCGATCCGTCGACGGCTCTCCTTCCGTCCCTCCCCCGGAGTCGTCCCTGATTTTGCCTCCTCTTGTGTCTGTCGGCGGGTTGGACGGCGCGTTCTGGTCCTGGATGAGCGCGCCCGTTCTTGAACTTTGTTCTATTGCTACCCCGTTCTTCTCTCCCCCGGATCAGCCCTCTGTCGCCAAGGGTTTTTCCTTGCGACAGAGGGTGACAGACTTATTGTCTTGTCTTTAGGTTCCCTCCAGACGTCTGTTCACCACCTGCGGTTTTTCGAGGCGTCTGCGCCAGGCGATCTTCGCGAGGGTTTGGACCGCGTTCAGCGGGTCCACCTTCGGCTCGCGGTGTCTTTGGTTCCCGAGCTGAAGGCGGTTTTGGCGCGGCAACTCGGCACCGCACGACGGTACGGTCTTCGTTCTGCCGGCCGGCCCCCTTGGTTATTCGTCAGGGTTTGTTGTACTCTGCGCTATATACGTCGGTTTTTTTTTACGCAGGATGCTTGGGAATGCTACGCTTCTCTGTCGGCGGCCCCTGCTTCCGCCACACGACGCCGCGCTGTGTCGTTACGGACCCTGCTTACGTCACGCACCGACGCGCTGTGCCGCGCGCGGGGTCTTCTCAGTCCCGTCCTTCTGCCGGTCCTCTTCGGGGTGCTGCTGCAAGTGTTGCCGCCTTGCACGGGCGCAGGACTGGGACGTTGCTGGCCAGTGCATCGGTTCCGCCTCGCACTTCTGTTCTTGCCCCTTTCATCCCCTCTGTGTCGGGGCTGGCCGGCCTTCCACTTCCGGCCGCCCTTCGAAGGGGTCAGCCCCGCGCCGGCCTGGGGTTGGGGTGGCCCGCCCTTTTCGACGAGGTTGGGGGGGGCGGGGGTAGAGGAGGTCAACGTGGCGCTCATGCCCGCACGGCCCGTACCGGGGGTACCTCCACGTCAACACAATGTGTAGTTCTCTGGGTCGGCCTCCTTGTTCTCCTTCTCGCCTGGGCGTACCGGGTCGCTCCCCTCCTCTCGGGTGCTCCCTCGGGTTGTTTTCGCCCTTGCGCCCCTCGGTAGCCGCGAGGGACGTTGGGGGCGGCGGGTTGCGCGGAGGGGTCTCACCTGGAGGTGGACGTCCAGACCCCCACTCCGCTCTTGTCACCGACAACGGCCCATCTCTTCAGAGGTGGCCCACGTGTTCACTTCCATGCCCGAGCTGGGTAGCGTCGAGGGAGTTGACCGCCGGTCACCCGGTTTTCCTCTCCCGTGTCTTTCTGGTTCCGTCGCCGACCTGCGACGCGATGCGACCGGTGGTGGATCTGTCGGCCCTCAACGGGCACATCGTGCACACACGGTTTCGGATGCTGCCGGTACCCCTGGTACGCCTGGCCCTGTGCCCTCTGTCGTGGGTAGTGTCGCTGGCCCTCCAGGATGTGTCTTGGCTCGTTCCTCTCCATCCTCACTTCCAGCGATTCTTGGCCGTTCGGACTTCCGATTGTGTGTTCCTGTTCGACGGCCTTCCCTTCGGTCTCCACATCGCGCCGCAGATCTTCTCCGCACTGGTGGGGCAGGCTCTGGGTCCTCTCCTCAGGAGCGAGCTCCAGCTCCTGTTTTCCTTGGCCGTTTGGTTGGTAATTTCCGACGCCCTAGGCCTGTGCATTGGCGACGCCCTCACAGTCGTTCGCAACATCGCACGGTTAGGGTTCCCCTTCGATGTTCCCAAGTCACGCTTGACCCCGTCGCGTGTCGTGCCATGGGTCGGTCTCGCATGGGTTTTGTCCGGCGCTACGGTGACCCGGGGTCTGCCGGCCGCGGTGCACCTTCGGTGGACGGTCCTCGCCGTGTTGCACTCGGTCTCCCTCCCTGGGACTCGTTCGTGGGTTCGCTGCATTGGGCCGCTCTGCCCCTTCCCTTAGGGAGCCTCTGGCTACGCCGCCTCCTCCTCATGGGCACCGCAGTGTTTCCGTTGCCCCTATGGATCGGCTCCTGCCGCTCCCGCGTACCGTTCGCCGACGCTTCGGTCGCTGGGTTGCTCGGGGCTCGCTCTCTGCGGCTGTGCCCTGGACCGCCCCCCCCCCGCCGACGGTCTGGGTAACCACAGATACGTCGAGCGAGGTTGGGTGAGGTTCCCAATCGAACCTGGGACGTCCACTTCCCGGCAGATGGGTGGGTCTCCCTCCTCTTACCCGTCTATGCCCTCGGATTGTTGGTTCCTTTGTTCTTTCTGCGGGACCACGCGCTGGCCCTTCGGGGTAAGTCGGTGGCCTTCGGGTTGGACACTCAGACAAGCTGTCCCCTGTTTCCTTATTTTTTTTTTTTTTTTTTTTTTAAGAGACAATGAACGGAGGAAGGAAAAACACAGATAAAACAAAAAGGTCCATGTGCCTAAAGGCATCCTCCATTCATAAAATGTTTGTAACAACTGGATTTAAACATTTGTTGATTGTAAGTTTGTGGAAAGCAATTCGAGGGAAGTGAATTCCAAAGAGTAGTAGCTCTGGGGATAAATGAATTCTGATAAGCAGAAGTTCTGCATTGTGGAGGAGAAAGTGTAAATTCATGGGCGCTCTCAGCTGCCCTAGTTCTACGGGGAAAGATGTGGAGAGGCGGCACAATTGAAGCAAGTTCCTCGGAACAATTGCTGTGAAAATATCTGTAGAATAATGCAAGGGATGCAACGTTTCTTCGTATGGCTAATGTAGGAAGGTCCTGTGTGATTGCAGGGTTATTGATTAATCTAATAGCTTTATTTTGAATTTTGTCCAACTGCCTCAATGCAACCACTCCACTTCCACCCCACAGAGGTGAACAGTAATCCATCTGAGAGCGCACATGACTTTTATATATTACGGCCAACTGCTCGTCAGTGAAGAATTCTCGAACTCTGTACAGGAGTCCCAGTTTTTTAGAGGCATTCTTAGCAATGCTTCTAACATAATGTGTCCAGCTCAAGTTAGTAGTTAATGTTACACCGAGAATGTCAATACTAGGGGAAGTCGGAATATTTACATCATTAAAAAATATATGGGAGTCAGTGAGATTCTGTCGGTTAGAAAATTGAATGTACTTGGTTTTCTGTGCATTAAAGGAAACTAGATTCTCTTGTCCCCATTCATTAATTCTAGAAAGGTCCTGGTTCAGAGAAATTGCAGTGTTTATTTTTGAATTTATAAGATCGGGTTGGGTGAAAGAATTGGTAAATGTGAAGGAACTGTGGAGTGTTGAGTCATCTGCGTAGGAATGTATTGGATTATGAGTGGTAGATATGAGATCATTGATATGAATGAGGAACAGAGTTGGGGCCAAAACTGATCCCTGGGGAACACCAGCATTTATTGAGTGAAATTGAGAATAAAGGCCATCTACCATTACACGTATTTTTCTGTTATGAAGATAAGAAGAAATTAGTGGAACTAATGATGCAAGGCCGTAGTGTGACATCTTCGACAATAAGGATTGATGCCAGACTCTATCAAATGCCTTTGATATATCCAGTGCTATTGTATGTGTTTCACCATGTTGGTCTGTAGCTTGCTTGATTTGATGCGTAAGAAGGCAAAGAATGTCTGCAGTTGATCGACATCGTCTAAAACCATATTGCCTATCACTGATTAATTTATTATTCTCAAGATGCTTAATTATGTGATTATTTAATATAATTTCAAAAACTTTGCCAAGAGTGGAAGTTATAGCTATTGGTCTGTAGTTTGATGGATCTGAAGAGGCACCTTTTTTAGGAACTGGATGGATGTTTGCTTCTTTCCAGGGTACTGGGAAGCATGAGGTATGAGTACACAGACGGAAAAATTTTGCCAATACAGGAGCGAGCACCAAGGAGCAATTCTTAAGTACTATTGGAGGAATTTCATCTGGACCAGGAGCCTTATCTACTGAGAGATTCTGCAAAATAGTTTTGACATGTCTGGTGTGGATCTTAAGTGAGGGAATTTCAGGTGAATTAAAATTAAGTACAGGGACATCTTGATTTATTTCATCTAAGGTTGAGTTGGTGGAGAAAATATCTGCAAGAAGGTTAGCTTTACCTCGTGGGTCACTTACAAGATTGCCAGTCGGAGATTTTAATGGTGGAATGGATGAAGCAGTAGTGAAGTTGGATTTGAATGAGTTAAGAGTAGACCAAAATATTTTGTTATCATTTGGATTATTTAGAAGTTTATTTGCCTGCTTATGGAGAAAGTTTGATTTAGTTAGGTTTAATACAGTTTTGGCATGATTTCTGATGTTTCTAAAGTAATTAAAGGCTTCATGTGTTTTTGATCTTGTGTATGCATTGTAGGCTATTGCTTTTTGTTCAGTTACTCTTGCACAATTATGGTCAAACCATTTAAGTGAATTAGATCTTTTACTGTACTTTTGATAGGAATAAAAGTTTCCATTCCAATTTTTACAAAATCTTGTATGTGGCTCAAGGTGGAGTGTGCATCATTAGAAAAGAAAGAGGTCCAGGGAATATCAATAAAGAAACCCTGAAGACCCTCCCAGTCTGCCCTATCGTAATGCCATTTAGTCACCAAAACAGGTTCAGAGTGGGAAGGTGTGGTAGGTGATAGACAGGTGGCCTGTATCAGACAGTGATCAGAAGATCCAAGTGGGGACCTCACTGTAACATCATAATTTTCTGAATTGGTTGTTAAAAATAAGTCCAGTAGGTGGGAATTATGATTAGGATTATCTGGTACACGGGTGGGTTGGTTGACTAGTTGAATGAGATTAAATGAGTCTGCAAATAGCTCACATTCAAGACCAGCATCATCAGTCCTGGCTGAATGAGTGAGCCATTCAACATTATGGACATTAAAATCACCCAACACAGTGATTTCAGAAGAAGCATTTAAGTTGAGGACACTGAGTTGTGAGGACAGAGAATCAAAAAGACTTTGCTCTGGAGGAGTATTTGGGGAACGGTAGATGCAACATATGTATTTAAATTTACCAGCAGAAATTAATTTTTATATAGAATAATCAAAATAGGGACAATTGAAACTAGTAACCTCCTCCAGGGCAATTTCAGATTTTGCGAAGCAACATACACCACCTTTATGCAGGGGTCCTCCAGGTCGTTGACTCTATTGGGGGTCTCGGTGGAGTTGTTCTTCCTCGCGGACCGACACCCCTTCTCCTTGCATGCCTCCTCCCTGCCCGGGCCTGCCACCCTTTGGGCGGCCGCCCTGTCGAGAGGGCAGGGCGTTCTTGTAGAATGGGCGTTGAAACGGACTGTGTTCGCCGACCTCGCGGCTTCCTGAGGTGTTCCGGAGGTCGCCTTGTTCGCATCGGGGGTGCCGCGCCAGTTGCCTCTGGACCTCTCCCTCCGGCCTCGCGCTCCGGGGGGGTTCCGGACGCTTTCATGGTCGCCTGGTACAGGTGGCGGTCGATATCCATCTTTCCGCCACCAGACGCGCTGTTGATGTGCCCGGTCCTCGCGAAGCTGCGGCTGTACCACGGCTGCGTCTGGCTCCTCGCGCCTCTGTGGCCGGCACGGACTTGGTCCGCCCGGTTGCCGCGGTGGTGCCCGAGTCCGGTCCCTCTACCTGTCTCCGGCTTCCACTTGGGCTAGGTTGGGGTCCTGCGGACCTCTTTGGCCTTCGCATCGTGCTTGTTCATGAGGCACGGTGGCTCCCGGTCCCCGGCCGGGCCCTGACTGACTTCCTGCAGCGTTCCTGGCCGTCTTCTCCTTGGGGGACTTACGGGTCCCGCTGGAGGTTTTTTACTAGGTGGCTACAGGCCACTCGCCTGCCTGTTGGCTCTCCTTCCCTCGTCCTACGCTCCTTGTTTCACCTCTTCCGTCCACGTCGCTTTCCCAGTCGACGCTATACGTACCCACTTGTCTGCCGTCCGGGGGTTCTTTGGGTCCGTCGCTGGGCTGGTCGTTCCGCCACGGGTGCTGGATTCCTTCCTGACGGCTTCCTTCCGGGATCGACCGCCTCCGCGCCAGGTCCCTCCGCTGTGGGATCTGGGGCGGGCTCTGGTCCTTCTGGCTTCCCCCACGTATACAAGGGCCGCTACGCCGGTTCCGTTGCTCGGGCGTCCACTCTTCCTTGTCGCTCTGGCCACTGGGGATCGGGTGTCTGCACTAGCGGCATTGTCACGGCCCCGGGACTGCGTGCGATTCTCCCCGTCCTTGCATGGAGTCTCGTTCGCCTCCTCCCCACCTTTTGTTACCACGCATAGGAGGGAGGCCCCCGTTTTCCAGCCTTTCGCCGTCCAGGCTTTACGGCGTGGGCATCCTCGCCATGTGTTGTGCCCGGTGTCAGCCTTGCACTCCTCTGTTGCGTCTGTGGCGCCGCCTTCGGGTACTGCTGTGTGGGTGTCTCCTCGGACAGGTGGGAGGCTCTAGCAGGTGCAGCTGGGCCGCCACGTTTGTCGGACCGTTCGTGCCCGTCACCCTGTTTGTAGGGGTTCTGTGCGCGATGTCAGATCCTTTGCTGCCTCCTTCCGGTTCCTGCCACGTCGATCCTTCCCTGCCTTCGCCTCAGCGGTTTTGTGGTCTTCTATCAATTCCTTCATCTCCTCCTACCTCTCCGTGTCCAGTGTTCCACCCCCTCGGCCGGTGATTACTCTCGGGGGTCGTGTTTCCTGGTGCTCTGGCGAAGATCCCTGGTCTTCCCCCCTTGTCCCTCGTTCTTTTCCTTTGTTTTTTTGACAAAGGGGGGGGGGGGTGTATGGGTTTGCAACACTGGATTGCAAGTTTGGGATTATGTATTGTTCCAGTACATAAGTGTTTTTGCCACATTGACAATTGTGTTTTGTTCTTGTGTTCAGTGTTTTTGTTGGTTTTTGAAGAAAAGGGATTTTGGGTACAGTACCTTTTTGGTTTCAGACAAGTCTATGTTTTTGCATTACTATGAATGACGGGCATGTGTTAAAACTGTTCTTTTTAGCTACTCCTCAGTTTTTCACTCTTTTATTAAACTCTCTTGTTTAAATTGTGTCTTTGTCATTCGTAATTTTGTTTTATGCATTGGTTTTTTTTTGGTAGGTTGGGCTTGGATGTCCTCCTCCTATTTGTTATGCAGCCTTGACGTTGGATTTGCCAAGACTACTAACAAATTGGGAGGTTTGACGTACCTCCCAACCTACCAAATAGGAAAACCTACTATTTGGTAGTAGTCTTGGAAAATCCAACGTACATAATACCCTCCCTCACGCCGGACCCCTGCCCATCCGCGTTCTTCTGCTGACGTGAGATGTGATGACAAGAGAGGGTCGCTCATGCGCACGTTCGACAGGGATCTGCACATGACGGAACACGGGATGGGCCTTAAGCGGTAACTAAGGTAAACCCCTTTTTCTTCTCTTCTATGCTTTTTTCACCTTCGGTGGTAGTTTTGGTTAATGTACAACGTCTCCTAGAGCAAGATAAGGAGTAGACTCTAGACGTTTTCTTTTTAACCGCGGTTGGAATGACGACATAGCAGTCAAAATAGACAAGTCGTCATTGCAATTAGGTTAATAGCCTTGACGTTGGATTTTCCAAGACTACTACCAAATAGTAGGTTTTCCTATTTGGTAGGTTGGGAGGTACGTCAAACCTCCCAATTCAGTGCCAACATGAGGGAGAAGGGGGGTCCATATTATAAGCAATATTATGACAACCCCTGCCTCTCATTACTGCCCTATTCAGTGCCAACATGAGGGAGAAGGGGGGTCCATATTATAAGCCATATTATGACAACCCCTGCCTCTCATTACTGCCCTATTCAGTGCCAACATGAGGGAGAAGGGGGGTCCATATTATAAGCCTTATTACAACAACCCCTACCTCTCATTACTGCCCTATTCAGTGCCAACATGAGGGAGAAGGGGGGGGGTCCATATTATAAGCCATATTACAACAACCCCTGCCTCTCATTACTGCCCTATTCAGTGCCAACATGAGGGAGAAGGGGGGTCCATATTATAAGCCATATTACAACAACCCCTGCCTCTCATTACTGCCCTATTCAGTGCCAACATGAGGGAGAAGGGGGGTCCATATTATAAGCCTTATTACACCAACCCCTGCCTCTCATTACTGCCCTATTCAGTGCCAACATGAGGGAGAAGGGGGGTCCATATCATAAGCCATATTATGACAACCCCTGCCTCTCATTACTGCCCTATTCAGAGCCAACATGAGGGAGAAGGGGGGTCCATATTATAAGCCTTATTACAACAACCCCTGCCTCTCATTACTGCCCTATTCAGTGCCAACATGAGGGAGAAGGGGGGTCCATATTATAAGCCATATTATGACAACCCCTGCCTCTCATTACTGCCCTATTCAGTGCCAACATGAGGGAGAAGGGGGGTCCATATTATAAGCCATATTATGACAACCCCTGCCTCTCATTACTGCCCTATTCAGTGCCAACATGAGGGCGAAGGGGGGTCCATATTATAAGCCTTATTACAACAACCCCTGCCTCTCATTACTGCCCTATTCAGTGCCAACATGAGGGAGAAGGGGGGTCCATATTATAAGCCTTATTACAACAACCCCTGCCTCTCATTACTGCCCTATTCAGTGCCAACATGAGGGAGAAGGGGGGTCCATATTATAAGCCATATTATGACAACCCCTGCCTCTCATTACTGCCCTATTCAGTGCCAACATGAGGGAGAAGGGAGCTCCATATTATAAGCCATATTATGACGACCCCTGCCTCTCATTACTGCCCTATTCAGTGCCAACATGAGGGAGAAGGGGGGTCCATATTATAAGCCATATTATGACAACCCCTGCCTCACATTACTGCCCTATTCAGTGCCAACATGAGGGCGAAGGGGGGTCCATATTAAAAGCAATATTATGACAACCCCTGCCTCTCATTACTGCCCTATTCAGTGCCAACATGAGGGAGAAGGGGGGTCCATATTATAAGCCATATTATGACAACCCCTGCCTCTCATTACTGCCCTATTCAGTGCCAACATGAGGGAGAAGGGGGGTCCATATTATAAGCCATATTATGACAACCCCTGCCTCTCATTACTGCCCTATTCAGTGCCAACATGAGGGAGAAGGGGGGTCCATATTATGACAACCCCTGCCTCTCATTACTGCCCTATTCAGTGCCAATATGAGGGCGAAGGGGGGTCCATATTATAAGCCTTATTACAACAACCCCTGCCTCTCATTACTGCCCTATTCAGTGCCAACATGAGGGAGAAGGGGGGTCCATATTATAAGCCTTATTACAACAACCCCTGCCTCTCATTACTGCCCTATTCAGTGCCAACATGAGGGAGAAGGGGGGTCCATATTATAAGCCATATTATGACAACCCCTGCCTCTCATTACTGCCCTATTCAGTGCCAACATGAGGAAGAAGGGAGGTCCATATTATAAGCCATATTATGACAACCCCTGCCTCTCATTACTGCCCTATTCAGTGCCAACATGAGGGAGAAGGGGGGTCCATATTATAAGCCATATTATGACAACCCCTGCCTCTCATTACTGCCCTATTCAGTGCCAACATGAGGGAGAAGGGGGGTCCATATTATAAGCCTTATTACAACAACCCCTGCTTCTCATTACTGCCCTATTCAGTGCCAACATGAGGGAGAAGGGGGGTCCACATTATAAGCCTTATTACAACAACCCCTGCCTCTCATTACTGCCCTATTCAGTGCCAACATGAGGGGGAAGGGGGGTCCATATTATAAGCCATATTATGACAACCCCTGCCTCTCATTACTGCCCTATTCAGTGCCAACATGAGGGAGAAGGGGGGTCCATATTATAAGCCTTATTACAACCCCTGCCTCTCATTACTGCCCTATTCAGTGCCAACATGAGGGCGAAGGGGGGTCCATATTATAAGCCATATAATGACAACCCCTGCCTCTCATTACTGCCCTATTCAGTACCAACATGAGGGAGAAGGGGGGTCCATATTATAAGCCTTATTATGACAACCCCTGCCTCTCATTACTGCCCTATTCAGTGCCAACATGAGGGAGAAGGGGGGTCCATATTAAAAGCCATATTATGACAACCCCTGCCTCTCATTACTGCCCTATTCAGTGCCAACATGAGGGAGAAAGGGGGTCCATATTAAAAGCCATATTATGACAACCCCTGCCTCTCATTACTGCCCTATTCAGTGCCAACATGAGGGAGAAGGGGGGTCCATATTATAAGCCATATTATGACAACCCCTGCCTCTCATTACTGCCCTATTCAGTGCCAACATGAGGGCAAAGGGGGGTCCATATTAAAAGCCATATTATGACAACCCCTGCCTCTCATTACTGCCCTATTCAGTGCCAACATGAGGGAGAAGGGGGGTCCATATTATAAGCCATATTATGACAACCCCTGCCTCTCATTACTGCCCTATTCAGTGCCAACATGAGGAGAAAGGGGGGGTCCATATTATAAGCCATATTATGACAACCCCTGCCTCTCATTACTGCCCTATTCAGTGCCAACATGAGGGAGAAGGGGGGTCCATATTATAAGCCATATTATGACAACCCCTGCCTCTCATTACTGCCCTATTCAGTGCCAACATGAGGGCGACGGGGGGTCCATATTATAAGCCATATTATGACAACCCCTGCCTCTCATTACTGCCCTATTCAGTGCCAACATGAGGGCGAAGGGGGGTCCATATTAAAAGCCATATTATGACAACCCCTGCCTCTCATTACTGCACTATTCAGTGCCAACATGAGGGCGAAGGGGGGTCCATATTAAAAGCCATATTATGACAACCCCTGCCTCTCATTACTGCCCTATTCAGTGCCAACATGAGGGAGAAGGGGGGTCCATATTAAAAGCCTTATTACAACAACCCCTGCCTCTCATTACTGCCCTATTCAGTGCCAGCATGAGGGAGAAGGGGGGTCCATATTATAAGCCATATTATGACAACCCCTGCCTCTCATTACTGCCCTATTCAGTGCCAACATGAGGGAGAAGGGGGGTCCATATTAAAAGCCATATTATGACAACCCCTGCCTCTCATTACTGCCCTATTCAGTGCCAACATGAGGGAGAAGGGGGGTCCATATTATAAGCCATATTATGACAACCCCTGCCTCTCATTACTGCCCTATTCAGTGCCAACATGAGGGCGAAGGGGGGTCCATATTATAAGGCATATTATGACAACCCCTGCCTCTCATTACTGCCCTATTCAGTGCCAACATGAGGGAGAAGGGGGGTCCATATTATAAGCCATATTATGACAACCCCTGCCTCTCATTACTGCCCTATTCAGTGCCAACATGAGGGAGAAGGGGGGTCCATATTATAAGCCTTATTACAACAACCCCTGCCTCTCATTACTGCCCTATTCAGTGCCAACATGAGGGAGAAGGGCGGTCCATATTATAAGCCATATTATGACAACCCCTGCCTCTCATTACTGCCCTATTCAGTGCCAACATGAGGGAGAAGGGGGGTCCATATTATAAGCCTTATTACAACAACCCCTGCCTCTCATTACTGCCCTATTCAGTGCCAACATGAGGGCGAAGGGGGGGCCATATTATAAGCCATATTATGACAACCCCTGCCTCTCATTACTGCCCTATTCAGTGCCAACATGAGGGAGAAGGGGGGTCCATATTATAAGCCATATTATGACAACCCCTGCCTCTCATTACTGCCCTATTCAGTGCCAACATGAGGGAGAAGGGGGGTCCATATTATAAGCCATATTATGACAACCCCTGCCTCTCATTACTGCCCTATTCAGTGCCAACATGAGGGAGAAGGGGGGGCCATATTATAAGCCATATTATGACAACCCCTGCCTCTCATTACTGCCCTATTCAGTGCCAACATGAGGGCGAAGGGGGGGCCATATTAAAAGCCATAATCAGTTATGAAAGGAAATTATGTCAAAATACTAACATATGGTTTCGTTAAATACAAAATTATTTCTTAGATACTTTGCAAGCCGACACGTAGTCAAACATATTATTAAATTTACCGGTACAGTATATTCTGGGTGACCTAGATAGGTTTCGTGTGTTCATTGTTTTTCCGTTGTGTTATGTTGTCCCTGTTCGGGCTCTGTCTCGAGTCGGCCAACCCTTGTCGATAAGTTTAGAGTACCGTACCGTATTGTTAGAATATACAGTGTATTTTTATTGCTCTCTAGTTACTCAGGCCCACTCCCCATATTTTCCTTTTTTTTTGGGGGGGGGGGCCCCCCCCCCCCCCAAAAAAAAAAAGGAAAACATGGGGAGTGGGCCTGAGTAACTAGAGAGCAATAAAAATACACTGTATATTCTAACAATACGGTACGGTACTCTAAACTTATCGACAGCGTACAGGATACCTTAAAGTGACAATATACCAATGGGGCTTCTCCTATTCGTCCACCATCCTAACCTGACAATATCCCTACCTCAAACCTACCTGTCAGTCATTTGGCAGCGGTATGGAATATTACCAGGTATCTTATGCGTAACTCAGAATTCTCAAGAGATTATTACCATTATATAGGTTAAGGGGGGTGACCTGCTTGTTTTCTCTCCTTATCTCTCTTTCTCTGGCTTGTATCCATTCGGCCCCATTAAGCCTACTGTTTTAAGACGTTACCGGTAATCCCCATCCAGGTGTCGAATTCTTCCTAGCGAGCCAGCATTGTATGAAGAAATCCGGCTTCGCCAAAGACATTTTTCTATCGAAAAATGTACAAATTTAGTCTATCAAAACACATTTTAATAAATATGCTGGCTCGCTACCGCTCTCCAGGAAAAGAATAGACACCTGGATAGGTATAAATGTCTTAAAACAGTAGGCTGAATGGGGCCGAATGGATACAACCCAGAAAGAGAGGGAGAGAGAGAGAAAAAAATAGGTGGGCCCCCTTAAACACATTTATGAACATGGATTATATATTGAAATATTATTAACAGTTAACGCACAAAATATAACAATTATTTTAACCTTCGATTAGTAAGGAAGAACAACATTTATTAATTGCCCACTTGCGAGTTTCAGGCTATAAGGAAGTTGGAGCTGTAGACATCGATATTTAGCAGAATTACCAGCTAAAATACGGCTGTAGTACATACAGTATATAAACCCATTAAACTAAATAAAAAACCCACATTATTATTGGATTTATCTTTAATATATCGATGTTCACGGCTCCAACTTCCTTATAGCCTGAAACTCGCAAGTGGTCAATTAGGGAATAACATAAATTAGTACCGTATTATTCTGTTTTCTTTACTTCGAACTGTTGTACAAGAGAGAGAGAGAGAGAGAGAGAGAGAGAGAGAGAGAGAGAGAGAGAGAGAGAGAGAGAGAGAGAGAGAGAGAGAGAGAGAGAGAGAGAGAGAGAAGAGAGAGAGAGAGTGAGAGAGAGAGGAGAGGGGAGGAGAGAGAGAGAGAGAGAGAGAGAGAGAGAGAGAGAGAGAGAGAGAGAGAGAGAGAGAGAGAGAGAGAGAGAGAGAGAGAGAACGATGTCTTAGTTGAATGTACCGTAGGCTAATTGAAAACAGTACCGTACCGTACCAAAATAAACAATCAATATCTACTGTATAGGCTACCGTAATACAATATTCCACCGAACTCGATACAGTGACACATTGCATCCCTTGTACTGTATAATAGATTGTTTGGAATATCAGTTCAGTTAATCTTTAAGGGGTTACCGGTACTACTCGCTTTTTCTGGACCCCCTTCTCCCTCATGTTTAGCATATTATTTTTTGAGATTTTAAGACGTTCGTTCCTTTAGTTTGGCGATTTTGAGACCTTTCATCTATTTTTGTTTTGGGGGGGGGTCAATATGTAAACATTTCGTGCCCTTTAGGTGTCAATTTTTTTAGCCTCTAGTTTTAGAAGGAACCGGGAAATTTTTCTACCGAAAAATGTAAAAATTTATCTTGAAAGGGGGTCTAGGGGGTGTTTTTCTACGCTTGATGGAGGTCTAGCGAGGAAACTAAAAACCTCTTCGCATCCTTCCCCTTCAAACAAGAGCGTCTGCTAACTCCTAGGACCAACAATATTGTCTCTACAATATATGTATATCCTGATCAACAATCAATGTGAACACGACCTACAGTTCTCTGGAATTCACACAATGTATGTTTTCAATCTATAGCCCGCAATCGTTCATGTATAAGTAACACCCCGTCCATAACATTAATCATCAATTACAAACCCCAATGTATATACTTGAATAAGCTAATGAAAGCATATGGTCTTCCCGGGATTCGAACTCGGGACACCACACCCAGAACATAAGCATCTAAACCATTACACCACCAATACAGTTATAATTGTTTCATATTGATCATAAATTGTGGATACAGGCTTTTGTTTCTATATTTACCCCTTCAAAAAAAAAAAAAAAAAAAAAAAATATATATATATATATATATATATATATATATATATATATATATATATATATATATATATATATATATATATATATATATTATAGTCTTACATATCTTACATGTATAATTTGCTATACAATTAACCCCTTCTGTACCAAGCCCGTTCCTTTTACTTTATTTTGGCTACTATTAGACGATTGTATTCAGTTTAAAAAGAACCTCCAGCAATTAACAGGCTTTGAACCATCTCACTTAAATCTTTGTACTAGCCTACCACAGGTCCTTCATAAACTGCACAAAATCGTCTAAATATAGCTAAAATAAAATTGAAAAGACGTCTCCGGTACAGAAGGGGTTAATCAAACAGCACCATTGGTCGCAAACGGTGACCGGTCATCTCAACCAGGAGACCATTTCAACCAGTAGCTCTCAACCAGTACCAAATCAACCAATACGGTTAGGTTAGGTTAGTACTATATTTTGGCACTGGTTTGGTTGGTCTGGGTTTATTTGGCATTGGTTGAGAGCTACTGGTTGAAATGGTCTACTGGTTGAGATGACATGGAACCGTCGCAAACAGGTAACCAGAGAAAGTAAAGACAATTATTATCATATAAACGCTAGCAATCCTCTTTCATGATACAGGGGTCGCTTCTGCTACCGTATAATATTATACATTCACGAAACTGGAACTAATTGAGGGAATCAAAATTAAGAGGGAAAACATTTATTTTAAGGGGTAACCTCTTTAATTTAACAGTCTTCCCATCAACGGCAAGGGAATACTTCTCGGATCCCAGAGAGAAAGTTTATATTTGAAAACGTGTATAAAGCAACATACCGTACCGGTATATGGCTATAGATTTCGAAGGACATTACAACAGCCAGTGGTAATAGGCTATCTCCACGACTATTATTTATAAAATAGAACTGTTATGTTTGCAATGTCATTGAAGAGTGGGTAGTAGCAATACTAATGTACGTACCGGTATTCAGATCAGACAAAATGTTTTTGACTCTACCCTTTCGAGAAGTACGGAATGGGTGGAACCTCCCCACACATGCGAACAACACTCGATACATAGACGCATTCTGCACCTGTACAGACCAAGAAGCTGTGCGGGGTTGAAGAACCCACAGAGACGGTTTAGCACGCCTAACTTCTGGGAAGCTGTTTTTGCAAGTGTGGTAACATGATCTTGCCAAGAAGGTCAAAATAAATCGAAACACCAAGACAATTGACAAAACATTATTCTATTATTACACAGACTTTTGCTATCCGTTATTGCAAGGACATGATGTGTGTTTATGCCAAGCAATATACGAGTGTGTGTATGTGTGTGTGCGTATGTATGTGTGTGAGAACAAACATTATTATAACTGGTTAAGACAGTGAAGGACCTTGTCATTTTCCCATCACACAAACTTCCCTCAGCCCCGAGCTCCAACATCTTACAATCCTGTCTGATACTGACCTCCATAAAACCACTTAGGCCTAATGAGGAGCCGGGCAGCAACTAATTGGAAAGGTGAATTACCCGCGTCCAGGGAAAGAATATATATATATATATATATATATATATATATATATATATATATATAGCGGTATATATATATATATATATATATATATATATATATATATATATATATATATATATCGGTATAGCCTATATATATAGTGAATTCCTCAAAGGGAAAAACAAATTGGCGCTTGATAATAGAACGATCGTATTTTGAGGTACCGGTAGTCACGTGGGGGGTTCAATTATTATAATATGCGTCATCAAATATTTTTAGAGTAGGCTATCGTATTAAAAAAAAAATCAGAATAATAATTTACCGGGTTACAGTATGCTCGTTATGCAGGACATTAATATAATAGGCTGGTCCTATCACAGCAGTCTACGCCACCCACCGCTAAGGCCATGGTTCACCAGAGAGCTCAACTACCCTGTGACGTCACCTCCACCCTGGCCAATGATAAGAGTGGTGTTGATCCTCTGGTACAGGGGTGCGGCTGGCAGTCTGGCACGCCCATCTATAGGCAAGTACCGGTACCGTAGTAACATTGTGTCCAAAGATGATTATTGGCGCTGAAGGCCTTGTTGGAAAATAATCACTTGCACCCACTTATTGGGAAAACACCTACAATTAATATTAATTTGAATTGGCTGCATACTATTGGGGCGAGCAGTTGTTGTTGTTGTTGTTGTTGTTGTTGTTGTTGTTGTTCCCCAAGCTGCCTGGCCGAACAGCCCCAAGGCCCCGAGCAATTCCAAGGCCACAACCGAGTGCCCCCACAGAACCCTCCCCGCCGACCACAATAAAGCCTGGGTGACCGAAGCCACTCCATGGCGGGGAGCTGAGGAGGGCTCGGAAACGCCCGGGAAACCAAAGCCCCACCCAGGGCCCCGTGCCCCTCAGCAATTATGAAGAGAAAGTTGAGGGGCAATTCTTCCAATCAGTCGTATATGCGTTACATTGTTTGCACCTATATAGATGGTAGATGGCATAGGTGATTGTTATTCCAGCAATAATATCATCTAGGCTATGTTTGTTGAGATGTCGTCAATTGGTGTACCCGGAATGCAGAACCGTATCATGTATTTACTTATTAAGTTGAGATAAAGGGACCTAGGACAGCACTCAGTCAGCTTGCCATATAGCCTACAAACAACTCTCCATGTACGGTAGTCTTTTATTTCTAGCTCCATAATAACAGCTGAAAGGTTCTGAAATTAGTAAAACTTGTCACACATGTAAAATGTGCTTCCTAACTCACTTTCTGCCACCATATTTGATTGAAAGGTATCTTGTTGAGTGGGATTATTGCGTTAATAGCAGCTTGATGAACAAGAAGGGTTATTGCACTGGCTCAGCTATGTATTCCTCGGGAAATGAGCAGGTGTTACCGTACATTAGCAGGGATGGCTATGATGTTTATGACTACAGTGGCGTAGCCAGGGTTTTCTCAGAAGGGGGGCACCACTTCTCACGGGTCTGGCACATACTTGCACCATTGGTAGTAGGAAGGGAGGAGTGGGAATGTAGCGAGGTTGTACAGACAGGGGGTTGCTGGAATTCCCCAAGGATAAAGCAGCAGGTTAAGTAGTGTGTTTGAACTACTGTACTGAGACCTGTTCAGGAATAGGTCACAGGAAGTGAATTTACTTTAAGCTATATCCTCTCAGCTAGAACTAAACTGAAGTAAAATTATTAACTAGTTGTTGTTGTTGTTGTTGTTGTTCCCTAAGCTGCCTGGCCGAACAGCCCCGAGTCCCTGAGAAAGGCCATGGCCACGATCGGGCTTTCCCACAGAGCTCTCATTGAGTGTAGATTGTGTTGTTGGCGTAAGTGGTTGTGTGAAATGCAGTCTTCTATGATGTGTTTAATGGTATGGGGTGCTGTGTTACATCCCGGGCAGGCGTCGACAACGGAGTCATCCAGTCTCTTCTGATAGCTCAGGAGAGCTGGATGGTGTCCGCATCTCAGCCTGGCCAGGTGGACTCTGTCCTCGCGAGGAAGGGAGGATTCGGAAGGATGGATTTCGGGAGGTCTGGCATGCAGCTGCGTATTGTCTGTGAGTGAGTGGATGGATCGGTGAGAGATATGAGTATGGATGTGCTTCTGCAAGTTGGTTCGGGGTGGGCAGGGAGGGAGAGAGGACAATAATTGTGTCCTTGGAGCGGCTTCGGTCGCGCCGGGAATTTCCATTATTAACTAGTTACTAGACTTGGTTACGGTCACTGTATTTAGGCTATAGCCTAGTCAGGAATAAATACGGCTTCTGCAAATGTTATGATGTAATATAGTTTTTACTTGTTTACCATATAGGCTAGCATTGAATTTGTTTATATTAATACAATGAACATAATGTTCTTCCAATGGGCTACTGTAGTTTAATTTTGCTTGTTTCGCTTCCCTATCTTTCGAAAATACTAACTTCCAGGCTAAGCTCAGTGTAACTGTACGTTACCTATACATCCCCCTTAGCCTATTAAATTTCGGTGACTGCAATTTCTCAACAGTTACCGTATATACGGAAACTTTTGGAAGCATCAGAAACAAATATTAATATTATATTAGCCTACAAAAAAAAAAAAAAAAAAAAAAACATAATAAACCCGAAATGTGTACATACCTACTCCCTTCGCCACCCGGCACCCTCACGGCTCTACTCTCGAGAGTCGAGTCAAAAGTAAAACGTTCACAGTTCACCAGCATTCTAGATAGCCTAGCAATAACATGTGAATACATCTTATTTTCTTGCAGCTTTTGTGGACCACTGGTATAGCCTAGTAAATTATTTATTATTAACACAAACCTTACCATTAACTAATCGTTCAGATGAGAAAGTATTTAAAATACCAAAATAAATACCGGTATGATAATCAATAATGCGTAAAAATAAGGTACCGGTACCAACAACGAAAGAAAACTATCCCATGGGTACCGGTAACTATTCAATATTTCAAGCAATGATCGTTTAAATATGTACACTTTTATCGATGTACTGAACTTAATAATATATTTCTTTGTAGGGCTGTTGGGCCCCCCCCCCCCCCCTTAGCTACGCCAATGTGACTCTACTAGAAGTTTTTTTTCACACTCGGAGAGAAAAAAAAAAAAAATCTGCTCATGTTATTGACTGGGTGGATGTGCCAGTTCATTCGTTTTGTACTATATTCGAGTCTCATCATGATCATGCAAGGGACTGGAGGGTAAACTTGACTTTTTGGACCGACAGCGATTTCAGTAAGTTTTATTTTATTTGTTTTTTAATTTTCCTTCAGATATAGTGTTCTTTTATACTGAAGAGGAGCTGAAATGAGTATTTACCCATTATCCAACAATTTAAAAACAAGCCCCCCACTAGTGGGGAGGGCTATGAAGTTCATGGAAAATGAGGGGTTAAAAGCATACAAAAAGACATTAGCCTAACCTAACAACCTTACCTAACCTATCCTAGTATTATGAGTGGGGGCTGCCGCCCCCACACCCCCGCTGGTTGGGTAACAGTGCAAAAAACAGTATTATGACTGGCAAAGAGTGGCAGTGAGAGCCGAGAGGTTCACAACAATAACATGAGTTATTACGGCGGATGAAAGTTAAAATAGGAAATTATCGTATTTATTACCCATAAATTTCCGGAAGTTTAAACCTACAGTAGCCTATGCGAGAAAAAAATAATAATATTTATGTTACCGGTACTTTGCCATCACCCATAAAGATCGCACTGCTAGGCTAGCTGTGGTGTGTATTTTAGCGTTATATTTTTGTCTCCCTTATAATACATTTCAGCTCTTAATGACATATATAGCAATGATGTATATGCTCTACCGGACCTATTAGGCCTAAAAAGATCGATGGGCTATCTGTCGGTCCAAATCATCAGTATAGGCTAACCGACTGGAGTTCTCGAAAAGTGGCTCGTGTCCTGAAGCTATTCTTGACGTACGGTACAGTGTGCTGGCTTAACATTACAGAAAATAGCCACTGCAATCCTATTTTACTTAACTAACTCTTCGTGGTTGGCAGACTATGCACAGAACCTGCACAGTTCAGTGGCATGATTCAATACCGGTACAGTGTAGCTTTCTCTTAAGATACCGGTACCCCTAGAACAGCATCATATTTGCCCATTCAAATTTGCTTTAACTTAGCCTTGAAAAAAGGTTGTATTAGATTGTTTTGTTCCAAATTCATTATAAGTACACATGCAACCATGTATTAAAGTTCAGTGATAGCGAAAGAACTCGTACAAATGGTTTCAAATTAGATCAATTTAGTTTCAGAAAAGATATAGGCAAATATTGGTTTGGTAACAGAGTTGTAGATGGGTGGAATAGGCTACCAAGTGATATAGTGGGATCAAGAACGATAGGGAGCTTTAAGATAAAATTAGATAGGCATATGGACGAGATGGGTTGGGTGTGAGGGGGATCTACCAGGTGTGGGCCAATCGGCGCTCAGCAGACCCCGTAATCTTGTTTTAATCCCTGACCATTTTGGTGGGGGCAGTACTCAAGGTATTAGTGAGTTGGGCCTATAATTGGGCCTTGTAATTGGGGTTGGGTGTGACAGGGATCTGCCTTGTATGGGCCGATCGGTTTTTTGCAGACTCCCCATTTTCTTATGTTCTTATGTTCTTATGTACCGTAGGTCTACCGGTACGGTATGTAAAATCATAAGATATTAGTACGGTATATAATTATAATACAGTACCGGTAAATGATAACATTTGTTTAAAGTTTGAAAATAGCAATAGTAATATAGGCCTATAATAAATGAAAATATATTTACAGTATGTCTATGTCGAATATGGAAGTGTTTTCTCCTATAATAACATAAACAAAAGAAAGCTAGCTAAGATGAACTGTAGGATATTTATGGAACTTGAACTGTAGGATATTTATGGAACTTAAAGTTAAGACAAGCAGTCAGTTAGTTCAATAAATAGGGCCTATATATGTTTAGCAAAAAAAATCGTTTTACAGTTAAGAGACTGTGCATAAATATAATACCCGGTACTAGTAGGCCTACATAAAATAATAAGTTTATACAAGACTGTAGAAGGAATTCTATATTTACAGTGGATACATGACAGCCACCATTAAGAAAATAGCTTTTGGAAAAACTCAATTTTTCTGTCACCAATTTTCCCATGGATTTTTTTATTTTTCCCTGTTAGTTTTCATCAATATATAGTGTTTGGAAATAATTACAACCCTCGGAGAAACCCGTTTTCCCTATTATACAACGATCTTAAGACACGCCGCCCGATAGTGGGGAGGGCTATGAAGTTCAGGGAAAATGAGGGGTTAAAAGCGTAACTAAAGACATTAGCCTAACCTAACAACCTTACCTAACCTATCCTAGTATTATGGGTGGGGGCTGCCGCCCCCACACCCCCGCTGATTGAGTAACAGTGCAAAAAACACAGTATTATGGGACATACCCTACTCCGCCACAGAGTGGCAGTGGGAGGGCCGAGAGGTTCACAACAATAACATGGACGCAGTGTTGCCATATTCTAAATGCAGAATTATCGTATTGTGACCACAATATTATGGAATTTGCACCAAAATTATCATGCACACTAATATATATATATATATATACCCGGTATATATATGGTCAATATACAGGAGACACAACAATATAGGTAGCAAATTTATAATGGTAGTTTTGGGTTCCTATCATCATATGCTTCATTTCTATATACTTTTTATCCCCGGGGAAAAACAAAAACAAAAAACATCATGGGGTTTTCATTTTTTTCTTGGATTTTTGTTTTAACCTAACCAAAAAACCTAACCTAACCTAACCTAAATGTATTTGGGGGCTATTAAGCTAGGCTAGGTTAGGTTAGGTTAGGTTTTTTGGTTAGGTTAATGACCCAAAAAAAAAAAAAAAATCCCAAGAAAAAAAACGAAAAATCCCAAGATTTCGTTTTTTTTTTCTTCCCCGGGGATAAAAAGTATATAGAAATGAAGCATATGATGATAGGAACCCAAAACTACCATTACAAATGTGCTACCTATATTGTTGCGTCTCCTGTATATTAACCATATAATATATATATACAGGTATATAGGGAATGTTTGTTATAAATGGCGTGTGTACGAATCGGTGCCGTCTATAGGAAGGGTTTGACAACCATGTTACGAAAAAATTCAATTTTAGTACCATATATTTTTATTAGGTTTTGCCGAGGGTTGAAACTAATTTGAATATGATGCTTAGAGCATAATATAGATTCCATATGTCTTCAAATATGTCAAAATAATTGGTGACAAATAAATGGAGTTATACTTAACTTTTAATTCAAAATCCATATAGGCATATATATATACCGTATATAGAATTCCTTCTACAGTCTTGTATAAACTTTATTGTTTTATGTATATGTGTGTGTGTGTGTGTGTGTGTCACAGTGTGTGTGTGTCTTGTATAAACTTTATTGTTTTATGTTCAATTTTGGTGTCCTTATTACATAATGGACATAGATTCATTGGAGAGAGTACAACGTAGAATGACAAAAATGATCCATAATATTAGAAATCTTCCGTATGAAGAAAGGTTGAAGAAATTAGGCTTACATTCGTTAGAGAGACGCAGAGTTAGAGGTGACATGATAGAGGTATTCAAGTGGGTTAGTGGAATTAATAAAGGAGACATGAAAAATGTACTAAAGCTCAGTGATAGCGAAATAACTCGTACAAATGGTTTCAAATTAGATAAATTTCGTTTCAGAAAAGATATAGGCAAATATTGGTTTGGTAACAGAGTTGTAGATGGGTGGAATAGGCTACCGAGTGATATAGTGGGATCAAGAACGATAGGGAGCTTTAAGATAAAATTAGATAAGCATATGGACGAGATGGGTTGGGTGTGAGGGGGTCTACCATGTGTGGGCTCCCTATCGTTCTCGATCCTACCATATCACTCGGTAGCCTACACCACATGTCTACAACTCTGTTACCAAACCAATATTTGCTTATATCTTTTCTGAAACGAAACTTATCTTATTTAAAACCATTTGTTCGAGTTCTTTCGCTATCACTGAGCTTCAGTACATTTCTCATGTCCCCTTTATTAATCCCACTCCCCACTTGAACACTTCTATCATATCCCCTCTAACTCTGCGTCTTTCTAACGAATGTAAGCCTAATTTGTTCAACCTTTCTTCATTTGGTAGATATCTAATATTATGAATCATTTTTGCCGTTCTTCGCTGTACTCTCTCCAACGAATCTATGTCCATTCTGTAATAAGGACACCAAAATTGGACAGCTTAATCCATATGAGGTCTCACTAATGATAAGTAAAGTTTTAAGATAACATCAGCAGTTCTGTTACTCACACTCCTTGAGATGACTCCGAGAATCCTGTTTGCCTTGTTATGAATGCTTATACCCTGTTTGCTAGGCTTCAAATCGTTGCTAACAAACACACCCAAATCTTTCTCGCAGTCTGAGTTTTCTAATTCTGTATTACCTAGTTTATATTTTGCAATAGTGGAATATATGTACAAGCTCAGATTAATATGCAGGATTCGAAACTGCATAATACATCTAGGCTTGTCCATATTTCTTTAACCTGACAAGCGCGATATGACAGTAGGTGCTAGGGTAGTTATTTGTGCATTTCTAGCCCTGGATTCTGACAGAATTCGTTATATTTACAATATAAACCATTATTTGTTTTCGGTATGCTTTTATTTTACATATATGATGTATATATGAACCTTCAAGAGTGCTAAAATAAGTGGGAAAAGCATTTGGGTGGTGAAAAACGAAGATATTGGCCACCCGGTCATAATCTCAGGCGAGAGAGAGAGACAGGCAGCCCTCCCCTCCCGCTGTCTGGGAGTCAACTGAGAAGAGCGGGGCGGTGTGTGCCGGTGTCTGGGTGTTGCATAACGATCTTTTATGCAACCCACTTGTGCTACATTATCGCGGGAGAGAAAAATAACCGATAAATGATGATAATAAGAGGAAAAATAGGTGATAATTGAGGTGGGGAGGGAGGGGGGAATAAGGTGGGGAAGGAGGGGAGGGGGGTGGGTGAGATTTACATGGATGAGTACTGGAGGGGAATTATCTCACCTAGAGACAAATTCCTTTGTTTTGATAGGCCCTTTTTTTTTATGGAAGGCTTTTTTTATGGTCCTGCTTCCGTGAGGCCTATCGCGTTCCCTATAGGAAGCCTTCCGTGAGGCCTATCGCGCTTGCCGGGTTAACTGTCTTGATAACGTAATGCATAGTGCACGGAATTTTGATGTGAGTATCCTCGGTTCGAGTCCTCGGAGTGCCACATGTATGTGTTGATTTCATTAATTAAGTTTAGATGTGAAGTTGGTTGGTGTAAGAAACATAATAATTCGTCTTCCCTATTTTTAATAGCTTGCATTTGTCAAAGTTAAAATTCATCTGCCAATTTACTGACCATTCGTGTAAGGTATCTAGATCCCTTTGGAGGCACTCTATGTCGCTATCACCAGTACTACCAATATGGCGGAGGTTGGCCAATCTCTTGAAACTAGCCTATAGGGTATCTCGATCTATAGTGTACCCTAGTTACAGAGATCGGCTAACACGCGACACGATTCTGCACATACAGTATACCGGTACTCTATTCTTTATTCACCTTTCTTTTCTACAAGCCCCAACACTCTAAAAAGGTTGTCACTGAAGAAAGGTGTTATATGTGTAGCTATATACTCGTATGTTGGTACGCGCGTGTTTGTGTGTCGTAAATATAATTAAGTTACCCTATAAACTGTAGTTTTCTATGATTCAAGAAATATAGAAAATGACATTATATGATAAACTTTAAGTATATATACTTCACAATAATTATTCTGTTTTAAATTATAAAACACTTGTAATCGGTTCAAAATCTTTATTATCTTCTTGATCATAGCTAATATGATTTATTTCAAAACTACACTCGATCAACTATCCTAATATAATATAAAAATAAATCCATCACAACCTGTTCCCCAGAAGGGAAATTATAATTTTAAGTTTATGACTGCGTCATTCTCATTCAAACTTCTGCTCAGGTAAGACATTCAAGTACTTACTGTAGTTTTTATAGTGATATTTGTACGTTTCTAGCCATAAATCGCGTGAAGTTTTTATCTACGAACTTCTTGAGTATTAATTAGAAGTACTGTACTGTACTTATATACCTATATTTACGACAAAGCTTAAGGTTTCGTCATAAAATAACACAAAATGACTGACCGTGGAGTCAAGCGGCCGCGGGACGGTTCCCATGCTAAATATAATGAAAGGTGTTACCAGAAGGATATAATGATGAAGAACTATGCCAAGAAGCAAAAACTGGAAGTGATTAAAGTGCCTCGTCCGCAGACACAGGTGTCCCGGGGCCTCGTTAAAATTATCGACCCCAAACCTTTGAGAAAAACTCTGCCAAAAACTAATAATTATCGTCCCGGCCAAGGCAAGACTAACCCCGCTACAATGTCTCTGAGGCAGCGGTTGTTGCAAACCATCTCTAAGAATAGGTTCGCATTTGATCTGACTAACCCGTCTTGCAAGCTAAACAGCAAGCCAGGTAGCAGCTTCAGCGTGCGAAATACAGTCGCACCAAAAACCGCCTTCCCCAAACCAGTCCAAATGGTGGCGAATGAGGTCCGGGAACGAGCTGCCAGTAGCTGGAAGGTCAGGACTTCCCAGGTTATTACTACACAACAAGCACGTGATAGCAAGAAACCCGCCACATTTATATATTTTTCAAGAAAGGTGTCTTTCTGAAATGCTGTGGCGGTCAGTATCGCCAATAATCCCGAAAATATGCATTTTCCGATTAAAACTCCTTCCCTGAAGAATCCCATTTTTATGTTGCATCTACAAGAATTAGGCATTCGTTAATTACTGAAATATAGTTATTTCAGTTGATTTGCTATGATCCATTTATGTATTAGTTATTATATATAGTTATTTTATGTGATTATATACGGAATGATTTGTTATAATAAAAGGAGCTGCCTATTCTATAATTATTTTTCTGTTATGTTATCGTTAGGATTAGGCTATCACACTACAGTGAGGAATGTGAGTGTTTTTAAACTTTTAGTTACATTAAAATTGAAAACAAACTAAATCAAAACAATAATTAAATAAGCTAAGAATAGTTTTTAAATAAGTAAATACAATAATCAAGAAAGTTATAGACACTTTCTAAATAAATAAATGCAATAATCAAGAAAGTTAAACACTAAATAAATAAATATAATATACAAAAATAATAATAAAAAAGCACAATAATCCCTCATACGATTTGTTTAACCATTTATTAACCCATTTAAGATTCGATGACGCGTTTCTTTATTATCAAAATGGATATTTGATTTATGCAAATGTATACCGTACGTATTAAAACATATACACACATACAGTAGATATGCACATGTATCAGCATGCACACGTCCCACTTCCACACAAGAACACACAATCTTACACTTCCACATACACAAGCGATAGGCTATATACACTTACACATTTTTAAGCACATTTACATACATGCTTAAGCATACTAACAAACCATACTGACACACAAGACACACATGCACATAAGAACACAAACACGCACACAGACGAGTCTACTGTATACACACGCACATTTACCCATGCATGTCCTTTTTTTATTGTACATACACATACATCATTATATTGAATAGAAATATATATTCAGCACGTAAGCAATGTAACAAAATGCTTAAAGTAGTTAAGTAAAACAGTTATTGCGTTGCTAATACAGTATAAATTCACAATCCTCTCTGAATTATTGTAAGACATTATTATTGTCCCCATATACTTCTCTTGTTAACTTAAATAATATACTGTTTATATCCAAATGTTATTAGACTTTTATTACTACCCTTGTTTACTCATCCTTTTTAACTGCTTTAATAATGCACAATTGAATTGCACATTTGCCTACAATGTGCTAGATTGAAGAAAAAAATATATATATACCGGGTATACAGTATATATATATATATATATATACCGTACTGTATATTAGTTGAATAGATAGAAACTTTTTTAGAGATATGTGATGGAAATAAGAAGTTAAACACACATGCAAACAACCATAAATATATAAAATATTCAAACACAAATGCGCTTAGGCTTCACACACACACACACACACACACACACACACACACACAGACGGGTCATTAATCAGTTTTGGAGGAGAGAGAGCGCGCGCGCGGAGGAGAGAAAGAGAGAGAGAATGAACTAATTGAAAGCGAGAGAGAAAGACAGAAGGAAAGAGCGCGCCTGGGACCGGTGACGTCAAAGGGTCGCCTGGTGGACCGACCTTATATCTGTATATCTGTAGACTGTGGGCTAGATAGCGCAGTACCGGTACCGTACGGTACTCTACTTTGGATGTTACCCGATGCTGCCAACCAGTAGGCTATTCAAATAATGGCGTCTGGGAACAGAAGGGCATCCTAACCAAAAGTAAGTTTTGAGATATTTAACTGTAAAGTAAAGGTATTTATACCACCCTCTAATGTGTGCAAAACCTATACTTATTTGGTATTTGGGTATTTGTATGATTAAGGAGAGTAAAATCCCTGAAACAAAAAAAGGTAAATATTTAGTTTTACACCGGGGACGATTTTTACAAGTATTTTTTAGTTTTTTTCCTTGTTTTGGGTTTTTTTAGTTGTGTTTTTGTATGAACCCCATCGGAAAATGCAAAACAAGTCTTATCCATCAATCTTAAGACACGGCCCCCGATAGTGGGGAGGGCTATGAAGATCAGGGAAATTACGGGGTAAGAGGCGTAAATAAAGGGGTAATATTGGAAGAATCCATGAAATCCGAGCCAAGTTTTGTCATTAACCTAACCAAATAACCTAACCTAACCTAACCTAGTATTATGGGTGGGGGCTGCTGCCACCACACCTCCGCTAAATCCATGAAATCCGAGCCAAGTTTTGTCATAAACCTAACCAAATAACCTAACCTAATCTAACCTAGTATTATGGGCGGGGTCTACTGCCCCCACACCCCCGCTAAATCCATGAAATCCGAGCCAAGTTTTGTCATTGACCTAACCAAATAACTTAACCTAACCTAACCTAGTATTATGGGTGGGGGCTGCTGCCCCCACACCCCCGCTAAATCCATGAAATCCGAGCCAAGTTTTGTCATTAACCTAACCAATGAATGAAGGTGGTGGAGCGTGGGCCGTCCCGCACCAACGCAACAGAAAATGGAGATCAGGTGAGCCGTGCGATATTTAGGGATTTTTTTTTTAGACATTTAGGGATTTTTTTATAATGAATTACCGACGGGGTGGACATATATGGCAATGAAGTACATGACCTAACTAACATATAATTTTGTCTAAATAATATATCGATGGTTTCGACCCGGTGTAGAAATAAATAAATTCCCAAAAAAGGGTACGGTAGGGTACTATATATTAACAAAAATCTAAACTGGAAAACGAAAAACACCCCATTTTCTCAATGTGCAAACAAATATTGCTATATTGCTATATCACTATGTTGTGATTGCAAATAATAGGTAGTAATGCAAGGAACACATCAATGTAAACAAAGTGGTCATAATCAATTCTATGATTTTGGAGAATTTCTTAAATAAACAAATAAATAAGGATAGCCTAATACGGTAGTCTATATGGCAACTCAAAATGTGTTTTTTGGCAAAGAAATTAATCACAATGTACATTTCATCCATGCTGAATAAAAATAGCCTCTAGGAGACTAGGCCAACCCAAACCATGGTTGCAATCCTCATGTCTGAATGTTAGCAAATTTAAAGAAGATATATTAACGCCAGTGTCTGACCAAAATCACGTTACACGGTTACTGTCACAATTACTCAACCGTATGACCATGAAACCTGTAATACAATACAATACAATAATAAAAAGTAGTAGGCTAGGCCTAATGAATACAAAAGTTGTTATAAAATAATACAATTAGTACGGTACCATAGGCTATAACAATGCAGAGTTGGGCGCCAGTGGAAGCATGAAGTGAAGCAGGGATTAGGCCTAATACCGTACTCAACGAAGTCATCGTCAGCGAACTGTTCATCTTCCTTGATGGCGACGGCTGAAGCACCTAGAGCATCTTGTTCAATTTTCAGCTGGGTGTAGAAGTCACGGTGCTCAGCTGGGACAAACTTGCTGAAGCTCATAACGTCACTCAGCTTGTCTATAGGCTTTCAACAGTTTCTGTGCTGCACTGGCTCGAGTTGTGTGCACAAGTAATTCCATGTCTCCCCAGTAGGCTATATATACGCAGTCTGGGGAAGTGGCCAGTGGGGATAGGCTATTATGGGATAAGACTCTTGTAATCCTCAGTACTGCTCGAAAATAGAGTTCACATTAGGCCTATAATGCCCAACACGTGTAAAGCATTTGTCAGGACGGTAGGCTACTTATTACCGAAACTACGGTACCACTATTTTTGTATCTACATTTGAAGGCTATTATAGAATAAGGATTTTGTAAAGATCATATTAAGATTTGTTTCAACCACCGGAAATGCATTTTGTGTGCACCATATAAAGCACTGGAGAAAAATGTCCCTATAATTCTCCCTATCGACGACGATAAAACTCGTATTAGGCCTAAGCCTCTTACTGGCAATTTGATTTCAATAAGTCATGGGGGGGGGGATCATCCTGTATCCCAAGGCTAATAATGGTTGTTTATTTATCCTACTTTGAAAATGACTTATATGCGAGTGTTTTAAGATCGTTGGTTAATGGGGAAAACACTTTTTCTGTGGATTGTAACTAATTTCAACTAGGCATTAATATAGCCTATAGGCCTAATGATAAAAACCGTGATAAAAACTATCTAAAAACGCCCCCAAATACAAATCCATGGGAAAATTAGTGGTAGTTTCGGTGATATTTTCCGTCAGGAGTCAGATACAGGGAGGCCCAACTTTACGAGCAGGTATTTTCTTCTTGGTGGCCTGGCTGACATACTCTTTCCCACCGTCTCTTTCTTTTCTCTTTGTTTCGACCTTAATCCACTTCTCACGATGACTTTTCCGCTTCCTACCTGATGTTAGTTCATCCCTATCACTCTCAGAGTCACTGGACGGCTTTATAAAGGGCTAAGCACTGTGTAATTGCACAAAATAGATGCTAATCCAAGAATGGCGTCCTTTCAAAGGGCTAAAGTGGGGAGACTGGCGGGAAGGGTGTAGCCTTCTGCCTACAGCACAGCCGTGAGTAAACTGCCACGCAACCACGCTATAGTCAGGACGGCGTCACGGCCCTCTGGTCCAGCATCTTGCTCTGGTCGAGCCCCCAGTAGTGATACATGGTAGGGCGATTCTTCCTGTCGAAGTCACTCGATTTTGAGCTTTGATATGCAGGGGAATAAGGTAGCTTTTTGCTTGGCTTTTCTTACCACGTGTTGTGGTAAGTTAATCTAAGGAAATATCCTTAGATATCCCATTTTCTTTCATTTGGCTGGCTCGCCCTTCTGCTTTCTGGATCCAATCCTAGTAACAGCTCGTTAGACTCAATAATGTAGGCCTAAGCTTTAATTCACAGTATTTTCATTCATGCACATTAACAGCTTATCGTTATCTAGACGCATTGTTGCATCCATATCTATCAGTGACAAACTGCACTTTTCGATGCGTTAAAACAGAAGAAAAGTCCCCAAAAATCGGGAAATGTGCCTAGAGCCGTCAAAATTAAAGGAATAATTTGTTATGGCGGCCCACGGCTGCTGCAACATTGTACTGCCATCACCAACGGCTCTGACGGTCTGACTGGTCTAATAGTACCTGGTACGGTACACAATGGTGCAGCTCCAGTCTTGCTGGGAGAAAAGGGTTCTGACTCCTTGGCATACATGGCATACATGTCATTTCAAGCACATGATGATGATGATGATGGCTAGAGTAGCCTAAAGTAAGAGAGTAGAGAGTTTGGATAGAGGAAGAATAAGTTGAGAAATGGGAAGTAGCCAACCAAATTGCTCCATTGTGACTTACAGTATGTTATTATTATAGACATTACTTTTTCACAGGATTGGACATTTGAGATGAAGTTGGCCTCGTTTCTTTGAAAGCAGAAAGAAAGAGGAAGAGAGAGACAGGCAGTATTGGGATAGTCACGCTGGTGCTACGCAAAGCTCAAACATACATACACAGATGAAGTATACGAGAGAGAGAGAGAGTGTGTGTGTGTGTGTGTGTGCCAGCCAGCAAGCTAAAGTTATTGACACAAAACACTATATCTCCACTCTCAGAGATAATTCAGAAATGTGGTTTATTCAAACTATATTCCTGATAAAATGTGCTATAGAGTTAGGCTAAATTGTTATTCGTGAACAATCAGAAAGTTTGTTATAATTGAATAATATATAAACTTTGGCTAAAACGCTTGCTATCTAGTTTTTGTTGTTTATAAACTGTTTATACTCCACTAAATTGATATAGGGTATAATTCGCGAAGTTTGTCATTATTGAATAAGATAACTTTAAAATTAATATAGCAATCGCTAATCTATTTTGTTTTCACACTGCAATTACTCCACGAAGTTTCATGATATATATAAAGTATATATATATATATATATATATATATATATATATATATATATATATATATATATATATATTATAATATATATATACTGTATATATATATATATATATAATATAATTTTATATACAGTATATATATATATATTATAATTTACAAAGCCTTTACTAAGTATTGGTGTATATTTGATTCCGATAACCATTTGGGAAGTGGGTATATTTTGAGTGTGAAGAGAATTATTGAAATTCGGGACACACATTTTTCATTCGACCTTCCTTGGAAAGATCATATTGCCACTTTTGCTAAAACAGCTTCCCAGAAGTTAGGTGTGCTCAACTGTCTCTTTGGATTTTTCACCCCCTCACAGCTTCTTGCTCTGTGAGGCCATGTATCGAGTATGTTCCCATGTATGTGTGTGTTTTTTTTTTTTTTTTTTTTTTTTTTTTTTTTTTTTTTTAGGGAAGCAAAAGGAGCTCCCCCAAAACCAAAAGTGCTACAAAGCCAAATTCAAGGGACGTTGGGGTAAAAGTGCCAGGACACACGGAGTTAAAAGCAGTTTAAGTCATAGGATGAAGTTAACATTGATTGAAGGAGAGCGTTCCAGAGTTCACTTGTTGGTTTGAAGGTGTGTGTGTGTGTATTTGTGTGTGTTAGGTGGTTGGGAAATAGTAGACCTGTGTTCAGACAATTATCGCTTATTTTTGTCGATGGTATGGGCTTGTATTCATTACATTTTTTAAAATGTCTCTACCTAATTATTGGAACATAATAAGAATATTGCATACATAGAGGTTTTTACGTCTTGTTGCCTGTATATTGCGGCTTGTAATTTTGAAGGTGTAGTTTTTAACGCCTTTTATATGCCACCTTAATTAATATCTTAATAGGTTTTGCTTGGATACCTGTTACACACTACTCTTACAACCTAGATAACCAAAAGTGATCAATATCTACCGGTATATCTATCTCTCTCTCTCTCTTTATATATATATATATATATATATATATATATATATATATATATGTATGTATATATATTTTGGCTTTCAAACTACCCTCCGGTTTCTATCCCTCTAGCTGTGCCTTTGTCTCTAACTACCTTTCTGACCGGGCAATAGCTGCAGTTGTGATCGGCCATCGATTACTTCCTCAACCTAAACACTTTGGTATTCCTCAAAGTTCTGCCCTGTCTCCAGTTCTCTTTCTTATATTCATTACAGTAATGATATCCTCAACTGTACCTCTAGTCCCATCCATGCTTATGCTGATGACTCTACCTTACACTATTCAACTAGTTTTTCACAACAACCCAGCATGCAATTACTCCAAAAGTCACGTGACAAGGACACAGCATACCTATGTTCTGATCATCAATTGTTTCTGATTGGGGGAGAGAAAATCTTGTTACTTTCAATGTCTCCAAGACCCAATTTCTCCTTCTGTCTACCCGTCACAATCTTCCACAAGACTATCAATTGCGCTACAACAATACACAACTCAACCCTTCATCTTCTCTTAATATTCTTGATGTGTCTTTGTCATCTTACCTTTCTTGGATATATCATATTACCACTCCTGCTAAAACAGCTTCCCAGAAGTTAGGTATGCTCAACCGGCTCCATAGGTTCTCCACCCCCGCACAGCTTCTTGATCTGTATAGGGGCGCATTGCGTCCATGTATCAAGTATTGTATTCATGTGTGGGGAGCTTCCACTCATACCGCACTTCCCAAAACAGTACTGTCAAAAGCATTTCGCCTCGTCAACTCACTTCCTCTTACTATGTCCCTACAATCTCTTTCTACACGCCACGATGTTGCTCTTTGTCACTCAACTTCTTGTCTTCAGGGTAACATCATGATGTTTAACTCGTTCTCTGTGTACTCTGTTGTTTTTTCACCACTCTTCATGTGCAATACTGTGAAGTAAGCATGCACTGCAGCTATATAGTATCAGGCCACTGGAAACTTGGCTGCTAGCGCTGGATATGGGGCAAAACATCTGGCTGTTGTCGCCGTTGCTCCCCTGTACTCCACTACTAGGATCAGCTTTGCTGTTCCCCATCACCAGCCCGCCTGGACTTTACAGCACCAGGGTATCGGAGCCAGGGATGTGCCAACCGGTCCTCCTTTGGATTTTTTTTCAATTCTGGCCCTGCTGACTGACTGCCTCTGAGACAGGGAATACAGAAAAAGGTGAGACAAGCAATAATTTTGAATCACACAATGACTCGAATACGTCTAGAGTTGGGACAGAGGAAGTAGTAGGGGGTGAGTTGTAGTAGGAGATGAAGGCGTCGGGGCTTCACCCAACATGTGTAAGTTTACACTCCGTTAAGTTCTGTTTGAGGGATCTGTTCAGAGAGGGACGGACAGGACGGACCAACACAGAGACAGGGAATACAGGAGGTTAAAACAAGCATCAAATTTACCACAGGATACGACCATGCCATAGTCAATTTACCACAGGATACGACCATGCCATAGTCAATTTACCACAGGATACGACCATGCCATAGTCAATTTTACACTCCAGGTACCCATTTTATGTCTGGTGGACAAGGCTAACACGAGAAAGAGTCAGCCCAATGACTCATGAACAATCCTGGTGGATAACCGTGTTTGGTGGTAGCTGGTAACAGGTAAGCCACCAACCGTGTCCCTGGATTAATTTGTGCCTCAACGAAACCAGGTACTCGTGTTCGTCTGAGTGTGACCGAACTACGGAACTACACTACTTGGACCTTGGTGGTAAGCAAAGGAAATTTCACCCACCGTATGTACAGTATGTGTGGCAATATCTGATTTGCCGTCCGGACGGTCACCCATCCAGCTACTGACCAGACCCTACGTAGCTTAACCCCACTGATTGAAACCAGCGTTGCCAACCACGCAGGCCAGGGTTACTGTCTCTAAGCTGCTCCTCTCGCAACTAGGCTATAATTATTTTTTTATAGGCGGCACTGAAAATTACACAGCAACCTAATCGCAATGCTGTTTACCGGACCGTTATTCCTGTTCCGCATATCCATGAGCTATTGTATTATTGTCATCATAATAGTGTCCAGGCATTACACCTTTCTGTAAAGTTTCGTCACGAACAAGCTGGTGATTGACGAATATCTTTATTCAAATGTGTTTGTGCAATGTTGTAATTGTTTGGGACACAGCGGGTGATTGGGCGGGCACTTTACATCACGTAGACATAGCCAGCCAATCAGCACGAGGCTTACGGGCACTGACATTACCCGCTATCTGGCATTTTGCAACCTTCAATGCCAGCTTCTGATTGGTTGCATCTTATTGAGCTTCTCTCTGCTTAAATTCTTTACGTTTACTCCCACAAAGACAATTAGTCTTTTTTACACTACTTTTTTTTTATTTTTGCTACGCAGAAAGATGGAATAAATCAAACTCTGGGCTGACATTCCACCTAAATTGCCGTCTATAAATAAATAACCATCTAAATGATCTAACGAATTACATACTCTATAATCTATTACTTATCTACCTACGTCGCTACCTCCCATATCCCATATATTTATATTTATCTCCCATATCTTTCTCCAACAGTTTTGATGCCCGGGGCAGCGAGACGGAAAATGTCAAACACTGGGCTGACGAACACCTCCTAAACTGCCGGGCCTTCTTCCAACTCCTGGCCACCACCAACACTTGGAGCGAATCGTCTGGTCCGGGGGCACATTTGGAGATCTTCCCCGTCCAGGACCGAGACCAGGCCACTTATCGCTGTAGGGTCGACTTCCTTCTCTCGCCCACCAAGAACACCATCATCAACTTTACTGTTATTAGTGGGTATTGTGTTATCTATCTAACAATATATAGGCTATTCTGGGGTTTACTTTAAGGGGAGGAAGACCGTTTTTCTGGACCCCCTTCTCCCTAATGTTTAGCCCCACTAGTTTTGAGCTTATAAGACGTTCGGCCCATTAGTTTGGCGATTTTAACACCTTTCGCCGCATTTCGTTGTCAATTTTAAGACCTTTCGCGCCATTTAGGTGTCGATTATTTCCTGGCGAGCGAAAGCGAGCCTGCAATTTTAAGAGGAACCGGCCTTCGGCCGGGAAATTTACAAATTTATATTGAAGGGGGGTCTAGGGGGTGTTTTTCTAAGCTTGATGGAGGTCTAGGGAGGAAACTAAAAAAATATATGAATAAATTAATTAATAGACCAAACAAACGGCCAGTCTCCCCTTAATACTTTGTAAATTTAACATAGATGAGCTTCCGTACTTTGATGGCAACGCTATGAATCTGGAACACCGGAAATTCAATCAGTTGTTGCCCCGTGCTCCTTTTCACTGTGGTTGCCCAGTGAACAGGACATAGTGTATATAGACGAGCATGGGCATATAATGTAACTATAATAAATGAGTTAATTGTTTTTTACGAGAAAAATACTCATTGTTTGTCCTTGCAACGTTTAAAATACAAAATAAGTAGGTGGAATTCTTTGCCAATAATCGGGATATTTATCCTGCAATTAACTCTCAGACATGTATAGGGAAGAGTGTTGTTAAAAATGTGTGTGTGTGTGGAATAATACTAATAATAATAATGTTCACTTGCAGAGTTTTGTTCTACCCTTCTAAGCTACAGTCGGCCTAATAAGTCATGTCTCGGCACCAAGTATATTTCGATCAAACAAAATTGTATCAGCACTGTCTATAACTTGATACATTTGTTTCGAGTGAGATATACTTGCATGCTCCTACACTTAACCATCCTATTCAACATCTGACAGACATTAATGCAGCACAGAGCGAGCCAAACGTAATGACATCTGACACATGACTTATTAGCGCGACCGTACAGTACAGTACATAGTCTACCTTGCGACCATTGGCGACTGCATTATGTGAGGTGTTGATTCCTTCGATAGTACAAGCCAGAGATCTACAATGCTACTATATATTTTCTTTCACTATATATATGACTTAAGTTTATCCTTATGCATTATGCTATGATATGCTATGAAACACCATACTAATATATACCAGAGATCTACAATGCTACTATATTTAACTATATATGACTTAAGGGGACCGACCTGCTTCTATTCTCTCTGGGTTTTATACATTCGGCCCCATTCAGCCTACTGTTTTTAGATGTTTCTCCCCATTCAGGTATCGATTTTTTCCTGGCGAGCGATAGCGAGCCATCCTTGTATGGAGAAACCCGGCTTCGCCGGAGACATTTTTCTACCAAAAAATGTACAAATTAAATCAGCTGTCTAAAACATAATCCAATATATGCTGGCTCGCTGTCGCTCGCCAGGTTCAAATCGACACCTGGATGAGAATAAACGTCTTAAAAAAGTGGCTAATGGGGTCGAAAAGCTACTACCTAGAAGAAAAAAAAACCAGGTCGGTCCCCTGAACTTTATCCTTCCTTTATTATGCTATGATATGCTATGAAACACCATACTAAGCTACATTATACTGTCCTTCTCCTTGCAGTTCCCCCAACCAAGCCAGAGATCTACAATGCTACTATGCTACTTTCTTTAATTAACTATACAGTATATGACTTAAGGGGAGGTATTTAGTTTGTTCCCTAGACCTCCATCAAGCTTAAAATTACACCCCCTTGAGACCCTTTCAAGATAAATTTGTAAATTTTTCGGTAGAAAAATGTCCCGGCCGAAGGCCGGTTCCTCTTAAATTACAGGCTCGCTATCGCTCGCCAGGATAAAATCGACACCTGAATGGCACGAAAGGTCTTAATATGAGGTGAAAGTTCTTAAAATCGCTAAACTAATGGGGCAAACGTTTTATAATATCAAAAGCAATGGGGCTAAACATGAGGGAGAAAGGGGTCAATAAACAAATCCCTCAAGTGGACATCTCCCCTTAAGTTTATCTTCCTGTATTATGCTATGATATGCTATGCAACACCACACTACATTATACTGTCCTTCTCCTTGCAGTTCCCCCCAACAAGCCAGAGATATACAATGCTACTATGCTACTTTCTTTAATTAACTATACAGTATATTATGACGGGGAGATATCGACTTGAAGGATTATTTTCTTGACTCCTTTCTCCCTCATGTTTAGCCCCATTGTTTTCCTAATGTTAAGACGTTCGCCGCATTATTTTGACGGTTTTATGAACTTTCAACCCATTTCTGTAAATTTTAAGACCTTTCATGCCATTTAGGTGTCAATTTTATCCTGGCGAGCGATAGCGAGCCTGTAATTTAAGAGGAACCGGCTTTCAGCCGGGAAATTTTTCTACCGAAAAATGTACACATTTATCTTGAAAGGGGGTGTAATCTTAAGCTTGAAGGATATCTACGGACCAAACTAAAAACCTCCCCCTAAGTTTATCTTCATGTATTATGCTATGATATGCTATGAAACACAATACTACATTATACTTTCCTTCTCCTTGCAGTTCCTCCCAACAAGCCAGAGATATACAATGATAGTGGTCATCTCGTTTCCGGTCAGAGTGACCCGGCTGTTTTAGGTCCCTACAACGAGGGCGGCACTCTGGTCCTCACCTGTAGGGTCTCAGGAGGTAAGCTATATAAACTATACTTCATCATTTCCAACCTATACCTTAAACACATGTCCTTCCCTTTCTCCCACTTCGGCCCACCTAGGGTAAAAAAAAATAAAAATAAACAAAAAATGTACTTCTCACTTCTCATCTTGTTCTTCCTCTGTCCAATTACTCTTCTTTCTTATTTTACTCCAGCCATCTGGTTTGGATTCTGGCCAACTTTTACTCTAACATTATTCAGAGAATCTCCCTGCGTCTCCCTATGGACCCCACCCATCAGTCATTTACTGTGCCATGCCAGTGAAATAAAAGCTTTCATATTCCGAACCCGATCCCTTTTAAAATCTTCCCCTACAGGATCCAAAGCCACAGTGCGACTCTCCCCTCTCTACGTAATCCCATTTATCCTTCTACTACTCTCGCTGTCCGTTCTCCCTTATTGGCTTTAGGTATTATTTCTTTGTACCCTATTGAGCTCATCCTTATGTCATTTCTCTTAAGGGGAGATGGTTCACTTTTTGGGTGATTTTTGCATGTATTCATTATTTTTCTAGTTTCCTCCCTAGACCTCCATCAAATTAAAAAAAAAAAAAAAAAAAAAAAAACATCCATTAAATCCCCCTTCTAGATTAATTTGTACATTTTTCGGTAGAAAAATTGCTGGCCGAAGGCCGGTTCTTCCAACAATACAGGCTCACTATCGTTCGCCAGGGAAAAAAATCGACACCTAAATAGCACGAAAGGTCTAAATATTGACGAAGAAATGGGGCGAAAGGTCTTAAAATCGACTAACTAATGGGGCAAGTATTTTAACATGTGAAAACTAATGGGGCAAAACATGAGGGAGAAAGTGGTCCAGAAACCCGCCCCATCCCCCCTTAAAATAAGCCTTCCTGCCCACATATCTGCCTCGTTATCTGTCTGTTTTTTTCTGCTTTGTATTGTTCTTGTTTTGGCTCTGTGTCTGTGTCTGTGTCTCTGATTGGGTCTAGATCAGTTGTTCTTAACCTTTTTAGCACCGCGCCCCCCTTTGGTCAGGACTGTATTCATGATGCCCCCCCCCCCCATGCCTCTGATGCCTAGATTTTTTTTTTTTTTTATCCAGTCCATATGGATGCGACGCAAGATACTGTAAAAAAAGGGCGAACAAATAACCAATCTGCATGCAAGGATTAAAACTAATTAATGGTTTTATGTCAACACTACATGTGCTCGGAATGACGGTTGTGAATTTTTCCTATCAAAATTTCTTATTTATATATATCTTTGCAATTACCCTGTATGCATTTGAATGGCCTAGCCCTATTTTGAGCTTTGATTACCCCACGCCGCCCCCCCCCCCCCCCCCCCCTAGCATTGTCAAACGGCACCCCCCCCCCCCCCCCCCCCCGGTTAAGAAACACTGGTCTAGATATTATTCTCTGCAGCTTATTCATATCAAGTTCAGGATCTTCCTCTTCTCCATTTAGTCTGGTTTAAATCTTGCGTTACATCTCATAGCCATTACGTACATAACGAAATGCTTAGTAACACGCTCTTCATAATATACAAAATCAGAGGCAAACACGAGGATAGTCTTTAATTAACTAGTACTGTACATGCTGGTTGATATCAGTACGTTAGATAAATCCACTCTACTATTAGCTAAGCAAGGATATATATATATATATATATATATATATATATATATATTAATCATATATTTACCTTTACCCTTCCTCTTATAGGGCGGCCCCCTTAAGTAAAGCTACCAATCTATTAGGCGTGTATCCACCAATCAATCATATATTAACTTTATAATTAATATATAATATACTGTATATATTAATCATATATTAACCCTTCCCCTTCTAGGACGGCCCCCTCCTACAGTCAATTGGCTAGTTAACGGACTGAACCAAATTGTTGACGATATCCTGGACCAAGGCGGGGTGACCAAATCTACGCTAAGAATGGCCAAACTCGGCAGACAACACCTGCACGCCGTGTTTCAGTGTAGCACCTCCAACTTCAACGGTTCCAGCCCCATCTCCTCCACTGTCACTCTTGATATGAACTGTGAGTAACAAAAAAATTTAAATTTCCAAATGAGTGTCTTCTGCAGTAATGTCCACTCCAATCCCCATGATAGTGTCTCCAATGGGAATTCTTTGGAGTGCCTGTTTCCCTGTGAGAGTAAGTGAGGTACACAGACTTGCGCCCTTTAACCCTTGCACTGCGGGCCTTTTTCCGCTATAATAGGGCTTATTCGGGTACTCCTGATTGCACGTACCTGAATTAAATTATGTTTATACAGCAAAAATCTAGAAGAAAATAGCTTCAAAATGACACCAGAACGAGCATCGTAGCATTCACCCGCAGTGCTACCACAGACATCGGCAATATTCACTAATAATTAGCAATGAAAGGGTTGTTGTTGTTGTTGTTGTTGTTGTTCCCCAGGCTGCCTGGCCGAACAGCCCCAAGGTCCCGAGCAAGGCCAAGGCCATAGAGCACCCCCACAAAACCCTCCCTGCTTACCACTAACAAAACCCAGGTGACCGAAGCCACTCTAAGGCAGGGAGCTGAGGAGGGCGCGGAAATGCCCGGGAAACCAAAGACCCACCCAAGGCCCTGTGCCCCTCAGCAATTATGAAGGGAAAGTTGAGGGGCAAGGGAAAAATGTGACGCTTTGGCTCCCAATCTGCCAACTTTTAGGTTGGCAGTAGGGAGGTCGATCCACGGAAAAGACGCCGTCACTTGAGATCTAGAAGATATAATTATAAGTAAAAGGAACAGTCAGAGTAAGCTATGGGTATGGCAGAGATCGCTCAGCTCTCACTCTGATAGACCAGCCCATCACCAATGAAAGGGTTAAGATCCTTGGTTTAAGTTGGCAGCTTTAGTTCATCCAACTGCAATGTTTTTTTAGTTCAGCCTGTCAGACAGATTGACTGAGAGAGAAAGAGAGAGAGAGACTAACCAATGGTGTGGGGTTGCAGATAAACCTCTCTGGTCTTCTATGTATAATTCTATCTCTAAGCCAATCTATCCATCTATTTCTATGTTCAAGTATCGATTAAACTAAACATATATGTATCTAACATTGCCAACCTTGTATTATCTATCCATATATCCATATATCTATCTATCTATCTATCTATCTATCTAGCTGTCTGTCTATTTATCTATCTATATATCTATCTATCTATCTATCTATCTATTTATCTATCCATATATCTATCAGTATGTCTATTTATCTATCTATCTATCTATTTATCTATCTATCTATCTATCTATTTATCTATCTATCTATCCCCTCATGATCAGTAGATGCCTGCAGCCTTAAGGGGGTACTACTCGCTTTTTCTTGACCTCCTTCTCCCTCGTGTTTAGCATATTAGTTTTGAGATTTTACGACGTTCCTTCCATTAGTTTGGCGATTTTAATACCTTTCACCCCATTTCGTTGTCAATTTCAAGACCTTTCGTGCCATTTAGGTGTCGATTTTTCCTGGCGAGCGATAGCGAGCCTGTAATTTTAAGAGGAATTGGCCTTCGGCCGGGACATTTTTTATCGAAAAATGTAAAAATTAATCTTGAAGGGGGGTCTATGGGGTGTTTTTTTAAGCTTGATGGAGGTCTAGCGAGGAAACTAAAAAATAAATGAATAACTGAATTAACAGCCCCCAAAAGCGAGGTGGGCCCCCTTAACCGCAGACATTAGCGAGTAACTGGGTAGTGTTGTGTTCAGCCCTAAGTGCATCAGAACCGATCCAACCGTACTTAGTGGTGTGCGGTCCTATCTTACACAGGCCGTTTCCCTCACATTCAGAGTTAATTGGCCTGTCCTAACCTGTGTGTGTGTGTTTTCTTATTTATAGAGAACATAATAATTATTCTGGTTCAGTAGTAGTTTATCGAGAGACCTTCCCTAGGGTTAAGTGCCCCATTAATTACTATTTCCATTCACATATATGCATAGCCTCCGATAGTGCAGTTGGGATAATGTACATGATTGGTATGCAGGATTCGAAACTGCATAATAAATCGTAGGCTTGTGCAACATTCTTTAACTGTCTTCGTGGCGCAATGCATAAGTGTGTTGATTTTCGGTGTGAGCGTCCTGGGTTCGAATCCCCGGACTGCCACATGTGTTTGTTAATTTCATTAATCGAGTTTAGGAGTAAAGTTGGTTAGTGGAGAGAACATAATATTTACATACATCTATGCAGAACAGACGCCTTATACATTTGGTAGCTCGGATCAAGGAGGGGGAAACGGAACTATAGTCCGTTCATTCTAGGTTGGGCAGAAATCGTAACCTCTAACCTCTGTAACTTAAAAAGGGCTAGAGCAAATGAGCTGCCAATTTCCACACATATTCCCTAGCTAAGTCTTCCTATTTAGTAGAAAAATTTGTTCGATTGCTCTAGTTTTTTCTGAGTTACAGAGGTTAGAGGTTATGATTTCTGCCCAACCTATAGTAGATGGTGAGGAAAGGAACTGTAGTAGGAGGATCAATCTGGACTTCATACCATGTGTTATTTTTTGTGTTTTTTATCGAATGAATAGTTTTGTGGCATACGGGGGATGGGATAGTAAATATACACAACTACATAACAACTACATACAACTACATAACAACTACATAACAACTACATAACAACTACATAACAACTACATAACAACTACATACAACTCAAAGACAAATGTAACGAAGCCATACAATACTTATCTTCTGATTTAACTACCATTTCCAACTGGGGCAGAGAAAACCGTGTTGCCTTTAACACAGGAACAGTGCCGAGACTCTTAAAGAGGTTTTACTGGGCGAAGGTGACGGGACTCTTTAAGATCCAAGGCCTAAAAAAAGCCTATTAAAAGACCCCAGTGGCACTCAAAACAAAGGAATATGTAATTAAGTGAGATAATTCCTCTCCATACCTTCTATCACTCCTCCACATGTGTCCAACCCCCTGCCCCCCTTCCTCCAATCCCTTCAATTATCACTTATTTTTCCTCTTATTCCCTTGTTTATCGGTTTATTTTCCGCGCCAATATCTCCCACCCGGTTTCAAGGTCTAAGAGGAGGCGTATAAGGATCGTAGCAAGAGAGACTTCACTAGCAAGACATCAGTGTCGATCGATAAGTGGGAGGGGGAGGGTTTCTGCCGCGCCGGCTCTCCTCTCATGAATGAACCGGTCGGCAATACATCGTCTTATAATAAATGTAAAATAGGCGCATATGAATAGGTGATAACAATATTTATTGGATAACGACGATTTTCGTCGGGAATGTATCACAATATCTTCACCTGGCGGGCACTTTCAAATACCATAGGTTCGCCGTTTAAAGGTTAATGCTTCCAAAAAATACACAACTACATCATCCTAAGGTTTTAAGCAACTTTACTGAAGCACTGTTATTCCTTTATTGCAGTCCAACCACTGAACGTGAGTATCCTGAGCAACAGTGTGAGCTTGAGTGCCGGCAGTGAGTACGAGTTGGTGTGCCAGGCGTACGGTTCAAGACCCTCCGCCATTATCACCTGGTGGAAGGGCGGTACTACCCCACTCAAGGAAGCTGTTATGACGGTAAGATGGAGCAAGATTTACCACGTGTTGTTTATAGCGAAAGAGGAATTTATGATAAAGAAAAGATGTTGGCGTCTGTTTATAGCAGAAAAGGAATATATGGTAAAGAAAAGGTGTTATGACGGTAACATGGAGCAAGATTTACTACGTGTTGTGTGTGTGTTTGTTTATAGCCAAAGAGGAATATAGGGTAAAGAGAAGGATAAGTAGAGAGATAACTTAAGGGGAGATGGCCGTTTTTATTTCCTCATTTATGTATTTTTTTATAATTTTGTTTTTCTCCCTAGACCTCCATCAAGCTTAGAACCCCCCCCCCCCCCCCAGGACCCTCCTTCAAGATAAATATGTACATTTTTCGATAGAAAAATATTCCGGCCCAAGGCTGGTTCTCTTAAATTACAGGCTCGCTATTGCTTGTCAGGAAAATTTTGACACCTAAATGAAACGAAAAGTCTTATATTGATAAAGAAATGGGGTGAAAAGTCTTAAAATCGCCAAACTAATGGATTGGACGTCATAAAATCTGAAAACTAATGGGGAAGGAGGGGGACCCCCAAAAACAACTATCTCTCCTAAATATCAATCTGGCAGTAGTTCATTCAGGAGGAAAGGTAGCTCGAAATATTAGTAGAGAAACAGAGAGAAACAGGAGAAAAGGTCTGTAATTCACAAACGACTAGAGTAATCGAGCTAATATTTCTATCATTTGGGAAGAGTCAGCCGAGGAATAGGTGTGGAAATGTACAGCCAATATGCTCCACCCCTTTTTGAGTTACAGAGGATAGAGGTCATGATTTCTCGCCTACCTACATCGAATAGACTATAGGACCTCCCTCTTTTTCTTCCCAGACCTCTCCAGACAGCAACGTGACCACCTCTATCCTAAAGTACCGGACTGAGATGAGTGACAGCGGGAAGTACCTCACTTGTCGAGCCATCAACAAGGACATACCTCAGTCGCCCATGGAGGATGGTTTCAGACTCAACATATTCTGTGAGTATAATAACAGTTTCACGTTGACTTTAGACTTCATTATTTTTCACTATCCAATAATTGCTATAGGTAGCGCCAACGAACTTGACAATAATCTTGATCCCTGACCTCTCTGTAACTCAAAAGGGCCTAGAGCAAACTGGCTGTAAATATCCATACCTATTTCCTGGTGGACTCTTCCCAAATCATAGAAACGTCAGCCCGATTGCTTTAATTCATTTCGAGTTATAAGAAGTTAAAAGGTCAAGATGATTGTCAAGTTCGCTGGCACTACTTACTAGTACCTGCAGTGCATGCTGACCTGCGCTTGTCGTGATGGTGTTGGTTCCTCCTCTAACATGTCTTGTACTGTGTGCTATTTGTGATGTGTTACAACATTTACTGCAGTCTATGACTGGTTTGGGTGTTAATACATTCACTGCGGGTGATGTACCCATATTTCCTATTTAAAAAGGCTTATACGGCGGGCGACATACCCATACGTTTTGGTATTACCAGCTGATTTGGTAGCACTGACCCACTTCTCTTGTTACCAGACACTTCCATAAGCTTCTAAGCTCCCCTCCCATACAAATATTAGTCTGCTCCAAGCATCAACTGGTTTGTGTCCAACCAAGAAGTATTGTAGTATTGGGGAAGGCACTTGCTACAGGCAGTTCCTCCTTTTGTCTCCCTCACTCACATAGAGAGAGAGAGAGAGAGAGAGAGAGAGAGAGACCAAAAAAAAAACATATTTCAAATCCTTCCTCACTGTCTGTAACTCTCGCTAACCACCCTCGCCTCGCTCCTCTCTTCTTCAATAAATGGAGGGCGAATTGATGAAGGGACCAGATTATATGTTATTATTTCGTTTCCTGGTCTAAGTCTAGTTCATTTTGCTACCCTAGTTAAGTCTAGTTCATTTTGCTACCCTAGTTCTGTATGTGTATCATCTCATTGTTAGTTTAAGGGGGGTGACCTGCTTTTTGTTATGTCTGTCCTTTTCTCTCTTTCTCTGGCTTGTATCCATTCGGCCCCATTCAGCCAACTATTTTAAGACGTTTATCCCCATCTAGGTGTCGATTTCTTCCTGGCGAGCGATAGCGAGCCAGTATATGAAGAAATCCGGCTTCGCCGGAGAAATTTTTCTATCGAAAAATGTACAAATTTAGCCTGCTGTCTAACAAAAATAAGAAATGTGCTGGCTCGCTACCGCTCACCAGTAAGAAATTGACACCTGGATAGGGATAAACGTCTTAAAACAGTAGGCTGAATGGGGCCAAATGGATACAAGCCAGAGAAAGAGAGAAAAGGACAGAAATAACAAAAAGCAGGTCATTAATGGAAGGCAATAGACCGGTAATTGTAATTCCATTTTTCTTATTCACAAATAGAACAAACAATTTGTTAGCTTGGTTATACCATGCATTTAGGAGCTCTAACATCTTTTACGAGCAAACTGTTTAATGTACTTTTCAATTTGTATATGACCATGGGTTAGGTTACAATAATATGATGTCTCTATTTGTCTCTCTTTATCTATCTATCTATCTATCTATCTATCGCAGTATATATATATATATATATATATATTCGAATTTTCGGTCTCCCATCTGGATTCATTTATCGGTAAAACCTATAACATATACGTTAATCATATACTATACAGTATACAGTATATGCTAATTAGCAGTATACATAAAAATGGTAATGATGTTGGCAATTAGGATTGTAGAACTATGAAGTTGATACTGATTGCGATGATGACAAGTTTATGATGACGATAAAATATGATAACTTGTCCATCCACAACATATTTGATATCATCAATGTGTAATCCAATATAAATCCGGAGTCACACGAGCCCTTTTTCGAGCAATTTTTACGGGCAATTATGGTCTGGAAGCTTAAAATATTACACCTTATCAGAATTTAGCCGCCTAACATAATCTACCTCCAGTCTAGTTAACGACACCAGTGCGAACATGTCCCGAAATAATACGAGAACAAACAAAGTCTATGCAATGTAATATTTTGAAGTTTGTTCTATACATTAAAATGTAAAACTTGCAAACTAAACAAACCAAAATTGGGGCAAGGACAATATAAATTCAGTTTTAATGATTCGTATCTTAAATTTGACCAATAGGCTAGCTATGGATACTGAATTAATGTTTGGTGCCCTTTTGGCCTGAAGAATAATTCTCCTGGAGTACACACAGGCGGCTGACTTTTGTCTTCGTGGACGTAGCCTTTATAAATCCTAAATATTTAAACTGTTGTGCCTTATCCCCCAAAGTAGGATTAATTTTGCTGGCTACAGTTTAAAATATCATTGTAACTGGTCGACGATATCCCATAATCCTAAAATTTAAGTTAGAAATGTTCACTATCACAATTCTCAAAATGGGATTTGGTAACTTTCAATTCAGTTCTTACTATGTAGTGTTTTTTTAATTGTGTGAATAATGTAATATCGAAGCTAATTTGTATAACTTTAATTTGTCAAAACTCTTTGGTTAAACTATTATAAGACTATAATAATAATATACTTAACCTACATACTAGGGGGAGGTGTGGTGGAGTGGTCTTGCCACTGGCCTGGTAATCCAAAGGTCCCGGGTTCAAATCCCGATGTATCAATGGGAAGATATTATTGGGATGGAATTTGTGCTGTACCTAGTATCAGTGCATTACCACAAGCCCACCGAAACGTCAATAAAATACCCTCATTGTTCCCTGATTAAATAGCAATGTATGAATATTCCCATATTCAAAATATGCTATAGGGGTGCAATGCCTGGTGAGTTATCTGCTCAACAGGTGGCGTTGTGTGTGTGTAAGTGTGAGAGTCCGAGTGTAGGGGTGAGACAGTGAAGCACGGGAACGAGATGGCTTCAGAGATGGGGTCGTTTCGGGCCATGAGTGAGCACCGTGCCTCATGTGAAGGCAAGATGGCAGGTGTTCGTTGTACTCTACGTGCTTCACATGTCTCACTCCCTAGACTGGAACAAGACCTCACGGGCTTCACTGTTCATTGTAAAGCGGTGAATGTTAAGGCTCTCAGCCTATGCCCGAGAGGAAGTAAGTTGGAAAAAAAAAAAAAAAAAAAAAAAAACACATTGGCCAAAAAGAATGAATGACAAATTGGCTTAAGTAGACCAGTTTAGTAATACCTAATAAACTTCAAAATATTCCATAGACTATCACAAGTGGTGGACAAGATATAGGCTGCAGCTTAATCTAACCAATTTCAAATGATTTCGTACAAATGGCAACACTGTTTATATAGTATGCAACAGATACTTTCCAAACTGAAATGTTTAGGAAATGGGTAAATGGTGAAAACAGGCTTAATTAACTAAACTCGGTTCACTATAGGTAGGCAGAGATGCTTGGGATTTAGTAATGTGTATATTTATTGAGCATAGTTTTAAATATAATTGCAATACATTTTCTTCGAAATTCGTACCATATTTTGTTGTCGGTATTCATTTTAGGATGACAATTTGAGTAGATTGATTGATTTCGAGCTAAAGGTACTGAAGAATTTATCGTGAATTAAGGAACCAAACTTTAATATATATATATACATATAAGTAATGTGAGCGCTACTGAATTCACTCATGTGGAGAACTGGTGCTTATGACACTAGAAATTCCTAGTATTTATCACAAGTAATTGAAACTAATGGTAGTGATAAAAACAAAGGAAAGTGGTCAAAGTAAATTGGGGATTACATGTTAATTGTATTTGAATTAAGAATATTTTACTTATAATCGTGCGACTATTTTTTGATCAATGCTACCAGATAATTGCTTAATTAGCTTTGGAAGAACTACTGAGAATGAAAGGGCTAGCAAATATGTAAATTAATCATCTTACTCTGACGGGTCTTTCCTGGGTTGTAGAAAATCGAGGTAGCAAACATATAACTTAATTTGGCGTAATTTCATTGAAAGCATTAAGTTTGATGATAATCAGGTCAAACATAGATATTCTGGCTTTTAAGCGAAGATATGGATCGGTTAAGGACCACAAGGAATCAATGGGGTACACATTACATATACCCTTAGAATCAAACAGGTCCTTCCTAAACTGAGTAAAATTGTCTATGGGTACCCATAATAAAGTAAATAATCATAGTGACAGTAGAACCAAAAACAAAATTACTGACAGGTATTTACTAAACTCGGGGAATCAAAGGAGCTTAAGATTATCCAAATTAACCCTCAAACTCTTGACAAGTTCTTTTTAAAGTTAACTAAAATCGTCTGGAGGTAGCTATGATAAAAACAAAACATTTGGGTCCTCTGCTTAAATGGGTTATGGAATTGGGTAAAATTATAATTATAATTAATGATTGTTACGACTATTACTGAATTCCAGTTTTCCACATCTGATTCAATAGTCCTCACATTAAGTAGCTCTTCAAATATCCTGAGAAGTTATGTCTGTTAAAGTAACCTTGAGGAATATTTGCCTTGGCCATCTTGTAGTGGGAGTTTCCCAGGAGTATATCAAAATAGGGTTGATTGACTAGACTATAAACTAGATATAATACAGTAGTTGTATATAGATCGACCTTCCCTTGATTATTAGATATAAATAAAGTTAAGTAACACCCGTTTTAACATTAATCAACTACAAACCCCAATGCACTTGAATACACTAATGAAAGTATATGGTCCTCACGGGATTCCAACTCGGTACCTTTCTATCCTTAGATGGATTTAGCAATATCAATATGCTTCTAAAAGGTAGATTCTCAAGACAAAAATAGTATTCCTTTGCATACGTTCTATAAATTCATAAAGTTTTATTATAATATAAGTGTTGCAAAATGTACGAATGTTCCCTTAAGTTGGATATATAAAAATGCTGCTAGTTAGTCAAAACCAAAATAGTTCGCCCAAAATCCTCAAATAGTTGAATTGTAAGTTATTATACACTTTCCGTTGACAGTTCTCATGTGCTTTCAATAGCCTGTGACTAGTAAGATTGGTTTAAAGTTATATAAGTGTCGGCGAACTATTTATATTGACTGTACCCTTGTTAATATTAATATGTAGTCACTTTAGTCTTTAAGTAAATACAATAAGTTTTATATAAGTTATGGAAAACACTGGAGACTAAGAAAAATATAATTATTTGAATCTACTATATAACTGCATTCACTTGTATCAATGTAACCAATATAACACACTAAATGTTGGTTTACCCTGCTGAGATAGTTATAAATGCCACTGTAGATGAAGATTATCATAGACCAACTTTGAGTAAATTCGAAATCGGTTTAACCTTGTGTCCAAAGTAACCCCTGTCCCAGATAAACATATAACTATCAAATCAATTGAAAATACTAAAGAACCATAATATAGGCCTCTACTGTAATATGTAAAACAGGCTGCTCATAATGTCCCAATTTTCACTGACGACTACGAACAGAGCATTGATTACAAAATTGTTACCAAGGTTCATCCAAAGTTTGATTTGTTAATGTTAATCCTAGGTGGACTCTGTAAGCTTTTAGATAGTTTTTTTTATGAGCACTTATGCCTCGTTTTAAGCAGTTATCCCCATGATCCGAACAATACATCTTCAATTATCAGTCCCTCTAAGGCTAAGTACTTCTAATTTATTTGTATTATTTATAGAATTACTTAACGTCAAGCCTACATACCTAGTGATAAATATTCAAAAGCGTAAATTGTTGTACTGTAAATTGGATTATCTCCTTATGACTACTTTAAAGGTATTCAAGCCTATTCGTACAACGGATATAACTTTAAACCTATGACTCCTGTCTTTAGAATAATAGCAGTCCTAATGCTTTACTTACAAGGTCCATTTGTTTATGTAAATATTGACAACCGATATTAAAGTCTTTAATAAATTTGTTCTACAGCTGGCATAGTTTTGCTTTTAGTGTGATAAAATAAATGCGTTCAGGGATCACTTAAATTCTACAAGAAAGTGTTATATAATCCTGTTAGAAGAGTAAATTTAAACTTTAACCATTATTCTCCAGCGTTTACCCCAAGTCTTGAATAATAGTATCAATAATTGCATTAACAATATAGCCATTTACAATAACTTGGTATAATTTAGAATTTACGACCTGATTTAACTAGTTAATCAATTTAATTGGTTAATGAATAACAAATTTAATCTGTTACTAATTATTTGTCTTAGCTTTCATAATTCCATTAATACAGATCTATACTGTAATTGTAAAGTAAAATGTCAATCATAAAGTTGATGCACTGATTTGGAATATATCAAAGAGTGAATGAAGGGTGGCCTACTCTGATGGGCACATGTTTTATATCTCATATTTTTTTCCTTTTCTTAGGGGCCTCTTGTTCCCCTTGACTTATTAATGAAGTTAGGTACTGGCTGACTGACCTCTTTTTCCCATACAACAATATTTAGTTTTGCTCACCGAATCGTCGCTGTTTGCTGCAATGGTGCCTCTCTCGACTCCTCATGATGTTTTCTCTCGCTCCACTGTTGAAGGGTCCATTGATGCTGTGGCAGTCGTTGATGTGTGTCCAATAGTTGCCGTTGATAGAACATCACCGTCGCTTTGCTCTCGTCTGTCCACATCTTGTTTGAATCCCACCTTTCGACCTGAATAAAGTCATATTCAATAACTAGACTCATCACCATCCGCCAATTTATGCTCACACTTCACTACCTACCAACTCAAATGGAATACCTACAACTTCATACTGAATACTCCAGCTCACTCAAATCTCTCCATATATATTCAACACATAAACATCTTCATAAAGACAGATAATATACCAAACAAATCTTAGTCAAAACAGATCAATTTGTTTGACCAACCATAGCAAGTTCGCTCCTACCTCGTTGTTAATTCCTTGTCTGTTGTCGATGTACTCGGTCTCCTGTCACCCGTTCTGCTGTCTGTTGTCACCCGTTCTGCTGTCGTTGGCCCATTCTGCTGTGCCTAGCCTTTTCTGCTGTCTGCTGCATCTGTTTTACTCCTACCGTCTGTCCTTCTTGATACTGTCTGCTCATATCCCATACTTGACACCGACGACTTTTTGACTGCTTCCTGACAATAAAATATACATTAAAAATATATTACTGACTTTTCTTATGTGTGTTTGGGGCGTGTTGCAGGGAGGGTATTGATGTACCAGGGAAGGAGGGAGGACAAAATAGATTTAGCCAGAATACAGAATAGAACTAGTGTGCACAATAGGACAGAACAGAACAGACTAGGGCTGAAGAGAAGATTTATCTGGGATGGGGATAGGATGAACTACCAGGGAAGGGAAGGAAAAACTCGTAGCGGGTGTGGGATGGTTATGTAGGAGACTGAACGAAAAATATTAATATATAAGAAAAAATAGAACCCCCCCCCACCCCTCCCCCTCCCGAGTCTCTCCCCTCCCCCCCCCCCCAGGACCCCCATCCTACCCCTGGTACCCCCCACCCAACCCCTGGGTCCCCCTCAGGACCCCCCTTCTACCCCCTCAGGACCCCCCCTCCCCCCTCAGGACCCCCACCTCGACCCCCCTCAGGACCCCCACCTAGACCCCCCCCCCCCCCTTTACCCCCCTCATGACTCCCGACCCCCTCCGTGAAACTCCTGTATTTCTGGTGCCTCAATATTTTCATCTTTTTACAGATATGACGTCTTGCTGTGACCAGACTAAGGACCCTGGACCAATGGACAACACCACCTATTTGTTTAAACAAAAATAAAGAAGAAATATTTGAGTCTTGACTATTGATTCCAACCTGTTGATGTAATCTAATATTGTAGATCAATCATATATATTTCTGATGGTTATTCATATTAACTTTGAATGCAAACAAATAAACTAATTATTATTGTAATCCAATATCGTAGAAATATTTTTTGGATAACGATTACTGAAATTAAACTGAAATCAATAAGAATAGCAAAGCCAATTAAACAAACATTAAAGGCTTAAAATCCAACTTAAATTAATTAATCTAAATTTTGGATTTAATAGAACAATTTGTTTAAACAATTACTACACGTCAATACCCTCGATAAATTTAAAGAAAACTTTGCAAATTATTATAAATACAAATTTGAAATATTGGAATACATTGCCAGAGAATAGAAACGGTAAGTTCACGAAACGAACTACCAAATAAAATGTCTGGGTGAGGAGGGATAACTTTCAATACCTAATATATCTAGATTCTTGGAAAGATAGGTAGGAAGAGCTATATGGGTTTGGGATAAGCAGGCAAATAGCAATAGTTACATAGGATAGATAATGATAGTTACATTGGTAGATATACACCTGTTACATGGGAAGTAGATATAGTTCAGGAATATATAGCTTAGTGACCCTAGTAATTACATATATACAATAGTTGCAAATTACATAACACATCTATCTATCTATATATTGCCTGACGCCGTGATCCCCGAAGGGGTGGCCACGAACGAACCGCCCCCATGCACCTCTGTCCCCAGTCAGTCGACGCCCCTCCCCCCAACCAGCACCGCCTTCGTTCATGTACCTCCTCACTCCATCCTTCCACCTCTCATTCGGTCTACCTCTCCCTCTCTGTCCCTCCACCTCGCTCTCGTACACCCTCTTAGTCATTCTCTCGCTTTCCATACGTTCCATATGGCCAAACCATCTCAAGTTGTTCCTTTTCACACTTTCCAGCACATCTACCTCCACACCACACCTCCTTCTTACTTCCTCATTAGTCTGTCTATCCCTCCATGTAACTCCGCACGCACTCCTTAAGTAATTAATTTCCACTGCTCTCACTCTTGGTCTGAGTCTCTCAACCAACGTCCATGCTTCGCTTCCGTAAGTCAGTGTCGGGATTACCACACTGTCATGCAAGGACTTCTTCACTTCCATACTGACCACCCTATTTCTTGTTACTGCTTTTAGCGTTCCTACAACCCTCTTCCCCTGTTGTACCCTCTCCCACACTTCTTCATTCATAGTCCCATCTTTACTCAACACACTGCCCAGATACTTAAAAGAGTTGACGATCTCCATAGCCTGACCGTTCAGCTTCACTTCACACTCTGTGACTTCACCACTTTCGAAGACCATAACCGTGCTCTTCCCCGCATTTACCTTCAAATTCCGTTTTTCGCACACTGTTCCAAACTCATTTACCAGACCCTGCAACTCCCATTCATTATCACTCATCAGAACTGTATCATCTGCAAACAGCAGTATAGGTAGGTTCCACTCAATTCCCTCCCTTTTCAGTGATACACCAACATCCACTGCTCTTGATAGTATTTCTTTCATGACTCCATCCATATATACAGTAAACAACCACGGGGACATCACACACCCCTGTTTCAAACCAACATTCAGGTCAAAGAACTCGCTCTGCTCACTCTCCACACGTATTGCCGCCTTTGCACCCTCATACATGCTCTTCACTGATTTCAGCAACTTGCCCTCTACTCCGTATATTCTAAGTACTTTCCACAAACCTTCTCTATCCACTCTGTCATAGGCCTTCTCCAAGTCCAAAAGGCAACATACACCTTTTGTTTCTTCTCCAGATACTTCTCCACAACACAATTCAGGGTAAAAATCTGATCTACACATCCTCTTCCCTTCCTAAAACCTCCCTGCTCGTCGCCTATCCATTTCTCCGTTCTCACTCTCACTCTCTCAATCACTACCCTACTGTATACCTTCCTTACTACGCTTAGAAGACATATTCCTCGGTGGTTACCACACACTCCTCTTTCCCCTTTGCCCTTATATAGGGGGACTATTATGCCAGTCTTCCAGTCATCGGGTGCACTCCCCTTCTCCCATGCTAGTTTGCACATTTTCCATACCCATTTTATCACTATCTCACCACCATACCTCAACATTTCCCCACACACTCCATCTGTTCCTGGTGCTTTCCCCAACTTCACTCTTTTCATGGCTTCCCACACTTCTGACCTCCCGATCCCCACCTCCTCCTCCACTACTTCTCTTCTTTTCCCTCCCATACCATATCCAGCTATGTTTGCTGGCTCTTCATTCCTTACATTTAGCAACTCACTGAAGTACTCCCTCCATTTTTCGACTCTCTCTTGCTTCTCGGCTAGCATTCTCCCATTCTTATCTTTCACACCCTTACTGTTTCCCTTGCTACCTTTCCTAACTTTCTTGACTTCTTTCCAGAACAGTTTCTTACTCTCCCTCCATTTTACACTCAGATGCCTTCCAAATTCCTCATCTACTCTTCTCTTACTTTCCTTCACTACTCTCTTCACCACCCTCTTACTCTCCACGTACCTCGCTCGTTTCTGTCTCTCGGAATCTTTATTCCCTCTACTACCCAACCACTCTCTATATGCTTTCTTCTTTTCTTCCACAGCTATTCTTACCTCTTCTGTCCACCATGCTGTACCTTTCACTCCCCTCCCTCTTCTCCTCACTCCACACACCTCCTCACATGCTGCACAGATCTCATCCTTAAACACCTTGCTCATCTCCTCCACTTCCTCCATAACTTCCAGGTCGAACCCACCTAGTCGTCTTTCCACTGCTCTCCTGTACTCCTCCCTGACTTCCTCCTCCTGCAACCTCTCCACCCTCCTCACCATTCCACCCTCCTCTCACCTCCCTCCAGCTCTCCTCACCCACTTCTTTTGTATCCTAACCTTAGCTACCACTACATAATGATCAGACAAACCCCCTCCAATACCCCCTATACACCCTAGCATCCATCACAGATTTCTTCATTCGTTCATCCACACAAACATAATCAATCAATGACTTTCGTTCCACCACTGTCTTATCCTTCATCGTCAACATCCGTTTCCACGTGTACCTGTGGATCATTCTGTGTCGGAAGAAGGTGTTGGCTATCCACAGCCTCCTCCCCACACATACGTCCACAAGTGCACTACCATTCCCATTCACCTCTGATGGTACCCTCCACCCTCCCACCACTCCCTGAACTTTCCTATCACCCACCTTACCATTCATATCCCCAATCAGAAATATTCTTTCGTTCTTGTCAAACTTCTCCAGGCATGCCTCCACATTCATCCAGAACTCCTCTTTCTTTCTTTCAAGTATATCCTCTGTCGAGGCATACACGCATACAATCACCCACGTTTGCATTCCTACTTTCATTCTCACCCACACAATCCTTGAACCCACAGACCCATACTCTCTTACACATTCCTTCCATTTGCTACTTACAAACAAACATGAACCTTCTCTCGCTGTTCCTTCACTCACTCCAGCACACACACCCATTCCACACTCCCACTCTCTCACATCTGAACCTTTCCATTTGGTCTATGTCATTCCACATACATCCAGCCTGGCATTCACTAACACTTCCAGAACCTCTCTCTCTTTTGTGCCATCATTCATGCCCCTAACATTCCACGTAGCCATTCTCAGAATGTCCGAAGGTATGTCCTTAGTCGGTCGTGGTTCGTCAACGTAGGTTCCGTCCGCATCCGAGGCTGTTCGTTCGTTTTTCTTTGCTTAGATATTTTTTCCGGGTGGGGGTCGCAAGCCAACCGACCCAACCTCTTTAGTCGCCTCTTACGACACGTAGAAGGCACGTGGGGCATATTCTATTCCCTAACCCCCAGGGGGAACACATCATCCTAATAAAACTTAAATATATACATAACCTAAAATAACATTAAAAGTTATATGGGATACGGCCAGTAAAAACAAATGCATGGGGATACAAGAGATTGAATCCTAATTTGCACATAGCTCCAGTCACATGATGACTTTAGGATTTAAATTAACTTTGGCATAAGCAATACTTTGATAGACTCCCACATGTCATATCGAGAACACCGAACACTACCAACACACCAAATCACTGCCAAAACACACCCAATGTCACTGCCACCACATCAAATATCACTACCAACACCTCGTATAACACTCCCAATTCAACAAATGTCACTGCCAACACATATGCTTATATATTGTACATGGCTCCAGTTGCATTATACCTTCAATGATTACATTAAAACCACGTAATTACCAAGACCACTGAATACTGCCAACACATTAAATCAGACTACCAACATTTAGGTTCAATGATTGTACTCTTATCCTTGCCAACAATCCACACTACTTTGCCAACAGTCGTACACACATTTAATCGGCATATCACTACCTTCCCCTAATTTGACCGTACACTGTTAACACCTAATCATACACACTTAATCAGTCTCATAATGAATATATCCTTCCCCTATTTTGATCACGTACTCTGTCAACATCCACAAATTCCATCACACTTCCAATACACAATGCCAATTGACTTATCATTTTACCAACATCCCTACTTAGTACTACACATTCTCATACACAACAGGGAAACTAATTCTGGAAACGAACCGCTCTCCAAAAGCTGCACACTAGTTTCGAAAGTATTAAACACTACTTCATAAACAAAATAGGTTCGAGTTGAGCTATAAACTAGATAGTTAACACAGGCTTACCTCAGTACTGCCTGGAGGGAGAGGGAAATAGTCCAGGTGTAGACTACTACTTGCTAACTTACCTGATGAACTAGATTAAACCTGAGAAGTAATTATTAAAAGGACAGTACACTTAAGCTCATTGGAAAGATTATAAAAGTATTCCTTAAAAGCTTGGCTATTGAAAAGTTAAACAGAAATCATTGATTAAGAATGATCAAAAATGCCAAATTACATTGCCAATGAAAAATAGGCTTAAAATCCAAAATAAAGCTATGAAAAATTGCCGAAAACCCAATGGTTATTGCAAAATTAATAGACTATAAAGATGTACTTTCAAAAGAAAATTACAGTACACAATGGGCATATCCTGTAGTGAACCAAAAGTTAACTATGGTCACAAAGCCAAGTTCGATATAAAGTACTTTAGGTACATAATATAAAAGCAAAACTTTGTTCATTTGTTATAAGATATATAAAACCAGTAAGGTTAATACAAAAATAACTAAGTATTAAAAGTATATGATTTTTGTAAGATAATATACAAATGTATGTCCGACTCTGATCAATAAAATACTAAGTCTATATATTCTTTTTAATATCCATTATATTTTTGTTTCTCCTGTTATTTAAAGTTTATATAATGTATGTACAGTGTTTTGTAAGATATTATACAAATGTATGTCTGACTGATCAATAAAATACTAAGTCGATATATTCTTTTTAATATCCATTATAATTTTGTTCTGTTATTACAAGTTTATATAGTCAGTTTTCAAGTAAAGTTTTTTTTTAAAGTTAATTATCTTGGTTCTCTTCATTATATTAATAAGTTATATATAATTACAGTACTATTACTTTAAGTTATTCAAGTATAATTTTTATAAGTTCTTTTCATATTCAGTATATTTTCTAAGTCCATATATTGGAACTTAATTTATAATTGAGAACTATTTTTTTTCTAAGTTCTCTTTCATATTCAGTATATTTTCTCAGTTCTCTTATATGTGTATAGGTTCATATTTTATTTATTTTTGTTTCTAAGTCCATACATTGGAATTTTATTTATAATTGAGAACTAGAGATTTTCTGTTATATTTTTTATTTTCTAAGTTCTCTTTTAATTTTTTTTCTAAGTCCATATATTGGAACTTTATTTATAATTGAGAACTATTTTTCTAAGTTTTTATCAGTTATAAAAGTCATAGCTTATAATATAGTGATCAATAAAAGATAGAAGTTCTTTTTTTTTTTTTAATAAGCAAAGTTCGCGTGACAAAGACGATATATAACAATATTATATCAAGTGAAGTTAATAGCAAATACAGAGTTATGAATTCAAGTGATAGAATATATCATAAGTTACATTTAAGGCAAATACAATCATTATTGAAATTAAAGCAAAACAAAATATTGAAGCTGAAGGAGGGAACCAAGTCGGGGGTGGTGATGGGCTGGTCTATCAGAGTGAGAACTGAGCGATCTCTGCCATACCCATAGCTTACTCTGACTGTTCCTTTTACTTATATATTTTCTAGATCTCAAGTGACGGCGTCTCTTCCGTGGATTGACCTCCCAATCTACCAAGATTGGAAGCCAAAGCGTCACATTTTTCCTTTGCCCCTCAACTTTCTCTTCATAATTGCTGAGGGGCACAGGGCCCTGGGTAGGTCTTTGGTTTCCCGGGCGTTTCCGCACCCTCCTCAGCTCCCCGCCATGGAGTGGCTTCGGTCACCCAGGCTTTATTGTGGTCAGCAGGGAGGGTTCTGTTGGGGCACTCGGTTATGGCCTTGGTCTTGCTCGGGGCCTTGGGGCTGTTCGGCCAGGCAGCTTGGGGAACAACAACAACAACAACAACAACCAACTCGGGGAAGAAGGGGGGAGGGGGGGACATCATCAAAGCAACAAAACTGTGAAGTAATAAGAAAAATAGGAAAGATTAGAGTAAAGGTAAGAAGACCTATCTCATCTGAAAGGGAAAAATAGATTAGCCTAACCTAACACACACCATTCATACCATGCAACTACGACTACAAACTACGACTACATACTACGACTACGACTACGAACTACGACTACGAACTACGACTACATACTACGACTACATACTATGACTACATACTACAACTACAACCTAACCTAACCTACCCTTCCCTCCTAACCTAACCTACCCTCCTAACCTAACCTACACCACCACCACTACGACTACATACTACGACTACAAACTACTACTACAAACAAAACAGGAATATCACTCCCCTTGGAAGGTAGTGGCGTGGGCAGTTTCTCGCAGCAACCGGCAGAGTCCACAGGCGGCAATCGGCAGAGTCCACAGGCGGCAGAGTCCACAGGCAGCAACTCCAATCCTGGAAACAAGAAATAAAACATTAATTTAGGATCTTTAAATAAGTACATATATATAACTATATTATTCTGCTTATACTGTTCACAACAAGTAGGCAAATACTGATTTTTAATGTTTCCAATTTGAGTATTTTAGTTACAAGAGTTAAGCAAGGAAATACGATGTTAATTATCAAGCAATTATAATGAAAGGATGAAGCTAAATACTTTCTGATTACTTTTAAAATATGAACAGTATAACAACAGGCACAATTTATATATATTATCATATATTTACCGTTTGAAGATTATGACGCATTTCAACAGTTTATTCTGGCTATTATTAGACGATTTTGTACAGATTAGAAGGGTATATGAAAGTAAGAGGGTTAATTGAGATAGTCTTTACGGTTTAAATAACCACAGATCCTTCCTAAGCTGTATAAAATCGCTTAATGATAGCCAGAATAAAGTATCAAAATGCGTCATAATCCTGGAGGAGCAAATAGTATAGTAAGGGCATCAGTAACTTACCCCAGACAGTTGGTAGGTTGTGGTGTGTTGGTAGTTCAGTGATGGTGTTGGTAGCTTCTGGTGTGTTGGAAGTTCAGTGATGGTGTTGGTAGCTTCTGGTGTGTTGGTAGTTCAGTGATGGTGTTGGTAGCTTCTGGTGTGTTGGTAGTTCAGTGATGGTGTTGGTAGCTTCTGGTGTGTTGGTAGTTCAGTGATGGTGTGTTGGTAGCTTCTGGCAGAGTCCATAGTTCGGTGGGGGAGGTGGGACGCAAAGACCAAATCAAATCCTGAAAAAGATCAGAAAAAATATGAATATGAGACTAAGGAATATTTACACAGTACGGGATAGGAATATAATGTTTACGCATTAAGTACCGGTGACGTCTTTTTCATAATATTCTGGCAACTATTATCTTATCTTATTCAGCTTAAAAAGGACGTATCAGCTTAAAAAGGACGTATACCAATTAAAAGGCTACAGACTATCTCAATTAATCCTTTTAGTTACCATATATCCTTCATAAACTTAAGAAAGTCGTCTTAATGCAGCTGAAATAATAACACAAATATATCATCGGTATTGCTAGGGTTAACGCTAAACCTTTCTAACTTAACTTCCTCATATCTAGTCCCTGTTTCTCTTCAACTGACGGTAAATTTCAAAGTTCCCATCAAGATTTCTCAGTTATTTTGAAGATTTTGTAGTGAAATATGGTGCTAATTATATAAACTTGGTCTTAATAGGATGCAGACATAGTAGTTTGTAGTGAAACATGGTGCTAATTATATAAACTTGGTCTTAATAGGATGCAGACATAGTAGTTTGTAGTGACACATGGTGCTAATTATATAAACTTGGTCTTAATAGGATGCAGACATAGTAGTTTGTAGTGACACATGGTGCTAATTATATAAACTTGGTCTTAATAGGATGCAGACATAGTAGTTTGTAGTGAAACATGGTGCTAATTATATAAACTTGGTCTTAATAGGATGCAGACATAGTAGTTTGTAGTGACACATGGTGCTAATTATATAAACTTGGTCTTAATAGGATGCAGACATAGTAGTTTGTAGTGACACATGGTGCTAATTATATAAACTTGGTCTTAATAGGATGCAGACATAGTAGTTTGTAGTGACACATGGTGCTAATTATATAAACTTGGTCTTAATAGGATGCAGACATAGTAGTTTGTAGTGACACATGGTGCTAATTATATAAACTTGGTCTTAATAGGATGCAGACATAGTAGTTTGTAGTGACACATGGTGCTAATTATATAAACTTGGTCTTAATAGGATGCAGACATAGTAGTTTGTAGTGAAACATGGTGCTAATTACAGTATATAAACTTGGTCTTAATAGGATGCAGAGACATAGTGGCTTCATATTTTCCCATTTAGTATCGATAAATTAGCTGCTAAGGGATTCAATTTACCGTCAGATGAAATTAAACAGAGTATAGAAACTCCCACGTGATTAACCCCTTGAGGATTATGACCAGATTTTGGCAGTTTATTCTGGCTATCACACGATTTTATTCAGGTTAGGAAGGGTCTATGGAAGTCAGAGGGTAAATTGAGGCAGTATTTACCATCATAATTCCCATAGATCCTTCCTAATCTGTAAAATCAACTAATGATAGCCAAAATGCACCACAATCATCAAAGGGTTAATAATCGATTAGAATATTCGACTAAGAAATATTTACAGGTACATAATATTCAACATAATATAAAATACCTTACTGTAAAGTACGGATCATAAAAATAATGAATTTAAATATTTAAGTGATAAACCATAAAATATTGACAAAGTGCGGGATATGTTGACAGTACAAAGAACCGAGTTGCATTTAAAAGTCTCTACTGAACTGGGTTGTATAGAAAACGGTAGCGCGCTCGTTGGTCCTGGGGCTGGCAGGCTGCCTGAGTCACCCAAAAACGCCTAAAACGCCCGAAATTACCACGCCCAAAATAACGCTACAGCATTCTAACCTACACCAATGGATTTACCGCACCATTTTATACTTTCTTTTCATACTTTTTTCTTTGCTGGACTAGTGTCAGATTCTCCAAATTCGCCTCCCCTGAGCCAAGAATCGAAATTTTCAGTCACAAATTTGAAAGTCCATTAACTTTTGCAATTTTAGAGTTACAAGGCTGAGACTTTGTCAACAGGTAGTTCGATTTATTTCTAGAAATGAAGTTTTTCAGATTTTTTAATTTTTGTATTTTAAGAAAGTTATGAATAAATTAGTGCAGCTTTATTCGTAAAACGTGAATTATAAGTAAATGTGGTTGAAATAAGTTGTTCTTTCACGCAATTGTACACTCAAGTATATATTCCGTTCCATATGAACACTTAATAACCAAAGAAAATCAAATATTAGCTGAATAATCAAAGTATTGAAGTACTTATTACTCGGCGAGCTCTGGCTCAGTGTGTCTGTCTGCCTGACGCCCTTTCCCGCCATAAACGGCCGTATTCATCATGCCTAAACTAATGCTACACCTCTCTAACCTATTACAATCGATTTACCGCATCATTTAACCCTAACAATTCAATTATATCACTTAAAATTGCGGGTTTTCTCCAATCCCTTTCGTTAACTCGCAAATCGCCTTTTTCGGTCACAAATTTGAAGGTAATATAATATTACAGTTTCTAAGTAACACGGCTGAAGCTTTAACTGGTGGTTTTAATTATGTAGAGACAATGGTTTACTCGGATTTTTACTTTTGTTTGTGTGTACTAAATTATTATGTTCTCTCCACTAACCAACTTTACTCCTAAACTCGATTTATGAAATTAACAAACACATGTGGCAGTCCGGGGATTCGAACCCAGGACGCTCACACCGAAAAACAACACACTTATATGCATCGCACCACGAAGACAGTAAGATATGATATGAATTAATCACCGCGACATTACCCTAACCGATTTGCAACTAAGTAATTGGTGCCGATATTTTGTATTAACGCAGTGTGCTACTTATTTATGCATTCTGTTTCAGATTATCATTTTAAAATATGAAAGAAGAATATAGTATTCAAGTACTGAACATTCACGCACTCTAAAGTTTTATCATGTTTGAAATTAACCCTTTCAAGCTCCAATAAGCGTTTCTGTTCTGTTTCTGGCTACTATTAGACGATTTTATTCAGATTAGTAACGGTATATGGAAGTCAAAGGGTTGATTGAGATAGTATTTACCCTTTTAATACACACAGATACTTCCTAAGCTGTATAAATTCGTCTAATGACAGCCAAAATAAACTGCTAAAACGCGTCAGAGCTTCAAAGGGTTAACAGAGCTGAAATTATGTTTTTCTTTCGTATTTTTCTACTTCTTATACACTCCGTTTCAGAAGACCTAACATTATAAGGCTGTAGGCCTACTATAGTCTATTTTTTCCCAGCTGATAGTAAACTGAATCCTTTAGCAGCGAATTTCCCGATATTTAAAGGAACTATATGAAACTATTATATATCCAAGTTATATGAATACTAGGTTTTCATAATTAACAACACATTTCGCTACAAAATCTTCGAAATAACTAAGTAATCAAGACGGTAACATAGCAAAAAATGGACTATAGAAGATTTGTTAGCCGAATATCAAGCGACCAACGACTCACCTTGTGGTGGTTGTGGTGGTAGGAATAGGGGAGATGTTCTGCTGGTAGTTGTGGTGGTGGTGGTGATGTTCTGCTGGTAGTTGTGGTAGTGGTGGTGGAGATGTGCTGATGGTAGTGGTGGTGGTGGTGATGTTCTGATGGTAGTAGTGGTGATGGTGGAGATGTTCTGCTGGTAGTTGTGGTAAAGGTGGTGGTGATGTTCTGCTGGTAGTGGTGGTGGTGGACATGTTCTGCTGGTAGTGGTGGTGGTGGTAGAGATGTTCTGCTGGTAGTGGTGGTGGTGATGTTCTGCTGGTAGTTGTGGTAGTGGTGGTGGAGATGTTCTGATGGTAGTGGTGGTGGTGGTGATGTTCTGATGGTAGTAGTGGTGATGGTGGAGATGTTCTGCTGGTAGTTGTGGTAAAGGTGGTGGTGATGTTCTGCTGGTAGTGGTGGTGATGTTCTGCTGGTAGTGGTGGTGGTAGAGATGTTCTGCTGGTAGTGGTGGTGGTGATGTTCTGCTGGTAGTTGTGGTAGGGACAGTAGTTATGGTGGTAGTGGTGATGTTCTGGTAATACTGGTGGTGGTAGAGATGATACTGATGGTAGTTGTGGTAGTGGTGGTGGTAGGGGTGGTACCAATGTTCTGCTGGTAGTTGTGGTAGAGATGGTAGTAGCAGTAGTAGTGGTGGAGATGTTCTGATGTTAGTTGTGGTAGTAATTGTGGTCGAGATGGTGGTAGAGATTGTAGATGGTAGTCGTTGTGGTAGAATCGAACGAGGGGTAGTTGTGGTAGAGATGGTTTTGATGGTAGTTTTGGTAGGAGTGATGGTGGTGGTGGTAGCTGCGGTAAAGATGTTCTGATGGTAGATGTGGTAGAGATGGTACTGTTGGTAGGATGGTGGTAGTCTTGCAACACAATCCCACCCTTACTCTGTGCAACTCTCCAACCCAAGAGTGAAACGTTATTCTCAGGTTTTCTTCTATTCAACAGCTGAGCTCTGGAACTCTCTCCCAGAATCAGTTTGTCCCTCTTCCTATGACTAAAATTACTTCAAACTCCGTGTGTCCAGGCATTTTGGCTCGAACGTCCCTTGATTTTGGCCCTGTTACTTTTTGAACTTTAGGGGAGGCACTCGCTACAGGCAGTTCTGTCTTTTGTCTCCCTTACATAGAAAACCAAAACAGTCGTGGTGGTAGTAGTAGTGGTGGTGGTGGTGGTGGTTGTGGAAATAGTGGTAGCCATGGTGGTGGTGACTGTAGTAATAGTAGATTTGGCGGTGGCAATAGTAGATTCGGTGGTGCCAATAGTAGATTCGGTGGTGCCAATAGTAGATTCGGTGGTGCCAATAGTAGATTCGATGGTGGCAATAGTAGATTCGGTGGTAGTAGTAGTGGTATTCATGTTGGTGGTAGCGTTGGCAGTTCACCGATAAGTACCATAACCCACACATTCTGGAAGGAAGAATAAATAATAATTAGTAATTAAGTCAGATTTATAATAAAATATACATTTAAGAAACATGTGTCGTATTCCTAGCCAATCAATATGGTATGCTATTAGTTGTAAGAGGCCTACTAGCACTTTATTTCAGTACCCTACCATTGACATTTCAACATTTCGTGGAATATAATACTGAAACATAGAAACTTCATATTTTCCATTAACCCCTTCTGTACCGCAGCGTCTTTTATTATTTTCTTTTATCTATATTTAGACGATTTTGTGCAGCTTGAGAAGGATCTACAGTATGTTAGTAAAAAAGGTTAAATGAGATAGTTTGTAGCCTTTGAATGGGTAGACGTCCTTCCTAAGCTGAATAAAATCGTCTAATAGTTGCCAGAATATAATGCAAATTACGTCACCGGTACAGGAGTTAAGTATTGAGGGAGGAAGGGAGGAGGGATGGATGCAGTGGAAGGGGGGGAGGGGGGCGGGCTAGGGATGGGTGTAGTGGGATGAGGAAGGAAGGGAGGGGGGGGGGGAGAAGGATGGATGTACAGGGAGAGAGGGTGGGAGATGGATGTAGTGGGGGAGGAGGGAGGGAGGGAGAGGGGTGCATGCAGCGGGGAGGAAGGGGGGGTGAATTTAGTGGCTGTCTTTGTGTGACAGATTGACAGTGTATGTGGTGTGGGGAGCAGTTATATTTCTTCTATATACATGAAAAAGACAAAAGACAAAGCTGCGTGTAACGAGTCTCTCTCTCTCTCTCTCTCTGAAATATTATTGATGATCAATGAACGAAACTTGGACATTCTCTGTGTTAGTGAAACATGGCTTTCTTCTAATATCCCAGACAGTTTTGTAAATATTAATGGCTATAGTATACCGAAATGATAATGGTAGGGGAGGAGGTGTGTATATATGTAAGAGATAATTTACAAACTAGTAAAATAACTATGAATATAGATCAACAAAGTGGAGTAGAGGATATCTGGCTCAGTGTACAAATTAGAAAGTTACCTACAATTCTCATTGGTTGTATGTATCGTCACCCCAAAGCTCCTGTATCGTCATTTGATTATATCCAAGAAGTGTTAAAGTCTGTTTGTCTACGTAAAAAAAAAAAAATCTTTTAGGAGACTTAAACGATGACCTGTTTTTTAGTACAAGTAAGATTAGTAAAATTATAACTACCAATCATCTCCATCTGCTTATTCAGAAACCCACAAGAATCACTTCTCACTCTAGCACCCTATTAGACGTCATAAGTACTAATAACCTTAACACAGTACACTATGCAAATGTTGCATCACACTCAATTGGAGATCACGAAAAAATTATGGTGGAAGTAAATGCTAGAAAACCCAAACGTCAACCCGTAATTAAGACTTTTAGACAAATGAGTAATTATGATAAAGATAATTGTTGTGACTTGATTATGGGTGAAACTGATAGACTAAATAAGATAATGGATACTGATGATGTAGATAAACAGGTAGAAATATTTACAACTGTATTTATAGAATGTCTCGATAAATGTGCTCCAATAACTACAAAGGAGATAAAAATGCCCTATGCCCCTTGGATAAACAACACCATTAAAACCGCAATAAGCGAAAGGAATAAGCTACAAGCTGCATTAAAACACGATAGACAAAACAGAGATCTAGAGTCAAAGTATAAAACTGAGAAAAAACGAGTCAAGTCTCTCATAGCAGGAACAAAAAGTAAATTTTACCATGACCAATTTAATAATTGTAAAGGTGATACAGCATCAACTTGGAAATTAATAAAACAAATAGTTCCCAGTAATAAGAAATCTTCAAGTATCCAATCCTTTGATAACACGATAGAAAAAGTAGACAAATTTAACGATTTCTCTGCAAATGTAGGCAAATCATCGTATGAGAAATCACAAAATAACATTACACTAGAGTCAATGACTAGACACAGATGAGAATACCGACCAACGACATGAGACTTCTACAACTGCTAACAATCTTTTTAGACTAAAACCAATTGACACAAATACTATAATTCTAACATTTAAGAAGCTTAAAGACACGAAAGCTTGTGGTTCTGATGGGATTTCTCTTCAGATGTTAAAAGATGCATTGCATGTTGCAATATCTTACTTAACCTGTATAATAAACACCTCGATAGTAACTGGTAAGTTCCCGAAAATGTGGAAGCATGCTATAATTAAACCAATATATAAAAATGGAGACAAAGATTGTGTTGGTAATTATCGACCCATTTCACTTCTCCCAATATTATCAAAAGTTTTAGAGAAAGTCGCCACAAATCAGTATATGTCGCACTTGGAAAACAACAATCTGCTTTCTATAAGTCAACATGGTTTTCGGCCAAATTTATCAACGGAAACAGCCCTCACTTTATTAACTAATAAAATATATACTAATATGGATAACAAAAAAGTGTCTTTACTAACACTGCTTGGTTTGTCTAAAGCTTTCGACAGTGTCAGTCATCAAATATTGTTAGAAAAATGCAAAAAATTAAATATGGACTCATTCTGGCTTATGAATTGCTTGACCGATAGGACACAGGCTGTGCAGTTGGGTGATACAGTCTCATCTACTTTACATCTAACATATGGAGTGCCTCAAGGCTCTATTCTAGGACCCATTCTATTTATTTTATTTGTCAATGATTTACTAAACTATGTTAAAGATTGTTTGCTCATTCAGTATGCTGATGATACACAGATACTTCACTCAGGCACTCTGGATGAGCTAGCTAATGTAATTAGCAAAACAGAAAATACACTCAAAATAGTGAAACAATATTTCCAGAGAAATGGTCTATGTTGAATGCAAATAAAACTCAATGCATTTTCCTTGGCACTAGACAGCTTTTATCCCAAATACCCTCAAATGTATGTATACAACTCGATGATCATAAAATTATACCTTGTACACATGTAACAAATTTAGGTCTACATATAGATTGTAACATGCTTTTCAACAAACACAAGTGAACTGAACAAGAAAGTCATGGGAATGTTGATGTATGTGAATCGTATAAAAGGTAATTTTGACAAAGCTATTAGGGTCATTGTGATTCAATCGCTAATTTTAAGTTTGATAAATTATTGCATAATGATATGGGGTTCAACTAATTGCACTATATTAAATACTGTACAAAAAATGTAGAATTTTGCTGCAAAGGTAGCAGTGGGTGGAGCAAAAAAATACGACCTTGTAACTCCGATAATAAAGGAATTAGAGTGGCTAAAAATAAAGCAAAAATATATATATGATACAGCTATTGCGGTGTATAAAGAAAGGCATAAGCTAATTCCAAACTGGCTAATACACTTTCCTATTGTTAATGAAATCATAAATAGTAACACAAGACAGCAAAACCATCTATATGTACAGAGAACAAACACGATCGCTTTTGGTAGCAGGTCCTAAAATATGGAATAGGTTGCCGAGATCAGTAAAGGACACAAATAACCTAAACACGTTTAAGCATATATTAAAAGATTATATTCTGAAACATGAAATGGATCTATAAACAAAAAATGTAATAATACTGTAACTGTCATTTTTTTATAGATATTGAAGACTGTCCATAGTAACATACTAGAGATGTTTCTTATTGTAAAGATGTAGGCCTATATAATTATATAATGTATAATATATTTTAATGTTTTTTATTGTGTTATGTGAAAAACCATTGTAAAATGGAAAAATAAATATTCTGATTCTGATTCTGATTCTCCCCCCCCCCCCCCCTCCAGTGGTTGCTAGGCCTATGTGAGGGTTGCTATGGATGTGTGTGGGTTGCTAGGGACAGGTGTTGGTTGCTAGAACAGCGTGGGAGACCTGTGTGGTGTGGGGGAGGAGCAGAAAAGGGGAGGAGTGTGTTGCTAGGGCCATGTGAGGGTTGCTATGGACGTGTGGGATGGTTGCTAGGGACATATGAGGGTTGCTATGGACGTTTGGGATGGTTGCTAGGGACATATGTAGGTTGCTTGGGGGATGGTTTCTAGGGACATATGTTGGTTGCTAGGGCCATGTGAGGGTTGCTAGGAACGTGTGGGTTGCTAGGGACATATGTTCGTTGCTAGGGGTATGTGAGGGTTGCTATGGACATGTGGGTTGCTAGGAACGTGTGGGTTGCTAGGGACATGTGAGGGTTGCTAGGGGTATGTGAGGGTTGCTAGGGGTATGTGAAGGTTGCTAGGGGTATGTGAGGGTTGCTATGGACATGTGGGTTGCTAGGAACGTGTGGGTTTCTAGGGACATGTGAGGGTTGCTAGGAACGTGTGGGTTGCTAGGAACGTGTGGGTTGCTAGGGACATGTGAGGGTTGCTAGGAACGTGTGGGTTGCTAGGGACATGTGAGGGTTGCTAGGAACGTGTGGGTTGCTAGGGACATGTGAGGGTTGCTAGGGGTATGTGAGGGTTGCTAGGGGTATGTGAGGGTTGCTATGGACATGTGGGTTGCTAGGAATGTGTGGGTTGCTAGGGACATGTGAGGGTTGCTAGGGGTATGTGAGGGTTGCTAGGGGTATGTGAGGGTTGCTATGGACATGTGGGTTGCTAGGAACGTGTGGGTTGCTAGGGACATGTGAGGGTTGCTAGGGACATGTGAGGGTTGCTAGGGGTATGTGAGGGTTGCTAGGGGTATGTGAGGGTTGCTATGGACATGTGGGTTGCTAGGAACGTGTGGGTTGCTAGGGACATGTGAGGGTTGCTAGGGGTATGTGAGGGTTGCTAGGGGTATGTGAGGGTTGCTATGTACATGTGGGTTGCTAGGAACGTGTGGGTTGCTAGGGACATGTGAGGGTTGCTAGGGGTATGTGAGGGTTGCTAGGGGTATGCGAGGGTTGCTATGGACATGTGGGTTGCTAGGAACGTGTGGGTTGCTAGGGACATGTGAGGGTTGCTAGGGGTATGTGAGGGTTGCTAGGGGTATGTGAGGGTTGCTAGGGGTATGTGAGGGTTGCTATGGACATGTGGGTTGCTAGGAACGTGTGGGTTGCTAGGGACATGTGAGGGTTGCTAGGAACGTGTGGGTTGCTAGGGGTATGTGAGGGTTGCTATGGACATGTGGGTTGCTAGGAACGTGTGGGTTGCTAGGGACATGTGAGGGTTGCTAGGAATGTGTGGGTTGCTAGGGAAATGTGAGGGTTGCTAGGGGTATGTGAGGGTTGCTAGGGGTATGTGAGGGTTGCTAGGGGTATGTGAGGGTTGCTAGGGACATGTGAGGGTTGCTAGGAACGTGTGGGTTGCTAGGGGTATGTGAGGGCTGCTATGGACATGTGGGTTGCTAGGAACGTGAGGGTTGCTAGGGACATGTGAGGGTTGCTAGGGACATGTGAGGGTTGCTAGGGGTATGTGAGGGTTGCTAGGGGTATGTGAGGGTTGCTATGGACATGTGGGTTGCTAGGAACGTGTGGGTTGCTAGGGACATGTGAGGGTTGCTAGGGGTATGTGAGGGTTGCTAGGGGTATGTGAGGGTTGCTATGGACATGTAGGTTGCTAGGAACGTGTGGGTTGCTAGGGACATGTGAGGGTTGCTAGGGGTATGTGAGGGTTGCTAGGGGTACACGAGGGTTGCTATGGACATGTGGGTTGCTAGGAACGTGTGGGTTGCTAGGGACATGTGAGGGTTGCTAGGGGTATGTGAGGGTTATAATAATAATAATATAATAATAATAGTTCTTAAAGCTAGCGCATGCTAAGCTAGCTAAGGATAGCTCAATAAGGCCGATTAGGCGTATTTCCATTGGGGTCCTGTACTACTACCCCATCCCTTTGCTCATGAGGGATGGTAACGACTCAGTGCTTGTGAAAAATCTTTAATGCGCCGAGCGTGGGCGCGAACCCGGGCCTTCTGGGTGGAAGTCCGAGACGCTAGTCACTACACCAAGCGAGCCGGTTGCTAGGGGTATGTGAGGGTTGCTAGGGATATGTGAGGATTTCTATGGACATGTTGGTTGCTAGGAACGTGTGGGTTGCTAGGGACATGTGAGGGTTGCTAGGAACGTGTGGGTTGATAGGGGTATGTGAGGGTTGCTATGGACATGGGGGTTGCTAGGAACATGTGGGTTGCTAGGGACATGTGAGGGTTGCTAGGAACGTGTGGGTTGCTAGGAACGTGTGGGTTGCTAGGAACGTGTGAGTTGCTAGGGACATGTGAGGGTTGCTAGGAACGTGTGGGTTGCTAGGGACATGTGAGGGTTGCTAGGGGTATGTGAGGGTTGCTAGGAACGTGTGGGTTGCTACGGGTATGTGAGGGTTGCTATGGACATGTGGGTTGCTAGGAATGTGTGGGTTGCTAGGGACATGTGAGGGTTGCTAGGAACGTGTGGGTTGCTAGGAACATGTGGGTTGCTAGGGACATGTGAGGGTTGCTAGGAACGTGTGGGTTGCTAGGGACATGTGAGGGTTGCTAGGGGTATGTGAGGGTTGCTAGGGGTATGTGAGGGTTGCTATGGACATGTGGGTTGCTAGGAACGTGTGGGTTGCTAGGGACATGTGAGGGTTGCTAGGGGTATGTGAGGGTTGCTAGGGGTATGTGAGGGTTGCTAGGGGTATGTGAGGGTTGCTAGGGGTATGCGAGGGTTGCTATGGACATGTGGGTTGCTATGGACATGTGGGTTGCTAGGGACATGTGAGGGTTGCTAGGGGCATGTGAGGGTTGCTAGGGGTATGTGAGGATTGCTAGGGGTATGTGAGGATTGCTAGGGGTATGTGAGGGTTGCTATGGACATGTGGGTTGCTAGGAACGTGTGGGTTGCTAGGGACATGTGAGGGTTGCTAGGGGTATGTGAGGGTTGCTAGGGGTATGTGAGGGTTGCTATGGACATGTGGGTTGCTAGGAACGTGTGGGTTGCTAGGGACATGTGAGGGTTGCTAGGGGTATGCGAGGGTTGCTAGGGACATGTGGGTTGCTAGGAACGTGTGGGTTGCTAGGGACATGTGAGGGTTGCTAGGGGTATGTGAGGGTTGCTATGGACATGTGGGTTGCTAGGAATGTGTGGGTTGCTAGGGACATGTGAGGGTTGCTAGGGGTATGTGAGGGTTGCTAGGGGTATGTGAGGGTTGCTATGGACATGTGGGTTGCTAGGAACGTGTGGGTTGCTAGGGACATGTGAGGGTTGCTAGGGACATGTGAGGGTTGCTAGGGGTATGTGAGGGTTACTAGGGGTATGCTATGGACATGTGGGTTGCTAGGAACGTGTGGGTTGCTATGGACATGTGGGTTGCTAGGGACATGTGAGGGTTGCTAGGGACATGTGAGGGTTGCTAGGGGTATGTGAGGGTTGCTAGGGGTATGTGATGGTTGCTATGGACATGTGCGTTGCTAGGAACGTGTGGGTTGCTAGGGACATGTGAGGGTTGCTAGGGGTATGTGAGGGTTGCTAGGGATATGTGAGGGTTGCTATGGACATGGGGGTTGCTAGGAACGTGTGGGTTGCTAGGGACATGTGAGGGTTGCTAGGGGTATGTGAGGGTTGCTAGGGGTATGTGAGGGTTGCTAGGGGTATGTGTGGGTTGCTAGGGACAAGTGAGGGTTGCTAGGGGTATGTGAGGGTTGCTATGGACATGTTGGTTGCTAGGAACGTGTGGGTTGCTAGGGACATGTGAGGGTTGCTAGGGACATGTGAGGGTTGCTAGGGGTATGTGAGGGTTGCTAGGGGTATGCGAGGGTTGCTATGGACATGTGGGTTGCTAGGAACGTGCAGGCTTGCGATCGCTTGCCAGGAAATTTTTTACAAATGTTAAACACATGGCACGACAGGTGTTAAGGGGAGGCAGACCGGTTTTCTGGACCCCCTTCTCCTTAATGTTTAGCCCCACTAGTTTTGAGAGTATAAGACGTTCGGCCCATTAGTTTGGCGATTTTAACACCTTTCGCCCCATGTCGTTGTCAATTTTAAGACCTTTCGTGCCATTTACGTGTCGATTCTTTCCTGGCGAGCGATAGCAAGCCTGCAATTTTAAGAGGAACCGGCCTTCGGCCGGGACATTTTTCTACCGAAAAATGTAAAAATTTATCTTGAAGGGGGGGGGGGGAGAGAGAGGTCTAGGGAGTGTTTTTCTAAGCTTGATGGAGGTTTAGGGAGGAAACTAAAAACATATATGAATAAATGAATTAATAAACCAAACAAATGGCCAGTCTCCCCTTAACATTGACATATATGGGTGAGATGCCAGAGGAGAAGAAATTGGAAGAAGAAACCAATTAATTGACACTAACAACCAACCTGCAAGACCAACCAACCAGGATAAAGACAAGCAATAGCAACAAGACAAAAGACAAAGAAAACCAGAGTGGAGAAGGCACCATAGAAAACGAGGCCGATAGGGGAAGCTATTCCAACCTTACAGACAACCATATGGCCTCCCTCTACAACCACGTCACCACCAGTCCTATGCAAATTAGGCAGTTAAATGACGTCACCATCAAGGATGCCACCCCACTCCCTCACACTGCTTGGAGCCAAATGGTTTAACCCTCGACTTGCAAGCAGGATATTGGCAAGTGAATCTGCAAGACCCGGGATCGAATCCCTGCCACGGCGGACATTTAGTGGGTGTGGTAGTACGTCGATCCTAGCATGTTTCACATATTTGAACCCAGTCACGGGACATCCTGACAACGTATACAGACTAAACACACATAACAAAGCCACTCCAACACCTTCCTCTCTCTCCAACACCCCTTCTCCCTTCTCAACACTCTTCTCTGAGCTAGTCTATCTATCTATCTATCTATTGCCTGATGCCGTGATCCCTGAAGGGGTGGCCACGAACGAACCGCCCCCATGCACCTCTGTCCCCAGTCAGTCGACGCCCCTCCCCCCAACCAGCACCACCTTCGTTCACGTACTTCCTCACTCCATCCTTCCACCTCTCTGAGCTAGTGCCGATACAAATGGCATATGGACAGTCCTGTATAGAATCGTAAGATTCAGAGTCGTAAAGATTCCAGGACGAGCTCAATAGCGGCGGATCCCCAGATTGACCGTGGTGATTGTCACCTAAACATCTACAAAAAGTACAAAAAGTATAAGTCCCCGTCGTGCCAGAACATCAAGAGAAAACGGCTTTTTCCACCAACCAGGGCAGACTATACGAATTCACAGTTCTTCCATTCGGATTGTGTAATGGCCCCGCCACCTTTTCCAGATTAATGGAGTCTGTACTTCAAGGACTTACCTGGGAAACTTGCCTCGCCTACCTAGACAACATCATCTTCTTTGGAAAAACTTGGGCAGAACACCTACGATTCGCGCAAGTTTTCCAAGAATCAGAGATGCCAAACTAAAACTTAAACCATCAAAATGCACCATGGCAAAGAAACAAGTCAAATTCCTCGGTCATGTTGTCACTGAAGCCGGAATTTCTCCAGATCTAGCCAAGCTACAGGCCATCAGTAACATCACTCCTCCCAACAACGTCAAAGGAGTACGAGCATTCTTGGGATTAGCTTCTTATTATCGAAGGTTCGTGAAAAACTTTGCTACCATTGCAAAACCCCTTCACGACTTCACCAGAAAAGAAGAACCATTCCTTTGGACCACCCACAGAATACAAGCCTTTCAAACCTGAAAAGACCTACTCGTGGCAGCCCCAGTTGTCTCCTTTCCCAATTATACCAAACCCTTCTATCTTTACACCGATGTCTCACAATTCGGAATACGAGCAGTGCTAGCCCAAACCCGGAAAGGCCGCGAACACATCATTGCTTGTGCCAGCCGTACCTTAAACCCCGCAGAGATCAACTACCCAGTTACCAAACGGGAATGCTTAGGAATAATTTGGGCACTCCAGCACTTCAAAGCATACCTTGCTGGAGTCAAAGTCACCATCATAACTGATCACCAATGGCTCCGCAAATCCGACACGAAAAACGCCCTTACTGTCAGGTGCCGAGAATCTCTTGAAGAGTTCAACTTTGGGATCGCCTACCGCCCGGGAAAATTGCATACAAATGCAGATGCACTCCCCCGGCTACCTATTCAGCAAACACCACCCAAGGATGCTATACGGGCCATTCAACAGCAAGACCCACCCGACCAAACTCAGCAATTACAACAGGAGGAACACCATGCAATAGTATCTAATACTGTTCTTTATTGGAAAAAATCATTAGACACGTATAATATATGTGTCATATTATGTACATATTATGTACAAATTGAAAAAGCAAAACTTTGCATATCTCTTTCTTGGATAGTGTTAACCTTTTCAAGATCCGAGTACCGGTATGCATTTCTTTTCTGTGCTATGGGTATCATTAGATAATTGTATGCAGATTAGGAAAAGTATATGGAAGTTAGAGGGTTAATTGAGATAAATTGAGATAAATAGTCTTTACCCTTATAATATTACCCACAGAGCCTTCCTATCTATCTATTTACTCAGGCCCATTCCCCATTTGTTTTCTATTTTTATTTTGTTTTTATCTTGGGGTAACCAACTCGAGGCAGAGCCCGAACAGGGATAACATAACACAAAAGAAAAACAATGAACACACAAAAACAAAACACAAATTCACACACATCTAGGTCACCCAGAAGACCCAGAGACTTATAGGGATCACCAAGGTCACTTTTTTTTTTTTTATATAGAATTAGTTTAACCAGACCACTGAGTTCCAGAAAAGAACTCTCATAGGGCTGGCCCGAAGGATTATATAAAGATGAACAACAAATCAAGTCAAGATAGATAGGGAAGGGCAGGAGGTGAACAAATCTAGGAAGGTGAAGACACGCAGACATTTCTTGCCATTTCATCAGTTCAGCCAGACCACATGAGCTCCACAGCAGAGCTCGGGCAGGGCCGAAGGATGAGGCAAGAGCTGCTACACTGCAGCACCAACCAAGAAGTGATCAAGGACGAGGAATGAGAGATCAGGTCCAAGGTAGAAAAAAATCACAGTGAGGTGCAAAAACATGCACTGCTGAAGGGAATCGAGTCAGCTCGGCCGCAGCGACCGAAGGGACAAATCAGGTCAGGAGCCTCCTACCTAGCCAGGCCAGGGAGGCATGTGATATAGGCTGTTCGAGGACAACCGAATGGGACAGAATAAGAATAGAAGGGGAAAAACATAGAAAGAGGAAAGAAAAACTACTCAAAATTAGTCAAGCCGACGACGAAAGGTCGAGGGGAGAGGGAAGGAAAGACTCACAACCATCTCCCATCAAGCTCCAGTTGCCGGCCCCGAAGCCCCCCAACCCGGAAAGAGAATAGTACCAAGGGGGACAAAGGTCACTAAACGGTATAAAATAGTCTAATGAGAGCCAGAATAAACTGTCACAATGCGTCATAATCTTCAATGGGTTAAGGGCCTTTGCCGGTACAGTTACCAAGACATGCACCTGGGACAAGTGCTGTGAATGACTGACTGGATTTGTTTTCAGCTGATGGTAAATTGAATCCCTAAGCATCTGAATTTTGTATTCTTTAACCACTATAGTATGGGTGATGCCTTTATTCCTTATACTCTGGCTATTATTAGACAATTTCATGCAGCATTGAAGGACTTTTAGTATTTTTTTTTTAAATATTAGTTTAACCAGACCACTGAGCTCTACAAAAGCACTCTCATAGGGCTGGCCCGAAGGATTCGATCAAGATATATAACTAAACGAGTCAAGATAGATAGAGAGGGAAGGGCAGTAGGGAAACAAATCGAGGAAGGTGAAGACACGCAGACATTTCTCGCCATTTCACCAGTTCAGCCGGACCACATGAGCTCCACATCAGAGCTCTTATAGGGCAGAGCCGAAGGATGAGGCAAGAACTGCTACACCGCAACACCAACCAAGAAGTGATCAGGGCGAAGAATGAGAGATCAGGTCGAAGGTAGAAAAAATCACATCGAGAAGCAAAAAATGCATTACCGAAGGGAATCAAGTCAGTCCGGCCACATCAGCAACCGAAGAGACAAATCAGGTCAGGAGTCTGTTACCTAGCCAGGCCAGGGAGACATGAGATATAGGCCGTCCGAGGACAACCGAATGGGACAGAATAAGAATAGAAGGGGAAAAACATAGAATGAGGAATGAAAAACTACTCAAAATTAGTCAAGCTGAGGACGAAAGCCCGAGGGGAGAGATGGAGGGAAATAACCACAATCATCCCCCATCAAGCTCCAGTCGCCGGCCCCGAAGCCCCCAACCGCGGCAAGGAGAGTAGTATCAGGGGGGAGGACGTTTAGTAATCAGAGGTATATTATATCTCCATTAATTAGTCTATCTATTTATATATCTATCTACTCAGGCCCAATCCCCACTTTATTAGTAGACTATACAAAATTCTTCCTAATCAGTGTAAAATAGTCTAATGATAGCCAGATTAAAAAGAATAGCAAGTTCACTCGTACTAAAAGGGTTAATGGAAAAATATGATATGGGAAAATTCAAATGGGTGCATAGCAATTATGGCTTACGACTGCAGATAGAGGTCTTGGATAGTTTAACTTATCTTAAGCCAGTATCACACATGCGCTTTTTACCTCAATTTTTATCTTCAGCTTTGGGCACACAACCTATGAGGCACACTTTGTAAATACTTCTGTGGATCCAAATTAATCTATTATTCAGTCTAGTTTCTGATACCAGTGCAAAATATCCCATAAATGTTGCTGGGAAAATGTTGACGAAAAAAACTTGTGTGATACTCCCCTTAGTAGTGAGGCACAAAAGAAACTAGTTGATATAAATATGAACTTTATTCAACAAAAACATGAACACAGATTTTCTAAACAGTGAACGATGACTTAACTAGTTAAAATACTAGTAAATACAAGGAAGATTATTTAATTTGAGTGTACAGTATGCAGTACAATATACCTGACAATTTACATTCCTACATATAATTAACAAAATAACTAAAACTGAAAAAGTTATACATTGTAATGCCCTGTTATGTAGGCTACATGTAAAGTAGAGTTAGAGAGATTTATCAGATGAGTGGTACAGTCACTCTGAATTCAAAGATCCTGCGTTTGAATCCCCATATTGCCATGGATTGAGTTTATATATCTAATACTGTATATCTAAAGCTATTTGACGAGACAAGTAAAAAAAACTTCAATACACCAACCAATAAAGTTACATTCAAAGCTCAGGTCTTGTTTTCACAACTTAAACTTAGTTTTCTCTCTCGATATATATATATGTACAGTAAATCCTCACTCTTTCGGACTAATTGGGGGAGACCCCTGTCCGAAAGAGTCAAAAGTCCGAAAGGGCCGAGTCCGAACTCACACTTCAGCCATTCGGACTTGTCCGAATGTCTGAAATAATGTCCGAAGTTTATAAGGCCGAAACTCGGCTCTTCGGTCCGAATGCGATGCGAATGCGATTTACTTTTTCTCAGCCTTTCGGACAATTCCGAAAGACTGAAATAATGTCCGAAGTTTATAAGTCTGAATACATATTCACCTAACCAGACAAGTCCGAAACTCGGCTCTTTGGTCCGAATGCGATTTAATTTTTCTCAGCCTTTCGGACAAATCCGAAAGGCTGAAGCATGAGTCCGAAGTTAAATGTAGTCCGAAAGTGTAGTCCGAAAAGGACGGAGGTATTTTCTCAGCCTTTCGGACAAATCCGAAAGGCTGAACCATGAGTCCGAATTGAAATGCTAGTCCGAAAGTCTGAGAATTCCGAAAGATTGAAGTCCGAAAGAGCGGGGGTTTACTGTATGTATATATATATACCGGACCGGTAAATGTAAATATATATACAGGTATATATATATATATATATATATATATATATATATATATATATATATATATATATATACTGTATATATATATATATATATATATATATATATATATATATATATATATATATATATATATATATATATACTGTATATATATATATATATATATATATATATATATATATATATATATATATATATGGTTAAGGGATTCACAAGCTGCAGTAAATTTAGTTTGAATAGCTCAACACTGTTCTATGGCATTGCTATTAAACAAAAGAAAAATTGGCTGGCTAATCAAACTGTAAATTAATTGACAACAAGACTGTGCTTTCTAAAATTGGCCAGCTAGACAAACTGGACATTACCGTACTTAAAAAGACAGTGCTTTCTATGTAATAATAGTAATCAATAGTATTAATGCCTCAAATTACATACAGTACTGGGTAATGGGACAAACTTAGAATTAATGTAATTTACTTTAATATTTAAGAAAGACAGTGTAGCCTATAGTTGAGACAGTTTTAAGCCTACATTATGTACAGTACTAATAACAATTAAACTGAGTAATATAAGACAATATCAAAATAGCTGTGATATTGCTTATATCAATAAAAATAATAAATCTTAAGTTATCTATAAAAAATTATTATAAGAATTAAATATAAATTTATATATGTACATTATTACATATAAAAATCTCAGTAAATGGAATAGAGTATCATTAACATAATAACAAATATTATTTTTATGCAGATGAGAATATAAAATTAAGATAATAATAATAATAAAAGTAATAAAATAATAATACAATAACAAAAATACTGTATCATTAATAATTATACTACTACTACTACTACTAATAATAATAATAACGATAAAAATATATATTAATAATAAAACAAATAATAAAATAATAATAAAATTAGAACTACAGTAGACTGATATTACAACAAAAATTGTGGTGATGGGCTGGTCTATCAGAGTGAGAACTGAGCGATCTCTGCCATACCCATAGCTTACTCTGACTGTTCCTTTTACTTATATATTTTCTAAATCTCAAGTGACGGCGTCTCTTGCGTGGATTGACCTCCTAATCTACCAAGATTGGAAGCCAAAGCGTCACATCTTTCCTTAGCCCCTCAACTTTCTCTTCATAATTGCTGAGGGGCACAGGGCCCTGGGTGGGGCTTTGGTTTCCTGGGCGTTTCCGCACCCTCCTCAGCTCCCCGCCATGGAGTGGCTTCGGTCACCCAGGCTTTATTGTGGTCGCCAGGGAGGGTTCTGTGGGGGCGCTCGGTTATGGCCTTGGCCTTGCTCAGGGCCTTGGGGCTGTTCGGCCAGGCAGCTTGGGGAAAAACAACAACAACAACAACAACAAAAATTATTATGATCAGTTTTTAAAACAAATAAGAATCAGACTGAAATTAAAAATACACTACTAAACTACAATAGTTACTGGCCGGACTACTAATGTATTGCGGTATACAGTAATGCCCGTTAATACTGCGATACAACCAAGAGTATCAGTTATACAATACTTGTATTATGCTACATGTACAGTACAATCAAAATCAATTGTTCAACAAAAACCTTGGTGATAATTGGTGTGGCATTTAGAAAATGGGACATTAAGCTCTACATTTCTACGAAGTTAAAGAAAAAGCACTAGTCAATGGGTATTATAAACATGAGGATTGCCAACAACGATAAACAAAAAGTATAGGCCACTAGAACGTGAGGATCGTCAAGGAAAAATAATAGCAACTTGATATTACGCAAGTGTATGAGCAAGGTCATTGGTGAATTACTGATTTTAGCTGTAGTAAAAATCATGCTATGCCACATATGCAATGCAACAATTCCAACACAACAAATAACACCTACAGAACTTATAGTAAAATCATACAATACATTGATAATACAATACTCATTAAGTAAACATTCATACAATACTTAGACAAGGCAACAACAAACAGCACTTACAAAATGGATAACATATAACACTTAATGCAAAAATCATTAATGTATCAAGATTCAAAGACCCAAAAACATCCCATTTTGGCTTCTTATTTTATCAATTACAAATTACACAAAAATGCTACCTTCCGGTATATGTATCTCTAAAAGGATAATTAACAACAAACAATTTATTATCTTAGCTAAAAACTACCTGTATACTGAGTATACTGTAGGCCAAAGTTTTGGTCCAAGAATGTATGTTTTGGTGGAAAGTGTTAGTTCAGTTAACCAGTCACACTCTCCAGCATCACATCATGGATTTTGACTTATACCCGGGGCAACAGTAAGGTCATGCAGCCCTGAATTGGCATATATACATTAGTTAATTTATTATACAGTACTGTATATGGTTTATAACACTTTGATTCCTACAGAGGTAGTGATGCTTCTTAAAGCTAAACAAAATTACAAGGTGGTGGCAAAAATGAAGCTCAAATTAATCTTCTAATCACAAGGGTTAATCCATATTAATGGGTCTTTAATTAACAACAAAAATATTATTACATTAAAACACAAATGCCCTTGTACACTAAATACTGTATTTGGAAGTCACTTATCACACTTTATATAATGTCCTATCTCTCTTTCTCTCTCTCTCATGCCTTTAATTATTTCACTATTTCTCACCCACTCCTCGCTCTCATTGTTTCATTTCATCTCTCAGCCATATACTCATTTATTCAGTTTCCTATTATCTCTGAATACTTTAATGCAAAGCCACAAAGCTATCACAAATAATGTTCACAATAATTTCAAATCTCTCTTCGGAACCTTTCTTTCTCTATCTGGAAATATTTGTGTACATACTTTACTTCTTTCTCTCTAATAGTAGGACTAAGGGACTTTGATAGGAAAAATGCATGGAACCATGAATAGAAATAATTAATAAAATTAATATTGATAATAAATTAATAGAAACCATGCAGTAAGGAGAGCTGCCATTTATAGGTAGTTCCAACGAACTTGACAAAAATCTCGATCCTTGACCTCTTCGTAACTCAAAAGGGCCTAGAGCAAAGTGGCTGTAAATATCCACACCTATTTCCTGGTGGACTATTCCCAAATTATAGGAATTTCAGCCTGATTGCTTTCTTTCATTTTGAGTTATGAGAAGGTCTATCTATCTATCTATTGCTGGACGCCTTAATCCCCTTAATGAGGGTGACCATACACAGAAGGCCCCCAAGCAGACCTATTCCCTGTATGAGAAGGTAAGGGGTTAAAAAATGTGTCAAGTTCGTTGGCACTACCTATAGTGACCAAGGCGTACCCAAGCAAAACATGAAGCAGCCTTATAACTGATATCGCATTTACTATTTACTCTCTCTATTTCAGGATTTAACAGTAGCATATTCTCTCAATTTCACACACACACACTCTCTCACTCTTTCTATCTCTTTCTTCCATTCTCTCTCCTTAATAACTACTGATGTATCTTTTTCTCTCAGGATTTAATTGTTATATCTCCCTCACCCTCCTCTCTCTCTCATTAATAATTACTGAAGTATATTTAAACAGGAATGAATGGAGTATGCTTGTGAATAGATGAGTGAACACGTGGTCATTTGGGGGAAGGGGTCGGGCGCAAGTTGGACTAGATAATAGTCCATCAGGCGCCTGGCTCGGGGAGACACTTTATGTAAAGGGTGCGCCTGGAAGTGTGGTGGGCGGGCTTGTGGTTTTGGCTCTGCTGAGATCGGAACCTCTCCGGGTGGTCGGGGGCCGGGGGAGTGCTGGAGGGACCTTGGTGACCCTGGTCTCTGGGTCTTCTCTTGGATGGCCTAGATGTGAGTGAATTTGTATTTTATTTTTGTTTTCTGTTATGTTGTCCCTATTCTGGCTCTGTCTTGAGTCCCCCCCCCCCCAAAAAAAAAAGGAAAAAGTGGGGATTGGGCCTGAGCATATAGATAGATAAATAGATAGATCTTTTTCTCTCAAGATTTAATTATCATATACTGTACCTCTCTCTCTCTCTCTCCTTCACCGTACCACCTCCAAAATCCACCTCAAGAACTTGGTAATTTTGGTGTACATGCCGGGCTGATTTTTGCGACCACAGCCTTTTCCCCAGGACGTGATGCCGTACAGTGTGCGTTTCCCGCCGTGCGTACACATGAGCGGGCCGCCGGAGTCGCCTGTACATGTGTCTACCTTGCCGGCCATGTCTCCTGCACAAACCATCCCTGGAAAAATATATAGAAATTAATATACAAAGAAAAACTATAAAAAAATACATAAAAAGAAGAAAGAAGGACTATTGTTAATTATTGTTTCTCTGTTGTGACATGGCAAGAGTTTATAAAGTTTACAAAGCTAATTGTCGAGCATTAGATGGAATAAAATAACAAAATGTCATGTCTGTTGTTTACCTTAAAAGCTACATGAATCCCTTGGGGTGTAGTACTGAAGTTACTACTGTACAATACTGTACATCCAAGACAGTGTGGCTTAGCCTGTCTGTGCCCTAGGACAAAACTCCAGGGGGGCAGAATCACTGCTCCGTTGAACAGACTAACTCCTTGATAGCTTTTAGTTGTCACGAGGCAGGAGTATGGCAAATTTTATGCCAGGTGGATGGGACTCGTCATCCTTGGTCGGCAACTCATCTAGGGGAGACAACCTTACAAATATCCGCGTGGATGGGACTTGTCAGCCTTGTTCGGCAACCTGTCTAGGGAAGTAAACCCTATACAAATTCTTACTGCTCAACGAAGGATGAAGCAGGATGGTGGAAGAACCAGCCACCCACCATTGTTGAAAACAAGAGTGCTATAAAAGTACATAGTGGGACTCCGAGTCGGATGGACCCTAAGTTGAGCGGTCAATCCTAAAAGTCCTTGAATAAATTGGCACAAGTTGTCCTGACGGGTCTGCTTAGGGGCAATTTGTGTATGGCCACCCTCATAAAGGGGATTAACACCTTACGAGCGGCCTATGCGGTTTATTTATGTGTACCGCACAGCGGGGTGTTTTTAGCCAAAATAGGGCTGTTTACGTGATCATTTTCATGCCTAAATAAGACCCAGAACGTAAAACAAGTACCTATCCCTGAAAGGGCATAAACAGAGCTTTCGAATGACACCATAACGATCCTTGTATGATGGATAGTTTTCTTGCAATAACCGTGCAACGCGAGTGCAAAAAGCAGGTAATTCGGTACTTTCAGTACATAATTGAGTATGTAGCGAGTGAGAGAGGGAGGAGGGAGCTGAGATTTGTGTCAGTAGGTTCGCCGCGGTGGTCTGGAGCAGTCATACGCTCGCTAGTCTCCTGCCACCACTTGTCTCTCTCTCTCAGCCACATTACGTGCTGAAATTGCCACTCGACCTATGTCGAGCGCCGCCACATAGTCCAGCTTTATTTAACTCGACTTATGTTGCTCGCCGCTAAATAAGGGTAAGGAGATAGGCAATAGATAGATGATGCAGATAATGATGCAATCTTTAAGGCTGTACACTCCCTTGATTGACAGGGCTAGGGCGTGCCCTTGTTACAGGGACTTTAATGGGCATAAAATAAAGTGGTCAGAGGGATGTATAGATTAGTTTTTTGTCTCTTAGTAAAAGGGACAGAAATCGGTAGACTGAGGAAGACCTGTGGCGATTACTTTGCAAGGGATCTAAGAGTTAATGGATAAGCGAGACACTGCAGAAGATCATGCAGCATGCATGTGTAAAACCTTCCAAATGAGATTGATATTGATTTCCAATTCTCTCTCTATCTTATTATACTGCACCTATATTAATCTTTATAATTTCCGATACTATCGCTGACATTCTGCAACTCACCTGAAGTCACCTGATGATCATCGTAACGGCCCGGCCCCAGACACTCTCTAGTCTTGAAAACATTGACCCGGGCTGATCTGGGCAAGTCCTGGGGGGTTGAAAAAAGTGTGGGTTACTCACAGATGAAAAGAAGCCATTAATCTACAAATATCACAGTTGATCCAAAGAAGGTTGTTATTAACTATACAGTACTTCAAACTGTTGTATTGTAGTTAGAGATTCGCATCTCTGACTCCACTACTAAGAGTGCTGTTTTTTACTAAAAAAGGCTAATACATGTACCTGTATATGTATGTACAGTATATATGTTAGCAATTTAACACCCCCCAAGTACTATGACCATTATCGTCGTAGGGGGGCTTCGGGGCCGGCAACTGGGGCTTGATGGGGGAGCATTTCCCTCTCCCCTCGAGCTTTCATCGTCGGCTTGACTACTTTTGCGTAGCTTTTATTTCCTCTTTCTCTGATTTTCCCCTTCTGTTCTTATTCTTTCCCTTCAAGTTGTTCTTTGGGCGACCTATATCATATACTGTACCTCATAGTTGGCCTGGCTTGGATGTTGGCTCCTGACCTGGTTCTGTTTCGATTCTTTCCCGTTGTCCCTGATGTAGCCTCTGCCTTGAATGTGCATCCTCTTTGTGTGCCTTCCGCTCGGTAGTGTTTTTTTTTTGTTTTTTTTGCATCTCACTGTTTTTGTCTTCCTTCGTTTTGATCTTTCTCATTCTTCGCCCTTGATCACTTTTTCGTTAGTGCTGCAATGTGGCAGTTCTTGCCTCATTCTTCGGCCCTGCTTTATAAGAGGTCTGATGTGAAGGTCATGTGGTCTGGCTGAACTGATGAAGTGGCGAGAAATGTCTGTGTGTCTTTACCTTCCTAGATTTTATTTCCACTTCGGTAGTGCAGTCAGCCTCTGTAGCAGTTCCGGTGATTTCTTTTTTACTGCCTTATTGTTGCACGGTGCAAGTGCTTCAGGGGGACTTTGTGGAGTCTTGCCGAGACACTGTTAGCGCTAAACCAACATCGGCCACTGTGATGACATGATGGGGCTGTGTTGTGGCAAGTCTTTATTGTACTGTACTCATAGACCCCTTTACATAAGGACTGGAAACGAGCACTCTCGGAGTTTGAAACTTGGGTCCATTGCTTAACCTCTGAAGTGCGCATGGGGGTAATTGGAAACGTCCCCCTGTGCTGACGTATTTGAGGTGTTTCCGTCACTAAAATATTCATTGTGCCATTAATAGCATTAATACTTATCCATATGCGCCTATTATGGGTTGATTATAAAGGTATTAACCTGAAACAACAATAAAACGAGTGAAAACAGCGTTTGGATGGTCAAAATCGGAGATATAGCCCGCGAGTTGTATAATGTATGGGTGAGGCAATCTGCTTTCCCGCCAATTTCCCCCAAGGCCACTGAGACACAGTCGATCGATACTCTCTCTCTCTCTCTTGCACTCGCTTGCTATCAGTGATGACCACACCCTCCAATCGGATTTCTAATGTTAGCACGAAAATATACCTCAGAATAAGGGAATAACAGGGAAAATAGGTGATAACTGAAGGAGAGGAGGAAAGTGGGGAAGGAGGGGAGGTAGAGGACTGAGATTTTGCATGGCCCAGGGGCCAAAAAAAAAAATATAAATAAAAAAAAAATATATAAATTTTTTTTTTTTTTCGATGTCAAAAGTTGATTTTTTTTTCTCTGACTCTTAAGAGTCTCCCCGCAGTGCGCCGGGGGAACTCTTAAGAGTCTCCCCGCAGCTCCCGGGTTAAAAGCAGTATCATGTAAGCAGTGGTCTCTCCGACTTTCTTAAACACAAAAATATGTACACAAACACAACTTTACATATACAGTAAATGCATGTAATTTCACACGCAATCGTCCATATCCCCGCCATATTGGCGACATAATGTCTCGCCAGAAAACGAACAGCCCAGGACGATGCCAGACGCCAGTGTAACGGGAAGAAACTGTACCTTCCCTTTTGGTATATGTTGTAAGGTTTGACTTAACTGTAAGACTTTTTCCCCTTCATTCACTCTTCCCTATATTTAAGGGAAATGTATCGTTTAAGAAGGGTTAAGTAACCCTTGTCTATGTAAAGAGGGAATTAGCCTAGATCAGGAGAACTAATATTCTCAAATCTATGTAAAATACTTTCAAGCCTAATTTATCCTTTTACCCCTTTTGTTATCCCATGTAAAAATCCTTCCTTTTCGAATTTAGAGTAATGCCCCCTTGTGTAAAAAGACCGCCAATTCCTACCCAAGCGACGCCACCCTTTGTGATCACCCTCCCCTTTTTTGGCGGGATCCCTGGCACTGGCCCTCGGCCCCTCACTGTCGTGACCCCAGGCCTACGAGAGAGACACCTACCTAACCCCCAGTCTCTGTCATCATTCCCCGCTTCTTCTCCGGACTTAGGCTTCCTTTCCCTCCATTCAGAGGTTCGTAATTAAGGTTTATAGTGTTATAAGGTATTGCTTATTCAGTTAAGTAAGTACTAGGTGTGTAATGTCGGAGATATTACTGTGATTGACAAATTCGTGAACTCGAGCCTACCATCGGGTTGGTCGACAGGCACCCCTCACCTGCCAAGTGCCTACAACCATACAAATTCCCCCATTATCATTGTGTTCAGTAAAACTTAGTCTGTGCACCTTTGCTAAGTGTTTTTCTGATATTTTAGACTTTGTTATTCCAAATTAACGTCAAATTAACTTTGTGTGTAATAATTTCAGTCAGAGGGACGCCATTTGATGGCCTTCCAATTCTGGTGTTTTTCCATAATTCCCGACCAAACTTAGGCTAGCCTATTTTGCTAGTTTGTCTTTCACCGTTTTACATAATCCTGAGGTAGTGCGAGAACACCAGTTAAGAGTAGAATTGAGGACGATGAAGTTGATTAAAATGCTTTTGAAGCTTGGTCTGGTCTTGGTCTTGGTGCGAGAGTCACGCTCGACTGGTCGAGGTGTGGCCTTAGTATCGGCTCTCTCTCCTAGGATAAACTTATAAACTATAATGAAAAGGACAGGTTGAGAATAAAAGAAGATTGTTCCCCCGTGGGCATTCTCACCCCAGCCTCACTATTGTGAGGCTGATCTTTTCCTCCATACTCCCTCTAGGTAGTCCTTAACACTCCGTGCAGTGGTCTCATTCCACATGTTTAGGTCGTTCAGGCCGAGCAGGTAGATCACTATTCCGTCGAGCCCCCATTCATACCTTCCTACCACTGCATTCCATTCCTCCGCACCAATCTCTTGCACTATGGATCTTAGCATTACCCGCCTTTCTCCTTCATATTTTCTGCACTTTAGGAGGATATGCTCCACAGTCTCGTCCTCCCCACTCTCGCACATCTTGCATGCCTTGTTGCCTTCATTTGACCATCTATATGTTCTGCTGTTCAGCTCAAGCGACTTAGTTCGGGCCTTGAAGAGGAGTTCACCTCCAATGCTCCCATCGTAGAATGGCTCCCTTCTTGGCTGTTGCTTACACATGTACCATTCTAGTGAACTCTTGTTTCTCATATTCCCCGCCCATTCGTCCCTTGCTACGCTTTGTACCCGTTTGCCGATCTCTTTCTTCCATCTCTCATGGCTCCACATTTCCATACTTTCCCCCATCATGATACCACGCATTCCGTACTTCTCTATCTTTCTGTCGCACATCTTGTTCCATTTACTACTCTCCTTAGCCCATTCAAACACCTTTCGTGCCCATCTATCACCATTCATTTTTTCCAGTCTGACCCGGTACCGTAGGACTCCCTTGTCTATTCTTTCTTCAAAGGAGCTCCATCCCGCGTCACCTCTCAAGGCTTCTACTGCAGTGTACTTGTTCGCTCCCAGTGCGAGCCTTCCGACCCTATTCTGGGCAACTTCCAGCTTTGCCGTGTCATTCGTTGTCCACGGGATGGTTTCCAGACCATACATCAGGCCTGGCACCGCCATACCTTTCCATACTCCTCGCACTACTTCATACTTGTTCGCTCTACACCTTGCAGCACTGCCAAGTCTTCCCACCCATTGGCTCGCTCTTGTTAGTCTCTCATCTTTTGTTTTCTCGCATCCTCTTGCATCCACTGTCATTCCCAGGTACTTGTATTCATTTGTTTGGGTAATTATATTATTCCCAAGTAGCCACGTCGCACCCACATCCGTTTCATCTCCATTCACTACCAATACTTTACTTTTCTCCCTGCTAAAACTCACATTCAGATCATTCCCATATTCGGACACCACATCTAGCATCCTCTGCAGATCCTCTCGGTTGTCGCTCATGATCACTACGTCATCTGCATATAGCAAGATACCCAGACGTTCGTTCCCAATTAGTGTTCCCCTGCCGGCTTCTTTCATTCTTGCAGCTAGTTCCTCTGTGTACATCCCAAACAGGAGGGGGGATAGCCCACAGCCCTGTCTAACTCCCCGCTTGTTTTCGACCCAGTCTGTCTCTATATCCCCCATACTGTATCTAGCCCTGGTATTCTCATACATACCTCTTATAATATTTATTATCTTTTCACTCACTCCTACTGTTTCAAGCAGCCTACACAACTTGTACCTGTTCACTCTGTCATATGCTTTCTCTATGTCTAGGAAGGCGAAGTATCCCTTCCGTCCGGACTTTTTCGTATTCTCTATCACTTCTCTCACTACGAACATGTTATCTTCCCCTCTTCTGTCCACTCGAAACCCATTCTGTTCTTCTCCCATCACTCTGTTCCTTTCAAAGATCCCTTTCAGCCTTTCATTCAGCACCCCACAGAACACCTTGGAAATTGTGTCCGTTAGCGTTATTGGTCGGTAGTTTTTCAGCTCTTTCTTACTCTTGTGACCCCCTTTGTGCAGGAGGGTCACCCGGCTCTCGTTCCATTTATACGGTACCCTCTCTCCTGACCATACTTTCTTAAAAAGTCCATACATGCCTTCAATTACTCCATTCCCACCCTCTTTGTAGAATTCATATGGGATCTCGTCGTTTCCTGCGGCTTTACCGTTCTTCAGTTTCTTGACACATTTCCTTATCTCTTCTCTACTGATCTCGTAATCCATATTTTCATCTACTGGTATCTTTCTTCCTATTATCAGGTTGGGTTCGCCCCTATCCTCCACCTCATTCGCACCCCCTATGTTTTCCCAGAATTCTTTTACTGCCCTAGCTTTCTCCGGTTTCCCTCTCACCTCTCTTCCGTTCACCATTATTACTTCCACATTCACTCTTTCACTCTCTTGTTCTCCCCTTAGGAAGTCATACCATTCTCTGCTGACCTCACCACCTCTTGCCTTCAGCTCATCTACTACATCCTTATCGGCTTTTACTCTCGCTTTCCTTATTAAACCTCCTGTTATGCTTTTGTGCTTCCTGTATTCCTCCCATGCTTCCTCATATGCGACCCGTTCATTCTCACCGTTGTCCTTGGACCTCCTTAGTCTTCTACACCTTCGGTTGCTCTCTTTTCTTTTTTTTCTGGCAGATTCGATGTCTTGGTTCCACCATCTCCTCTGGGGTCTCCTATTATTTCCTTTCTTTTTCCTCCCGACTCTTCTTTCAGCTACTTCTTTCACTGTCTTGGTGAATTCTTCATTCATTCTGTCTACCCCTCCGTCATCCCTCCAGTTCACACGCTCTAGTTCTTCCCCGAATTTTACCCAGTCCGCTTGTTTCAGTTTCCATTTCTTACCCTTTGGTTTCCTAGCTTCCTTTCTCTCCCTCCCACAGGTATACTGTATCCACAACATATTGTGGTCACTTGTCACATCCATTCCTCGTTCTTCGTCTATCCTCATGTATTCCACGTTCTTCCTTGCATTCTCATTCACCAAGATATAATCAATCGCAGATTCATTGTCTCTTCCGGCCCATGTCACTCGTCCCTCTGCGATAGTTTCATTTAATATTTCCAGTTCATGCTCCTCAGTGAAATCCCTTAGCAGTTGTCCATTCGTGTTCACTTCCTCACCCAGGATTCCGATGTGTCCGTTCATATCACCCATTACGATCACCTGTTCTCGTCTATGTTCGTTTACCAGTCTTCTCATTAGGTCGTATTTCCTTTCATTATCACGTCTGGCATCCGGTCCCTGTACCGTCATGTAGCATATAATCAGTAGGATCCTTTCAGTCTTTCCTTTTGCCTTGTAGTTCAGGTAGGCTGCCATCATATCTTCACTCATCTCGCATTCGCCGACTTTTAACTCTTCAACCTCTATATCCATGTTCTTTCTCACTATTAGGCCTATACCTCCACCCTTTTTCTTCCATTTACTGCGCCCCTTCCCAGTCATTCTGTAGTTTTCCGTGTACAGTTCCACTCTTTCACGTAGCTTTGTCTCTGTTATACCGAGCACATCTATACCCCCCTCATACAGTACTTCACTCATGTCTTCCATTTTTCCCACTCCCCATCCATTCACATTTAGACACCCTAATCTAATGCCGTTCCTATACTCCTGATTCCTGGTTCACATTTCCCGGGGGTTCTCACTCTCATTTCCGGAGTCAGGAGTCCCCCTGTCCTCTCTCTCGGCTGGGGTCTCTCCATCCTCTCTCACGACTTGGCTTGACCGCCATTTTAGGATTTAGACCATCTCGCATTTCGGAGAGACGACCAGGTTGAGTAAATTACTAATGTAGCAGTTGTATTGTATGTTTAGAACTTGTTCATTACTTTGAGTTTATAAAACCATGCATTTTGGTAACTATGATTGTATTTTAACATGTAAATCAGGAAAGGACATTCGTTTGAGATCGTGTCCTTGAGTTTTGTTTACCTTTCGTGTCTCCGACGTTCCAAAGTTAGGCCCATTCAGATAAGTATTTATAACTAACGTCTCCTAGGCCTGGTTATTGGTCATTTTAAATGTTTTTACTGGGTATATAGTGTAAAGAGTTACTTGTTATCTTGATTTAGAGGTCCTCATTTCCCAACCCCAGTACTGTCAAATTTCGGACCCCCATTGGGTCGGGTTTATTTCAGATGATTATTTGTGCTTACCTATTGTTACCGGTACTTAAAGTTAACTTGTGAAAAGGCCGTTTAGGTATGGGTACTTGCTGAATTATTATGGTAGGTCATATGATTTTACATTTTTAATTAGGCTACCTAACTTTCACCTAATTGGAAGTACAGTAGGCTATTATTAATTATTGTGCTTTTTGAATGTGTTATGAATATTGATTGCTATGATATAATTATGTTTGACATGGTCTAATGAACAGAGTTGCCTTGCAAGGGATGGAACGCTGTAGTGAGATTCTGGGCAGCTGAGTTCGGGGATAAGTTACTCGAGTTACAGTAGAATTAACGTTTAGCTTTGTTTGAGCCTTGTATAGCACCCTCCGCATTGAGCAGTCCAACCTGTTAAGTTTGACCATGACAATTACCTTTGATTTATGCCATTATTGTATTGATTTGACTCCATAGATATGCTGTGTAATTATGTGTTCCCAATTGTGTGTAGAGTACTGCTGAGTAACATATGTACCTGTACTTAATGAGAGGATCTTTGGATGCCTTAAGAGATTATTTCGGTACTGTACTGTAATGTCATAATTTGATCTGTCATTGTATTTCTGTACTTATATTTTTTATACGTTAATAGGAATCCATGTATTTTTATATGTTTATATTAGCCTATATTTTTTTATATGTATTTGTTTTAGTATTACTGTGTGCCGTAATTAGGATATTGATTAACCCCATTATTAAGGGTTAGCTATATGTCAACCGTGGGTTAAGAATGCATTCAACTACCCAGGGAACCAGTTTGGGACGGAGTTGATGTGATGCTGAATTGCTGATGGCGGAGAATCGGAGATTCACCCCTCCCATTGGCTGAGTGCAGGATGCTGAACTCGTGTACTGTACGAGGGTTCAAGGACCGCAGGAAGACGTATGATTACCCCCTATACCCCAGGATACGGTAGGCCGAAGAGACGTAAAGGCAAGCCTGGCCGATACCGGTATCTAGCGGAATTGGGATGTATAATACTGAGAGGAATGGGGTGGATACAGACAGCAATATTCGAGTCCTACTCCTAGGTTAAGAGACTGTCCCAGTACAGTAATGGATTGGTCCCAGGTTAATGGTATAGAGATAATTAGATACGGACCATACGGTACCAATGTTAAGAGTTGTAAACGGTAAAATGTTCCTTCTATTAATATCAAGCTTAAGATTACTGCAATATGTTTGTATCTATCCTCCCGTACCTATTTGGATCTAAATGTGTTGTCAGGAGGGTAAATCGGAGCTGTCAGTATTAAATTGGTCTAAGAGTAGTACCAGTAGCCTAACCGAGAGTCAAAGTCTTGTCAGCCAACATGGAAGGTGAAGTTCTTGATTGGTCTTTGCTAGCCTCCGATTTATCCTACTGTCCTAATGTACCTGAATAATGAGCATGAGTCACGATTGCATAAAGAATAAGAAAACCATGGGGACGGCCAGTTCACCTGAAGGTGGGCGATCAAATAATTCGAATGAATTACCGTTCCCAAAAACATCCTTATGTGATATCTAGAAAGTAGAGAATATGCTAGGTCTCAGTGGGTTTTTTGGTGGTTCTTTGGTCTTATCATCGTGTCGGAGTTGCAGGCTTTCCCCTTCCTCGAAGGATGTTGGATGTGGGTCAACCAAACAGGGTTGTCCTCTCGTTAATTAGAATGCAATAACGGGTTTGTCGTCATCTCTTCCTTTCTATCCTTGAGTACCTATTTTCCACCTTCGCAGCTTAATCTATTCTTCTTCTGTCTCTCCCTCCCTCTCTCTCTCTTGTTGGCAGCAGAAGAAGGAAGTTGATAAAGAAAGAGAGATACTACCTACTCCATTCCCCCCCCCGTTACACCAGTAACCCACGAGACACGTTAGAGGCAACACATTTTTGTTCTGTTGTTCGTTATCTCTCAGCTTATTGTAAGTAATTTTCTTATAAATACTTACCAGTCACAAAAGGATCTGTGTTAACAACTTATTTAGCTGATAAATATTAGAATTGAGCTGATGTCAATGGGTTGCTTTGATATGTACTGATAACCATTTTACAACTATTCTTGTTTTTTTGCTTTACAGGAACAATGCCGAAAAGATGTGCTGCATTCAATTGTCGTGGAAACTACAGGGGAGAGCCATACAGTCCTATGGTGTGTTTCCCGAATGAAGAACAAGAACGACATGCATGGATTAGTGCTATGCCAAATAGCCCAGAAAGTTTGAGAGACAGGTCGAAACTATGGATTTGTGCATCACACTTCGACTGCGATTGGGTCACAGATCGGGGAGGAAAACGACCAGCTGGGCCTCCTACAGTTTTTAAAGGTGTACCCAAGTCTTGCCTCAAACAACTTACGTCAGCTCCTAGGTTAACTAAAACAGTGACAAGTGAAGCAAGACTTAAAAAACAAACTGAATTTGAAAATGAACAAGACAAAATGCATAGTTATGACAAATTTGCAGGAGAGATTGGAAAACACTTCCCTGAGTTTTATATAATGCAAAATGGTAGAGAACTGACAATGTTTAAGACAGATGGTAATGGTAGAGCAGTTGATAAGTTTCTTCATTTTAAAGAGGTACAGTCTCCTTTTGGTTTTCTGCAGCTGGTAGTAGCAGAGAAAAGTGGCTTGGAGATACCAAAAAGTAAACTGAATCTTAAAAAAAATAGCTTGGTAAGTAAGTGGTCTCAAATTGAAGAAATAGTGAAAATTATGAACACTCATGAAGCGACTAATACTGACCGCTTAAAAAGAATAATTTCAGAACTTGACTCTATCACAGAATTTCATGAAATTGAAGGTTTTCAGTTCATTCAAGCACAGTTACAACTCCTTCTTATTCCTCCTAAAAATCGCCGATATACAAAGCATATGTTAATTCTTGCAGCAGAACTGTTTTGTATATCACCAGCAGCATATAGAATGCTTAGAAACTCCAAAGCAATTAGTCTTCCTTGTGAGAAACAGATTCGCCAATTGTTATCTCGCACTTATGCTGACAAGTGTCTCCCAATCCTTTTTGATCAGTTGAAGCCACAACAGCGGTTAGTTAACATTTTGTTTGATGAAGTCGAGCTTAAGCAGGCCCTTAGATTTACAGGAGAGCATATAGTAGGCTATGCAACAAACGGACCAGAAAATCTAGCAACATCTGCTCTTGAAGTTGTTTGTCACTATGGAGGACCACGATACATCATACGAATTCATCCTGTATCAAAACTGAATGCTATTCAACTGAAGGAAATATTACTTGAGGCTGTATATGTTGTTAAAGCTAGTGGTGGCCATCCAGTATCGTTCGTCTGTGACAACTGTCCACTGAATCAAGCTGTTTACAGAATGCTTGGGGGTCCTGGAAAAGTAACACTAGCACCAGATGGCATAAATGTTTTCCTTGTCTATGATTATGTTCACATCCTCAAGAATATGAGAAACAACTGGATCACAGAGAAATGTCAAGAATTACATTTTAGCAAGGACGGTACAGAATATTTGGCGTGTTGGAGTGATGTTAAAACTCTTTACAATGAAGATCAGAAGACACCACTTCGTCTGACAAAACTCACACGCTCATCAGTATTTCCTAAACCATTGCAATGTCAGAGTGTGCCCTTAGTTTGCCAAGTGTTCAATGAGAAAACGATTGCTGCATTTGAAGGTCTTAAAGGAACTGTTAAATTTCAGGATGGAACAGTGATATACATAACACTGGTAACCAATTGGTTTAAAATGATGAATGTTAAAAGCAAGTACAGCGCAGTTCATTTACGAGACCAATATCGTGAACCTTGGACATTAAACTGTACAAACTTCAAAGCTCTGCAGGAAATGTGTACAGTTGTATCCAGCTGTCGGTGGACTGGTGGGCATGGCAGAGAGAAGAAACTAACACAGTCAACAGCAGATGCCTTTGTCATCACAACAAGGTATAACATAGAAGCAGCACAATATCTTTTTGAAACCCATGATTTTGCTTACATCCTACCTGCTGTTTTTTCACAAGATCACCTAGAAAAGTTTTTTGGTCAAGCAAGACAACGTAGTGGAGGAAATTTTTACATTGACATTGGGGATGTTCAAGCAGCATCCAAAGTACAGCAGTTGCATCAGCTGTTGAAACGTGACATCGTTCCTGACCGAGCCAAAGAAGAAAGCTGTGAATTTTGTACAGCAGCAATAGATGATGGTGATTTACAACTTCTGGAAGAACTGACATTACAAGACAATCAACTACTTCTAGATTCAGATGATACTTTAACACCTTACGAGCGGCCTATGCGGTTTATTTATATGTACCGCCCAGCGGGGTGTTTTTAGCCAAAATAGGGCTGTTTACGTGATCATTTTCATGCCTAAATAAGACCCAGAACGTAAAACAAGTACCTATCCCTGAAAGGGCATAAACAGAGCTTTCGAATGACACCATAACGATCCTTTTATGATGGCTAGTTTTCTTGCAATAACCGTGCAACGCGAGTGCAAAAAGCATGTAATTCGGTACTTTCCCCATATAATTCAGTATGTAGCGAGTGAGAGAGGGAGGAGGGAGCTGAGATTCGTGTCAGTAGGTTCGCCGCGGTGGTCTGGAGCAGTCATACACTCGCTAGTCTCCTGCCACCACTTGTCTCTCTCTCTCAGCAACATTACGTGCTGAAATTCCCACTCGACCTATGTCGAGCGCCGCCACATAGTCCAGCTTTATTTAACTCGACTTATGTGGTGAGCCGCTAATTAAGGGTTAAAACATAAAATTGTCTACATTGGGGGATTTTTAGCTCATAAACATGGACAACAGGAAGTAGATTCTGGGGAATGCTTGTCATCAGAGTTTTTGACTGCGCTCAATCGAGGTGGGCTGAGTATGCCTACACTGGCTACTGTCTTCTTTGTACATAGCGGCATCACCCTTCAAATGTCTCTTCAAGACTCGAAAAAGTGTTGTCGCAATTACTTGAAACAATGCTTGTCTTACGTAGATGCTCCTTTAGCTAGCCATTCAGGAGCATGCCAGACATTGTGTAATGTGTTGTTTAAGGCCTTTGTATTTAATACAAGCGATCGGGAGTGTACACTAGGCTGCTTAAGGCGACAAGAGAAACTTTCTAATGTTTAAGTTAATTATTGTGTTATGTGACTTTTGATATATGTAAAATTACACTGTATGTGTAAAGTAATATTTTGCAAAGGTTTTACTTTAATTTCTTCTAATATTTAATTAATGTAAGTCATGGTATGATGCTTTGCTTGTATAATACATGTTCTTATAAACTATCTCATTATAACTGTATATTTTCCTATTATGTTCAATCACGAAAGAGACTTATGAGTCAATCAACCAAAAACAAATGTTTTATTTTCCTTTACTTGGTTGCTCTAGTTAATAAGATGTTGTAGAGTAAAAACACAAAGTCCCATATCCAGTAAAACTAAAATAAGACCTCAGTTTGTGGGCCTGACAATGGACCCAAGTTCCAGGACCCGAGTATGGCCGACGCCAGTCCTTATGTAGAGGAGAGGGGTCAGCAAGGAATGGTCATCTAGGGCAATTGGTATCAATTGTCGGCTGGAAAAATACTGTAATGCAAATGCAATACCATTCCTTGATAACTGGACCCGTTTCTATGGTAAAAATCAGTTGTACGCACAGGACGGGGTTCATCTTTCTCGGCTAGGGGTGGCAAATTTAGCTAGGTCAATAGATAGGATTGTCGCGGGGTTTCGCTGAAAATAAAGCCTGAGAATATGAGTAAGAATAATTGTCTAGATAGGGTAAATTGCCGTACTGGTACATCAGATAGGAATAGAAAATATCAGTCACAGGATTTTAATTGTACTGCTAGTAGAAATATTAAAGGTGTAACAGAAGATGGAATTCAGTTAGAAATAAAGGTAAATCCGATACCAGTAAAATAAATTCATTGCGATTATATTATACAAACTGTAGGAGTTTATGTAACAAAATGGATGAACTTAGAACACTTGTTAGCAACGAAAATATAGACATTATAGCACTGACTGAAACATGGATTAATACAGAATCAAGACATTTTTTAGCAGAATTCCATATACCAGGATATAGTTTGTTTAAACGTGACCGAACAAGTAGGAGGGGCGGCGGAATAGCAGTGTTTGTCAGGAGTTCTTTAAAAAGCTGTATTAAATCAGGTATTAGACTAAATACTGAAAACGAAAGTGTTTGGGTTGAGGTTAGCGAAGGTAGTGAGACCATAATTATTGGAGTTATTTATAGACCACCAAATATGAGTAGAAACGAAGGTACAGCTTTATGGCAGGAAGTGAAAATAGCATCAAGGTTTAGCAATGTGTGTATTATAGGGGATTTCAATTTTCCGAATATTGATTGGCAGCATCAAATCGGCGACTCAGATTCAACAGAGTTTATTGAGGCGGTACAGGATAGTTTTATTTCAATTCATAGACTCGCCTACTAGAGGTAATAATATCCTCGATTTAGTTCTCAGTAATAATGAACAAATGATAAATAATTTAGAGATAGGAGACCAACTAGGAAATAGTGATCATAAATCAATTTATTTTAACATACAATGGACAGGAAAGGCTAAAGAGAATACGACACTTATCCCAGATTTCAGAAAAGCCAATTATGGTGGATTAAGACGAGCCTTAAGAGTCGATCCTATGGTTAAACTATTAAGTGGACCCAGGTGCGCTAATGAACATACTCTCTCTCAGATACCTGTCTTAACTCAGGATAATTTGACAGCTACATATAATAATGTTATTTCTTCACTCCACAATGCGCAAAATAAATATATCCCCAAAAGAAAATTTAGATCAACACAGAACCAACCCAAATGGATGAATAATAGACTATTAGACCTTCTAGGAAAAAAGAGAGGAATATATCGAAAAATAAAGAAAGGCGAAATTCACCTACTTGCTTACTATCAGAATCTATCAAGAGAGGTTAAAAAATGTATAAGGACAGACAAAAGAAATTATGAAATCAGGATAGCCAATGACTCAAAAAATAACCCTAAGGCTTTTTACCAGCTATATAAATCTAAAGTTAGAGATAAAATAGGCCCCCTTAAAACTTCGATAGGAGAAATGACAGAAAGTGATTTAGAAATGTGCAGTACATTAAATAGTCAGTTTCTATCGGTTTTCACTAATGAAAATTTGGCACAGATTCCAGAAGTCCGTAAGGTGTATAGAGATAGTATAGAAAATAGGTTAAGTACGGTTACTATAAGTAGAAATGATGTGCTTAAGGAAATTGACAGACTGAAACCTCAGAAATCGCCTGGTCCCGATGAGGTATATGCCAGAGTATTAAAAGAATGCAGAGATGAGTTAAGTTACCCATTAACATTTCTTTTTAACAATTCATTAGAAACAGGTATAGTTCCAGAAGCTTGGAAGCTTGCAAATGTAGTTCCGATTTTCAAAAAAGGTGATAAATCAATAGCATCCAATTACCGTCCCATTAGTCTCACTTCAATCATAGGAAAGCTACTAGAGTCAATTATTGCTAGGAAAATGAGAAACCACTTAGAAACATTTAACTTAATCAATTCTTCTCAGCATGGATTCACACAGGGACGTTCTTGCCTTACTAATTTGCTTAGTTTTTTCTCAGAGGTATATGAAGCAGTAGATAATGACAAGGCATACGATATTATATATTTAGATTTCAGTAAAGCTTTCGACAGAGTCCCTCATGAGAGATTGATGAGAAAGGTTGAGGCACATGGAATAGGTGGGGCGTTGTTGGGATGGATTAGGTCATGGCTAATTGGTAGGAAACAGAGAGTCAGCATAAATGGTACCAAGTCAGAGTGGGGAGCAGTCAAAAGTGGTGTCCCCCAGGGATCGGTATTAGGTCCCCTGTTGTTTCTTATATACATAAATGACCTAGATTTAGGTATAACTAGTAGGATAAGTAAATTCGCAGACGATACTAAAATGGGGAGATCAATTGATTCAGATAGCGATATAGAGTGCCTCCAAAGGGATCTAGATACCTTACATGAATGGTCAGTAAATTGGCAGATGAAGTTTAACATTGACAAATGCAAGGTATTAAAGATAGGGAAGATGCAAACAAATGTTAAATATAAACTAGCTAATTTAGAATTAGAAAATTCAGACTGCGAGAAAGATCTAGGTGTGTTTGTTAGCAATGATTTGAAGCCTAGAAAACAGTGTATAGGCGTTCGTAATAAGGCAAACAGGATTCTCGGGTTCATCTCTAGGAGTGTGAGTAACAGAACTGCTGATGTTATCTTAAAACTTTACTTGTCATTAGTGAGACCCCATATGGATTATGCTGTCCAATTTTGGTGTCCTTATTACAGAATGGACATAGATTCATTGGAGAGAGTACAGCGTAGAATGACAAAAATGATCCATAATATTAGAAATCTTCCGTATGAAGATAGGTTGAAGAAATTAGGTTTACATTCGTTAGAGAGACGCAGAGTTAGAGGGGATATGATAGAGGTGTTCAAGTGGGTTAGTGGGATTAACAAAGGGGACATGACAAATGTACTAAAGCTCAGTGATAGCGAAAGAACTCGTACCAATGGTTTCAAATTAGATAAATTTCGTTTCAGAAAAGATATAGGCAAATATTGGTTTGGTAACAGAGTTGTAGATGGGTGGAATGGACTACCAAGTGCTATAGTGGGATCTAAAACTGTAGGGAGCTTTAAGATAAAATTGGATAAGCATATGGACGAGAAGGGTTGGGTGTGAAGGGGGATCAGCCGGGTTGGGCCAATCAGCGCTCTGCAGACCCCCATAATCCTGCGTTAATCTCTAACCGTTTTGGTAAGATGATCCTCAGGGTATTAGAGTGTTGAGCCTATAATTGGGCTTTGTAATTGATTTGGGGTTGTGTGGGACAGGGATCTGCCTTGCTTAGGCCAATCGGCTTTCTGCAGACTCCCATTTTCTTATGTTCTTATGTTCTTATGAGTACAATAAAGAGACGAAAACCAGGCACTCTGTGGATAAAGCGGTCTTTAAACTTGTATGTATGTAGGCTATGTATGTATGTTACATTTTGGGTGAATTATAAATCAAATCCTCTACTAACCTGTGTTCTTTATCTTTGAATTGATGACTAGAGTAGACAAATCAGGTTATTACAAGCAAAATCAGCAAAAATGTAATGACAAATTATAGTCAACATAGGTAACAGGCTAGAATTTTATATTAGATATGCTCATGTGAGGCCACCTAAAGTTACAAAGTGCAGTAGAACCTCACCCATCAAAAGCCCACCGATCCGGAAACCCAAGACTTTCGGACGAGCATTTCAATTCGGACTCTGTACTGTAGCCTACTCACATTTGCTAAAAAGTCTTGAAATCTGAGTAATGTAGTCCAGATGTGGAAAATCTTGTCCGGACAATATTACAGTACTCAGAGTTTTGGACTTTTCCAGAAGTCAGAGTATGAAGTTCAGACTTTTGGCAAATCAAGAATTTTCAGGCTTCCAGAAGAGGATTTCCCCCGATTAGTCTGAATGGGCGAGGTTCTAATTGTTAGGTACAAACCTGAGGTACAGGAGGAGCTCTCTCACTAGTGGTGCCCCAGCCTATGATTGTACAGTCCTGAAGGTTATTGTAACTTGCATCCTCCATTGGAAGGCAGCCTGGCTGGATACTTTTGCCCAGTCTGCAACATAAATCAATATATAATACTGTCACCACATACGTATACATATATACAAGTTTAAAGACTGCTTCGTCCACAGAGAGCGTAATTTGAGGATCGTGTAAATAGATCATGCATATACGCAGGATTGACTGTACAGTATATTATATACATACAGTAGTATATATTCAGTATATATTAATAAACATTGATCTTAAAAATGTCTCTATCACATCAGTTTATAGGCTACATATATCATGCATTTGTATGTATGTATGTATGTATATACTCAGGCCCAATCCCCACTTCTACTTTTTCTTTTGGGGAAGGGGGGGAAGCCGACTCAAGACAGAGCCAGAATAGGGACAACATAACATAAAAAAATGAACACACAAAAACAAAATACAAATTCACACACATCTAGGTCAACCAGGGGAAGACCCAGAGACCAGGGTCACCAAGGTCCCTCCAGCACTCCCCCGGCCCCCGATCACCCTGAGAGGTTCCGAACTAAGCAGGCAGACATGCAACGAAGCCGAAACCACAAACCCGCCCACCACACTTCCAGGCGCACCCTTCATATAAATCGTCTCCCCGAGCCAGGCGCCTGATGGACTATTATCTAGTCCAACTTGTGCCCAACCCCTTCTCCCAAAGGACCACGTGATCACTCATCTATTCACAATCATTCTCCATTAATTCCTGTTTAATACCACTTCCCTTGCCTGATCTATAGTCATTCCTCTATTATCCAAAGCTTGTCTTACACAGTCTTCCCATCTCAATGGGGGTCTTCCTGTCCCTCTATCTCCCCTTGTATCTGACTCACATATTCTCTTTGTAAGCCTTTCATCTTCCATTCGTTCAACATGACCATACCAGCTCAGCACCCTTCTGTCCACTCTGGCCGACAAATGTTCCTGCTGCCCCACTCTCCTACGTATCTCTTCATTCCTCAATCTGTCTCTACGAGTAACTCCACACATACTCCTCAAGCAGCTCATCTCCATCACATCCAGCTTTCTTCTCTCCTTTTCCTTCAGAGCCCATGTCTCAGCCCCATACATCACTGTTGGCACAACAATTCCTTGATACATTGCACTTTTAACCTTCATTCCGAGATTTCTCACCTTCCACATACTTCCCATTGCTCTGAAAACCTTCCTTCCTTCACACACACTGTTTTACCTCCATTTCCATACCTCCACTAATGCATTTAGACACACATTTTATTTTTCTCTCTCTCCTTCGCTTTTTAACATAACTAATGTATTACAATTTACTTTCATAACCTACCTGGCTCCTCTCCCATTCCTGCGAGCAATCTTTAAGATCGCTAAGTCGTTGTTAAACTCAACAGTGGTGTCAAACTCAGGGTGCACATGCAGTTTCTCTATTAGGAAGTCCTGTAAACAAAATGGCAGTGGTTAGGCTCTATATTTATAATAATATTTCATCTATGCTATATGCAACATATTCTTTTAGAAAACCTTATGACAAGTAGGCTAGTAGTAGTAGTAGTTTTTTGGGGTTTTTTTTCTATGTGAGTGAGGGAGACAAAAGGCATAACTGCCTGTATCGAGTGCCTCCCCCAGAGTTGAAAGAGTGACAGGGCCAAAATCAAGGGGCGTTCGAGCCAAAGTGACTGGACACACGGAGCTTGAAGCAATTTAAGTCGTAGGAAGAGGGAAAGACTGATTCTGGGAGAGTTCCAGAGCTCGGCAGTTGAATAGAAGAAAGTCTGAAAATAACGTTTCACTCTTGGGTTGGGGAGTTGCACAGAGTAGGGGTGGGATTGTGTTGCAAGACAGGTACTACGTACCCTACGTAGAGGAGGTGGTATACACTGGGAAAGCTCTGAGGAACATTGATTATTGTAGTAGCGATAGAATAGTGAGAGAGATTGCAGAGTGGTGAGTGGGCGGGAGTTAATGATACAAAAGGCTTTCCTTTCTACTTTGTCGAGGAGTGCGGTGTGAGAGGATCCTCCCCACACATGTGAACAATACTCAATACAAGGATGCACAGTGCCCCTGTAAAGAGCAAGAAGCTGTGCAGGGGTAAAGAACCCCTTGAGGCGGTTGAGCACACCCAGCTTCTGGGAGGCTGCCTTAGCAAGACTGGTAATATGGTCCTTCCAAATGAGAGAAGAAAAAGAGACACCGAGAATATTGAGAGAAGATGAAGGATTGATTTTTGTATTCTTGAAGTGTAAGGGATAGTCCTTTGGGAGTTCTGAACGGGTAGTAAGATGAAGAAATTGGGTTTTGGAAGCATTAAAAGTAACAAGGTTTTCTCTGCCCCAATTGGAAATAGTAGTTAGATCAGAAGATAAGTGTTGCATGGCTTCATTACGTTTGTCTTTGAGGGATTGATCATTGCTTTGCTAGCTGGGGCGTTCAGGAAAACTAATTGAGTAGTGTAACGTAGAGTCGTCTGCGTATGAATGGATGGGACTGTAGGTACAGTTGAGAAGATCATTTATGAAAATTAGAAAGAGAATAGGAGATAGGACAGAGCCCTGAGGAACACCGGAGTTGATACGATGAGGAAGTGAGCGATGGCTGTTCACAACCGCAGCTATGGAACGGCCGGAAAGGAAATTAGAGACAAAGGCACAGATGGAGGGATAGAAGGCGAAGGAGGGTAGTTTAGAAATTAAAGATATATGCCAGACTCTATCGAAGGCCTTCGATATGTCTAGTGCAATAGAAAAGATCTCACCGAAGTCCCGAAAAGAGGATGACCAAGAGTTAGTAAAATATGAAAGAAGATCACCAGTAGAGCGACCTTTCACCATGCCATACTGGCGATCTGAGAGTAGATTATGAGAAGAAAAATGCTTAAGAAATTTGGAAGCAAGAATAGTTTCAAAAACTTTAGAGATACAAAAGATGAGAGCAATTAGACAATAGATAGAGGGTTGAGAGCGGTCAACCTTCTTTGGGAAAGGTTGAATGAAAGCAAACTTCCAGCAAGAAGGGAAGACGTTAGAGGAGAGACAGAGACGAAAGAGTTTGCCTAGGCAGGGGGTCAGCACGGAAGCACAGTTTTTGAGTACAACAGGAAGAACACCGTCCGGACCGTACGCCTTCTTAGTATTAAGCTCAGAGAGGGTAGAAAATATATCTTTAGAAGAGATTAGGATAATAGGCATAAGTAGGAGAATATACGGAGTAGATGGCAAGTTGCTGAAAGCAGTGAAGATCATGTATGAGGGTGCAAAGGCGGCAGTACATGTGGGGAATGAGCAAAGCGAGTTCTTTGACCTGAATGTTGGGTTGAAACAGGGATGTGTGATGTCCCCGTGGTTGTTTACTGTATATATGGATGGAGTCGTGAAAGAAATACAAGGAAGAGCAGTGGATGTTGGTGTATCGCTGAAAAAGGAGGGAAATGAGTGGAAGCTGCCTGTACTACTGTTTGCTGATGATACAGTTCTGATGAGCCATAATGAATGGGAGTTGCAGGGTCTGGTAAATGTGTTTGGAACAGTGTGCGAAAAACGGAATCTGAAGGTAAATGCGGGGAAGAGCAAGGTTATGGTCTTCGAAAGGGGGGAAGCCACAGAGTGTGAGGTGAAGTTGAACGGTCAGGCTATGGAGATTGTCAGCTCATTTAAGTATCTGGGCAGTGTGTTGAGTAAAGATCGGACTATGGATGAAGAAGTGCGGGAGAGGGTGCAACAGGGGAAGAGGGTTGTAGGAATGCTGAAAGCAGTAACAAGAAATAGGGTGGTCAGTATGGAAGTGAAGAAGTCCTTGCATGACAGTGTGGTAATCCCGACACTGACTTATGGAAGCGAAGCATGGACGTTTGAGAAGAGACTCAGACCAAGAGTGAGAGGGGTGGAAATGAGTTACTTGAGTAGTGCGTGCGGAGTTACATGGAGGGATAGACAGACGAAGGAGGTGTGTGTGGAGGTAGATGTTCTGGAAAGTGTGAAAAGGAACAACTTGAGATGGTTCGGCCATATGGAACGTATGGGAAGCGAGAGAATGACTAAGAAGGTGTACGAGAGCGAGGTGGAAGGACAGAGAGGGAGAGGTAGAAGGATGGAGTGAGGAAGTATATGGATGAAGGCGGTGCTGGTTGGGAGGAGGGGCGTCGACTGACTGGGGACAGAGGTGCATGGGGGCGGTTCATTCGTGGCCACCCCTTCGGGCATCACGGCGTCAGGCAATAGATAGATAGGAGAGAGAGGGGTGGAGAGGGAGGAATAGCACCGGCATCATCCAAGGTGGAGCTTCTAGCAAAAGTTTGAGCGAAGAGTTCAGCTTTGTCAGAGGAGGAAGTGAGGGTTGTGCCATCAGAGTGGAAAAGGGGGGGGGGGGAAAGACGAGGAAGAAAATTTGTTGGATAGGTTTTTGGCTAGATGCCAGACAGCTTGGGAAGAGCTAGAGTTGGATAGTTCAGTGCATTTATTATTAATGAAAGTATTTGGCAAGTCGAAGAACAGATTTGGCTTGATTCCGGGCAGAAACATAGGAAGAATGAGATTCTTGAGTCTTAAGGTATCGGTACCGTTTGAATGCTTCCTCCTTGTTGCAGACAGCAGTAGAACAAGCGTGAGTAAACCAATATTTTTTTGCATTAGACTGAGAGAAAGAAAATGGAATCTATGCTTCCATGCCCGAGAGGATTACCTCGGTAATGCGATCAGCACTCTCCAAGGGTCCCCGGCCACGGAAGCAAAAGTCATTCAATGGGAAATCAAACAAGTAGTAGTAGTAGTAGTAGTAGTAGTAGTAGTATAATTTATCCAGACCTACAAGGAAGCAATCAAAATGAGGGCATCACATTTTCATAAGTAATAATATAGTTTAACCAGACCTGATAACAAGTAAGCAATCGATATGGAGACATGACAATTTCTTATCAGGTGAAGGGAAAACAGGGTACAATAGCTTAAATTATGTTAGTTATTTCAATTCATGAATATAAGGCATAAATTAATTAAAATCTGTATATCCAATCATTTTTAAAGTAACCCAAATATTGAAATAGATAATGACTAGCAATTACTTTCAAAGAATTAGTATACTCACATGATTTACAAATAATACAGCACAGTACTGTACAGACATACAAACACTCTTCTTACAGACCTTACACAAAGAGCTTTTGACGGCATCAACTCAGCTAGACCACCACACAGATCAGTACTTGCCACACTCGACATTAGTAAAGCCTTCGATGCCATCCCCCGCCACAACCTAACAAACAAAATCTACAACACAAACATGCACAACAACACAAAAAGATGGCTGGCCAACTTCTTAGCAGGCAGATGTGCACACGTATCTTTTGCCGGTCAGTCATCTAGCATTAGAAATTTCCCAAACGGAGTCCCGCAAGGATCCGTCCTGTCGCCCGCACTCTTCAATCTGTACATGCATGATATAAATACACCAAATTCACCCCAAATAACCATAGCCTCCTACACAGACGACATAACACTCACAAGCACGCACCAAAACCCAGACACAGCAACAAGACTTCTTCAAGACTATCTCGACACATTACATGAATGGTGCACTACAAACAGACTCAATTTAGCCCCAGCTAAATCCACTGCAGCCCTCCTCACAAGCTGGACAGGAGAGCACGATTACGTCCCGGGACTCAACATAAACAACACACCCCTAACACACCCAAAATCCTAGGAGTAACATATGACACCCAAATGACATTCAAACAGCACACCACAAACACGAAAAAGAAACTGACACCCAGACTTAACGCCCTCAGATCACTTGCCCACACAAAATTTGGACACAACAAAGAAACCACCACCACAGTCTACAAACAATACATAAGATCAGTGTTATGGACTACGCAAGCCCGGCCTGGGCTTCTAACCTAGCTGAAACACATCATAAGACCTTACAGACTATTCAAAATAAAGCCCTGAAAATCATCACAGGATGCACAGCTACTACACCCACAGATCACCTACATCAAGAAACCAAAGTTCTCAAAGTCAAAGATCATCTAGACATGAGAGGCACTCAATTCCTGGGAGCAGCCTCCACGAATCAACACCACCCACTACACTACATGGCAACACACCCACAGACACCAAGAAATATCAAAACAACACCCAGCACACGCTATCACACACAAATACTGTCTTCTCTCCCTCCCTGCCCACCCCAAACCAACTTCCAGAAGCACATCCATACTCATATCACTCGCCGTTCCATCCACACACTCATAGACAACACGCAGCTGCAAGCACAACCTCCCGAAATCCATCCTTCTGAATCCTCCCTTCCTCGCGAGGACAGAGTCCACCTGGCCAGGCTGAGATGCGGGCACCATCCAGCTCTTCTGAGCTATCAGAAGAGACTGGATGATTCCGTCGTCGACACCTGCCCGGGTTGTAACACAGCACCCCATACCATTAAACACATCATAGAAGACTGTATTTCCCAACCCCGAAAAGGGTTGAAATAGGGGAGCTATCCCCCCGCCAAAGGCGGCTTTCTAGGGCCTCTCCTAGCTGATGCTGAGAGGATTGGGTTCTAGTCATGTGGTGATGGGCTGGTCTATCAGAGTGAGAACTGAGCGATCTCTGCCATACCCATAGCTTACTCTGACTGTTCCTTTTACTTATATATTTTCTAGATCTCAAGTGACGGCGTCTTTTCCGTGGATTGACCTCCTTACTGCCAAGATTGGGAGCCAAAGCGTCACATTTTTCCCTTGCCCCTCAACTTTCTCTTCATAATTGCTGAGGGGCACAGGGCCCTGGGTGGGGCTTTGGTTTCCTGGGCGTTTCCGCACCCTCCTCAGCTCCCCGCCATGGAGTGGCTTCGGTCACCCAGGCTATATTGTGGTCGGCGGGTAGGGTTCTGTGGGGGCGCTCGGTTATGGCCTTGGCCTTGCTCGGGGCCTTGGGGCTGTTCGGCCAGGCAGCATGGGGAACAACAACAACAACACAATTTACACTCTTTGAGAGCTCTGTGGGAAAGCCCGACCGTGGCCATGGCCTTCCTTAAGGACTCGGGGCTGTTCGGCCAGGCAGCTTAGGGAACAACAACAGACATACAAGAGAAACCGATTATTCAGAAAAGGTACTGTCACTATTAACAAAAGTTTCCATGAAGGACACATCTGAACAACCTTTTACTAAATTCTGTACAGTACACAGTGACAGGAAAGGTAAATAGGACGATTGTATACCCATGCCTTTTCAAAATAGTATAGCCTACTGATACACCTTTGTTGTTGTTGTTGTTGTTGTTGTTGTTGTTTTTCCCCAAGCTGCCTGGCCGAACAGCCCCAAGGCCCCGAGCAAGGCCAAGGCCATAACCAAGCGCCCCCACAGAACCCTCCCTGCCGACCACAATAAAAGCCTGGGTGACCGAAGCCACTCCATGGCGGGGAGCTGAGGAGGGTGCGGAAACGCCCGGGAAACCAAAGCCCCACCCAGGGCCCTGTGCCCCTCAGCAATTATGAAGAGAAAGTTGAGGGGCAAAGGAAAGATGTGACGCTTTGGCTTCCAATCTTGGTAGATTAGGAGGTCAATCCACGCAAGAGATGCCGTCACTTGAGATCTAGAAAATATATAAGTAAAAGGAACAGTCAGAGTAAGCTATGGGTATGGCAGAGATCGCTCAGTTCTCACTCTGATAGACCAGCCCATCACCACATGACTAGAACCCAATCCTCTCAGCATCAGCTAGGAAAGGCCCTAGAAAGCCGCCTTTGGCGGGGGGATAGCTCCCCTATTTCAACCCTTTTCGGGGTTGGGCACCCGCCCTGTTGTTGTTGTCTTAGCTGCCTGGCCAACGACCACCCCCGAGTCCCTAAGGAAGGCCATGGCCACGGTCGGGCTTTCCCACAGAGCTCTCAAGGAGTGTAGATTGTGTTGTTGGCGTAAGAGGTTGTGTGAAATGCAGTCTTCTATAATGTATTTAATAGTATGGGGTGCTGTGTTACAACCTGGGCAAGAGTCGACGACAGAGTCATCCAGTCTTTTCTGATAGCTCAGAAGAGCTGGATGGTGTCCGCATCTCAGCCTGGCCAGGTGGACTCTGTCCTCGCGAGGGAGGGAGGATTCAGAAGGATGGATATCGGGAGGTCGTGCCTGCAGCTGCGTGTTGTCTATGAGTGAGTGGATGAAATGGCGAGAGATATGATTATGGATGTGCTTCTGGAAGCTGGTTTGGGGTGGGCAGGGAGGGAGAGAAGATAGTATTTGTGTGATAGCGTGTGCTGGGTGTTGTTTTAATATTTCTTGGTGTCTGTGGATGTGTTGCCATGTAGTGTAGTGGGTGGTGTTGGTTCGTGGAGGCTGCTGCCAGGAATTGAGTGCCTCTCATGTCCAAATGGTCTTTGACTTTGAGGACTTTGGTTTCTTGATGTAGGTGATCTGTAGGTGAAGTAGCTGTGCAGCCTGTGATAATTTTTTGGGCTTTATTTTGAATAGTCGTAAGGTCTTATGATGTGTTTCAGCTAGGTTAGAAGCCCATGCCGGGCTTGCGTATTCCATCACTGATCTTGTGTATTGTTTGTAAACTGTTATGGTGGTTTCTTTGTTGTGCTCAAATTTTGTGTGGGCAAGTGACCTGAGGGAGTTAAGTCTGGGTGTCAGTTTCTTTTTAATGTTTGTGGTGTGCTGTTTGAATGTAATTTGAGTATCATATGTTACTCCTAGGATTTTGGGTGAGTGTGTGTGTGTTAGGGGTATGTTGTTTATGGTGAGTTGCGGGGAGTATGCGTGATCTCCTTTGTTTTGCGATTTACCTGTTGTGCGGACTCAAAGGAAGACATAGAGTAGTCTCCCACCCTGACCACATAGCTGTCCTTCCCGTGAACCTTGAAGCAGTGGGCCGCTGATAACACCAGATCCTCTGCTATCAACACTCCACCACAGTTGTGCTTTAGACGACCCTGGAAGTATGTAATGTGTTACTGGGAAGAACATTTATAGTGACATAATATTTGAATGGAGAAATTATACCCACATGATGGTAAATAGTATTTATATTAAGGATACGACGGCTTTGCACTGCCTTTTCAACATCAGTTTCCTTTGAATTGACAGAGCAGAAGTTTCTTGTACAGGAACATGCTCACCTCTTCTCTCAGTTGTAGAGAGACCAGCCAAGGATGTTCGTAGCGAGGTTGGACACTCCCTCCTACAATTTTAGCCAAGTTACCCAACAGGGTGGTGGATTCTGCTCTCCCACAGCTCCCACCCAATACAGTCTTCAGCTCTCGGGATACCACATTGCGTCTGTGGAGAGGAAAACAAATATACAGTATATATAAAATAGGTACATGGAACGTGAGTGGCATGAATGATGGCACAAAAGAGAGAGAGGTACTGGAAGTGTTAGTGAATGCCAGGCTGGATGTATGTGGAATGACGGAGACCAAATGGAAGGGTACAGATGTGAGAGAGTGGGAGTGTGGAATGGGTGTGTGTGTGCTGGAGTGAGTGAGGGAGCAGCGAGACAAGGTGCGTGTTTGTTTGTAAGTAACAAATGGAAGGAGTGTGTAAGAGAATATGGGTCTGTGGGTTCAAGGATTGTGTGGGTGAGAATGAAAGTAGGAATACAAACATGGGTGATTGTGTGTGTGTATGCTCCAACAGAGGATAAACTTGTAAGAGAGAAAGAGGAGTTCTGGGTGAATGTGGAGGCGTGCCTGGATAAGTTTGACAAGAACGAAAGAATATTTCTGATTGGGGATATGAATGGTAAGGTGGGTGATAGGAAAGTTGATGGAGTGGTGGGAGGGTGGGAGGTACCATCAGAGGTGAATGGGAATGGTAGTGCACTTGTGGACGTATGTGTGGGGAGGAGGTTGTGGATAGCCAACACCTTCTTCCGACACAGAATGATACACAGGTACACATGGAAAGTGGTGTGGACGATGAAGGATAAGACAGTGGTGGAACGTAAGTCACTGATTGATTATATATGTGTGGATGAAAGAATGAAGAAATCTGTGATGGATGCTAGGGTGTATAGGGGTATTGGAGGGGGTCTGTCTGATCATTATGTAGTAGTAGCTAAGGTTAGGATACAAAAGAAGTGGGTGAGGAGAGCTGGAGGGAGGCGAGAGGAAGGTGGAATGGTAAGGAGGGTGGAGAGGCTACAGGAGGAGGAAATCAGGGAAGAGTACAGGAGACCAGTAGAAAGAAGACTAGGTGGGTTCGACCTGGAAGATGTGGAGGAGATAAGCAAGGTGTTTAAGGAAGAGATCTGTGCAGCATGTGAGGAGGTGTGTGGAGTGAGGAGAAGAGGGAGGGGAGTGAAAAGTACAGCATGGTGGACAGAAGAGGTAAAAATAGCTGTGGAAGACAAGAAGAAAGCGTATAGAGAGTGGTTGGGTAGTAGAGGGAATGAAGATTTGGAGAAGCAGAAACAAGCGAGGTACGTGGAGAGAAAGAGAGTAGTGAAGGAAAGTAAGAGAATAGACGAGGAATTTGGAAGGAATCTGAGTGTAAAATGGAGGGAGTGTAAGAAACTGTTCTGGAAAGAAGTCAAGAAAGTTAGGGAAGGTAGCAAGGGAAACAATAAGGGTGTGAAAGATAAGAATGGGAGAATGCTAGCCGAGAAGCAAGAGAGTCGTATGATGGAGGGAGTACTTCAACGAGTTGCTAAATGTAAGGAATGAAGAGCCAGCAAACATAGTTGGATATGGTATGGGAGGGAGAAGACGAGAAGTAGTGGAGGAGGAGGTGGGGATCAGGAGGTCAGAAGTGTGGGAAGCCATGAAAAGAGTGAAATTGGGGAAAGCACCAGGAACAGATGGAGTGTGTGGGGAAATGTTGAGGTATGGTGGTGAGATAGTGATCGAATGGGTATGAAAAATGTGCAAACTAGCATGGGAGATGGGGAATGCACCCAATGACTGGAAGACTGGCATAATAGTCCCCCTATATAAGGGCAAAGGGGAAAGAGGAGTGTGTGGTAACCACCGAGGAATATGTCTTTTAAGCTCAGTAGGGAAGGTGTATAGTAGGGTAGTGATTGAGAGAGTGAGAGTGAGAACTGAGAAATGGATAGGCGACGAGCAGGAGGTCTTAGGAAGGGAGGAGGATGTGTAGATCAGATTTTACCCTCAATTGTGTTGTGGAGAAATATCTGGAGAAGCAACAAAAGGTGTATGTTGCCTTTATGGACTTGGAGAAGGCCTATGACAGAGTGGATAGAGAAGGCATGTGGAAAGTACTTAGAATATACGGAGTAGATGGCAAGTTGCTGAAAGCAGTGAAGAGCATGTATGAGGGTGCAAAGGCGGCAGTACGTGTGGAGAATGAGCAGAGCGAGTTCTTTGGCCTGAGTGTTGGGTTGAAACAGGGGTGCGTGATGTCCCTGTGGTTGTTTACTGTATACAGTATATGGATGGAATCATGAAAGAAATACTAGGAAGAGCAGTGGATGTTGGTGTATCGCTGATAAGTGAAGGAAATGAGTGGAAGCTGCCTATACTGCTGTTTGCGGATGATACAGTTCTGATGAGCGATAATGAATGGGAGTTGCAGGGTCTGGTAAATGAGTTTGGAAAAGTGTGCGAAAAACGAAATTTGAAGGTAAATGCGGGGAAGAGCAAGGTTATGGTCTTCGAAAGGGGTGAAGTCGCAGAGTGCGAGGTGAAGTTGAATGGTCAGGCTATGGAGATTGTCAGCTCTTTTAAGTATCTGGGCAGTGTGTTGAGTAAAGATGGGACTATGGATGAGGAAGTGCGGGAGAGGGTACAACAGGGGAAGAGGGTTGTAGGAACGTTGAAAGCAGTAACAAGAAATTGGGTGGTCAGTATGGAAGTGAAGAAGTCCTTGCATGACAGTGTGGTAATCCCGACACTAACTTACGGAAGCGAAGCATGGACGTTCGGGAAGAGACTCAGACCAAGAGTGAGAGCGGTGGAAATGAGTTACTTGAGAAGTGCGTGCGGAGTTACATGGAGGGATAGACAGACGAATGAGGAAGTAAGGAGGAGGTGTGGTGTGGAGGTAGATGTGCTGGAAAGTGTGAAAGTGAACAACTTGAGATGGTTCGGCCATATGGAACGTATGGAAAGCGAGAGATTGACTAAGAGGGTGTACGAGAGCGAGGTGGAAGGACAAAGGAGAGGTGCACCGAGGGAGAGGTGGAGGGATGGAGTGAGGAAGTATATGAATGAAGGCGGTGCTGGTTGGGAGGAGGGGCGTCGACTGACTGGGGACAGAGGTGAATGGGGGCGGTTCGTTCGTGGCCATCTCTTCGCGGATCACGGCGTCAGGCAATAGATAGATGATAGATAAAAAAAAACACATTCCAATATCATCACAAATTGTTATTCTTCGTCATGTAAAGGCTACGTACCATGATTCCATAAGTCAGCTTGTGTGTACCCCATAATAGTTCTCCAGGGGCAGAATCAATTTACTTTACTTAATATCTAGAATTGCTGGGGATACCTTTTCTATAACCAAGCAGCATGCAATAATCTGTCTTCAAGGAAATGGAAGGCTGTCAATTAACCCTTTCACGCATTTATGACGCAGAGGTTGCCAGATTAGCAATAAGAAATAGAGTTCTCTCACTCTTATAATTACCTCTCCAAAATTAGTTTTCTGCCCACAGCTAACTCAAAGACAACTGCAGAGGTTGAAGTAACTAAACTAAAGGTTTCTAAATACCCCTGATGGTAACAATGGCTTTAAAGTTTTTTTTTTTTTTTTTTTTTTTTTTTTTTTTTCTATATTCCAACTTACTTCCTCTCGGGCATAGGCTGAGAGCCTTAACATTCACCGCTGTACAATGAACAGTGAAGCCCGTGAGGTCTTGTTCCAGTCTAGGGAGTGAGACATGTGAAGCACGTAGAGTACTGTACAACGAGCACCTGCCATCTTGCCTTCACATGAGGCACGGTGCTCACTCATGGCCCGAAACGACCCCATCTCTGAAGCCACCTCGTTCCCGTGCTTCACTGTCTCATCCCCTACACTCAGACTCTCATACTTACACACACACAACGCCACCTGTTGAGCAGATAACTCACCAGGCATTGCACCCCTATAGCATATTTTGAATATGGGAATATTCATACAGTGCTATTTAATCAGGGAACAATGAGGGTATTTTATTGACGTTTCGGTGGGCTTGTGGTAATGCACTGATACCAGGTACAGCACAAATTCCATCCCAATAATATCTTCCCATTGATACATCAGGATTTGAACCCGGGACCTTTGGATTACCAGGCCAGTGGCAAGACCACTCCACCACACCTCCCCTATAAAAGTATCCCTAATAGCCTCAAAATCGCGTCATATATCGGAGAGGGTTAAGATTCAGAATCCCAAGGACCTACCTAGGCTAAATGGTTAACCTATCAGTATTGTCAGTTAGCAAGAGGTACTGGAAACTGGGTATGTTGGTCACTTTATACAGTGCCGCACTAATGCCAATCCTCCTTAACCCATACTGTCCCAGCGTCAGCCCTAATCCAGAAGTACAATAGGGTAACAATAGTACCAGTGATGGCTGTCATCTGTCACTAATACTCGATCCTTGTTCCTGCTAATATCGATCAGTGTAGGAATTAGTTTTTACACCATACCCGAAAGAGGATTTATGGAGCTCCGATCTTACTCTCAACCATCTGAACAATTTTACCAATACACCTAAACTTCGTTAGATGCGGGAATAGTCTCACGAAAATATGCCAGGGCCTGGGATTGAACCCGGGACCCTTAGGCTATGAGGCGAACACCTTACCAGTGTCACCAAGAAAGATACCTCGCTTGGCAAGGTCGGCTCAAGTTATTTCCGCATCCGGTCTGTTTTAGGCTAACCTATTTTCACTGACTTTACACTACTTCACCTTCCGGGAAGAGAAGGCTCCGAACAGAGAGGAACAAGCCTGAGCCGAATCGACCAAGAGTCCGTCAGAGAGATGAACGGGAATGGTGAGTCAACTTCACTGAGCAGTGCACATACAAGGCACCGTGTGCTACACAGACACACTAACGGCCCAGTTGGCAACTTGCTTGGGTGGCTGGCAACTTCCACAACCCGACCCAAGCGCGTCTCACATACACTCCCTGTTCTCTCCTATCCCATTTCTTGTCCTGTAGGAGTGAGAAGTCCCGGGGCCTGTAGAAATTGGTTTTTACACCATACCCGAAAGAGGATTTATGGAGCTCCGATCTTACTCTCAACCATCTGAACAATTTTACCAATACACCTAAACTTCGTTAGATGCGGGAATAGCCTCACAAAAATATGCCAGGGTCTGGGATTGAACCCGGGACCCTTAGGCTATGAGGCGAACACCTTACCAGTGTCACCAAGAAAGATATCTCACTTGGCAAGGTCGGCTCAAGTTATATCCGCATCCGGTCTGTTTTAGGCTAACCTGTTTTCACTGACTTTACATCAGGAACCGCTAACATGACTTAAAGGCAATACTGCTAGGTGTTGGCAGCACAGCATATGCCTCTCCTACTCATTCGCAGCCACACAAACTCAGTCATCCCTCAGCTGTCTTGATGGGAAGATGATGTCTCGCTGCAAATGAGTCATTTTGGCCAGAATGGCTGGTACTGAGGGGTACATAAATTGCAAAATGCTCTGGTATACTATGAGATAATCTCTTTGATAAATTTAGAGATTAAAATCTGAATACCTGACTGTTAGTCTGACAAAAAAAAATATCCTGTAACTTACTTAACAGTATAGCAAGTGACCCCAACATCTTCAGCGTGAGTACAATCGGAAGCAGCTGGCTGCGATCTGTGACAGGCCATCAGATCTTTCTCCAACCCTGTACAGTCCAATGAGTCGAGCCAAATGGGTCCTGTAGAGCGGCCAAATTTGCTCCCGCGATGGAATATGGCATCACCATTGTATCCAAGCATTCCACACACCACCTGTAATATAGATAGATAGTTGGATGTGTACTCAATGTGTATCTCATAACAGTACTCCAGGAGGTAGGCCTAGTCATTACTCTGAATGACAAAGTCAATACAATGAGAGCCTAGAGTTGTTATGAAGTGCATGACTAATAATAATAATAGTTCTTAAAGCTAGCACATGCTAAGCCAGCTAAGGATAGCCCAAAAAGGCCAATTAGGCGTATTTCAATTGGGGTCCTGTACTACTACCCTATTCTCTTGCTCATGAGGGACGGTAACGACTCAGTGCTTGTGAAAAATCTTTAATGCGCCGAGCGTGGGCGCGATCCTGGGACCTTCTGGGTGGAAGTCCAAGACGCTAGTCACTACACCAGCGAGCCGCTGGCACTAATGAGGCGCTAATGTGCCTCATTGAAAGGATATCAGAGGCTGAATCTCAGTCATTGGGTAAGGCCTGGAGGTATTCTAATTTTGGCCAAAGGAGTTGGACATGGTGGACCTCTGGATCCAACTGGTTAGCTTTTTAGAATGTGTAGGATTTGTATGAAGGATTCCTGAGGGCTATAAAGTAAGTAGGTATATAAAGGGAAAAGTATACCCAAAGTTATTGAGGTGTTTAATGATTTTGACACTGCCTGTACCTGGGATCTATCCTGGGCCCGTGATGTTAATAGTACAGTACTTAAATACCTTCAAAATACTAACCTTGGCATCATAGTCATCAAAGTCGTCATCACACACGCTGCCCCAAACACCAGACAACTTCACTTCCACTCGACCAGAGTTTACGGTTGGCCCTCCTACTAGCTGAACTTCAATCTGGTGATGGAAAAGGAGATCATTTACTGGTATACATTTTTTGGCCCATGAGAAGACCTACTCTCCCCTTGAAGGGAAAGGCTTACGCTTCATGTGTTAGAAGCGCAATGACATATTCTTCATAAATGTGGCCTGTCAAAGTGGATATCAACAGAATGGAATGTAACGAGATGAGAATGAGGAGATGGATGTGTGGCGCCAAACTGCAAGATAGGATATCTAAGACAGACATGAAGAGACAGCTAGGTATCAAGAGTATCAGTGATGAGATGCATACCAGCAGGATTGGATGGTTTGGACATGTGGTGAGGGTGGATGAACTAAGTTGGGTGAAAAGATGCAAGTCCATAAACGTGGAAGGAGCTGCACCAAGGGGCAAACCAAGAAAGACATGAGATCAGACCTTATGGTCTGATCTTGAATTTAAATCCTGAGAAGTGAGGCACCTCTCAGCAGGGCTGCCTGGAGTCCCGCTATTAGGACATGAGACTAGAACCGTACTTTATGTGTAGCACTTGGTCTTTAAATTTATGCATGTACTGTATGTACTATCTTTACACTGAATCTTATAATGTACTGTACTATTATTTTACTCTCATCTCCTCCCAGGGGGTTAGAGGGGCCTCTACCAATGTGGAAGAGGAAAATATATAAGAATATGCCCCACATGTCTACTACGTGTCGTAAGAGGCATCTAATCCCCCTACTGCTATGTTCCTTGCAGCGGTTGGGGGGCTTGGGGGCTGGCGACTGGGGCTTGATGGGAGAGGCTTTGGGATTTTTCCCTTTCCCACTCCCCTTGAGCTTTCGTCGTCGGCTCGATTAATTTCGCATAGTTTTTCATTCCTCTTTCTATGTTTTTCCCCTTCTGTTCATATTCTGTCCCATTCAATTGTCCTCGGGCAGCCTATATCACATGCCTCCCTGGCCTGCCTAGGTTGTAGGCTCCTGACCCGATTTGTCTCTTCGGTCGCTGATGCGGCCAGGCTGTCTCGTTCACCTCAGTAGTGCATTATTTTTTGCATCTCGCTATGATTTTTGTTCTACCTTAGTCCTGATCTCTCATTCTTCGCCCTTGATCACTTCTTGGTTGGTGCTGCGGTGTAGCAGTTCTTGCCTCATCCTTCGGCCCTGCCCTATAAGAGCTCTGCTGTAGAGCTCATGTGGTCCGGCTGAACTGATGAAATGGCGAGAAATGTCTGCGTGTCTTCACCTTCCTAGATTTGTTCACCTGCCCTTCCCTATCTATCTTGACTTGATTTGTTGGCCATCTTGATCTAATCCTTCGGGATAGTCTTATGAGAGTTCTTTTGTGGAACTCAGTGGTCTGGTTAAACTACTTTTATAAAAAATAAATAAAAAAAGAGGCAACTATAAGGGGAATGACGTAAGTCTGGGCCACTGTTCATCCTATTTGGCCCATTTCAGCTTCATGGTAGCTACGGGTCACCAGAGCGCCAAATCTACTGCAGTCTCTAGAATGGCTGCTCTTGCCCTGAAGGGCTGCCTTGCGGCATTTAGGGTGGCTCCGTTTTCATGGAAATAGAGTCTTATTTATAAGAAACTTCATCCCCTATCTTTTCTCACTTATTCTGTTAATGATGTTGTTAATGATGCTTAATGATGCTGAGAGGAGTGACAAATGTTGTCGGGGAACAGGGCGGCCTGGGAGAGGTTTGTTCGTAGCCATCCCTTCAGGGATTAGGGCATTTGGCAATAAATAGATAGATAGATAGATAGATGTTTTAACATGAACGTCAAATTAGCCAGATTCTAAAAAGGAAGCAATCCTAAATAGGCTAGGGGTTAGGATTGGTTATATTATGTTAGGTCTGGATTGGTTAAGTTAAGGCACTGACCATTTTGAACTGTGGCTGCTTTGGCTGTGGCCATTTTGACTATAAACCATTCTCTCTCTCTCTCTACTCACCTGGTCAGAACATAACACTCCAACATCTTCAGAATGGTCACAATCGGAGACGCCCCATATAACACGAGGACAAGCTCCCAGCCAAGCTTCACCTCCCTGTTCATTATAAAACAAAGACGTGGTTTTACTTTTTTTTAATATACTCAATCATAATCAATGGCTTTACCATGACATAACAAACTTACAAACTAAAATCCACTGGCGCTATTTGAGGTAATCCATAAACCTAATTCTAATAATTTCTGTCATGAGACATCATCCATATTAAAAAAGCATCATCATCATCATCATCTCATATGCCTCGCTTCCTCCTGGGAATACACTGTTAACGGATGGCCATGGCAAAAACGCTTCCAGGATACTTTGTCCAGGCATGCTTCCTTTGCCTGTGCCAGTGTCTATTATGTAGACATTTTTATTCAATACATTTTTTACCCTTTTTCTCCCAGGGTAGTGTTCCACTACCAGTTGTTCCATTCATCCAACTTTCACGTATCTTTCTTGGCATTCTGTTCTCATCCATTCTTTGAACATGAATGAACCATCTCAATGTATTGTAGGCTACTTCTCTTTATCCACTCAACCACTCCACGTTCTATGCCCAAAGCTTGCTCTTCCATTCCAAATGACTCGTACACTTCTCTATTACTTGGCTCATCCAGCCTACTCACACCAGCTGCCATTCTGAAATAACTCATCTCCCCAGCTGGAGAGGTCCTCATCACTTGCTGTCCATGTCTCACAAGAGTGTTGGGAGCAGCACACTGTTCCTCAGTGACATTCTGACCATACTTCCTTTCAGGATACAATCAAGTTCTCCAATCACCTTTCTCCCTTACATTTTTCTCACTTAAAATTATCTCACTCTCTATTTTACCATATTGAAGAATGAACCTTAAAAGCCTACATCCATGATCGTATGACTTAGCCTGTTGTATTGAGAGAATGTATAAATTGACAACAAGTGAAGATCCATTATAATCCACAAAAAATACAATGATAATAATAATGATCTGATCTGTTCTTTTTCAAAAGCGCCAGTTTTTCCAAACTATCACCCTATTAGAATTGTTTCTTAATAATGACATTAATATTTCTAGTCTTGTTAAGATAACAGAGTACAGTTCAGTCACATTTTACCTAATAGCAGCATTTTAGAATGTAATCAAAATAATAATAATGAAAATTATAAACCTACCCTACAACCAGGTTCGTCCAGTAGTACATCTCCGTTGCCTTGTCCAAAGAAAGCTCGAGGGTAGCTGACAGCCCAACCTCCCTCGTATCCTACACTACGACAAACAACCTATAAAACATAGACAAAATAATTATACTGAAGATTAGAATAATATATTCCTGGAATTTTTGGTTGCAAGCCAAATGCGCTAACCATTGCAACACAAAGTCACCCATATGTATAATTACAGTTAAATTAGACAGACTCTAAAGAAAGGATATGGTTACTTTACCTTAGCATGTACGTCGTTGAATCCATCATCACATACAGTACCCCAGCGCCCTCCATGTTTGAGATACACATTTCCCCCCACGGCTCCCTTAAGTAGATTTCTCGGGTCCTCCAGTTTAGTCACACCTACATCGTCACACAGTTTATCAGCCTCATCACTGCAAAGGAAATTATATTGGGTTAGCTGTACTTAGCTACTCTGCTTTGAAGCCCCAATGAATTATTTTTGGGAAGCTTGTAGATTTCAAGAAGAAACATTTTGACACTACAGTTTTGCAGTAGTATTGCCAGCTATACGAAGGTATATTATAGATGACGAAGTTCATATAAAAGTATTTCAGCTGCTTGATCAGAGTTGTGCTCCTGTAAATCTGCCTATACAGTACATGGAGTAGGAAAAGGTAATGAGAAATTTTGTTGGAGGGCTTCCACTTCTGGAGTTTCCATCTGAGGATTCCCTTTTGAACAGTGGCACCGCAGGCAGGTGCTGTAACATTACTACAAGAGGAAGTTCAGGGGCTTACACTGGAACAGCACATAGACGCGGCGCACATCTCAGTCTCATTGCCCTTTGCAGCTTGCAGATATTAACCCAATACAGGGGCTCCTGCATTTCTGTGGGTTACCACAGTCTACTTCCCCGAATGTTAAAAATTTCCACTAACTCCAAACTACTATTTACTGCTAAGTAAACAGAGGCATAGGGTGTAAAGAGACTTGCCCACCTGTTTTGCCCTGCCCGGGAATCAAATCCGGGACCTTTCGATTGTGAGTCTAACGCGATACCATTGCGCCACACACAAAAGAGTAGACACATATATTCACCATAATTCTATGAACAACTTGTAAGAGCATTCAATCCTCTCACCATTTATAATATCATTTGAAAGAGCTCTTTACTAAGCATTAACATACCTTCCATCACCACAGTCGTTTACACCATCACAGACCTGCACTCGGGTTATGCAAGTGTGTGACCGAGGGCGACCACACCGGAATTCTCCTTCGTTACATACAGAGACAGGGGTACGACATTCCACACCTGCAATCTGCAAATACAGTAGAGATAAATTACCTAGTTCTTATCGCAGATAGTGCTCAGGATGCGGAGGTAAAGTTCAATAGATGGAGGGAGGGTATGGCAAACAAAGGACTAAGAGTTAATATAGATATAAGAATGCTCATGATCAGTGGAGTAGGGCACGAAACTATGGAAAGAAGCGTCGACTTTCCATGTGAAGTTTGTGGGAAGGGGGTGAGAAGTAATTTAATTCAATGTTGCGTCTGTAGTGACTGGGTACACAAGATATGTAGTGGAGCTAGAGGGCCTTTGACAAGAATCATAGACTCTGAATGTGCAGTGTGTAAGGAAGAACTTGTGTTGAATGACCCGCTTGTTAGTGTTGATTTCGGTAGCGTAGCGCTGGAGTATGTGAATAAATTCTGCTATTTGAGCTATATGGTTTCCACTAGCGGTGGCGCTGAAGCTGACTTCATTGCTAGAGTCAGAAGTGGCTGTGGGATGTTTAGAGAGCTGTAGCCATTCTTAATCATGAGAGGACTCCCACTTCATCTTAAATGGAAGGTGTATATCTCATGTGTTAGGAGTGCGATGACCTATGCCTCAGAGGAATGGCCGGTCAAAGCGGAAGATGTCAATAGAATGGAACGGAATGAGTAGAGAATGGTGAGATGGCTATGTGAGGTTAACCTCAGGGATGAGGTATCGACTGAGGAATTAAGAAGGCGTCTGGGCATTAGGAGTATCAGTGAAGTGATGAGCACAAGCCGACGTGGCTGGTTTGGACACTTGGAGATAATGGATGATCAGAACTGGGTGACGAAATGCCAGACTGTAAACGTGGGGGGAGTTGCGTGTAGGGGTAGACCTAGAAAGATTAGGGATCAGGTATTCCAGTCCGGTCTCAAAACAACGAACTTGAAAACAGAGGCAGCCCATGACAGGAATGCTGCCTGGAATGCTGCCATTTAGGATGTGAGACTGTAACCACACTCTCTGTGGACGAAACGGTCTTTAAATTTGTATGTATGTATGTATGTACTGTATGTATGTACAGTATGTAGAATAGCTGTTTGACAATGCTGGGTGGCAACTATAGTCTGTTTCCAGCTGACAGTAAATTGACACATCCTCATCTTGATTATTCAGCTATGACAATGATTTAGAAGCAAAATATAATGTTACCTGGAGGAGCACTAGGTAGAATGCATACCTCTGCCTACACTGGCTTTGGATATGATCTAGATCACTTAAATTGAATCACTTCTACCTTGGCACATACCCTAGCTGACCTCCATATTTCGTGAAAATCGGGTCATAACTTTGTGAGATATCTTGTTTACAGACAAACAAATGGAGGCAAAAACATAACCTCTGTCCAACTTCGTTGGTGGAAGAAATTATGAAAAATTGGGATTAATATGATGCCAGGACCAAGTACATTATTGTAGTTTCATATTTTAAGGGCCTGAATTTACTGTCAGCTTAAAACAACCTGACTATATACAGTATATGTGCAAGTGAGATATACTAGTATATGTGCAAGTGAGATATACTTCTAACAACAGCTCCACAGAGGGCCACTTTTAATCACACTGCTTCAAGGTATCTACAAATTGCATAGTGGTGCTAGAGCCGGGGGCTAGTACACAATTGCTACGGTATGTTGCAGGTGGGAATTCCGCCACAAAGAGAGCTGCCTTTAGATGCACAAGCTATTAAATACTAATAAACACACATACAAATCTTTGCATTGTGAACCTACCTCAGTGGGCCCGCAGTCATGAACACCTAGACCACTAGACGTACACGAGAGTATGTGTGTTTCCTGACCCGTACATGCTACCTTATCAAGCCAGAAGTTTGGAGAGGCACGACGCTCTTCTGTGGAGGTACCAGGTATGATTATTAATGTTATAATTTGTTATTTATAATAATACCGGTAATATATATTTGTTTTCGACACAAAACATGTTCAATTTAATATGTGCTGGTACTTTTGAATGAGGCTATTGTATATACCTGCATTATTCTGGCCATATTTGTTGTTGCGGGTATATGCAACCGCGGATGTGTAACCCAGAGATCGGCACAGCACATCTGCTTCATTAAAACCAAATTTGTCATCGCATACATTCCGCCATTCTCCTTCCACCTCAATCTGGAATAGAAATATCCAGCATTATAAGGGCCCTGGCCAAGTAGGCTGTAGAAAAAAAAATCCCCTTCATTCATTCGTGGAATAGAAATGTTCTTTTGTGTGCAGTATATATTAGGAGGTATACTTATCTATTCACAGGGCTGTTCGGCCAGGCAGCTTAGGGAACGACAACAACATACAATCTATTAATTTTCCTTATTCACTACATCTGCTTCAGTAAACCAATTACAGTATCTGCTATCGGTACATGAATTTTCTAAAGAAGTGTGTAAAATAACATAACAGCTGTAGTGGAAATTCCCGGCGCGGCCGAAGCCGCTCCAAGGACCCGTGCCCCCAGGGAGGGGGCAGGGGATGGTTGTGACGGTTTGGCTCCCGAAACTGCTCCCCGCGGATGGCATCCGGTTTTCCTCCACTGGTCGTTGCTTTTGTCTTCGGCCGTGGAGGGTCGGCAGCCATCCACGGTTGGCAGCCTCGGGAGGTGGCCCCACGGCGTAGACGCCGCCACATCAGAAACTGACACCCAGACTTAACGCCCTCAGGTCACTTGCTCACACAAAATTTGGACACAACAAAGAAACTACCACCACAGTATATAAACAATACATAAGATCAGTGATGGAATACGCAAGCCCAGCCTGGGCTTCTAACCTAGCTGAAACACATCATAAGACCTTACAGACTATTCAAAACAAAGCCCTGAAGATCATTACAGGCTGCACAGCTACTGCACCCACAGATCACCTACATCAAGAAACCAAAATCCTCAAAGTCAAAGACCATCTGGACATGAGAGGCACTCAATTCCTGGCAGCAGCCTCCACGAACCAAGACCACCCACTAAACTACATGGCAACACACCCACACATACCAAGAAATATCAAAACAACACCCAGCACACGGTATCACACACAATTATTGTCCTCTCTCCCTCCCTGCCCACTCCGAACCAACTTCCAGAAGCACATCCATACTCATATCTCTCACCGATCCATCCACTCACTCACAGACAACACGCAGCTGCATGCAAGACCTCCCGAAATCCATCCTTCCGAATCCTCCCTTCCTCGCGAGGACAGAGTCCACCTGGCCAGGCTGAGATGCGGACACCATCCAGCTCTCCTGAGCTATCAGAAGAGACTGGATGACTCCGTTGTCGACGCCTGCCCGGGATGTAACACAGCACCCCATACCATTAAACACATCATAGAAGACTGCATTTCACACAACCACTTACGCCAACAACACAATCTACACTCAATGAGAGCTCTGTGGGAAAGCCCGATCGTGGCCATGGCCTTCCTCAGGGACTCGGGGCTGTTCGGCCAGGCAGCTTAGGGAACAACAACAACAACAGCTGTAGTAGTGGTACCAAGTTGCATTCGGATAGGTATCCCTGCAGCTATCATACAAAGCCCAAAACTATTACTAAAAATTATACCTATGGAACCAGAACACCTATGAATAATGTTATAAGGGAATGTGCGGCATGGAGTGTGGTCATTAGTTGACAAAGGTAATTTTATGTAGAATACAATAAACCCATTTAACTATTTCAAACCCTGAGGATCCAGATACCCATGGCTTCCAGACTAGGTATCCAGTCCAGACTTTACCCCTCTCTTTTGGATTATATTTCACTTGCTCCAAACTGTCACACTTCTTAATAGGTCTCCTCACAATTACAGTACTGTAGTCTGAAAGACATAAGTTTTGCTGTACCGCATATCTCATTTTATAGCTAGTCTAATACCCACCTGTACATTTCCTTCATTCTCCTTCCCCCGGCCTCCAACCAGCCTGACACCTCCCTTCCGCCCCTTCTGACAATCCCCTTCATCCGTTCCATCCAAACAATCGTCAATTCCATCACACACCAGAGACGGACTAATGCACTTTCCGTTGCGGCACTTGAGACTGTCTAGCGCACAGGAGTGGCGGCGGGAAGTTGACTCGTAGAATAGTGAGCTGGATGAGGAGGTTAATCCATTGGTTGATACGTCGTTGTTAGTCAATTCGCATCTGTTGAAGGGATTTTATTAGTAATTTTCTCATTAGTGTGTTTATTCTCGCTCTCTTTCACTCTCTTCTATAATTTTCTATGTATTTATCTGTCTCTATCATAGTGCTGGTCAATAAATTGCTGTTGTTCATTAGTCCACATATACAGTACTGATACAGTGATGATGATGATGCAGATTTTAATGCCATACACTCCCTTGATTGACAGGGTTAGAGCGTGCCCTTGTTACAGTGACTTAACTGGACAGTACCACGAATCGCTAGACCGAGCTGCCCAAACTCTTGCCGTCTACCAATGGCATGGCGTGGGATCGAACTGCAGACCCTTCGATCAGCAGTCAGACGTGCAACTGACCATGCTACGGACCGTGGCTGATACAGTATTAGGGGGATTAGAAAAGGTATTTAATTTTCTCAATTTTCCTGTGTTCTAAATTAGCTATTTGGCTTCATAGATTTTTTTTTTTTTTTTATTCTGATTAATTTTTGACAATTTTACTTTGTTATATGATGATTGAATTGATAAGATTTAGGCACAAAGGCCAAGCACTGGGACCTGTAGAGATCATTCAGCGCTACATCTAAAAATTAAAAGACCATCACAGGAATATCAACATTTAAAATGCACTAAGATAGCAAGTACAGTAGTGGTACATAAAACGGATAAAATATCAATAGAGGAATATCAAAAGTAAAAATCACTGGATAATTAAATATAAAAAATCCAATAAATACGATCGGAGCTTAAAAATATCTGCATCTCTCAATACGCAAGTATATGGGCGACACACGAGGGCGCGAAATGGAAATTCGCGTATTAGCAATAGAGTATTATATGGGAATAAATCGATATGGGCGGCACTGACTCCAAGTTGTCTACTTTAGGCCTATTTATCTCCGTCAATTGCCACAAAAGGTACATATATGTATACATAAACATCCAAATCATAAGAAAATATAACAATAATAAGTTTGTTCTTGCGAGGGGGCATGATGATGGGGGCAAAAAAATATATCACTGCACACGAGTCAGACTACGTGGACTGAGGGTAGACTGGCGTCCCTGCGCAGATGGATGCGCGGAATGGTGGGGGGCCTCGCGTATTAGCTGAACTCCCTGGAATTGCCCTTATATCGGCCCCGGATTCGCGTTTTAAAGGTACATCACGCGTTTTGAAAGTTTTGGGTATGATTCGACCCCCTCCTCGCGTATAAGGTGAATCGCGTATTAAAAGCTCACGTATTGGCAGGCCAGGCTGTATCTGGGAAATGAGTAATTACAACAAACAAGAGGTTAGAATGTGGCTTGCAGACAGTACCTCGTCACACACAGCACACAGCGGTGGGCGATCATTATGTAATATGTATTTGTGCGTCATATATTATGTGTGACCAATACGCAACCTTGTGAGAACTACTTCCGTACGTCTACCTAAGTGAACGGGTGAAAAGTCCCAAAGCTTCACAGAAGGATGTATGGCTTTAAGTTTTTGGTTAGTGCTAGTGATCAAGGGAAGACCACCTCAACTGCCACCTCTCCCGAATCAGCGACCGGATGTTATATGATGATCATTTGAAATACTGTGGTAGAGTTAAGAAGTGGAAAGTTGTCATTATATTTTGATAACCCATTCAGTACTGGCGCTGTCCATTTAGCTTTGTTCTGGCTACTATTAGACAATTTTATTCAGCTTAAAAAGGGCCTCCAGGAATGAATAGGCTTCAGACTATCTCACTTTAGCATTTTTTCTACCACAGATTATTTCAAAACTGCACAAAAACATCTAAATATAGTTTTAAGAAAATTAAAAAGATGTTGCCAGTACAGAAGGTGTTAACCTCTGAAGTGCGCATGGGGGTAATTGGAAACGTCCCCCTGTGCTGACGTATTTGAGGTGTTTCCGCCACTAAAATATTCATTGTGCCATTAATAGCATTAATACTTATCCATATGCGCCTATTATGGGTTGATTATAAAGGTATTAACCTGAAACAACAATAAAACGAGTGAAAACAGCGTTTGGATGGTCAAAATCGGAGATATAGCCCGCGAGTTGTATAATGTATGGGTGAGGCAATCTGCTTTCCCGCCAATTTCCCCCAAGGCCACTGAGACACAGTCGATCGATACTCTCTCTCTCTCTCTTGCACTCGCTTGCTATCAGTGATGACCACACCCTCCAATCGGATTTCTAATGTTAGCACGAAAATATACCTCAGAATAAGGGAATAACAGGGAAAATAGGTGATAACTGAAGGAGAGGAGGAAAGTGGGGAAGGAGGGGAGGTAGAGGACTGAGATTTTGCATGGCCCAGGGGCCAAAAAAAAAAATAAAAAAAAAAAAAAAAATATAAATTTTTTTTTTTTTTTCGATGTCAAAAGTTGATTTTTATTTTCTCTGACTCTTAAGAGTCTCCCCGCAGTGCGCCGGGGGAACTCTTAAGAGTCTCCCCGCAGCTCCCGGGTTAAGGGGACCGACCGGATAATTACGCTACTTCCAGGTCTTACTATCAATTTAAATGAAATTTGGCACAGGTGTATATGACCATAAAACTAGATAAAATAAATTTGTATTTAATTTTATTTTTGCTTTTTTCTTGCAATTTAGGTAAAAAAAAATGAAAATCATAGTACTGCAGAAAATGATAAACTCCTACAGAAATCCCCATAGCACATGTTTTATGTGATCAAACAACTCACAAAAGGTGTATCTATAGTTTCTATAAAACACATTTTATATATTTTGTGCATTTGTTCGATTTAGGTGATGACGGATTCAGGCGAATATATTTATACAAATATTACAACTTTGACGACATATTGTGAATTTTTTTAAATTATTAGAGTAAATTTGGTTTATAGGCCTTTTAGTGTTTTTAATTACCTTTCCAATGGTATATACACCATTCCTATAGGTCCAATAATAACTGTAAAATAACATCCGATAGTGCGGCAATATAGGTTCTGAGAAAAACAGGTGAAAGTCTAAGGTCATTAGGTGAAAATTTTTACTTTTGTTTTTTAGATTTACAATATTTTATGCGGGAACATGGCAAAGTAGAAGATAAAGCGTATGGTAGGTTGTAGAGTAGCTTACGCTCTTTCGATTTATATAGGTATGCTCCTCGTACGACCAGTAGTTACTGAGCATGTTAATTTCAAAGTTCGCTATATAACGTTTTTAGAATTACAGGAAAAGTTTGGAAAACATAAAAAATACTATTTCCAATGGGTTTTCACTAATAACATTTCACTGGCTTATGAAGGGATGTTGACTCTTGTTGAGTAAACACCTATTGGTGTTTTCAGGATTTCGAGTTTTTTAAGCCTAAATTAACCGGTCGGTCCCCTTAAGAGCTATGAGGACTTATATTTGCACATGTTGTATATATACACATAAATTCTATCTCACACATAGCCTACACACACACGCTATAGGTAACAGACCTATTATACACACGTGCATACACACATACACATACACACTCACCTCTTGCTGGCTTGATAGTGAATGAAGCCCCTACATGAAAGTTTATCCAAACACAGCTTCGCGCACACGCCCACATCAGCACGGTTAACTCTTCGAATTATGATGGGGGCTAGTAAGGTCTGTCCGGTGTGGGGTGTGAAGTCCTGTGGAGAAAACAGTAATACATACAAGTAAATATAGATATGCACCAGTTATGGACATCTATAGATTTAATAGTGATCAAATTACATAAAAAATCAAAGATCCTAAAGTCTATATTCTTCGTTTACAGTATATGATGAGTTGATTTTATACTAACCCTCTGGCCCACTGGCTCTCATTTGGCAAGTGCTTGGCGAGGTGGAGTTAAGTCACATAGTAATCAACGTTATTATGTTGTCATACAGTCGTAGGCTATACATTTCAGAAATCGACGGATAAAGGCAAAACTGAGTGAATTAGAGTCAGAGAGGATGTCTTTTAAAGTTCCGCATTGCAGGAATTGTTGTCTTTCAATGTCATATACTGGGCAGTCACAAAGAATATGTGGTACGTTGAGTGTGATATGACAATGTTGGCATTCTAGTGGTTGGGCACGGGGAGTACTGTACTCAAATAGTTTCTTAGAATGCCCCAGCATGCAATCACTCAAAAGCTCACATGATGAGGCCATAGCACACTTATCTTCTGATCTATCAACCATTTCCAACTGGGTCAGAGAAAATCATGTTTCTTTCAATGCTTCCAAAACCCAATTTCTCCATTTATCTACCTGACAAGAATTCCCACAGGTCTCTCCCTTATACTGTACTTTAACAACACACAAATCAACGCTTCATCTTCTCTCAGTATTCTCGGTGTCTCTTTTTCTTCTGATCTCTCTTGGAAATACCATATTACCACTCTTGCTAAAACAGCTTCCCAGAAGCTGGGTGTGCTCAACTGTCTAAGGGGGTTCTTTACCCCTACAAAGCTTCTTGCTCAGAACAGGGGCACAGTGTATCCATGTATTGAGTATTGTTCGCATTTGTGGGGAGGATCCTCTCACACAGCACTTCTAGACAAAGTAGAAAAGAAAGCCTTTTGTTTCATTAGCTCACGTCCACTCACCGATTTTCTGCAATCTCTCTCTTCACCGCTATGTTACATTTCTCACGCTATTCTACCGCTATTACAATAATCAGTGTTCCTCAGAGCTCAGTGTATACCACCTTCTCTACATAGAGCACGTAGCACCCGTCTTGCATCACAATCCCATTATTACTCAATGCAACTCTCCAACCCAAGAGTGAAACAATATATTCCCAATCTTTCTTCTATTCAACAGCTGAGCTCTGGAATTCGCTCCCTGAATCTATCTTTCTCTCATCCTATGACTTAAATTGCTTCAAACTTTGTGTGTCCAGGCATTTTGGCTCGTACATTCCCTGATTATGGCCCTGTCACTCTTTTGACTCTGGGGGAGGCACTCGTCACAGACAGTTTTGCCTTTGTCTCCCTCATCCACATAGAAAAAAGAACGAAAAAGTAACCATGGGTGAGGCGTGTATGCCCAATCCGTAAGCGAGTTAAGATGGATTGGTCTGCACAACAAGAGTCAACCGAGGAGGGCCACAAATAAATGTAATCGTTGATCGAGCGGAGGTGGCCACTCAACGGCTGTAAACTCCATTCAAAATACCACGCCTCTATTATTATGAGTTGTCGAAGGACAGGCACTAAGATCATTGATCGTAAAATGAAAGACAAGCCTGCTTAGCAAGGGAATCAGGCTGTTTCTTCGTTCACAGTAAACAGTATTTCAGAGTTCAGTATAATAAGGAATCACAGAACTTCCTTTCTACCAATACCGATAGAGTAGTTAAGATCATGAATGTAGTTATGATGAATATAGTACTGATAGTTATGATGAACAGAGTACAGTACAGTATATCTACACACCTGCACAAATTGTTTACAGCCCTGCTCATCATCGCCTCTAGGACAGTCTCGCTTGCCGTCACACACTTGCCTAGACGTCAGGCAGCTATCCGAAAAAGCGCACTTGTGTTGTTCAGTAGAGCATCGGACCTGTAAGAGTAGGGTTTTGGGTTAGCTAGAGGATTAGGTGAGGCACAGTATTGGTTTATGATAGGTAGAATAATGGAGTAGAGTTCTGGGTTAACTATAATTTCAGGTAAGGCACAGTATTGGTTTATGGCAGATGGAATTATGGGGTAGAGTTCCTCGTTAACTATAGGATTGGTATTATACTGTAGCCTACAGTATACAGAACTCTCTAGTTCTGATTTGTGACATGTGGTTTCTGGTCTAGCTATAGAATCAAGTGAGGTATATAATAGGTTGGGTTTAGGTTTGCTAAAACATAGTGTAAGGTACAATCTCATGCACAAGTAGCTGGTCTATCTATCTATCTATCTATATGCTCAGGCCCAATCCCCATTTTGGGGGTAGCCGACTCAAGACAGAGCAAGAACAGGGAAAACACAAAAACAACATAAAACAACAAATAAACACATATAAAAAGCACAAACTCACACACATCCAGGTCACTCAGGAGAAGACCCAGAGACCAGGGTCACCAAGGTCGCTCCAGCACTCCCCCGGCCCCCGACCACCCGGAGAGGTTCCGATCTCGGCAGGCAGACATGCAGCGGAGCCAAAGCCACAAGCCCTCCCACCACACTTCCAGGCGCACCCTTCATATTAATCGTCTCCCCGGGCCAGGCGCCTGATGGACTATTATCTAGTCCAACTTGCGCCCCACCCATTACTCCAAATGACCACGTGTTCACTCAACTATTCACAAGCATTCTCCATTCACTCCTGTCCACCACCACTTCCCCTGCCTGATCTATAGTCATTCCCCTATCATCCAAAGCCTTTCTTACACAGTCTCTCTATCTCAATGGGGGTCTTCCTGCCCTTCTATCTCCCCTTGTACCTGACTCACATATTCTCTTTGTAAGCCTTTCATCTCCCATTCGTTCAACATGACCATACCAGCTCAGCACCCTTCTGTCCACTCTGGCTGACAAATGTTCCTGCTGCCCCACTCTCCTACGTATCTCTTCATTCCTCAATCTGTCTCTCCGAGTAACTCCACACATACTCCTCAAGCAGCTCATCTCCATCACATCCAGCCCTCTTTTCTCCTTTTTCTTCAGAGCCCATGTCTCAGCCCCATACATCACTGTTGGCACAACAATTCCTTGATACAGTGCACTTTTTACTTTCACTCCGAGATTTTTCGTCTTCCACATATAGTGGAGCAGATAACTCCACATTTCAGGAGAATCGTTCAAATGGTGATGCAAGCATGAAATTTGGTACATGTACCCTTCAAGGTCCATTCTTCTCAGAAATACCGCTGGCCACGCGAAAATCCAAGATGGCGGTCATTTTTCAAGATGGCTGCCGTGCCTGACCATATATTGCTCAATTTTTTTTAATTATTACCTGGTGAACATTTTAAGAGAAAACTGTTTCTTGCTAACCAGATTAATGAGAAGCACTGTTTTAATCATTGTCATAGTCTATAATTGGAATTTTAGAATGGCATCCAAGATGACGTCCATTAATTTCATATGTTCATATCTAAGCAACTACTGAACATATATACATGATTTTTCGTGTGCACATACATTCTTTGGGTCAGATAATCCAATGGAGCCATTTTCACATTTGTTAGTAAGGACTGAGGCAGTGATGAGATCTTGCAAATATAATAGAGTGATGTCAACACACAACCAGGGCACACTGGTAACATCGCTGCTGTGCAACTCAGCATGGGGTTCAGTGTCAGCTTATTTTACTGTACTATACTATAAGTTGTAGTGTAGTTTAATTTAGTGTCCCAAATGCTTTCTAACAGCCCCATATCAATTAGCTACTAGACAGTAGTTGGTAGTTAGTAGATAGAGTTAGATAACCGCACCTGAATTGACAGGGTGTGCCAGCGCGGGAGAGCCGAGCCAAGGGTAAGGGGGCTATACATGACTTGCTCATGTACTTACCTGGATGGTGTACAGATCACACAGGACTTAAATGGCACTGGATGAATGATCGGGCTAGGTGTAGGTCACCCGAACCTAGTTGTATCCCATAAAGTAATGTGTGTGTAATTTCGTTAAGGTGGTAAAAGGATAAACCCTCGGCCTTAATCAGAAAGCAAAATGGCAGATTCAAAATCCATTTTTCCCATAAGACAAACTGACTGGTCAAAATGTTGTCTTTGCCAGAAAGACAAAATAGGTGAAGATTTAACATCACCTAGAACCCATTATTCCCTTGAACATGACGGTTATGCCATGCTGGCTACCAACATACCGATGTTTCATGAAATCCAGGAAATGCCATTGATCGTGGATCCAACAAGGCTTGATGAAGGTGACGGCATAGATGCCACTTTGAGAAGAAATCAGGCAAAACACCATGTCAACTGCCGGTTGTTGTTTAACAACAGCAAGCTGAATCGCGCAAGGAAACGCCGATCTAATCGTCAAAGTAGTGAGTCTGAAGACAATCATGCAAAGCAACGTCGAACTAGCTATGATGGTCAAATTTTTATTTTTTGTGAGAAAGTGGCACCTGCATCTGATCTCAGGCAGGTAATGACCATGAACCTTAACAAGAGGCTACAAGAGTGTGCAGAGGCACTTAACGATGGCAAGCTTCTTGCTAAATTGAGTGGTGGAGATGCTATTGCACAGGAGCTAAAGTACCACAGAGTGTGTCTCAGTGCCCTCTACAACAGGGAAAGGTCCCACCTGAGAAACATTGAGAAAAGCTCAAGTGCCACTGATCTGTGAGCCAGATGTTTATCCATTAATTTTATCAGAAATGGTGACATACATTGTTGAAAGCAACCTATGCTCAGAAGAGCCAGTCACATTTCGCCTGGCAGATATATGCCACCTTTACCAACAGCGTCTGGCACAACTTGGTGTGGATTTACCACGTGTAAATTCCACCAGACTGAAGGATAAACTTCTGGAAGAAATTCCAGAACTTGAAGCTCATAGAAGTGGAAGAGATGTACTTCTTGCATTTCAGAAAGATGTGGGCAAAGCACTGTATCGCTGTATGGGGCAGGAGAAGGCTAAAGGCATGTTATTATTTCATGCCTTCACAGGGTGTGACACTGTTTCAGCCTTCCGTAACAAGGGAAAGAAAACTGCCTGGCAGACATGGGATGTTTGTCCAGAGGCTTCCCCTGTCTTCTCCAAGCTGAGCCAGTACCCTCTTACAGTGGAAGATGGTGACCTGGAGATACTGGAGAGGTTTGTCATACTGATGTATGACAGGTCCAGCACTGCTACCACTGTGGATGAGGCCAGGCTTGACATGTTTGCCAGAAAACAGAGGCCTTATGAGGCCATTCCACCAACAAGAGCAGCTCTGCTTCAGCACACTAGACGAGCTGCCTTCCAGGCTGGTTGTGTTTGGGCCCAATCAACCCAGTGTCAACCAGAAGCAGAGAGTCCTGCTGACTGGGGATGGCAGAAGGTTGGTGAAGAATGGCACGTCTTCTGGACAGCCAACTCCCCCATAGCCAAGAGTTGCGAACAGCTGACCAAATGTGGCTGTAAATCAGACTGTCGTGGCAGGTGCAAGTGCTACAGGCTGGGTCTCTCCTGTACAGCTCTGCGCACTTGCAAATGTGAGGTGTGAGTCTTTGATTCTATGGTATTTTTACTAATGTTATTTGTACTCAATGGATAATGTATAAATGGTGTGAATTAGGCCGTTTCCTACGATATAATCTTCCTTTACTTTGTCTAGTTACTTATGACCCTGATGAGTTAATAATGTGACAAGTCTTTCTAATTCTCCGACCTCAAAAATGTAGGATTAGATGAAAAAATAATTTGTCTAGCTCTACTAATAGCCAAGATATCGCAAAATTTGTCTTTAACCCCAGAAGGCCGATACACTACTCAAATAGCACGGCTTTAAATAGCCTTTAAATAGCCTGCTGATGGCTGCTATTTACTTGTATGACGTCACGGTACTTTTGCGGTAATTTTCACCGAGTTCCAATATCACCGAAACTACCGTGATGTCAACACAATGGGTTTAAGGAAATTTCACTATGGCAAAGGTGCGTAAACACGGAAAATCACGGAAAAGTTACCTCACGAAAACAAGCAATATCTCAGTAACTACTGGGCCTATGGAGCTGAATTTGTTTACGAGACAAAAGCTGAAAGTGACCTCTCTCACGTGGTTTATGACTCATTTCTCTATCTTTATTCTTTGATTAGCTATTAAGCCAAAAATCGCCAAAAAAATCCGGCCTCCTCGGGTTAATGGCGGCCATCTTGGACGCCATCTTAGTTAAAGTCTAAAATGCAACTGCTTTGGACAAAATTACCTTCACTTACCACGTTAGAGCCAAAAAAAAAATGGATTGGACAGTATTCATGTCGTTTTTCTTTCAATTAACTGACCCATAACAGTAGGGCTCAGTCAGATGTGTCGGCCATCTTGAAAAATGGTCGCCATATTGAATTTTTGCGTGGCCAGCGGTATGTGCTTTGAAAGTGAGCTTTGAAGAATACCTGTACCAAATTTCATGCTTGCATCACCATTTGAACGATTGTTTCACTTATCTGCTTCACTATAATGGAAATGAGGAAAAGAAGGATTACGCTGATGAGAATGAGAGAGAGAGAGAGAGAGAGAGAGATGCACATCCATACTCATATCTCTCGCCAATCCATCCACTCACTCACAGACAACACGCAGCTGCATGCACGACCTGAAATCCATCCTTCCGAATCCTCCCTCCCTCGCGAGGACAGAGTCCACCTGGCCAGGCTGAGATGCGGACACCATCCAGCTCTCCTGAGCTATCAGAAGAGACTGGATGACTCCGTTGTCGACGCCTGCCCGGGATGTAACACAGCACCCCATACCATTAAACACATCATAGAAGACTGCATTTCACACAACCACTTACGCCAACAACACAACCTACACTCAATGAGAGCTCTGTGGGAAAGCCCGATCGTGGCCATGGCCTTCCTCAGGGACTCGGGGCTGTTCGGCCAGGCAGCTTAGGGAACAACAACAACAACACCATTAATAGGGAGGCAGCTATTTACATCAAGATCAAATGCCCGAGCATTGCAAAGTACATAGAAAACACCTATAGGGAGCCAGCTAACCTGTAGGCTATATAGTGGGAAGCACAGAGAAGGAAGAAATGAAAATTCTCAAATCAAATGAAGGAACAACGCAAGAAGATCCAGTGGCAATGGCAATGTAAGCTCTGGCACTATCTATTCTGCAGCAGAAAATAAAACATGAGGAAACCCGAGTGAAACAAGTGGCGAATGCTGATGACCCCACAGGTGCAGGAAGAATAAGGGATCTCAAAGAATGGTGGAGGAGAGTACAATCGGTAGGCTCAGTCATTGGGTACCATCCTAATGCTAGTAAATCTGTACTAATTGGGAAAGAATACCAGTATGAAGAAGCGGTGCAGATTTTTGATGGGACAGCAGTGAATATTACAAAGGAGGGTCAACGCCATTTGGGAGCAGTAATAAGCACAGAAGAATGCAAGAGAGTCTATGTACGAAAAAAGGTAGGGGAATCATGGAATGGGTAAAGGAAGTGAGAACCCTGGAAGACATTGCAAAATCTGAACCACATGCTGCATATACTGCCTTCACATATGGTGTTTAGTACAGATGGACCTTTCTAATGAGAACAGTGCCTGGCATTGGACCGATGCTCCAACCACTGGAAGAAGCAATCGGAGAAGCATTCATACCTGCTTTAACAGGAAGGCAAGGCGTCACGCAAGAGCTAAGAGATCTATTAGCTCTTCCGCCAAGGTTCGGAGGTATGGGGATCATAAACCCAGTGGAGGCTGCGCCATATGAGTACCAAAATTCCCTTAAACTTACGTCTCTGACAGAAAAAAATACGGAAGCAAAATGAAAATGATGAGGTGGACGAAGATGAACAACGAAATGCAAGACATGAAATTACAAAGAGCAGAGAAGAGAGACAGAAACATAGCCTAGAACAAATTAAGACCGAATGCAGTGAAGAACTGAAAATGAGAGTTGAGGTGGCACAAGACACGGGGGCTTCAAATTGGCTCACTGCACTACCAATAAAGGAAAAAGGCTTCAGCTTAAATAAACAAGAATTCAAGGATGCCGTAGCCTTGAGGTATGGATGGCCAGTTTTGAACCTGCCGCTGAAATGTACATGTGGTGAAATAAACAACACAGACAACTGTATGACCTGTAAGAGAGGAGGATTCATCTGTATCCGACATGATGAGCACAAGACATCACTTCGCGAATGCTGAACGAGGTGTGCCATGATGTCAGAATCGAACCGGACCTTCTGCCTATGGACGGACAGCGCTTGGCCCACAATACTGCAAATACTTCAAATGAAGCAAGAGTGGACGTAAGTGCTCGAGGTTTTTGGACGAGGGGACAACGTGCTTTTTTTTACATCAGAATCTTCAACCCAAGAGCACAAACATATCACGAGCGAGGACTCAAGGCGTCATACTTGAGAAACAAAAGTGAGAAGAAATGCGCTTATGAAGAAAGAATTTTGAACAGGGATCAAGGAAGCTTTACTCCTCTGGTCTTCTCATCATCGGGAGGAATGGGACCTTCTGCAAGTGTCTTCTATGCCAGATTAGCTGAACAAATATCGGAGATAAAGTGCCAGCATAGAAGCCAAGTCATAATTTTGACCTGCATACCGGTAGTAGTTTTTATAGTTCTGAAAAATACCTTAGCTATGCTGGTTGTTGGTGGAGTTGTAGTTGTTGATGTTGTTGTTGTTCTTCTCGTTGTTGTTGGTCTGGTTGTAGTTGTGCTGGGTGAGCTCAGTGGTCGTAATAAACTTGCCATACGCTCACTCGATTCTAAAAAGAAATGCAGATTATAATTTTGTGATATATAATAATACTTTGTTGTACTGTACTGTATTGTAAATGTGTACAGTACAGTATAAAGTACTTTTTTTTAACTACTTTATACAATAATGTATCTAAAAATATATGATTGCAGTACAATCATTCATAATTTTCAACTTAATCAACTTAATCGTATACAGGTATTTACAAATTATATTATTTCAGAAACTAACTGTATTTACAAATTATATACTGATAAAGATACTATATAATATAATTTATATACAAGGAGTAGACAAAAGATAACTAATCTAAGCTATAGGCCTACTCTCTTCAAATTATCTGGTGAAGGAGAAAAATTGACTGAAAAAGGGGACATATGCAACTCCCAATCTTTACCCCTGCATCTGGGAATGGTACAAGTCTCGGTAACCCCGGGTTCAACATAGCACCAGGGCGAGGCTGATCCATTGGGGTTGCGGCACTTATTGTGATTCCCAATAAGCCCCAGATCAAAATTTCGGGCGAGTGATTCAATCCGTGGATGCGGCCATTCGAATGCTCCGAGCGACCGCATTCGGAGCCAGGTGGGGATTGATCCAAGTTGCTTGAATGAGGAGGAGAAGGAGGAACGACCGAGAGAATTGATAGTTGAATGGGACCAGGGAAGGCAGTGACGTTTTGTGATGGTTACGTCGGCTGGCCCGGAGTATGTTGACCCGTTTTCCGAGTAGCAGCCTGAGAGATTAATAGATAGATGAATAGATAAATAGACAGGAAGAGACAGGTGAATAACTAGATTGATAGGTAGATGAATGGGTTGATAGATGGTTGAACAAAGAGAAAGGGAAATACAGTACAGCATGAGAAATATGCATACAAAATTAGTTACTACAGACAAAAACGGTAAAATTTTCTACAGAAATATTTGCAAGTGTAGATCAGGGAAAATATTATTTACTGATTTAGTATAACAGAAAGAGGTAAATCAGTCAATAAAAGTACAGAGTTCAAGAAATTACTGCAACTTGCAAAACATAATAAAGTAGTACTACTGGAGAAATGGAAATATTAAATAATAAGGCATTCTCAATATGTTAATATGAGGTTAAAGAGGTATAAGATTCTGAGCAATGGTAATTAAATTGTTAAACTTGCAAAAAAAAAAAAAAAAAAACTATTTTTAGCTTATGTACGTAAAGTAGACTTTTACCACCAACAATAAAACTGTAGCTACCACAAGGTATTACAAGAGCAAATTATAATCTAAACTAACTCCTCTTGGAACGAGTGTCAATAAATATGGTATTAACAAAAGATTTAAGGGACTGCCCAAACTACAGTAATATACATCAGATGAAATATACAGTATAATAATATCATATACAGTTAACTTTGAACTATATAGTGCAATAATTTAATGAAAATAGCCACAAATTTATAAAAAGTAGCATAATTAAACAAAAACAGTTTCAATACAACTACAGGTGAAAAGAAAGACATCCCCAAGAAAGAATAGTTTCAACAAAAATGCAAAACATTAATATATACAAAACTATGATTTACAGTAAAAGCATAACAGAGAAAAATAGGTGAACTGTAGATATTACATGTACTACAGACATAAAAGTTATTTAACAACTTTAAAGTTGTCATTACATTAAAGACACCATCTGTCTAAAAATATGATATAACTCAATTTGACTAGGAGAGGCCTATTCTGAGCTAATCAAAATTATCTATTGTTGGCCAGAATACAAGAAAACAAGGTTGCCATGCATTGTGAAATGTTCTTTATATACTTAGATATAATGGTATTAAGGTATTTAATAAAATATTCTTAGTGTTATCTATTACTGGATGGTGTGGTGAAGGAGGTGAAAATGAGAACTATGGGAAGAGGATTGAGTTTAGTAGGAAAGAATGGTAGAGATTGGGAGTTGAATCAGTTGCTGTTCGCTAATGACACAGCGTTGGTGGCGGATTCTGAGAAGAAATTGCAGCGGGTAGTCAAAGAGTTTGGAGTGGTTTGTGGGAGGAGGAAACTGAAGGTGAACGTCAATAAAAGTAAAGTAATGGTGTGTAATAGGGGTGATCATAGGGTGAATCTAGATGTGAGGCTGGATGGGGAAATATTGGAACAAGTAGAGTGTTTTAAATATCTAGGAGGAACGATAAGCAGGAGTGGAGGTATGAAAATGGAGGTAAAACAGAGAGTGTGTGAAGGAAGGAAAGTTTTCGGAGCAATGGGAAGTATGTGGAAGACGAGAAATCTCGGAATGAAAGTAAAAAGTGCAATGTATCAAGGAATTGTTGTGCCAACTGTGATGTATGGGGCTGAGACATGGGCTCTGAAGAAAGAGGAGAGAAGAAAGTTGGATGTACTTACACTAGTTGTACTTATACTAGTTGTATTTGCGGGAGTGAGCATGCTCGTTAATTCCCGCCTCCTAAGATATGTTTGTCATACCGTGCTTTGAAACTATGAAAAATTAAGCAATATATGGTCAGGCACGGCAGCCATCTTGAAAAATGACCGCCATCTTGGATTTTCGCGTGGCCAGCGGTATTTCTGAGAAGAATGGACCTTGAAGGGTACATGTACCAAATTTCATGCTTGCATCACCATTTGAACGATTCTCCTGAAATTTGCAGTTATCTGCTCCACTATATGTGGAAGACGAGAAATCTCGGAGTGAAAGTAAAAAGCGCACTGTATCAAGGAATTGTTGTGCCAACAGACATGGGGCTGAGACATGGGCTCTGAAGAAAAAGGAGAAAAGAGGGCTGGATGTGATGGAGATGAGCTGCTTGAGGAGTATGTGTGGAGTTACTCGTAGAGACGGATTGAGGAATGAAGAGATACGTAGGAGAGTGGGGCAGCAGGAACATTTGTCAGCCAGAGTGGACAGAAGGGTACTGAGCTGGTATGGTCATGTTGAACGAATGGGAGATGAAAGGCTTACAAAGAGAATATATGAGTCAGATACAAGGGGAGATAGAAGGCCAGGAAGACCCCCATTGAGATGGAGAGACTGCAGTGTAAGACAAGCTTTGGATGATAGAGGAATGACTAGATCAGGCAAAGGAAGTGGAATGAATGGAGAATGCTTGTGAATAGTTGAGTGAACACATGGACATTTGGGGGAAGGGGTCGGGCGCAAGTTGGACTAGATAATAGTCCATCAGGCGCCTGGCCCGGGGAAACGATTAATATGAAGGGTGTGCCTGGAAGTGTGGTGGGCGGGCTTGTGGCTTTGGCTCCGCTACATGTCTGCCTGCCGAGATCGGAGCCTCTCCAGGTGGTCGGGGGCCGGGGGAGTGCTGGAGCGACATTGGTGACCCTGGTCTCTGGGTATTCTCCTGGGTGACCTAGATGTGTGTGAATTTTGTGTTTTGTCTGTTTGTTCGCTGTTTTGTCTTGTGTTTTGTGTTTTCCTGTTCTTGCTCTGTCTTGAGTCGGCCACCCCCAAGAAGAAAAAAAAAAAGGGGAAAAAAACCAGAAAAAAACAAAAATAGGAAAAGTGGGGATTGGGCCTGAGCATATAGATAGATAGATCTATTACTTTACCAATATTTATTATTTAACTTTAAACATTTATTTGTAGAATATTGCGTGGGTTTCCTGATGTATCAAGGACTTCAGTGAACAATTACCACAGAAGTTAATATAAGTTAATAGAGGTAGCTTTAAATCTAATGACTATAAGATGTCTTTCCTAAACTGAATAAAATTTGAACACTATACTGATAGGATTAATATCATTAAAGATGTGAAAGCTAATGGAAAGCACCTCAATAGTATTAGATATAAAGGCAAACCAGTAGGCTACTGATGATTTATAGCAATAGGATTTTTTTTTTTTTTTTTTTTTTTTGCTTACCAGCATGTTAAATTATTTACAAATAGAAAAGTAAAAGAGCAATATACAATTGCCAGAAAAATAAGCAAGCATTATATACAGGACAAGTAAGAATTAAATTCTACAATACAGAATATACAAATGATAGAAATATGGAAAAGGTAGAATTTAGATTTTTTTTTAAATAGACTATGAATGAAAATTAAGTTGACCATAGATCGAATCCATTCTTGATTACTTACTAATTTTTGTTATATTTCTAGTATACTGTACATAAGGTTATCCTCAATTTGTGTTAGTATTTATAGCTTTCCAATGCACTTTGTTGTGTTGCAGACTCTTATCACAATCTGCCTCCAATCAAAATAAAAACTTCTGAAAACTTGAAAGACAAAGGTACAATTTATAAAGATGAGTCTTACAATGTACAATTTAACCCTACATCTCTTAATATTTTCTGTGTCTCTTTTTCTTCTGATCTCTCTTGGAAAGATCATATTACCACTTTTGCTACAACAGCTTCCCAGAAGCTGGGTGTGCTCAACTACCTCCGGGAGTTCTTTACCCCTACACAGCTTCTTGCTCTGTACAGGGACAAAGTGCATCCATGTATTGAGTATTGGTCGCATGTGTGGGGAGGGTCTTCTCACACAGCACTTTTAGACAAAGTAGAAAAGAAAGCCTTTTGTCTCATTAACTCACGTCCACTCACTGATTATCTGCAATCTCTCTCTTTCTCTTCTTGTATCTCTCTCGCTATTTTACTGCTATTACAATAATCAGCATTCCTCAGAGCTCTCTCAGTCTATACCACCCCTTCTACGTAGAGCACGTAGCACCCGTCTTGCAACACAATCGCACCCCTACTCTGTGCAACTCTCCAACCCAAGAGTGAAACAATATTCCCAATCTGTCTTCTATACAACAGCTGAACTCTGGAACTCTCTCCCTGAATTCATCTTTCCCTCATCCTATGACTTAAATTGCTTCAAACTCTGTATGTCCAGGCATTTTGGCTTGTACATTTCTTGATTTTGGCACTGTCACTCTTTCAACTCTGGGGGAGGCACTCGCACAGGCAGTTTTGCCTTTTGTCTCCCTCATTCACATAGAAAAACAAAATTTAATAATGGTACAGCATTCATACAGGCACCTATTTCTCTGATTTGGACTTTCAGTCATATTCTTAAACTTGAACATAGTGAATACATGTACCAACGCACTGATGAATAAAATTAGTAAAACAAACTTCAGTTTATAAGACTGAGTGATATAAATGTCTTTTTCACTAATAAGCATTCAGTTCTTATGTCAATGTTCACCATAATATAGGCAATGATGGCCTGCCCATATGCTTAAGATTTACAGCACTTTGTCAGAAAGATCAAAGTACTGGAAATGCTAAGCTTGAACTACTGTATCACCCTGATTTTACAATCAAAGCCCAAAAACTGAGGTGCAATATTTTAGTCTCTAGGCAAGGTCTTCCCCTGATTACTGTAGTCCAAAAGTGAGGTGTATTCCAGTACTGTATCCTGTATCTATGTCGAGCATATTTGTTTATTATATCAACCTCCCTCTATACTATATTTGTCTTCACCACACCTATCTCTACTCACCAATACTGGAAAGCGGCACCTTACACATAAACTGATGATTCATGCCGAACATTTTTAATACTGTACTGTAATAAAATAAAATTAACAGCCTACTGAGCTAAAGCCCTTATAAGACTGGGAATGCCACAAAATAGAAGCCCCCTGAATATTCTTCAGTGAATTTGTATACATACTGTATTATATTAAATCAGTCTCTTTCTTTCTATTTATCAATCTATCCATTTACTTACCAACATCAGATAGAGGCGCCTTACACATAAACGGTCGGTTCACACCACAATCCGCCCCGTCAAAATAGAAATATCCCGCATCTACCTCAAGTGGATTTGCTGCTGTTGGGTCAAGTGGGAAGAATTTTTTGAGAACCAGACAGTTTCCTTGGGCTCTTGGGCGCGTGTTATTCCAGCCTGTGAATAAAGGGGTTCTAGGTTAGCTATAATCATCATCAAGTTATGCCCTGCTTCCAGAGGAAACACCCCAAAAGTGATGGCCATGTCAGAAACTGCCTCCAGGCTCCCAGACATGCCCCCACTCTACAGTGTAATTTCCACTAAGTGGACAATTAGCACTGAAGGAGCAGACCCAGAGCAGTCCCTCACTCTAATGGCAGTTCCACCAGTGTTTGCTATTTTTTTTACCTCCGTGGGGAAGCATACCAAGCACAGGAATGTTCTGAAGATAGGAACCAGTGGTCCACTGCTACAGAAGAGATTGCACCACCAAAGTGGCAGGCAGTATGGTCACTGCATCCCTACCCCAGAATAGGAAATTGGTAAAGAGTTTAGCGTACAGTGTGTAATGCTTGCGGTTTTATGTAAGAAAGCAAGTGTGTGTATCTTAAGATCAAGCTAGAATGACTCTTAGTGTAACTGAGGTGCAGAGAAAAAAACAGGGTAAGGATGTAGTATTCGGGCGTACCGCCCGCCTTGTTTACACTACTCGCAGGCTCGCGATCATGTTCCCGTCTATTTAGATTGCCGTGGAATACAATAATAGGTTGAGGGGGCAAACCCCCATGACTTATTGTCATCATCATATATATTGCCAGCAAGAGGCAAATAACAGAAAAATATAGCTGTCAAATTAGACGGAAACATAACTGCGAGCGCACGACTTATGTAAACATGATGACCGTACACCCGGATACTACATCCTTCCCAAAAACAATATAGGAAACCAGGTGGTGAAACAGGATGTCTAGCAACTCTTTTACTCTACCTTAGGTTTTCCCCCTGGAGTACTTCCCTGAACAACTGGTGACTACAACTTCCTCCCTCCAAGGTTAGTCATAAAATTAAAATGATACATGAAATGAAGTAAGGCATATAATAGCATTTAACCTATGATGGGTAAAGTTCATGGTTAGCTATAAGATGAGGGGCAGGCTGGAAAACGAGACTTTTAATATTTTCACAATTAAGTCTCTTGTTTTTAGTCATTATTGCTTAATATATAAAGTTAAAGTTATGCTCTATAGATTCCATTATGCCCCTATAAGTACTACATCCTTCCCAAAAACAATATAGGAAACCAGGTGGTGAAACAGGATGTCTAGCAACTCTTTTACTCTACCTTAGGTTTTCCCCCTGGAGTACTTCCCTGAACAACTGGTGACTACAACTTCCTCCCTCCAAGGTTAGTCATAAAATTAAAATGATACATGAAATGAAGTAAGGCATATAATAGCATTTAACCTATGATGGGTAAAGTTCATGGTTAGCTATAAGATGAGGGGCAGGCTGGAAAACGAGACTTTTAATATTTTCACAATTAAGTCTCTTGTTTTTAGTCATTATTGCTTAATATATAAAGTTAAAGTTATGCTCTATAGATTCCATTATGCCCCTATAAGTAATTAAATGGACAAAGCAATCCAACTTCAAGCATATTTCTCTGTATTCCATCTCACACGCAACTCAGTTTTGAAAGACAATTGCCCCCAGTTTGCCAACCTGAGGAGGTGAGCTGATAGGTAGATCTAGATTCTAGAATCTAGATTAGCTATACTCCCAGGGGGTGAGGGGGCCTTCACTTATGGTGGAGAACAAAAAAATATATGCCCCACGCATCCTACTGCGTGTCGTACAAGGCGACTAATAGGGGGTATTAGCGTTAGACTTATGGACCAACAGCCATTACTATACAATGAAACCTTGTTGTTGTTGTTGTTGTTCCCCAAGCTGCCTGGCCGAACAGCCCCAAGGCCCCGAGCAAGGCCAAGGCCATAACCGAGCGCCCCCACAGAACCCTCCCTGCCGACCACAATAAAGCCTGGGTGATCGAAGCCACTCCATGGCGGGGAGCTGAGGAGGGTGCGGAAATGCCCGGGAAACCAAAGCCCCACCCAGGGCCCTGTGCCCCTCAGCAATTATGAAGAGAAATTTGAGGGGCAAAGGAAAAATGTGATGCTTTGGCTTCCAATCTTGGTAGATTGGGAGGTCAATCCATGGAAGAGACACCGTCACTTGAGATTTAGAAAATATATACCTGTATAAGTAAAAGGAACAGTCAGAGTAAGCTATGGGTATGGCAGAGATCGCTCAGTTCTCACTCTGATAGACCAGCCCATTGTTGTTTTTGTTGTTTTTGCTGTTCCCCAGGCTGTGTGGCCGAACAGCCCCAAGGTCCCGAGCAAGGCCAAGGCCATAAACGAGCGCCCCCACAAAACCCTCCATGCTTACCACTAATAAAGCCCGAGTGACCGAAGCCACTCCAAGGCGGGGAGCTAAGGAGGGTGCGGAAACACTCAGGAAACGAAAGCCCTACCCAAGGCCCTGTGCCCCTCAGCATTTATGAAGGGAAAGTTGAGGGGCAAAGGAAAAATGTGACGCTTTGGCTCCCAATCTGTCAACCTCTACGTTGGCAGAAGGGAGGTCAATCCACGGAAGAGACGCCGTCACTTGAGATCTAGAAAATATATTAGTACAGTCAACCCTCGAATGTGCGGACTAATAGGGGGGGACCCTTGTCCGCACATTAAAAAAATCCGGACATTGGAAATAGAGTAAAAATACGATTACTTTTAACCTGTACTAACCTAAACTGTATACTGTAATTATATATAAGTTTATTATGAAATATTATAAAGAATTAAGGTAAGTATATAAGAGATATATAGTACTTATGATTACATTATCGTATTTCGACAATTTCGGCGGGAAATTGCCTGCCCATACATACATACATACATAACATTTTAAGACCGAGTGTTCCACACATCAGTGCAGTTTCAGTCTCTTGTCCTAATGGCGGAATTCCAGGCAACCCTGTTAAGGGCTGCTTCACTTGTCAAGTTCTTGGATTTGAGATTGGCACGTATAGTCCGATCCCAGGTCTTCCTCGGTCCACCCCTTGGTGCAGCTCCCTCCACAATCACAGACCTGCATTTTATCACCCAATTTTGTTCATCCATTCTCTCCACATGTCCATACCATCCCAGTCTACTTGTACGCATCACCTCGCTAATACTCTTTATACCTAAACGTCTCCTCAGCTCAACATTTGTTATTCTATCCTGTAGCCTGGCCCCACACATCCATCTCGCCATTCTCATCTCATTACGCTCCATTCTGTTGACATCCTCTACTTTAACGGCCCATGTTTCTGAGGCATACGTCATTGCACTTCTAACACATGAGGCATACACCTTTCCCTTCAGGGGGAGAGGCATTCTTTTCATGGTCAGGATTGGCATCAATTCTCTGAACTTCCCCCAGCCACACCTAATTCTAGCAACAGTGGCAGCCTCGGCCCCACCACCGGCAGAGATGGTATCTCCTAGGTAACAAAACTTGTTCACCAGCTCCAAAGACTCATTTCCAAAATTCACAGCCACAGGATCATCACTTAACACAAGCTCGCCTTTGCACACTACGCACTCAAATTTCTCTATTTCTGACTTATCCTTCGGCAGGGGCCCCTTTATTCTACTACAGCGCTTACTCCCATGGTGTACCCAACATCGACAGATGCTACATTGAATCGAGTTAACGCCCACTCCCTTTCCACACACTGCACATGGGTATGCACCGCTCTTTTCCACATTGCCTCGTCTCAATCTACAATGCATAACCTTGGTTTTGTTAATATTGACTCTTAAACCCTTGCTCGCCATGCCCTCTCTCCACTCTCTGAATTTGGCCTCAGCATCCTGCATACTGTCAGCTATTAGGACTAAATCGTCTGCATAAAACAGTTCCAACGGGAGTCCCCCTCTAAAAACTCTAGACAGCGCCTCCAAGACCATAATAAAGAGGAGGAGGCTTAACACTGAACCCTGATGGACTCCAACACGGACTGCGAACTCGTCACTCAGTACACCCTTAACCCTCACCGAACTTCGCGAACCCTCATACATCTTCATTATCACACGCACCAGCCACTCTTCCACACCAAGTTTCCTCATAGCCCACTGCACAACATCTCTAGGTACCCTATCAAAGGCCTTCTCCAGGTCCACAAACACAAACTAAAGATCCCTGCCTTTTAGTAAGTATCTTTCCTGTATCTGCCTGACTATGAAGATAGCATCGGTTGTACCACGTCCTGGCATAAAACCAAACTGCATATCATCAATGGAGATGCTTTGCCTGATCAAACCCTCAAAGACTCTCTCACAGACCTTCATGATTTGGTCAAGCATTTTCAGGCCCCTATAATTTCCTCTATCTAGCGCATCCCCTTTTCCTTTGTATATATTTACTATTACACTTTTGAGCCAATCCTCTGGGATTTTCTCATCTTTAATAATGGTGTTTATCAACTCAGTGACTAAGTTTACACCAATCTCCCCTGAGGCTTTTATCATCTCAGCGACAATGTCGGAGCAACCTGGAGCTTTACCATCCTTCATTTTATTGATTGCGTCGCTCACTACAGCTGGTGCTATCAAAGGAGGGGGCCCAGATATTGGTTTTTCGATACTAAGCTGTTCCTTATCCCATTCAAACTCTACATTTAGCAATCGTTCATAGTGTACCTTCCATGCTTCTCTGATTTCATTTTCTGCATACACAATCTTCCCATTATCATCTCTAACACACTGTTCACCTATAATATCCCTACTGTCATTTTTAACTCGCCTAGCTAGGTTGAAGATCCCATTGGGATTGTCAGTGTTACACACTTGTTCGAGGACCAGGTCCTTAATGCGATTTTTAGCATTGTAAATAACTCTTTTGGCAGTTTGTTTAGCTGCCTGGTATTCCTCCCTGCTGCCTCCTTTCTTCCATGCTTTGAAGCATCTCCTTTTCTCTTTCACAGCATGTTCTACCTCATCGTTCCACCACCAAGAGGTCTTATTCCTGGGGTGACCCTTTGTTTTCCCACAGACTTTGTCAGTGGCAGCGATAAGGCTATGCTTAAGAAAGTTCCATTGGCTATTTACATCGTTAGGCCTAGCTTCCTTATTTCTATTCATTTCCTCCAGTTCATTATGAAACCTATCCCTAACTTCCTTGTCCTTCAGCAGCCACACTTTCCTTTTGGGTATGTAAACCTTCTTGCGCTCAGGATCTCTGTATAAGCTCATGTCGCACACAAGTAGCTTATGCTGGGGGATACATTCTTCGCTCGGGATGACCTTTACATCTCGAACTAGTTTCCAGTCTTTCCTGTTAACCAAGAAGTAATCTATCTGGCTACTGGAGACCCCAGAGTTATATGTGATCAGGTGGCTCTGTCTTTTCTTGAACTTTGTGTTACACACAACCATGTTGAGTGCAACGCAGGACTCCAATATATATTCGCCTTCTAGATTTCTCCTTCCGTAACCATTTCCTCCATGTACCCCCTCGTATCCATCTGCAGATGCTCCCACGTGACCATTGAGGTCCCCCCCCACGATTGTTATTTCGTTCTCCGAGAGGCCTGAAATGACACTGACGGTGTCATTCCAGAAGTCCTCTTTTATCTCTTTCTGTAAACCAGCCTGTGGGGCATATGCAGATATCACATTCAGAATTCTTTCACCAACTTTCAACTTCAAAACAATCAGCCTTTCACTAACTCTCGTAATCTGAAGCATACTTTCCGCCAGCTCTTCAGCCACCAGAACACCCACTCCTCCTTTCGCTTTATCAGTCTCCACACCCATCCAGTATATCCTATATCTTTTCCTCCTTCCGACAATCCACTGTACCCCATGCCTCTTCCAGAGTGTTTCCTGGGTACAGCAGATGTCCACTCGCCTCCTCTCACACATCTCAGCCACTTCATTCGCACGCAGATTCAAACTACCAACATTCACACTAGCAAGTCTGAGTTTGTGGGGGGCATTTGTCATTGTCCTGTGCGGTTTTGTTTCATCGGACTTATGTTTATTTTCTTTGATTTTAGTCATAGTTAGGTAGGTTTGGCTGGCAGATGGGCATCACCCTCCCCCCCAGAACTCCGGCTCCAGTCTACCCCGGGACCATTCCCCAAGTGATTTCAAGGGGGTAGGATCCAGTGGCCTCGGTACACCCCACCAGAACCAGCCGCAGGGACGCACCCCGTGCGCGTACACGGCACTACGACTGGCCTGGTATTTTTCGCCAAATGACAGGGCAGCCTCCTGGAGCGCTACCACCAGGTTCAGGCCCCTATACTATTGGGCGGAAAGTGCCAGTCCGTGGAAACACTACGTACTGTACCCTCTGGATCCATTTCGTCCAGGTTGGGCCCAGGGCGCCAGGGCCGGGTCCAGAGGGAGCGACACCCACTGCCAGTGTGCCGCCATTAGGCAACTTGGAGCAAGTACAATGAAGCCCTGTCACAGCACTGTCATATAGAGACAATGCCAGCACCAATAACAAGGCTTCATTGTATAGTGATGGCTACTTGGTCCTCAAGTCTATCACCATACCCCCTATTAGTCGCCTTGTACGACATTCAGTAGGATGCGTGAGGCATATTATTTTTTTCCTCCACCATTAGATGAAGGCCCCCTTACCCCCTGGGTAGTGTAAAGTCAGTGAAAATAGGCTAGCCTAAACAGATCGGATGTGGAAATACCCTGAGCCGACCAGGCCAAAAGGGATATCCCTGTAGGAATCGGTTTTTACACCATACCCGAAAGAGGATTTATGGAGCTCCGATCTTACTCTCAACCATCTGAACAATTTTACCAGCACACCTAAACTTCGTTAAATGCGGATATAGCCTCACGAAAATATCAAGCCCTGGTGGGGGCACGAACTCTCGACCCTTGGGTGTGAGGCAGACACCTTGCCAGTTAGACCAATAGAGATATCCCTTTTGGCCTGGTCGGCTCAGGGTATTTCCGCATCCGATCTGTTTAGGCTAGCCTATTTTCACTGACTTTACAGTGTCACCGCCCGACCCGCCAAATACCGGACAACTTTTAAATTAACAGTCTTTTGCCCGATTTGTCCGGACTTTTGGGGACTTGTCCGCATCGGCTGTTGGGTCCACACAAACCAAAGTCCGGTCAACTGGGGTCCGCCCATGTGAGGGTCGACTGTAAAAGGAACAGTCGGAGTAAGCTATGGGTATGGCAGAGATCGCTCAGCTCTCACTCTGATAGACCAGCCCATCACCACATGACTAGAACCCAATCCTCTCAGCATCAACTAGGAAATGCCCTAGAAAGCCACCTTTGGCGTGGGGATAGCTCCCCTATTTCAACTCCTTTCGGGGTTGGGCATCCGCCCATGAAGCCTTGTTATTGGCGCTGGCATTGTTTTCATATGACAGCGCTGTGACAGGGCTTCATTGTTCTAGTCCAAGTTGCCTAACGGTGGCACACTGGCGGTGGATGTCGCTCCCTCCAGACCCGGACCGGGCACCTTGGGCCCAACCTGGACGAAATGGATCCAGAGGGTACAGTACGTAGTGTTTCTCCGGACTGGTACTCTCCGCCCAACAGTATAGGGGCCCGAACCTGGTGGTAGCGCTCCAAGAGGCTGCCCTGTCATTGAGTGAAAAATACCAGACCAGTTGTACTGCTGTGTATGCGCACGGGGTGCGTCCCTGCGGCTGGTTCTGGTGGGGCGCACTGAGGCCACTGGATCCTACACCCTTGTAATCTCTTGGAGGAAGGTGCTGGGAATGGTCCCCAGGGTATACTGGAGTCGGAGTTCTGGTGGGGGTGATGCCCATTTGCCAGCCTAATCACCAATTATGACTAAACCTAAAGAGAAACAAAGTAAGTCCGATGATCCAAAACCGCACAGGATATGGACAAATGCCCTCCACAGTCTCAGACTTGCTAGTGTGAATGTTCGTAGTTTGAATCTGCGTGCAAATGAAGTGGCTGAGATGTGTGAGAGGAGGCGAGTGGACGTCTGCTGTGCCCAGGAAACACTCTGGAAAGGGCATGGGGCACAGTGGATTGTTGGAAGAAAGAAAAGATATAAGATCTACTGGAAGGGGGTTGAGACTGATAAAGCGAAAGGAGGATTGGGTGTTCTGGTGGCTGACGAGTGGGCGGAAAGTGTGCTTCAGATTACGAGAGTTGGTGAAAGGCTGATTATTTTCAAGTTGAAAGTTGGTGAAAGAATTCTGAATGTGATATCTGCATATGCCCCACAGGGTGGCCTACAGAAAGAGATAAAAGAGAACTTCTGGAATGACAACGTCAGTGTCATTTCAGGCCTCTCGGAGAATGAAATAAGAATCCTGGGAGGGGACCTGAATGGTCACGTGGGAACATATGCACAGGGATACGAGGGAGTACATGGAGGAAATGGTTACGGAAGGAGGAATGTGGAAGGCGAATATATACTGGAGTCCTGCGTTGCACTCAACATGGTTGTGTGTAACACGAAGTTCAGGAAAAGACAGAGCCATCTGGTCACATATAACAGGGGTCTCCAGTAGCCAGATAGGTTACTTCTTGGTTAACAGAAAAGATTGGAAACTGGTTCGGGATGTAAAGGTCATCCCGAGTGAAGAATGTATCCTCCAGCATAAGCTACTTGTGTGCGACATGAGCTTATACAGAGATCCTGAGCGCAAGAAGGTATACATGCCCAAAAGGAGAGTGTGGCTACTGCAGAAAAAGGAAGTTAGGGATAGGTTTCATAGTGAACTGGAGGAAATTAATAGAAGTAAGGAAGCTAGGACTAGCGATGTAAATAATCAATGGAATTTCCTTAAGCATAGCCTTCTTGCTGCCACTGACAAAGTCTGTGGGAAAACAAGGGGTCACCCAAGGGATAAGACCTCCTGGTGGTGGAACGATGAGGTAGAACATGCTGTGAAAGAGAAGAGGAGATCCTTCAAAGCATGGAAGAAGGGAGGCAGTAAGGAGGAGTACCAGGCAGCTAAACGAACTGCCAGAGGAGTTATTTACAATGCTAAAAATGGCATTAACCTCTGGGCTGCACAGCCCCTGTAGTATACACCATGCCCCTGTGCGTAGGTATTATGACTCTTTCCTCACTAAAATCGTTAATTTACCATAAATATAATGAATACTTATCCATGTGCGGCGGCAATGGCGGGAGGCGGACGCAAGCTTTTAAGGCTCCAGCATATGTTCATGGGAAAGGATAAATAACACGGAATATCGAGTGCATACGGAGCTAGCAAGGAGAGGAAGGACTCGTGAAGTGTTTGGAAGATATATTGCTGTGGTGAAGGGGTGATAAATAGTGTAATAAGATTAGAGTAACGGGACAGTGGTAGTGTTGTGAGTTGTTGAGATTGTAAACAAACATGGCGGAAGGAATTTCGGGATTGACGGAGGCGGAAGAAAGGCTACAACGTTTTCGTGGGTTTAAGAGCACAGATGAGAAGTTAGAAGAGGTTATTAATGTTGTGAAGGATTTGGAAAAGTGGAAGAGTGATACGGAGAAATGGAAGGAGGATATTGGTGAGAAAGTTAAGGTACTGTGTGTACTGTGTGGTGTGTCAGGTGGGGAAGGGAATAGGCCTAGCGAAGGAAGCGAATGTAGACCTATTTCGGAAGTTAATAATAGCCTAGAGATGGTATTGAAAAGAGTAGATGAACTGGGAGCAGAGAATATGGCATTGAAGGAGCAGCTGAAGGAATACGAAGGACGATTCAAGGAAGTAAAGGAGTCAACTGCATGGACGGTGGTAGGTGAACAGAAAGTTAAGGATTTGGAGGATATTATGAAAGAGCAAAAGGAAGAAATTAATATGACCAAAAAAAGTTTTGAGAGTGCAGTTGTAGGGGTCATGAAGAACAAGGAGAGTGTCGTGAGGGAGGCCATGGACAGGCATAGGGGTGTAATCATGCATGGAGATATAGAGACTCATATGAATGATAATGGAGTGAGAAAAGTGAGGGATATGGAGAAAGTGAAGGAGGTCATAAAGGTGTGGATGTGGACGGATGTGGATGGGAAGGGCAGGTGGAGGAAGTCAGTAGGATAGGTAGATATAAAAGGGGAGAGATGAGACCTATAAGAATACAGTTTAAAACCAGGGCAGTGGCAGAGACAGTGACAAATTTTAGTTGGAGGCTAAACACAAATGAAGAACTGAAACATATAAGACTAAAGAAGGATTTGAGCATAGAACAAAGACAAAAAATAAAGGAATTACAAGAAAAGGCTGATAAAAATAATGGAATGTTGGGTGAGGAGGATAAGAGGAACTTTTATTGGAGAGTGAGGGACGGGAAATTGAAGAAGTGGTTTATACGAATAGAAGTGAGAAGGAGATCAGGGAGGGAAGAGAATGTGATAGGAGTTGTGACGGAGGAGGAGAACAGGGTGGAGGTGTCACAGGGAGAGACAGGAGACAAAGCTGCAGACCCAGTAGTGCTAAGGGGGGAGTAGGGTACGGACAGGAGGAGCGGGATGGTGTAGTTGCTGAAGGAATGGTAGATAGATTAAGGATTATGTTTAGTAATGTGGATGTGTTTACCCAGGACAAGAAAAGAGAACTGATATGTAGGTTGCAGGATGAAGAGGGAAAACCTGATGTCATAGCCTTACAGGAAGTAAGACCAAAAAATGCTAGAATTGAAAGGGAACTGGTGGAGTATAGTTTGGAGGGTTTTGAGTTATATGAGAGGAATGCTATTAGAGCAGAGGTGGAAGAGGACTGTTTATTTATGTAAGAAACGAGCTCAAGGTAAATGAGGTGGATATGAGACAGCCGTATTGTGAGTATTTGTGTATTGAAGTAAAATGTGCAAGAGGATCAATTCTAATTGCCTCTATAATTATATAGAAGCCCAAATAATGGTAGGGAAGAGGATGATAACCTACTGAAAGCAATGGAGGAAATAGATAATAGAGATAACAAATATAAGATTTTGATTGGAGATTTCAATTTGCCAAGGATCAACTGGGCAAATTGTACTACTCCAGCGGGACAGTGTAGCCTGGAAAACAAGTTTATAAAGAAAGTGAGAGATTGTTTTTTAACGCAACATATTACAGAGATGACAAGATATAGAGATGGGATGCAGGGGAGTGTACTTGATTTGATTTTTAGCAATGAGGAGGATATAGTGGAACATGTCAATGTGGATAGCCCTATAGGTCGTAGTGACCATGCCTGTATAAGTTTTACGGTCCGGACGGTGTTCCTCCTGTTGTTCTCAAAAACTGTGCTTCCGTGCTGACTCCCTGCCTAGGCAAACTCTTTCGTCTCTGTCTATCCTCTAACGTCTTCCCTTCATGCTGGAAGATTGCTCACATTCAACCTGTCCCAAAGAAGGGAGACCGCTCTCAACCCTCCAACTATCGTCCAATTGCTCTCATTTCTTGTCTTTCTAAAGTTTTTGAAACTATTCTTGCTTCCAAATTTCTTAAGCATTTCTCTTCTCATAATCTGCTCTCAGATCGCCAGTATGGCTTCCTTAACCCTCTGTTCCCGGAAGGGCTCTTGAACGCCCATAAAAAAGTATACACGAGCTGCCCGGAAGGGCTCTTTAACGCCCAGTGGTTGAAAGCCTGTGAGCTTGGTTTGCGAGGCGTCGGTCCGACGCATGTAAACAACAGCCGGCTGGACCGACGCCCCGCATCTCCGGCCACAAGAAGGAGAGCGTCACTTGTTCGTGTGTGCCTGTATGTTGTTGTTAAGTATCGAAAAGTAGTGTAAAGTGGCTGTTGTTGCCGTAAGTTATCTCCAATGAAATCATCATCACAACTGAACCAGTTGACTTAGAGAGGTCTACTTAATGCCATTCTACAGGTAAATAACACAGCTACACTTGGGGATGCGCGGGAATGCGGAAGCAGTCAGAATAACAAAGATACGGTAGCCTAGCCTAGACGTTTTTTGGCCAAAACACCCGGGTTTCGGGGAATATTTATGTAATGCGTAGCCGGGGCTGGAGGGTTAAGGGCCGCTCTACTGGTGATCTTCTTTCATATCTTACTAACTCTTGGTCATCCTCCTTTCGGGACTTCGGTGAGACTTTTTCTATTGCACTAGACATATCGAAAGCCTTCGATAGAGTCTGGCATAAATCTTTAATTTCTAAACTACCCTCCTTCGGTTTCTAGCCCTCCATCTGTGCCTTTGTCTCTAATTTCCTTTCCGGCCGTTCCATAGCCGCGGTTGTGGACGGCCATTGTTCACTTCCTCACCCTATAAACTCTGGTGTTCCTCAGGGCTCTGTCCTATCTCCTATTCTCTTTCTAATTTTTATAAATGATCTCCTTAACTGTACCTTAATTCCCATCCATTCATACGCAGACGACTCAACCTTACACTACTCCATTACTTTTTCAGAACGCCCCAGCCAGCAATCCCTCAACGACAAACGTAATGAAGCCATACAACTCTTAAATTCTGATCTAAATACTATTTCCAATTGGGGCAGAGAAAACCTTGTTAACTTTAATGAATCCAAAACCCAATTTCTCCATCTATCTACCCGTCAGGATCTCCCAGCGGACTATCCCTTATTCTTCAACAATACAAAAATCAACCCTTCATCTTCTCTCAATATTCTTGGTCTCTTTTTCTTCTGCTCTCATTTGGAAGGACCATATTACCAGTCTTGCTAAGGCAGCCTCTCAGAAGCTGGGTGTGCTCAACCGCCTTAGGGGGTTCTTTTCCCCTGCACAGCTTCTTGCTCTGTACAGGGGCACAGTGCGCCCTTGTATTGAGTATTGTTCACATGTGTGGGGAGGTTCCTCTCACACCGCTCTCCTAGACAAGGTTGAAAGGAAGGCCTTTCGTATCATTAACTCCCGTCCACTCACCAACTCTCTGCAATCTCTCTCTCTCCCGCAATGTTGCATCTCTCTCGCTATTCTATCGCTACTATAATAATCAGTGTTCCTCAGAGCTATCCCAGTGCATACCACCTCCTTTACGTAGGGCACGTGGTACCCGTCTTGCAACTCAATCCCACCCCTACTCTGTGCAACTCTCCAACCCAAGAGTGAAACGTTACTCTCAAACTTTCTTCTACTCAACAGCTGAGCTCTGGAACTCTCTCCCAGAATCAGTTTTTCCCGCTTCCTATGACTTAAATTGCTTCAAACTCTGTGTGTCCAGGCATTTTGGCTCGAACGTCCCTTGATTTTGGCCCTGTCACTCTTTCAACTATGGGGGAGGCACTCGCTATAGGCAGTTATGCCTTTTGCCTCCCTCAATCACATAGAAAAAAAAAACAAAAACAAATTGCAATATTAAAACAGAGAGGGATAATAGAAGCAATACAAAAATATACATGTATGATAGAGCAGATTATGAGCTGCTGAGACGGTGTTTGGACATTGACTGGGGGGAATACTTGAACGGTGAAGACGCTGAAGGACTGTGGAGGAAGATTAGAGTCAAACTGGAGAATGCTGTATCCAAATGTGTACCAGTAAGGGAATATAAGGATAAAACAAAATTGAGGAAAAGAACGAACCCAGAATTGCCAATGAAAAGAAAGCTTTGGACATTGATAAGAAGAAAGAAACGATTGTGGGAAAGACTAAAATTGTTAAAAAGAACAGGGGGTCTAGTATAGAAGCTAAAGAAGTGGATTTGGAACGCAGACAAATAAACAATAAAATAAGGTGGGAGACAAGGAGGGGGTGAAGGAGAGGGAGAGAGAGATTGCTAGAAATGTGAAGGATAATCCAAAAATATTCTGGAAGTATATTCAGGAAAAGTTAACAAGAAGAGTAGGTATCCCAGAACTGATAGGAGACCTGGATGATGGGAATAGAGCAGAAACTGATAAGGAGAAAGCAGAGGTGCTGGGGAAATACTTTGGGGAGGTACTAACAGTGGAGTCGGTTGATGCAGTGCCTACTATTCCCATCAAACAGGCACCAGCACTAGAACTAATAGAGTTTTCCCATGCTAGAATAAGGAGGGCTATAGAAAAAATGAACAGAAGTAAGTCCCCGGGACCGGATGGGATACATCCAAGAATCATAAAGGAAGGAGGAGAGATGTTAGTAGAGCCATTAAAAATGTTATTTGAGGTATCTTTTAATACAGGACAAATCCCGATGGACTGGAGAGAGGCGAACATAACAGCTATATTTAAGAAGGGAAAGAGATATGACCCAGCAAATTATAGACCAGTCAGTTTGACAAGTGTTGTGTGTAAACTAATGGAAATGGTAATTAGAGAAGGAATAATGGAGCATATGAAATCAAACCAACTTTTCAGTGGGAGACAGTTCGGATTCTTGCCGGGGAGGTCGACGGTACTACAGCTAATTAAGGTGGTAGATGATTGGATGCAAATTCTGGATGATGGTGATGTTATAGACGTGGTATATTGCGATTTTATGAAGGTCTTCGATAAGGTCCCACATAAAAGGTTAATAGAGAAAGTTAGAAGCTATAGTATAGGGGAGAAATGTGTGAAATGGATAGAAGCCTTCCTGAAAGATCGGAGACAGAGGGTACTGGTGAATGGAATAGGCTCGGGGTGGAGGGAAATTACAAGTGGGGTACCTCAGGGATCTGTGTTGGGACCACTACTGTTCGTTATATTTATCAACGACTTACCTGAATTTATAACCAATGGAAGTGAGATATACCTGTATGCGGATGACACTAAGCTGTATAGAAGAGTGAGGAGTAAGGAATATGTAGGTTTTCTTCAAGGATATGTGGAGGGCATGAAGGGATGGTCTGAACATTGGTTAATGCCTTTTCATCCAAAAAAATGCAAGTACATGTGGATTGGGACTAGCAAGATAGACAAGGTAGGTACAGTATGTATGAAGCGATGGAGGAAGTGAATGCCAAAAAGGATATAGGAGTAGTGATAGACAATAAGTTAAATTTCTCAGAACATTTAGCGGAAAAGATAAACATAGCCAATAGAATTGTAGGGCTGATAAGGAGGACATTTGTGTCACTTGACGAAGAAATATTCAGGAATCTCTATACAGCGCTGGTTAGGCCGCACCTGGAATATGCGAACCATATATGGTAAAGGATATAGAAGCAGTGGAGAAAGTGCAGAGGAGAGCTAGCAAGCTAGTACCAACGTTGAAGAACGCGGGCTATGAGCAGAGGTTGAGGACACTGGGACTTCCGACACTGGCATATAGGAGAAAGAGAGGGGATATGATAGAGACTTTTAGGATAGTGTTAGGAAAGTATGATGAGGATGTGTGTGAAGGTATCTTCTTGATGCGGGAGGGAACAAGAACGAGAGGACACTCTAAGAAAATTTACAAAGAAAGAAATAGGCTTGAAAAGGCAAAGAACTCATTTTGTGAATGAGTGGAACGCACTGCCCCAGTATGTAGTCGATTCCGAATCAATAAGGAAGTTTGAAAGTAATCTTGATAAAGCATGGGGAAGACAAGATTTGAAGTTTGATTATAAAGCAAAAATACAGAATAGTAAAAATGTTGCGTCTGCTGCCGCCGCCGCCAACACAGTGAGCGACCGCAGTAGTCCAAGTACTGGCACAGAGCTGGATACACAGGCCTAGTTTGCCTTTTTCCAGAGGATCTACTGTAAGAAACTGTAAGAAATATGCGCCTATTTTACGTTTAATATGAAGATAGTAACATGTGACAACAATAAAACAAGTGGGAATAGTGTTTATATGGTCAATATCGCGAATAAACATGGAGCTGCCCATTCATGAAATGTGGAGCACAGTGAGGCAACCCCTCCTCTCGCGAGCTCTGGAGCATGACTGACAGTCTCATCCCAGCATCTACCTCTGCCAACACACTCGCTAGGCACATAACCACACCCTGCAATCGGCTTGCTAATGTTAGCACGAAAATATACCAAAGAATAAGGGAATAACAGGGAAAATAGGTGATAATTGAAGGGGGGGGGGAAGGGGGGAAGGAGGGGAAGGGGGGAAGGAGGGGACTTTGACAGATGTGGAGAAGTGATATGAGTTATAAAGGAAAATATATATATATATATTTTTTTTAAGTGCTACTGGGGCCTTTTAAAAGTTTTTTTTTTAGGCCTAGGATCTTAACCCGGTGAGACCCAGCGTCGCACGTGTTGCGTCGGCAGTATTTGATCACCAACTCCCAGCGACGCATCACGTGCGTCCGACATATAAAAAACACTTACGTGGCTCGTAAGGTAGGAAATGGCGGAAGAATAGGAGGGGGAGGTACCGTAGTGTGTGTGGGAGCCGGGCCAGTAGGTGTGAGCGGGCCGAGACAGCCGCGCGGCTGGTGGTGGTGGGCTTAGTGGGGATAGTTTACACCCTTAGTTCACCGCCACTTTGAACCTTCATTACTCCAGTCGTATGGGAGCTAGAGGCTTGAGATTTATGTGAGACACTCCTTAGGATGTATGCCGTACAATGCCATACTCAGTTTTTACCCTAGTGCTCCCGGGCGGGTGGTCATGCGGGGGAGACGAACTATTGAAACCCCCCCCCCCCCAAATGACCGAAATGATTTTTTTTTTATTTTTGTCTTCATTTCTCACCATTCTCTTCCATTTTGACTCAACAAATTTTTTTGAGGCAACCCCCCACCGGCCCCCCCCCCCCAAAAAAAAATGTCCGAAGTGATTTTTGTTTTCCTTTTTTTTTCATTTCTCATCCTTGTCTTCCATTTTAGCAAAAAAAAAAAAGAAGTGGAAAATGGCTTGGGACTGGGGTGAACAAAATATTATAACTAGCCGGGGCTCAGCGGGTTAAGAGTCTTCCCACAGTCACCCAGTAAAACCTCTTAAAAGTCTCCCCGCAGCTGCCAGGTTAAGGACCTGGTCCTCGAACAAGTGTGTAACACTGACAATCCCAATGGGATCTTCAACCTAGCTAGTAGCTAGGCAAATTAAAAATGACAGTAGGGATATTATAGGTGAACAGTGTGTTAGAAATAATAATGGGAAGATTGTGTATGAAAAAGATAAAATCAGAGAAGCATGGAAGGCACACTATTAACGATTGCTAAATGTAGAGTTTGAATGGGATAAGGAACGGATTAGTATCGAAAAACCAATATCTGGACCCCCTCCTGTGATAGCACCAGCTGTAGTGAGCGATGCAATCAATAAAATGAAGAGCGGTAAGCTCCAGGGTGCTCTGACATTGTCGCTGAGATGATAAAAGTCTCAGGGGAGCCTGGTGTCACCTTAGTCACCGAGATGATAAACACTATTATTAAAGATGAGAAAATCCCCGAGAATAGGCACAAAAGTGTAATAGTAAATATATACAAAGGAAAAGGGGATGCGCTAAATAGAGGTAATTACAGGGGCGTGAAAATGCTTGACCAAATCATGAAGGTCTGTGAGAGAGTCTTTGAGGGTTTGATCAGGCAAAGCATCTCCATTGATGATGTGCAGTTTGGTTTTATGCCAGAACGTGGTACAAACGATGCTATCTTCATAGTCAGGCAGATACAGGAATGATGCTTACTAAAAGGCAGGGATCTTTACTTTGTGTTTGTAGACTTGGAGAAGGTCTTTGACAGGGTGCCTAGAGATGTTGTGCAGTGGGCTACGAGGAAACATGGTGTGGAAGAGTGACTGGTACGTGTGATAATGAAGATGTATGAGGATTCGCGAACTGCAGTGAGGGTGAAAGGTGTAATGAGTAAAGAGTTAACAGTCCATGTTGGAGTTCATCAGGGTTCAGCGTTAATCCCCCTCCTCTTTATTATGGTCCTGGAGGTACTTTCTAGAAATTTTAGATCCGGACTCCCATGGGACCTGTTTTATGCAGACGATTTAGTCCTAATAGCGGACAATGTGCAAGATGCTGAGGCCAAATTCAGAAGATGGAGAGAGGGCATGGCAAGCAAGGGTTTAACAAAACCAAGGTTATGCATTGTAGATTGAAATGAGGCAATGTGGAAAAGAGCGGTGCATACCCATGTGCAGTGTGTGGAAAGGGTGTGGGGTCTAACTCGATTTAGTGTAGCATCTGTCGATGTTGGGTGCACCATGGGAGTAAGTGCTGTAGTAGAATAAAAGGACCCCTGCCGAAGGATAAGACAGAAATCGAGAAATTTGAGTGCGTAGTGTGCAGGGGCGAGCTTGTGTTAAATGATGATCCTGTGGCTGTGAATTTTGGAAATGAGTCATTGGAGCTGGTGGACAAGTTTTTTTACCTAGGAGATGTCATCTCTGCCGGTAGTGGGGCCGAGGCTGCCACTGTCGCTAGAATTAGATGTGGCTGGGGGAAGTTCAGAGAACTGCTGCCAATCCTGACCATGAAAATAATGCCTCTCCACCTGAAGGGAAAGGTGTATGCCTCATGTGTTAGAAGTGCAATGACGTATGCCTCAGAAACATGGGCCGTTAAAGTAGAGGATGTCAACAGAATGGAACGTAATGAGATGAGAATGGTGAGATGGATGTGTGGGGAAAACTGCAGAATAGAATAACAAATGATGAGCTGAGGAGACGTTTAGGTATAAATATTATTAGCGAGGAGATGCATACAAGTATACTGGGATGGAATGGGCATGTGGAGAGAATGGATGAACAAAATTGGGTGAAAAGATGCAGGTCTGTGATTGTGGAGGGAGCTGTACCAAGGGGATGACCGAGGAAGACCTGGGATCGGATTATACGTGCCGATCTCAAATGAAAAAAAATTGACAAGTGCAGCAGCCCTAAACAGGGTTGCCTCGAACGCCGCCATTAGGACAAGAGACTGAAACTGCACGTATGTGCAGTTTCACATGCCCATACCATCCCAGTATACTTGTACGCATCTCCTCACTAATAATCTTTATACCTAAACGTCTCCTCAGCTCATCATTTGTTATTCTATCCTGCAGTTTGGCCCCACACATCCATCTCACCCTTCTCATCTCATTACGTTCCATTTTGTTGACATCCTCTACTTTAACGGCCCATGTTTCTGAGGCATACGTCATTGCACTTCTAACACATGAGGCATAGACCTTTCCCTTCAGGGGGAGAGGCATTCTTTTCATGGTCAGAATTGGCAGCAGTTTTCTGAACTTCCCCCAGCCACATCTAATTCTAGCGACAGTGGCAGCCTCGGCCCCACCACCGGCAGAGATGGCACCTCCTAGGTAACACAACTTGTCCACCAGCTCCAATGACTCATTTCCAAAATTCACAGCCACAGGATCATTATTTAACACATGCTCGCCCTTGCACTCTACGCACTCAAATTTCACAATTTCTGATTTATCCTTCGGCAGGGGTCCTTCTATTCTACTACAGCACTTACTCCCACAGTGCACTCAACATCGACAGATGCTACACCGAATCGAGTTAGCCCCCACACCCTTTCCACGCATTGCACATGGGTATGCACCACTCTTTTCCACATTGCCTCATTTCAATCTACAATGCATAACCTTGGTTTTGTTAATATTGACTCTTAAACCCTTGCTTGCCATGCCCTCTTTCCATCTTCTGAATTTGGCCTCATCATCTTGCACATTGTCAGCTATTTGGACTAAATCGTCTGCATAAAACAGTTCCCACGGGAGTCCGGATCTAAAATTTCTAGACAGTGCCTCCAGGACCATAATAAAGAGGAGGGGGCTTAACACTGAACCCTGATGACCTCCAACAGAGACTTTGAACTCCTCACTCAGTACACCTTTCACCATCACCGCAGTTCGCGAATCCTCATACATCTTCATTATCACACACACCAGCCACTCTTCCACACCAAGTTTCCTCATAGCCCACTGCACAACATCTCTAGGCACCCTGTCAAAGACCTTCTCCAGGTCTACCAACACAAAGTAAAGATCCCTGCCTTTTAGTAAGTATGTTTCCTGTATCTGCCTGACTATGAAGATAGCATCGGTTGTACCACGTCCTGGTATAAAACTAAACTAGTAATAATAATAACAATAATAAAAATAATAATCAGCTTACTTATTTCTCAAAAGCGCCGATTCTTCCCAGAGGGAATTCACTGGCACTCGAAAACGTTACAGTACAATATTACAATTTCAAAGAAAAAAATATATAGGCCTACATAAACCCATGATCAGCACAAAGCTGCAGTAACTGGCGGCAACTAAACTCTGTAATCATATGTCATGGCACATCTTGCAAGATCATAGCTTCTCGTGAAGAGTAAGGTCTTGAGTTGCTGAACAATTATAATACTTAGACGATATAATTGGGGATTACATTCGCAGTCAATAATATCCTTAAGTCAATGTTCACAGTCTCGAGTTTATCATTAGCTACAGTTTGTTAGCAAGATTTTCAACAAACTATTGATCGTGACTGCATATTTATTAGCATCATGACAGTTCTTCATGGTGCAGAATCACTGCTCTGAAAGATAAAGTTAGTTACTATAGTCTGTTTCTTTCCAGCTGATAGTAAAATGCCAGGTTCCCATCTTGATTATTCGGTTATTATAAAGAATTTGCAGCTAAATTTTGTGTTAAAATGACGCAGAGACATATTAGTCTCATATGTTTTAATTAATTGTATATAAAACAGCTCCTAAAGGATTCAATTTACCGTCAGCTGAAATATAACCAAGTATAGTAAGCTATTAGCCTAGAACTGCAATGAGGCAAAAGTATGTAATTTTCCAATGTTGGATGCCTCTCCTGGTGCCAGGTCTTACGATACACATTTGAAAACAAAGAAATATTCTCTCTGCACTCGGCCCCAGAGCAGAGCAGAGAATGGCCCCCTCTCACCCAAGGAATGAATAAGGATGGAGAATATAATAATGATGAAGATAAGTTTCCTCTCTTACCTGGCCACCACAAGCTGTAGCCCACTCTGCCATTTGCATCCCAGGCCCACTGTCCCAAACTGTCTCGCCTGGTCCCACCCGTCAGATATTCTTGCTGGGACAAAACTCTGGATAACAGCTGGGATAGGTAGTTATGCTCTGCCTGGGAGTAAAAATATAGCTTTAGTATTATGTATTTATGAGGATAAATATATTATCATTCATAGCATCTGCAGATGGATACGAGGGGGTACATGGAGGAAATGGTTACGGAAGGAGGAATCTGGAAGGCGAATATATATTGGAGTCCTGCGTTGCACTCAACATGGTTGTGTGTAACACAAAGTTCAAGAAAAGACAGAGCCATCTGATCACATATAACTCTGGGGTCTCCAGTAGCCAGATAGATTACTTCTTGGTTAACAGGAAAGACTGGAAACTGGTTCGAGATGTAAAGGTCATCCCGAGCGAAGAATGTATCCCCCAGCATAAGCTACTTGTGTGCAACATGAGCTTATACAGAGATCCTAAGCGCAAGAAGGTATACATACCCAAAAGGAAAGTGTGGCTGCTGAAGAACAAGGTAGTTAGGGATAGGTTTCATAGTGAACTGGAGGAAATGAATAGAAATAAGGAAGCTAGGCCTAACGATGTAAATAGTCAATGGAACTTTCTTAAGCATAGCCTTATCGCTGCCACTAATAAAGTCTGTGGGAAAACAAAGGGTCACCCCAGTAATAAGACCTCCTGGTGGTGGAATGATGAGGTAGAACATGCTGTGAAAGAGAAAAGGAGATGCTTCAAAGCATGGAGCATGGAAGAAGGGAGGCAGCAAGGAGGAATACCAGGCAGCTAAACGAACTGCCAAAAGAGTTATTTACAATGCTAAAAAAGGCATTAAGGACCCGGTCCTCGTGTGTAACACGGACAATCCCAATGGGATCTTCAACCTAGCTAGGCGAGTTAAAAATGACAGTAGGGAACAGAGTGTTAGAAACGATAATGGGAAGATTGTGTATGCAGATAATGAAATCAGAGAAGCATGGAAGGCACACTATGAACAAATGCTAAATGTAGAATTTGAATGGGATAAGGAACAGCTTAGTATCGAAAAACCAATATCTGGACCCCTTCCTTTGATAGCACCAGCTGTAGTGAGCGACGCAATCAATAAAATGAAGGACGGTAAAGCTCCAGGGTGCTCTGACATTGTCGCTGAGATGATAAAAGCCTCAGGGGAGACTGGTGTCAATTTAGTCACTGAGTTGATAAACACCATTATTAAAGATAAGAAAATCCCAGAGTTGGCTCAAAAGTGTAATAGTAAATTTATACAAAGGAAAAGGGGATGCGCTGGATAGAGGAAATTATAGGGGCCTGAAAATGCTTGACCAAATCATGAAGGTCTGTGAGAGAGTCTTTGAGGGTTTGATCAGGCAAAGCCTCTCCATTGATGATATGCAGTTTGGTTTTATGCCAGGACGGGGTACAACCGATGCTATCTTCATAGTCAGGCAGATACAGGAAAGATACTTACTAAAAGGCAGGGATCTTTACTTTGTGTTTGTAGACCTGGAGAAGGCCTTTGATAGGGTGCCTAGAGATGTTGTGCAGTGGGCTACGAGGAAACTTGGTGTGGAAGAGTGGCTGGTGCGTGTGATAATGAAGATGTATGAGGATTCGCGAAGTGCGGTGAGGGTGAAGTGTGTACTGAGTGATGAGTTCGCAGTCCGTGTTGGAGTCCATCAGGGTTCAGTGTTAAGCCCCCTCCTCTTTATTATGGTCTTGGAGGCACTGTCTAGAGTTTTTAGAGGCGGACTCCCGTTGGAAATGTTTTATGCAGACGATTTAGTCCTAATAGCTGACAGTATGCAAGATGCTGAGGCCAAATTCAGAGAATGTTGAGATGGCATGGCGAGCAAGGGTTTAAGAGTCAATATTAACAAAATCAAGGTTATGCATTGTAGATTGAGACAAGGCAATGTGGAAAAGAGCGGTGCATACCCATGTGCAGTGTGTGGAAAGGGTGTGGGCGTTAACTCAATTCAATGTAGCATCTGTCGATGTTGGGTACACCATGGGAGTAAGCGCTGTAGTAGAATAAAGGGACCCCTGCCGAAGGAGAAGTCAGAAATGGAGAAAATTGAGTGTGTAGTGTGCAGGGGCGAGCTTGCGTTAAATGATGATCCTGTGGCTGTGAATTTTGGAAATGAGTCATTGGAGCTGGTGAACAAGTTTTGTTACCTAGGAGATACCATATCTGCCGGTAGTGGGGCCGAGGCTGCCACTGTTGCTAGAATTAGATGTGGCTGGGGGAAGTTCAGAGAACTGCTGCCAATCCTGACCATGAAAAGAATGCCTCTCCCTCTGAAAGGAAAGGTGTATGCCTCATGTGTTAGAAGTGCAATGATGTATGCTTCAGAAACATGGGCCGTTAAAGTAGAGGATCTCAACACAATGGAACGTAATGAGATGAGAATGGTGAGATGGATGTGTGGGGCCAGGCTACAGGATAGAATAACAAATGTAGAGCTGAGGAGACGTTTAGGTATAAAGAGTATTAGCGAGGTGATGCGTACAAGTAGACTGGGATGGTATGGACATGTGGAGAGAATGGATGAACAAAATTGGGTGACAAAATGCAGGTCTATGATTGTGGAGGAAGCTGCACCAAGGGTTGGACCGAGGAAGACCTGGGATCGGACTATACGTGCCGATCTCAAATCCAAGAACTTGACAAGTGAAGCAGCCCTTAACAGGGTTGCCTGGAACACCGCCATTAGGACAAGAGACTGAAACTGCACGTATGTGTGGAACACTCAGTCTTAAAATGTTATGTATGTGTATGTATGTACTGTACTGGAAATAGTAGTATTCATAATAGTACTGTATATACTCCGTGAATGAAAGTGAGTCAGTCTATGTGACAGTCCTCCTGGGGACAGAGTCAGCACCCTGAGAGGCTTATGGAGTTTCTAGGAATAAGACATGTTATGTTCTAATGTACTTGCGTGCGACATGAGCTTATACAGAGATCCTGAGCGCAAGAAGGTATACATGCCCAAAAGGAGAGTGTGGCTGCTGAAGAACAAGGAAGTTAGGGATAGGGGTCATAGTGAACTGGAAGAAATAAATAGAATTAAGGAAGCTAGGCCTAGCGATGTAAATAATCAATGGAATTTCCTTAAGCATCGCCTTCTTGCTGCCACTGACAAAATCTGTGGGAAAACAAAGGGTCACCCAGGAATGAGACTTCCTGGTGGTGGAACAATGAGGTAGAACATGCTGTGAAAGAAAAAATGAGATCCTTCAAAGCATGGAAGAAGGGAGGCAGTAAGGAGGAATACCAGGCAGCTAAACAAACTGCCAGAGTAGTTATTTACAATGCTAAAAAAGGCATTAAGGACCTGCAGGTTCTCGAACAAGTGTGTAACACTGACAATCCCAATGGGATCTTCAACCTAGCTAGGCGAGTTGAAAATGATAGTAGGGATATTATGGGTGAACAGTGTGTTAGAAACGATAATGGGAAGATTGTGTATGTAGAAGATGAAATCAGAGAAGCATGGAAGGCAAACTATGAACGATTGCTAAATGTAAAGTTTGAATGGGATAATGTACAGCTTAGTATCGAAAAACCAATAGCTGGGCCCCCTCCTTTGATAGCACCAGCTGTAGTGAGCGACACAATCAATAAAATGAAGGACGGCAAAGCTTCAGGGTGCTCCGACATTGTCGCTGAGATGACAAACACCATTATTAACGATGAGAAAATCCCCGAAAATTGGCACAAAAGTGTAATAGTAAATATATACAAAGGAAAAGGGGATGCGCTAGATAGAGGTAATTACAGGGGTCTGAAAATGCTTGACCAAATCATGAAGGTACACATACAAATTACATACATAAAATTTTAAGACTGAGTGCTCCACACATACGTGTAGTTTCAGTCTCTTGTCCTAATGGCGGCGTTCCAGGCAACCCTGTTAAGGGCTGCTTCACTTGTCAAGTTCTTGGATTTGAGATCGGCACGTATAGTCCGATCCCAGGTCTTCCTCAGTGCACCCCTTGGTGCAGCTCCCTCCACAATCACAGACCTGCATTTTTTCACCCAATTTTGTTCATCCATTCTCTCCACATGTCCATACCATCCCAGTCTACTTGTACGCATCACCTCGCTAATATTCTTTATACGTAAACGTCTCCTCAGCTCAACATTTGTTATTCTATCCTGTAGCCTGGCCCCACACATCCATCTCGCCATTCTCATCTCATTACGTTCTATTCTGTTGACATCCTCTACTTTAACGGCCCAAGTTTCTGAGGCATACGTCATTGCACTTCTAACACATGAGGCATACACCTTTCCCTTCAGGGGGAGAGGCATTCTTTTCATGGTTAGGATTGGCAGCAGTTCTCTGAACTTCCCCCAGCCACATCTAATTCTAGCAACAGTGGCAGCCTCGGCCCCACCACCAGCAGAGATGGTATCTCCTAGGTAACAAAACTTGTTCACCAGCCCCAATGACTCATTTCCAAAATTCACAGCCACAGGATCATCACTTAACACAAGCTCACCTTTGCACACTATGCACTCAAATTTCTCTCTTTCTGACTTATCCTACGGCAGGGGTCCCTTTATTCTACTACAGCGCTTACTCCCATGGTGTACCCAGCGTCGACAGATGCTACATTGAATCGCGTTAACACCCACACCCTTACCACATACATGGGTATGCATCACTCTTTTCAACATTGCCTCGTCTCAATCTACAATGCATAACCTTGGGTTTGTTAATATGGACTCTTAAACCCTTGCTCGCCATGCCCTCTCTCCATTCTCTGAATTTGGCCTCAGCATCTTGCATACTGTCAGCTATTAAGACTAAATCGTCTGCATAAAACACTTCCAACGGGAGTCGGCCTCTAAAAACTCTAGACAGTGGCTCCAAAACCATAATAAAGAGGAGGGGGCTTAACACTGAACCCTGATGGACTCCAACACGGACTGCGAACTAATCACTCGGTACACCCTTCACCCTCACCGCACTTCTCGAATCCTTATACATCTTAATTATCACACGTACCAGCCACTCTTCCACATCAAGTTTCCTCATAGCCCACTGCACAACATCTCTAGGTACCCTGTCAAAGGCCTTCTCCAGGTCTACAAACACAAAGTAAAGATCCCTGCCTTTTAGTAAGTATCTTTCCTGTATCTGCCTGATTATGAAGATAGCATCGGTTGTACCCCGTCCTGGCATAAAACCAAACTGCATATCATCAATGGAGATGCTTTGCCTGATCAAACCCTCAAAGACTCTCTCACAGACCTTCATGATTTGGTCAAGCATTTTCAGGCCCCTATAAATTTCCTCTATCTAGCGCATCCCCTTTTCCTTTGTATATATTTACTATTACACTTTTGAGCCAATCCTTTGGAATTTTCTCATCTTTAAAAATGGTGTTTATCAACTCAGTGACTAAGTTGACACCAGTCTCCCCTGAGGCTTTTATCATCTCAGCGACAATGTCAGAGCACCGTGAAGCTTTGCCGTCCTTAATTTTATTGATTGCGTCGCTCACTACAGCTGGTGCTATCGATGGAGGGGGTCCAGATATTGGTTTTTCGATACTAAGCTGTTCCTTATCCCATTCAAACTCTACATTTAGCAATCGTTCAAAGCGTGCCTTCCATGCTTCTCTGATTTAATTTTCTGCATACACAATCTTCCCATTATCGTTTCTAACACACTGTTCACCTATAATATTCCTACTGTCATTTTTAACTCACCTAGCTAGGTTGAAGATCCCATTGGGATTGTCAGTGTTACACACTTGTTCAAGGACCAGGTCCTTAATGCCTTTTTTAGCATTGTAAATAACTCTTTTGGCAGTTCGTTTAGCTGCCGGGTATTCCTCTTAGCTGCCTCCCTTCTTCCATGCTTTGAAGCATCTCCTTTTCTCTTTCACAGCATGTTCTACCTCATCGTTCCACCACCAGGAGGTCTTATCCCTTGGGTGACCCTTTGTTTTCCCACAGACTTTGTCAGTAGTGGAGCGGTTTACCTAGGATATTCAAACCTATTGTGCATTTTTTGATAAAAGCACCAATTTTGGCACAGACGTAGACCAATATATTATGAACAAATTTGGATGTGGAGCCATCGCCCAACTGCCCCCTGGCAGCCGTGGCGGCCATTTTCCAAAATGGCCGCCATGTGGCTGCCGAGGAAGACTTATCCCTAGGTGAATGAGATGTACTGAGTAAAATTTTATGTGCAGGAAAAAATTATTGTTTTGAATCTGCAATGTTGTGCAAATATTATGTTGCGTGTTGTTGCTAATGTAGGGTAGCACTTAACAACAAAGAAAGGTGCCCATGTGTTTTTAGATTCTTATCTTATTATCGATTTATTGAATTATTCATAGATTAGCATAACAACCATGACAAACATCTCTCAATTGAATATGTCCTAATTCACTTGGATTCTGAGTGCTCCTTTCATACAACTTTGTCATTTTCCATTTCCAGAACAATGTCGAAGAGCTTCAAACTCGTTGAGCCTCGTGGTGCAGAAGCAGCTCCGTCTACCTCCGCCCAGCCAGCAACAGAGACAGACTGGTCATTATGCTACATATGCCAAGAAACGACGCCAGAGTCGCTGACAAGTCCATTCCAGAATACACGCCAAGACAAAGGGAGGAGCTACAGCATTCTCGCTGGACATCTGAGAAGGTTCAATGAGCTTGGATTGCTCCCCAACTCTTTTCTGTTGAGCCGATTAGATGAAGGCAGTGGCGTTGAAGCAGCATTGAGCACCAACAATGCACGATACCACAAGACCTGCAGGCTGAGGTATAACAAGACCAAGTTAGACAGAGCTGAGAAGAGGCACCTGAAAATAGGCACCGACGAAGAAGAGGAAGTTCTTGCCCGCAAGCGAACTCGATATCTGTCACGACCATCAAGTACCGAGATGAAACACCAAGAAGTGAAATGCTTCTTCTGTGGAGAAGCTCCTGGTAGTGCTGGTCTTCATGAAGCTGCGACATTCCAACTGGACTCGCGTGTCAGGTCGTGCGCACTGATTCTGGACGACATGGACCTCCTGACGCAACTGAACGCTGGGGACATGGTTGCACAGAAGGCCAAGTACCACCGAAATTGTCTCCTGAACTTGTACAATTGCGCACGGAAGATTAAGGAAATGGCGGGCAAAGGTACAGACGATGAACACGCAATAGCAGGACTTGCTTTCGCAGAGCTGGTGGTGTTTATTGAAGAAGCTCACATGGATGACGAGACGTCTCCGGTCTTCAAACTTGCTGACCTGGCACAGTTATACACGTCAAGGATGGAACAGCTGGGAGTCAAGCATGAGGGCAGGGTGCACACGACCCATCTTAAGCAGAGACTGCTTTCTCACTTTCCTAACATGTGTGCACAGCACCAGGGGCTCGATGTCCTGCTTGCATTCAATGAAGACCTCGGCGATGCCCTGGCAAAGACTTGTGAACTGGACAGAGACCTTGATGCAGTCCACCTGGCGTGTGCTGCCCAAATTGTGAGACGCCACATCATCGAAGATGCCAAGGTGTTCAACGGGTTTCCTGCAGGATGCCAACAGGACTCCGTGCCACCCATGCTGCTTGCCTTGGTCACTATGATCTTGGAAGGTCCCAGTATCAAGCACCAGAGTGAAAGCAGAACACCAGCGGCACTGAGCATCGCCCAGCTCCTCAAGTTCAACAGCGTTATGCACCGACGGGCCGCCACAGGCAGTACGCCTCGCCCAGTCAGGCACGCCACCACGCAGGAGACGCCAGTTCCAACCTACATCGGCCTAATGCTACATGCACACACGCGCAAGAGGGAGCTCGTCGACAGGCTGGCACACATGGGGATTTCTATCTCCTATGATCGGGTCCTGTCCCTTTCCACACAGCTGGGGAACAGTGCCTGCCGCCTCTAGCACCAGGAGCAAGTAGTCTGCCCTCCCAAAATGAGAGGCAGAGTCTTCACGACTGCTGCGGTAGACAATATCGACCATAACCTAAGTTCCACCAAAGCAAAACAGTCATTCCATGGGACTGCTATTTCCCTCATGCAACACCCTGCGGTCCCTGGGGCCGGCATTGACCGCAGCATCATCATCCTCGGAGGGCCGAACGAAAGAGGCCTCAAAACAGTTGACTGTTTGCCGCACTACTATACAGATGTCCCATCCGTCGGCAGCATCAAGAACACCCCCGTGCCGGCTACCAGTGTAACATCCCTGAGCAGCAACAGCGGCCTCAAGCAACATGCTGAAAGAGAGCATCTCTGGCTAAAACACACCCAAGTCGCCCTACAAGAAACTTCTCCAGTGAAGAACACTTCATGGGCTGCATACCACGCAAGCCAGCAGGACATGTCTGCCAGTCGGGCCATCTGTCCCACCACACTGCTCCCACTCTTCCTGGAGAGCACCCACACCGTGGCTATGATCAAGCACTCCATGGATGTGGTCAGGATTGCAGTGGAACATCTCAACCCTGGCCAGACTCCAGTGGTCACATTCGACCAGCTGTTGTTTGCTTTGGCAAAGAAAATCCAGTGGAAGTGGCCACAGGAGTATCGTGAAGAGAAGTTTGTCGTCCTCTTCGGCGGTCTTCATATCGAGATGGCAGCACTGAAGACCCTTGGTGACTGGCTGCAAGGGAGCGGATGGGTGCAAGCACTGGTTCAGGCAGAGATCACGAGTGCCGGGACAGCGGACTCCTTCCTGCGGGCATCCCATGTCAGTCGAACCAGGAGGGCTCATCAAGTGACAGCAGCAGCCCTCTTCACCCTGCAGCAGCACGCCTACAACCACTACATTGACCAGCTGGGTGACGCACGCAACGATCAGCTGAAGTTCGACGATTGGTGCCAGCAAAAAGCGGAGACCTGCCCCCAGTTCGACTACTGGGCAACTGTCCTGCAACTGGAGGTGACGGTCCTGGTGTACGTGCGCTCTCTTCGCCAAGCGTCGTTTGCGATGTACGTAGATGCCCTGAGAGAACTAGCAGTGTGGTTCCATGCCCTGGATCACACCCACTATGCGCGCTGGATTCCTGTGCATCTGCGAGACATGGTGGAACTGCCGACGACACACCCTGAAATAGCCCAGGAATTCCGAGCTGGGAACTTCACCGTCCAGAAGACGAACAGGTCGTTCTCCGCCATACCCGTCGATCAGGCCCACGAGCAGAACAATGCTGCCATCAAAGGAGACGGAGGTGCAGTGGGTCTGACTGACAACCCCAGCGCTCTACGACAGTGGATGGTGGCAGGACCAGAGGTTGCCACGCTCATCGAACAGTTCCACGATGAAACTGACCCGGGGAACAGACCACAAGACACAAGGCACCATGACCAGTCAGCAAGTGTGCAGACTGCTTTCCTGAAAGATGTACAGTCGATGGTCAACGTGATGGAAGACTTCGGGAATCCATTTGAAGAGGAGAGTCAAGATCTGCTGGTACTCGACACCAAGGAGATCGCGCCACCTGGAGCTGTAGACGCCCTCCGTCATGCACACGAAGTGGGTCAGCTGCAGTTTGACAACTTCGTCAGAGAACGCCTGGTGGAGAGAACGAAACCCATAGGAGATGCCATCCACAGAAACAAGCTGAAAATCTTCGGTCAGCCTGCTTCAAAACCTCCGGGAAAGGGCAAGCAGCAGATGAAATCCCTGAAGAATGACGTGGACCTGTTCTCTCGTCTGTATATCGGGTGCCTGAACCGGGATGGGAATCTAGAGGAATTCTTCCAACATGAAAACCAAGCCTGCCCCCCTGCACTATCAGATGGCGGTGGCATCCGGCTGGGTGTCAAGAGTGATCTTCTCGCTTGTCTAGAAGACCTCAGTCAGCCCAAGTCTGAGGTTCCTCCAACCAGCTGCATTGTGCTAGATGGAGCGGTCATCATCCAGATGCTGAAGCCAGCTACAGCAAAAAGCTTCAACGAGTATGCACAGCAGGTCTTTGTGCCCTACATACTCTCAAACTCCATCAAGCCACGCGACTGGTCCTGGTGTGGGACCGCTACAATACAGACTTGTTGAAGGGTACAGCAAGAGCCAAGCACGGAAAAGGGGTGAGAAGACGGGTGGTGGGTGGTGCAACGATCCCCGGGAACTGGGCCAGCTTCCTCAGAGTCGACGAGAACAAGACAGAGCTGTTCAGCTTCCTCTCTGGCATCCTCCACGACTCATTCCAGCTTGCAGACAAGGAGCTGGTCATCACTGAAGGAGATGATGTCTTGAGCAAGCCACCGCTCCTAGATACTGCAGCCCTGGCTCCTTGCAACCACGAAGAAGCCGACAGCCGCATGATGTTGCATGCCGCCCACGCTGCTCACAATGGCCACAAGAAGATCCTCATCCGCACAGTTGACACTGATGTTGTTGTCCTGGCAGTGGCTCTGGCACGCACCCTGGAGGAGGAAGCCGAAGTGTGGGTGTCCTTCGGCACGGGCAAGGCTTTCCAGTTCTTGGCAGCCCATGAGATGGCGCGGGCTCTGGGCCCTGAGAAAGCACAGGCACTACCGATGTTTCATGCTTTGACGGGCTGCGACACGGTCTCCTGCTTTGCCGGACATGGCAAGAGGACAGCATGGGCAGTGTGGACAGCTCTACCTCAGCTGACCCAGACACTCACTGACCTCTCCACTGCACCGGATCATATTGATGAAGATGCCATGCACACCATCGAGAGGTTCGTTATCCTGCTTTACGGCAGAACAAGCACCGCAACCGATATCGACAAGGCACGCCGCAAACTGTTTGCAAATAAGAGCAATGTCCAGCTGATCCCACCGACAAGTGCAGCCCTGAAGCAGCACGTCCGACGAGCAATATACCAGGGCGGACATGTCTGGGGTCAGGCCCTGGTTCCTGCACCAACATTGCCATCACCAACCGACTGGGGTTGGATCAAGACCAGCGACATGTACGAACCTCTCTGGACAACGCTCCCCGAGGCATCCAAGGTCTGCCGGGAGCTTGTCTCCTGCAAATGCCAGAAGGGCTGCATCAAGAAGTGCAAGTGCAAGAAGGCCAGTCTGGAATGCACACCACTGTGTGCTTGCAACGGGGAGTGCTCTCAGAACTGAACTCACAAACTTAAGATGAAGATTCTGAACTGTTCCAGACAGTACACAGGTACTGTAAAACAGTGAACTTAGCTGCATATTGCATTTAGCAGATTATGTGTTAATTAACATGATAATTAAATGTAGTAGTGTCCATTGACCACGGAAGTATAACATTTGACTTGCCCAGGATTGATCTGATGAGAGCAAGCCACCATAATTATCACTATCTGGTTCTGTTATTGTTGTTGTATTATCGATGTAATTAGCATAATTGTGTTAATAATTTTGTTAATTGGCATCTTAATTGGCGTGGTCAGTGTCCATGAATAGCTATTGACAGACAGAGGAAGAAGGTCAGATAACATTTCCACAACTTAAATTAATCTAGCCTATTCACAAGGAATGTCAGCATTTGATGCCTGATCATGGGTTTCCTTGTCACAATTTCATCTGCAATTAGCCTAAATATGTTAATTAATATCAGCATCATCTCCCAAAATGTGATTAAGAGCTATCTGGCATGTCTTGATTCAAAACATTCAATAAACATTCACTAAAACCTTCAGCAGCAAACTTTATCTAACTTCTGTGTCTTTTGGGTTTCTGCTGGCGGCCATTTTGGAAAATGGCCGCCACGGGCGAGTTGGGCGATGGCTCCACATCCAATTTTTTTTATAATATATTGGTCTACCTCTGTGCCAAAATTGGTGCTTTTATCAAAAAATGCACAATAGGTTAGCTTACCCGCTGTACTACAGTGGCAGCGATAAGGCTATGCTTAAGAAAGTTCCATTGACTATTTACATCGTTAGGCCTAGCTTCCTTATTTCTATTCATTTCCTCCAGTTCACTATGAAACCTATCCCTAACTTCCTTGTTGTTCTTCAGCAGCCACACTTTCCTTTTGGGTATGTATACCTTCTTGCGCTTAGGATCTCTGTATAAGCTCATGTCGCACACAAGTAGCTTATGCTGGGGGATACATTCTTCGCTCGGGATGACCTTTACCTTCCGAACCAGTTTCCAGTCTTTCCTGTTAACCAAGAAGTAATCTATCTGGATACTGGAGACCCCAGATTTATATGTGATCAGATGGCTCTGTCTTTTCTTGAACTTCGTGTTACACACAACCATGTTGAGTGCAACGCAGGACTCCAGTATATATTCGCCTTCCAGATTCCTCTTTCCGTAACCATTTCCTCCATGTACCCCCTCGTATCCATCTGCAGATGCTCCCACGTGACCATTCAGGTCCCCCCCCCCACGATTGTTATTTCATTCTCCGAGAGGCCTGAAATGACACTGACGGTGTCATTCCAGAAGTCCTCTTTTATCTCTTCCTGTAGACCAGCCTGTGGGGCATATGCAGATATCACATTCAGAATATTATTCTTTCACCAACTTTCAACTTCAAAACAATCAGCCTTTCACTAACTCTCGTAATCTGAAGCACACTTCCGCCAGCTCTTCAGCCACCAAAACACCCACTCCTCCTTTCGCTTTATCAGTCTCCACCCCCATCCAGTAGATCCTATATCTTTTCTTTCTTCCGACAATCCACTGTACCCCAGAGTGTTTCCTGGGCACAGCAGATGTCTGTGAGAGAGTCTTTGAGGGTTTGATCAGGCAAAGCATCTCCATTGATGATATGCAGTTTGGTTTTATGCCAGGACGTGGTATAACCGATACTATCTTCATAGTCAGGCAGATACAGGAAAGATACTTACTAAAAGGCAGGAATCTTTACTTTGTGTTTGTAGACCTGGAGAAGGCCTCTGAGAAGGGTGCCTATATAGAGATGTTGTGCAGTGGGCTATGAGGAAACTTGGTGTGGAAGAGTGGCTGGTGCGTGTGATAATGAAGATGTATGAGGATTCGTGAACTGCGGTGAGGGTGAAAGGTGTACTGCGTGAGGAGTTCACAGTCCGTGCTGGACTTCAGTGTTAAGCCCCCTCCTCTTTATTATGGTCCTGGAGGCACTATCTAGAAATTTTAGATCCAGACTCCTGTGGGAACTGTTTTATGCAGACGATTTAGTCCTAATAGCTGACAATGTGCAAGATGCTGAGGCCAAATTCAGAAGATGGAGAGAGGGCATGGCGAGCAAGGGTTTAAGAGTCAATATTAACAAAACCAAGGTCAGGGCGGGTGCCCTACCCTGAAAGGAGTTGAAATAGAGGAGCTATCCCCCCGCCAAAGGCGGCTTTCTAGGGCCTTTCCTAGCTGATACCGAGAGGATTGGGTTCTAGTCATGTGGTGATGGGCTGGTCTATCAGAGTGAGAGCTGAGTGATTTCTGCCATACCCATAGCTTAATCTGACTGTTCCATTACTTATACTGTATATCTTCTAGATCTCAAGTGACGGCGTCTTTTCCGTGGATTGACCTCCTTACTGCCAAGATTGGGAGCCAAAGCGTCACATTTTTCCCTTGCCCCTCAACTTTCTCTTCATAATTGCTGAGTGGCACAGGGCCTTGGGTGGGGCTTTGGTTTCCCGCGCGTTTCCACACCCTCCTCAGCTCCCTGCCTTGGAGTGGCTTCGGTCACCCGGCTTTATTAGTGGTAAGGAGGGAGGGTTTTGTGGGGGCGCTCGTTTATGGCCTTGGCCTTGCTCGAGACCTTGGGGCTGTTCGGCCAGACAGCCTGGGGAACAAGAACAACAACAAACCAAGGTCATGCATTGTAGATTGAAACTAGGCAATGTGGAAAAGAGCGGTGCATACCCATGTGCAGTGTGTGGAAAGGGTGTGGGGGGCTAACTCAATTTGGTGTAGCATCTGTCGATGTTGGGTGCACCATGGGAGTAAGTGCTGTAGTAGAATAAAAGGGCCCCTGCCGAAGGATAAGTCAAAAATAGAGAAATTTGAGTGCGTAGTGTGCAAGGGCGAGCTTGTGTCTTGATAGCGTAATGTATAGTGCGCAAAATTTCGATGCGAGTATCCTGGGTTCGAGTCCTCGGAGTGCCACATGTATTTGTTGATTTCATTAATTGAGTTTAGATGTGAAGTCGGTTGGTGTAAAAAACATAATAATTAAATGATGATCCTGTGGCTATGAATTTTGGAAATGAGTCATTGGAGTTGGTGGACAAGTTTTGTTACCTAGGAGATACCATCTCTGCCATCTCTGCCATCTCTGCCGGTGGTGGGGCCGAGGCTGCCACTGTCGCTAGAATTAGATGTGGCTGGGGGAAGTTCAGAGAACTGCTGCCAATTATGACCATGAAAAGAATGCCTCTTCCCCTGAATGGAAAGGTGTATGCCTCATGTGTTAGAAGTGCATTGACATATACCTCAGAAACATGTGCCGTTAAAGTAGAGGATGTCATAGAATGGAACGTAATGAGATGAGAATGGTGAGATGGATGTGTGGGGCCAAGCTGCAGGATAGAATAACAAATGATGAGCTGAGGAGACGCTTAGGTATAAAAAGTATTAACGAGGAGATGCGTACAAGTAGACTGGGATGGTATGGGCATGTGGAGAGAATGGATGAAAAAAATTGGGTGAAAAGATGCAAGTCTGTGATTGTGGAGGGAGCTGCACCATGGGGTGGACCGAGGAAGACCTAGGATCGGACTGTACCTGCCGATCTAAAATCCAAATCTTGACAAGTGAAGCAGCCCTTAACAGGGTTGCCTCGAACGCCACCATTAGGACAAGAGACTGAAACTGCACGTATGTGTGGAGCACTCATGCAGTCTTAAAATGTTATGTATGTATGTATGTATGTTGAATTCTTTATTGTCACCAATCTGTATAAGAAACTTTACTTACAAGTATTGTACAGTACTGTAGTTTGTGAGCTGTTGGCTAAGGTATAGATTCTCACCTACCCTAACCTAGGATATGGACCATTAGGTCGTACTGTATTGATACTGTATTTATCTTCTGTGTCTGGAATAAAAAAATATTATTATTATTATTATTCTTATTATTATTAACCTCTCAATGTTGTTAAACAGTTACCTGGGGGTACTGAAAACTGTTTTAATGTCTGCGATTCTAATTTATAGTAGAGCTGTACCTGGCTTACAGTGTAGCTCAGCACCAAGCTTACTCCTGATCATTAATTATAATCTAAAACTTACAAAATACACAAACCAAAACAGGGACGACACAATATTTAGACAAAAGAACTGTCTGATCATTATGTAGTGGTAGCTAAGGTTAGGATACAAACGAAGTGGGTGAGGAGAGATGGAGGGAGGCGAGAGGAGGGTGGAGAGGTTGCAGGAGGAGGAAGTCAGGGAGGAATACAGGAGAGCAGTGGAAAGACGGCTAGGTGGGTTCGACCTGGAAGTTATGGAGGAAGTGGAGGAGATGAGCAAGGTGTTTAAGGATGAGATCTGTGCAACATGTGAGGAGGTGTGTGGAGTGAGGAGAAGAGGGAGGGGAGTGAAAGGTACAGCATGGTGGACAGAAGAGGTAAGAATAGCTGTGGAAGAAAAGAAGAAAGCATATAGAGAGTGGTTGGGTAGTAGAGGGAATGAAGATTTCGAGAGACAGAAATGAGCGAGGTACGTGGAGAGTAAGAGGGTGGTGAAGAGAGTAGTGAAGGAAAGTAAGAGAGAGAAGAGTAGATGAGGAATTTGGAAGGAATCTGAGTGTAAAATGGAGGGAGAGTAAGAAACTGTTCTGGAAAGAAGTCAAGAAAGTTAGGGAAGGTAGCAAGGGAAACAGTAAGGGTGTGAAAGATAAGAATGGGAGAATGCTAGCCGAGAAGCAAGAGAGAGTTTAAAGATGGAGGGAGTACTTCAATGAGTTGCTAAATGTAAGGAATGAAGAGCCAGCAAACATGGCTGGATATGGTATGGGAGGGAGAAGAAGAGAAGTAGTGGAGGAGGAGGTGGGGATCAGGAGGTCAGAAGTGTGGGAAGCCATGAAAAGAGTGAAGTTGGGGAAAGCACCAGAAACAGATGGAGTGTGTGGGGAAATGTTGAGGTATGGTGGTGAGATAGTGATCGAATGGGTATGGAAAATGTGCAAACTAGCATGGGAGAAGGGGAGTGCACCCGATGACTGAAAGACTGGCATAATAGTCCCCCTATATAAGGGCAAAGGGGAAAGAGGAGTGTGTGGTAACCACCGAGGAACATGTCTTCTAAGCGTAGTAGGGAAGGTATACAGTAGGGTAGTGATTGAAAGAGTGAGAGTGAGAACGGAGATATGGATAGGTGACGAGCAGGGAGGTTTTAGGAAGGGAAGAGGATGTGTAGATCAGATTTTTACCCTGAATTGTGTGGTGAAGAAATATCTGGAGAAGAAACAAAAGGTGTATGTTGCCTTTATGGACTTGGAGAAGGCCTATGACAGAGTGGATAGAGAAGGTTTATGGAAAGTACTTAGAATATACGGAGTAGATGGCAAGTTGCTGAAAGCAGTGAAGAGCATATATGAGGGTGCAAAGGCGGCAGTACGTGTGGAGAGTGAGCAGAGCGAGTTCTTTGACCTGAATGTTGGTTTGAAACAGGGGTGTGTGATGTCCCTGTGGTTGTTTACTGTATATATGTGTCCATACTTAGTGTACTCAAACTAGTATGAACAGTCTCGATGTTACGTAATCTGGGTTGATGTAGCGTTACGTATCATTCCGTAGTCTTAAGTTGAACGCTTCCATAACCTTGGTCGAACGTTCCATGATTGGGTAGAATATATTATTCTATAGTAGTATATGGGAAAGTATTGTAGGATTATAATTCCCATATATATATATATTTGTATTATTTAAGATTGTTTATAAGTATCTCATTGTAAAGAAGATGGGATACATTTTCCATATGTTATGCGCGTGCGCGGTATGTCACGACAGAGACAAACATAACGTGCTCGCACACTCTCCAACCAACCTCCGTCCCAGCTACACACGCTAAGCCTTCTTTCTCCTAGTTATTTCACCAGGTGTTTTCGCTTCACTTTTCATCTCATATTCCATATAGTCACTACATCATCATCTTTGTTAATTAGCACAACTTAACGTAAATATCTAGCCTATCCTAGTCTATTGTAGCCTCTTTTCATACGCTGTTTACCTTACTAACCACTTCAAGTCATCTAGCCTATTTTCCGCCATCCTCCAATCACCAGCTGAGTTCATCAAAGGGTAATTATATTTCTATATGGGTAATACTTCTTCATTATAAATAATATACAGTCCACTTATCTAAATTAACCATATATTTGGTCCTTCGAACCGGATCTAGTTTTGCCGGATCTAGTTTGGAGTTATTCGGCGGTCGGTAGTTGCCTTGCTTGGAGTGGGGCTGGCCTATCCCTGTTTTTGTCATGAGTCCTACTACGTCCTCCAGGCCCCGGTCTTTTGGCCCCATGGGGCTGTCGGGTTTTTTTCGTCCGCTCTTTGCTCTGGCCGCCCCAGGTGCCTGACCACCAGTGGGACAGGATGTGGAAACTAGTGGATAAGGTCAGGGCTGCGACGGGAGTTTTACCCATAATGAAAAGTTATAAATCTGAATCAGTACAGTACTCAAAACAATATTAGCCTACTTTAAATGCTTTTTCGGGCTCATTAAATTATATTAAACTACTTTAGCCCTAGAAATTCTTGCACAATTGGCACGGCATTAAGATTAAATTCATCCATACGAGAAGGTAAGTCTGTGTCGATTGTGGGCGACTCCATGGTAAGACATTTAGTTAGGGCTACCCGCACTAAACTTAGGAAGGTTGTGTGTCTGCCTGGCCATGGAGTTGGGAGGGTTTTAGAGAAGATGGACCACATCTTGGAAGATAGTGGAGATAACCCCATTATCTGTCTCAGTGCCGGGAGTAACGATGTTGGTAAGGGTAGAAGTGAGGAACTGCTGCAGCAGTATCGGGATGTGTTAGATAAAGTTAGGATGAAGGGAGGGATCCCTGTAGTACATTGTATCCTACCCAGAAGAGGAGTTCCCAAGGAATGGACATCCAGGGCGATTGGTGTCAATTGCCGTTTGGAGAAATATTGCAAAGAAAAAAGCAATACCATTCATTGATAACTGGGATAGTTTCTATGGGAGAGATGGGATGTACGCAAGGGATGGGGTTCATCTTTCATGGTTAGGGGTTTCTACATTAGCTAGTTCTTTAGATAGGGGTTGTGGGGTTTTGAACAGAAATATTGAGAGTGTAAATGAGAGGTTTAATGGAACAATTTTAGCGTCAGGCGAAAGCGATAAGGATATTCAGTCTCATGCTAAAAATGATGACTATAATGCAAATGATAGTAGTGATGGTGCAACGGAAGATGGAAATGTCGTTAGAAATAAAGGTAAATTAGGTATAAAGAAAAGAAGTAAATTGAGAGTATATTACACAAACTGTAGGAGTCTATGTAACAAAATGAACGAACTTAGAGCCCTTGTTAGCAAAGAAAATATAGACATAATAGCGCTAACTGAAACGTGGATTAATACAGAAACCAGGCATTTTTTAGCAGAATTTGATATACCAGGATATAGTTTGTTTAAATATGACCGAACAAGTAAGAGGGGTGGCGGTATAGCAGTGTTTGTCAGGAGTACATTAAAAAGCTGTATTAAATCAGGTATTAGACTAAATAACGATAATGAAAGTGTTTGGGTAGAGGTTAACGAAGGTAGTGAGACCATAGTTATTGGAGTTATGTATAGACCGCCAAATATGAGTAGAAATGACGGAACGTCATTATGGGAGGAAATTAAAATGGCATCAAGGTTTAGCAATGTGTGCATTATGGGGGATTTTAATTTTCCGAATATAGATTGGCAGCATCAAATAGGAGACTCTGATTCTGAGGAGTTTATAGAGGTAGTACAAGATAGTTTTTTATTTCAGTTCATAGATACGCCGACTAGAGGTAATAATATTCTCTATTTAGTTTTCAGTAACAATGAACATACGGTAAATAATGTAGAGATAGGGGACCACCTAGGAAATAGTGACCACAATTCTGTGTATTTTAATATACAATGGAAAGGTAATACCAGAGAGAATACAACATTAATACCCGACTTTAGAAAAGCCAATTATGGTGGGTTAAAAAGAGCCCTATTAGCCGACCCTATGGTAAAAAAATTAAGTCGATCCAGGTGTCCAAATGAGTGTACCCCTTCTCAGGCACCTGTCATCTTAAGTCAGGAAGAGACGTCAACCTTGGTAGATACATACGATAATTTTATCAAGTCAGTATTCAATGCACAAAATAAATACATCCCCAAAAGAAAATTTAGATCAACACAGAACCAACCCAAATGGATGAATAATAGACTATTAGATCTTCTAGGACAAAAGAGAGGAATATATAGAAAAATTAGGAAAGGCGAAATTCACCTACTTGCTTACTATCAGAATCTATCAAGACAGGTAAAAAAGGATATTAGGAAAGAAAAAAGAAATGAAATCAAGGTTGCCAATGACTCAAAAAATAATCCTAAAGCTTTTTACCAACTATATAAATCCAAGGTTAGAGATGTAATTGGTCCCCTTAAAACTTCGATAGGAGAAATGACAGAAAATGATTTAGAAATGTGCAGTACATTAAATAGTCAATTTCTTTCCGTTTTCACTAATGAAAATTTGGCACAGTTTCCAGAAGTCCGTAAGGTATATAGCGATAGTATAGAAAATAGGTTAAGTACGGTTACTATAAGTAGAAATGATGTGCTTAAGGAAATTGACAGACTGAAACCTCATAAATCGCCTGGTCCTGATGAGGTATATGCTAGAGTATTAAAAGAATGTAGGGATGAGTTAAGTTACCCATCAACATTTTTATTTAACAAGTCATTGGAGACAGGTATAGTTCCAGAAGCTTGGAAGCTTGCAAACGTAGTTCCGATCTTCAAAAAAGGTGACAAATCAATAGCATCCAATTACCGTCCCATTAGTCTTACATCAATCATAGGAAAGCTACTAGAGTCAATTATTGCTAGTAAAATTAGAAACCACTTAGATACATTTAATTTAATAAATTCTTCTCAGCATGGATTCACTCAGGGACGTTCTTGCCTTACTAATTTGCTTAGTTTTTTCTCAGAGGTATATGAAGCAGTAGATAATGACAAGTCATATGATATAATATATTTAGATTTCAGTAAAGCTTTCGACAGAGTCCCCCATGAGAGATTGATGAGAAAGGTTGAGGCGCATGGAATAGGTGGGGCGTTGTTGGGATGGATTAGGTCATGGCTAATTGGTAGGAAGCAGAGAGTCCGCATAAATGGTACGAAGTCAGAATGGGGAGCAGTCAAAAGTGGTGTCCCCCAGGGATCTGTATTAGGTCCTCTGTTGTTTGTTATATACATAAATGACCTTGATTTAGGTATAACTAGTAGGATAAGTAAATTTGCAGACGATACCAAAATGGGGAGAACAATTGATTCAGATAGAGATGTAGAGTGCCTCCAAAGGGATCTAGATACCTTACACGAATGGTCAGTAAGTTGGCAGATGAAGTTTAACATTGACAAATGCAAGGTATTAAAGATAGGGAAGATGCATACAAATGTTAAATATAAACTAGCTAATGTGGAATTAGAAAACTCGAATTGTGAGAAAGATCTAGGTGTGTTTGTTAGCAATGATTTGAAGCCTAGACAACAGTGTATAAGCGTTCGAAACAAGGCAAACAGGATTCTCGGGTTCATCTCTAGGAGTGTGAGTAACAGAACTGCTGATGTTATCTTAAAACTTTACTTGTCATTAGTGAGACCCCATATGGATTATGCTGTTCAATTTTGGTGTCCTTATTACAGAATGGACATAGATTCATTGGAGAGAGTACAACGTAGAATGACAAAAATGATCCATAATATTAGAAATCTTCCGTATAAAGAAAGGTTGAAGAAATTAGGCTTACATTCGTTAGAGAGACGCAGAGTTAGAGGGGATATGATAGAAGTGTTCAAGTGGGTTAGTGGGATTAACAAAGGGGACATGACAAATGTACTAAAGCTAAGTGATAGCGAAAGAACTCGTACCAATGGTTTCAAATTAGATAAATTTAGTTTCAGAAAAGATATAGGCAAATATTGGTTTGGTAACAGAGTTGTAGATGGGTGGAATGGACTACCAGGTGCTATAGTGGGATTAAAAACGATAGGGAGCTTTAAGATAAAATTGGATAAGCATATGGACGAGAAGGGTTGGGTGTGAAGGGGGATCAGCAGGGTTGGGCCAATTAGCGCTCTGCAGACCCCCGTAATCCTGCGTTAATCTCTAACCGTTTTGGTAAGATGATCCTCAGGGTATTAGAGTGTTGAGCCTATAATTGGGCTTTGTAATTGGGGTTGTGTGGGACAGGGATCTGCCTTGCTTAGGCCAATCGGCTTTCTGCAGACTCCCATTTTCTTATGTTCTTATGTTCTTATGTACTGTATAATAATTTAAATCTAGATCAAAACTATACTGAAAAATAACTTCTTTAAAATTTAAAGGTTATTCATTCACACATTTTTCTAAATTCTACTCTCGTCGTGTGCCATGGAGGCTGGGTAATATAATAGCTGATAGGCTAAGTGTGTGTTAATCCAACTCAAAACTTTTTTCCTTGTGACTTCTTGAGATGAACTTTTCTTGTGTACAATTTTCACATTTATTAAATTTAATAATATAAAATTAGCGGTACCCATTGAGTTTAGCCTGTTTCAATTACCCAATAGGCTCTCTCTCTTAAAATTCTTGAATTTATTATAAGTTTAAGCGGTACCTCTTTTTGATATCTGGAGACTTTTGGCCTATACTGTATTGTACTAAATTTCCCTCCCGGCTTTTCTTAACTTATGGTGTAATGATTCTATAATTTCATAACTATTATGTAAGGAGTTAAATTGAAAAGCTCCAGATTGCTAGTCTACATTGCGCACAATTCTTATTCCGCATTTCGTGAGGGCGTTTTATTTTCGGCTCGCGATTTATTTGATTTCTCGGAGTACTGTATTGTTGGCCGCAACTTATTCGGTCTGGCATTGATAGTTTGATTTAACGTCAATAGATTTCCTTCCCGTATAATCATGGCTAAAAGTGTACAAAAGCGTCGGGCTGGACTTAAGGGCTCTTTGACGGTCTTGACCTCTGATATTGACGAATTCCTTGATTCGGCGTCTAGAGTGGAGGTGGAGGCCAGGTTGCTCAGTATTCAAAAGCAACTTGACAAGTATGAGGTCACACAGGAGGACCTGGCCGACACATACGAGGACGCCGAGTATATCGAGGTGATAAGAGAGGATACCTTATATATGGAGGGCATACAAGTAATCGTTGCCACACTGAAGGGGATCTTGGTTCCAGAGGTCAAGAAGGAGGTCAAGAAAGAGCCAAAGAAATCCGCAGTCAAATTACCAGATCTTACTCTTCCAAAATTTGAAGGTGATGTCACATTGTGGTCGGGATTTTGGAAGATGTTCAAGTGTACCATCCATGACAATCCCGACCTCACAGATATACAACGCTTCACCTATCTAAAGGGTCAGCTTCTGGGTGATGCACATAAGCTAGTCGAAGGATTCATTATCGAAAGTGCAAGCTATGCCCCAGCAATTGAGCTCCTGCAAGAGACATATGGGCATCCAGATCGAATCAAGGCAGCTTATGTTATCAAATTCAATCAATTAGTGTCACCCAAACACCAAACAACTGACCTGAAGGACTTCTATGCCAATACAGAGAGTGTGATGAGGTCAATCATTAGCCATGGTATTTGCTTGGAGGAATTTTGTGTGGTGACTCTTGTCAATAAGTTACCATCACCACTAAAGGAAACCATAAAACGGGAAATGGGAGACTCGAGCCTGGATTATAAGAAATTCACTCATTGCCTCCAGGCTGAAGTGTACAATATGGCGGGTCAAGACAGAATAGGGGGTACACCCATGGCTACGGCAACATTTACCGCCCAGCGTGAGTACAGGAAATTCAACTGTGTTCTGTGTAGTGGCACCAATCATTTATGGTACAAGTGTATGAATTATAAGACAGGGCCTCTTAAAGTTAAAAGAGCCCGTCAACTACGTCTCTGCACTGGGTGCTTGTCAAAAGACCATGGCCATTCGGGTTGTACTAATCCTAACATAAGAAGCTGCAAGTTTTGTAAGGTCAAACACTTTCATTCCCTGTGTACACAAAAACAAGGGAAGGAAAGTAGACCAGTGGAGGATAACACCAAGAGAGAGCAGACTGCTGCTACTTCAACTACAATGTCCGTTGCCACAGGTAAAAATACAGTAATCTTGCCCACCGTACAGCTGCCGGTAAAGGGTAAGGATAATAATTGTGTTAAAATTAGATCGCTACTTGACCAATGTTGTTGTTGTTGTTGTTGTTCCCTAAGCTGCCTGGCCGAACAGCCCCGAGTCCCTGAGAAAGGCCATGGCCACGATCGGGCTTTCCCACAGAGCTCTCATTGAGTGTAGATTGTGTTGTTGTCGTAAGTGGTTGTGTGAAATGCAGTCTTCTATGATGTGTTTAATGGTATGGGGTGCTGTGTTACATCCCGGGCAGGCGTCGACAACGGAGTCATCCAGTCTCTTCTGATAGCTCAGGAGAGCTGGATGGTGTCCGCATCTCAGCCTGGCCAGGTGGACTCTGTCCTCGCGAGGAAGGGAGGATTCGGAAGGATGGATTTCGGGAGGTCGTGCATGCAGCTGCGTGTTGTCTGTGAGTGAGTGGATGGATCGGTGAGAGATATGAGTATGGATGTGCTTCTGGAAGTTGGTTCGGGGTGGGCAGGGAGGGAGAGAGAGGACAATAATTGTGTGTGATACCGTGTGCTGGGTGTTGTTTTGATATTTCTTGGTGTCTGTGGGTGTGTTGCCATGTAGTTTAGTGGGTGGTCTTGGTTCGTGGAGGCTGCTGCCAGGAATTGAGTGCCTCTCATGTCCAGATGGTCTTTGACTTTGAGGATTTTGGTTTCTTGATGTAGGTGATCTGTGGGTGAAGTAGCTGTGCAGCCTGTAATGATCTTCAGGGCTTTGTTTTGAATAGTCTGTAAGGTCTTATGATGTGTTTCAGCTAGGTTAGAAGCCCAGGCTGGGCTTGCGTATTCCATCACTGATCTTATGTATTGTTTATATACTGTGGTGGTAGTTTCTTTGTTGTGTCCAAATTTTGTGTGAGCAAGTGACCTGAGGGCGTTAAGTCTGGGTGTCAGTTTATTTTAATGTTTGTGGTGTGCTGTTTGAATGTCATATGAGTATCATATGTTACTCCTAGGATTTTGGGTGTGTGTGTATGTGTTAGGGGTGTGTTGTTTATGGTGAGTTGAGGGATGTATTCGTGTTCTCCTGTCCAACTTGTGGGCAGGGTTGCGGTGGATTTGGCTGGGGCTAGATTAAGTCTGTTTGTAGTGCACCAACCATGTAGTGTGTTGAGATAGGGTTGAAGGAGATCTGTTGCTCTTTTTGGGTCATGGTGTGTGCATGTGAGTGTTATGTCATCTGCATAGGAGGCTAAGTTTATTTGGGGCGTATTGGGTGTAGTTATATCGTGCATGTACAGATTGAAGAGTGCGGACGATAGGACGGATCCTTGTGGGACTCCGTTTGGAAAGTTTCTGATTTTAGATGACTGACCGGCAAAAGATACGTGTGCACATCTGCCTGCTAGGAAGTTGGCCAGCCACCTTTTTGTGTTGTTGTGCATGTTTGTGTTGTAGATTTTGTTTGTTAGGTTGTGGCGGGGCATGGCATCGAAGGCTTTACTAATGTCGAGTGTGGCTAATAGTGATCTGTGTGGTGGTCTAGCTGAGTTGATGCCGTCGAAAGCTCTTTGTGTAAGGTCTGTGAGAAGAGTGTTTGTGGAGTGCAGTGGCCTAAAGCCATGTTGTGTTGGAGCTAGGGGTAGGTCAGGTGTAATTAGTTGTAATACTAGGCGTCCTTGACTTTGGAGGGGGAGCAAAGAAGTGTGATGGGGCGGTGCGAGGAGGGTAGCGCGGGGTCTTTGTTGGGTTTGGGGAATGTGATGATGATACCATGCTTCCAAATGTCTGGTATTGTGTTGTGTGAATAGCTGTAGTTTGATATGTTAGTGAGTGCTTGTATGCCTTGTGGTCCCAGGTGTCTGAGGTGTATGTTGCTTATGTTGTCTAGGCCACAGGCGGGTGAGTGCTTGAGATTGTTGATGATATGCTTTGTCTGGTGATTGGTGAAGGGTGTATAGTCAGGGTCTGTGGGGAATTGTTTCTTACGTCGGATGACACGTCGGTCGTCTTTGTGAGGTTTTAGGTGGCTGACATGTGAAAAGTGATTGATGAGAGTGTTTGCTTGTTGTTTACATGAAGGAGTAGAGTCTGTTGTTGTGATTGCAGCATGTGATTGTGTTGTGTTGCTGTTGGAAAGTGTGATGCTGTTTAGTGTTTTGTAGAGTTTTTGGGGTTTGTTTTGTGATCAAGTGTTTGTAGGAAGTTATTCCAATTTAGTTTTTGTTGTTCTTGTATTTTGTTGTTAGTTTGGGTGTTGAGTGCTTGAATTTGTTGTGTGATGTCTTGTGTGTGGGGTGCTGGGGAGTGTTTCAGTATGTCGCGTTGTCTGATGAGGTTTTGAATTTCTGGTGTGAAGTTGGGGTTGTCTTTTCCTGTTACCTCTTGGAATGTGTTTCTTGTCAGCGTTTTGGATAGTTTTATTGAGTATGTGTACAGCATTGTTGATGTTAGTGATGGGTGTACTGTTTAGAGTTGTGAAGTGTTGTTCTGTCTCATTTGTGAATGCTTCCCCAGTTAGCTCTTTTATAATTGGTGTATGTGTGTTTGTGGCTAGCTGGGGTGAGTCTGGGTTTGGTGGTGATAATGATCGGGAGGTGGTCAGAGCCTAAGGTTCTGACCACCCTCCAGGATGTTGTGGGGGCGAGTTCTGGGGAGCAAAAGGTGATGTCTGGAGATAATGGGTTATAGAGGGCTTGGTGAGGAATATGGGTATGTTGATGGATGTCGTTAAGGATGATGAGGTTATCGGTTTGGTTTTGTAGTACCAGCCCTCTGTCTGTGTCGGGGTTGTCGACAAACCAGGCCGACGTCTTGGCGTTGAAATCACCACCCAGGATGATGTGTGGGGTGTTTGTGATGTGTTGTAAGTGTGGTCTGTATTCATTTGGTACTGTAGGGGATGTTTGGGGAGGGATGTATGTGTTTATGATGGTTATGTTGGAGTTGTTGCCAGTGCGTATTTTAATTGATTGTATTTCTGTTGTGTTATCATTTGGGGGGAGGAGGGATTTGGTTTGTACACTGGTTACTATGTATGATATTTCTTTGTGTACCAGGGTGATGAGTCCATTGCCCCCGCCGACAGCCCGGTCTTGTCTGATGGTGGTGAAATTATGAAATGTGGGTGTTTTTTGTGTTGTGCGGAGTTTTGTTTCTTGTAAGATGGCAATGTGTATGTTGTGTTGTTTGATGAAGTGTGAGAGTTCGTGTTTCTTTGTGTTGATGCCATCTATGTTCAGTTGAAGAATGTTAATGTTATGTGCACGATGTATGTTGGGTGCTGCTGCACGAGGATGGGGTGGGGGTGGGGGTGGGGGTGGGGGTGAGGGAGGTGCTGGGGGTTGGGATGGGTGAGGTGGGGGTGGGGATTGGGGAGCAGGAGATGGGGGTTGGAATGGATTAGGATGGGGTGTGGTGTGTTGAGTTGAGGATGTGGATGGTATGGGAAGGTTAGGTGGGTTAGGGAGGAGAGGTGGACAGGTTTTAGGGGGGGGGGAGTAGATGATATGGGAAGGTTAGGTGGGTTGGGGAGGAGAGGTGGACGGGTTTTAGGGAGGGATTTGACTGGGAGAGGGAGGGGCATGAGGAACAGGTCCAGGTGTTTGTGTAGTGTTTCTTGGAGGCAAGTGTTGTGCAGGTGAAGTGGGTCCAGTTCCCGCATGAATTGCAGAGAACTGAACCCTTAGTGTGGCGACTCGAAGTGATGGGTTTTGAGCAAGTTGGACATATGTATGTGTACGTGCGTCCTGGGTTGCTCTCAATGTCTCCGGCTAGAAGAAGTCTTCGAGAAATGACAGCCGGAGAGTCATTTCTCGGTGTAGGAAAAACTGTGTGATGTGTGTGGTGTGAGAGGTGTGGAAATTCCCGGCGCGACCGAAGCCGCTCCAAGGACCCGTGCCCCCAGAGAGGGGGCAGGGGATGGTTGTGACGGTTTGGCTCCCGAAACTGCTCCCCGCGGCCGGCATCCGGTTTTCCTCCACTGGTCGTTGATTTTGTCTTCGGCCGTGGAGGGTCGGCAGCCATCCGCGGTTGGCAGCCTCGGGAAGTGGCCCCACGGCGTAGACGCCGCCACATCAGGACCAATGTTCTCAGAGGACCTTTGTGAAGTCTTCTGTTCTATCCTCCCTTTCCTACATTTCTAAAGGAACTGAGGAGTTATGTCTTCACGGATTTACCGGGAAACAGGCCTCTAGGGAATATAATGTTGTGGCACTGCAATACAAACACAGAGGTAAATTTCATCATCTAGACGCAATAGTGGTTGATGAATTGCCAGAACATAAAGGTGAACTTAACCTAAAGTCTAAACTGGTTAGTTTACAAAGTAAAGGCATAAAATTAGCCGATCCTCACGCAACGGACACAGATCAGCTGGAGCTGCTCATCGGTGCGGATCACTACTACGATATAGTGCGACCTGGGTATAAAAGGTCAGGTAGCCTAATTCTGCTTCCTACCAAGTACGGGTACGCCATCAGTGGTTCATATGTGACACAACCTACCAGCTCCAGCACAGAAGTAATTACTGTATTGAAAGTAGCAGTATCACCAATGAACGAATACATGTCCACTGGTAATATTCCACCATGCAAAAATGACTTAAACGTTTTGTGGGAATTAGATCACATCGGGATAACCCCTAAGGAATACTCACAGGTTGAGCGTCAAGCACTATCGTCGTATGAGGATACCATTACCCTCTCATTCGGCGTTCAGTACGTGCAATATTCGCAGATTACAAAACAAATTTACTTGAGTATGACGGCTAAACTTTTTGACCCCTTGGGGATAGTTCTACCGGTGTCGATCAAATCAAGATTATTCCTTCAGCAATTATGGAGGATAAATTTAGGTTGGGATTAGGTTTTGACTGGCGATTTGGTTCCGGAGTGGGAAGACATTATATCGGATCTTCGTCTCTGTAAGGGTTTTAATTTTCCTCGGAGAGTTGTCATGGACCATCCTGTTTCCATTCATGCCTTCTCAGACGCTAGCAAGGTCGCGTACGGCACCGCCATATACTTTGTTGACACAAGTGGCAGCCGTCTCGTCATAGCGAAGGCGAAAGTCGCCCCGATCAAATCCCTTTCCATCCCAAAATTAGAGCTGACTGCAGTTCTGTTGGCTGCTAGACTCGTTCACTTTGTAGAGGAAACTTTTAAAAATTTGCTAAATATCTCGGAGACAGTTGTATGGAGTGACAGCCAAATTACGCTCTACTGGTTACATTGCCGTAAGAAGCTACCAGTGTACGTCACCAACCGTGTCGACGAAATTCGTACCCTGCTCCCAACCGCACAGTTCCGGTATGTGTCTACCAAAGAGAATCCAAGTGATTGCATTACTCGTGGTGTCTCTGCTAAATTTCTCAAATCTTCTGCGTTGTGGTGGAATGGCCCATGCTGGCTTAATGATCCCAACGAATGGCCAGAGAATATAGATTTGAGCGAGCAACACACTGCTATTGTGGCACCGGTAATTGACTCGGTGCCTGACGAAGACACACGGTTATGGGACTGGGATAGATTCAGCAGCTATGAAAAGTTACAACGTGTTACAGCATGGGTGTTACGATTTGTACAAAATGTAAAAGCAAAAATTAAAGGCACACCGCCCACAGATAGTGCTTACCTCAATGTGAAGGAGATCAGAATTGCAGATAAATTATTACATAAGCTCTGTCAACAAGAAATATATACGCAGGAATATAAATTACTGGTTAAGGGAACAAAGTCTAGGAATAACCTGATCAACCAGTTGGGCTTACACTTGAAGGGGGACTTGATACATTGCGGAGGCAGATTACGATTGGCAGCCCTCTCTGAGGCAAGTAAGTATCCAATACTACTGCCCCCCAATCATCCCCTCACCCATCTTATCATCGATAGGTGTCACCGACTCTGTTGTCATTATGGGGTTGGCCATATAGTCACCTATGTAAGACAACGATGGTGGGTGCCTAGAATCAGGTAGGTGGTCAAGAAAGTCCTTCGCAAATGCTTAAAGTGTAGAAGAGTACAGGGAACACATTATGATCCCGTCGGAATTCCTCCCTTACCAAACATGCGAACTACCCCAGGTGACCCTTACAAAGTTACCGGGGTTGACTACAGTGGAGCAATCCCTGTGAAAGATTCACCCAATCTTAAGGTGTATATGATACTTTTCACTTGTGCTGTTACCAGGGCAATTCACCTGGAACTGGTCACCAACCTCACTTGTGATACCTTCCTACATGCCTTCCGAAGATTCTGCAGTAGACAGGGATATCCGCGTATCATGCTGAGTGACAATGCAAAGACTTTCATAGGGGCATCTACATATCTCAAAGAAGTGAGCAACAATCCTAAGATTCAGACCTGCCTAGCGGATGTAAAATGCGAATGGCGTTTCATTCCTGCCAGAGCGCCTTGGTTTGGCGCCATATGGGAGAGAGCCATAGGCATCGTGAAGGCGGGTCTGAAGAAGGTTCCTCATCTCGATTGAGGAACTCAACACCATACTCTTGGAGATCGAAGCCACCGTAAATGATCGCCCTCTATACTATGCTTCTGGTGATTTGGAAGACCTTACCCCAATCACACCCTCAGTACTGGTACGTGGATACAGACTGCGGGATCTTCCTGAAGAGCATGATGAGGATACTATGGAGGATCCAGACTACATAAGTAAGGAAGTGATATCGGCCCGCTACAAATACTGTACATTCGTAAATTATCGCGAGATATTTGGCATCGCTGGTCAACAGAATATCTGGTGACTTTAAGGAAAGCACAAAAGAATAAACTAAAACCATTAAAAGGTCATTGGCCTAGGGTAGGGGACGTGGTAACCATCCATGAGGAGGGCCCGCGCGCATTTTGGAAATTGGGTCGGATAGAGGAGTTGTTACCAGGTCGTGATGGTGAGGTTCGGGTAGCAAAGGTTCGCACCAGGACTGGAGTAATCACACGGCCAACAGTCCGACTATATCCTCTTGAGGGTGACCTCGATCGCAAGGACACCCCCTCGGATCAGTTATCCATTGAAGTCCCCTCTCTGGCTTCTACTTCGGCGCAGCCTGTTGACGCGTCTGGCGAACGCCCACGTCGACAGGCAGCCCAGATATCCTCCCAAGCTTGGCGGGATAAGATTGCCTCCGGGCAAATCTAATCATGTAAATTTTTTATATATTCTGTTGGTGGGAATATGTCCATACTTAGTGTACTCAAACTAGTATGAACAGTCTCGATGTTACGTAATCTGGGTTGATGTAGCGTTACGTATCATTCCGTAGTCTTAAGTTGAACGCTTCCATAACCTTGGTCGAACGTTCCATGATTGGGTAGAATATATTATTCTATAGTAGTATATGGGAAAGTATTGTAGGATTATAATTCCCATATATATATATATATATTTGTATTATTTAAGATTGTTTATAAGTATCTCATTGTAAAGAAGATGGGATACATTTTCCATATGTTATGCGCGTGCACGGTATGTCACGACAGAGACAAACATAACGCGCTCGCACACTCTCCAACCAACCTCCGTCCCAGCTACACACGCTAAGCCTTCTTTCTCCTAGTTATTTCACCAGGTGTTTTCGCTTCACTTTTCTTCTCATATTCCATATAGTCACTACATCATCATCTTTGTTAATTAGCACAACTTAACGTAAATATCTAGCCTATCCTAGACTATTGTAGCCTCTTTTCATACGCTGTTTACCTTACTAACCACTTCAAGTCATCTAGCCTATTTTCCGCCATCCTCCAATCACCAGCTGAGTTCATCAAAGGGTAATTATATTTCTATATGGTTAATACTTCTTCATTATCAATAATATACAGTCCACTTATCTAAATTAACCATAATATGGATGGAGTCATGAAAGAAATACTATCAAGAGCAGTGGATGTTGGTGTATCACTGAAAAGGGAGGGAATTGAGTGGAAGCTACCTATACTGCTGTTTGCGGATGATACAGTTCTGATGAGTGATAATGAATGGGAGTTGCAGGGTCTGGTAAATGAGTTTGGAACAGTGTGCGAAAAACATAATTTGAAGGTAAATGCGGGGAAGAGCAAGGTTATGGTCTTCGAAAGGGGTGAAGTCACAGAGTGTGAGGTGAAGCTGAACGGTCAGGCTATAGAGATCGTCAACTCTTTTAAGTATCTGGGCAGTGTGTTGAGTAAAGATGGGACTATGGATGAAGAAGTGCGGGAGAGGGTACAACAGGGGAAGAGGGATGTAGGAATGCTGAAAGCAGTAACTAGAAATAGGGTGGTCAGTATGGAAGTGAAGAAGTCCTTGCATGACAGTGTGGTAATCCCGACACTGACTTACGGAAGCAAAGCATGGACGTTGGTTGAGAAACTCAGACCAAGAGTGAGAGCAGTGGAAATGAATTACCTAAGAAGTGCGTGCGAAGTTACATGGAGGGATAGACAGACTAATGAGGAAGTAAGAAGGAGGTGTGATGTGGAGGTAGATGTGCTGGAAAGTGTGAAAAGGAACAACTTGAGATGGTTCGGCCATATGGAACGTATGGAAAGCGAGAGAATGACTAAGAGGGTGTACGAGAGCGAGGTGGAGGGACAGAGAGGGAGAGGTAGACCGAACGAGAGGTGGAAGGATGGAGTGAGGAAGTATATGAACGAAGGCGGTGCTGGTTGGGGGGAGGGTCGTCGACTGACCGTGGACAGAGGTGCATGGGGGCGGTTCGTTCGTGGCCACCCCTTCGGGGATCACGGCGTCAGGCAATAGATAGATAGATAGAACTTATCAAAATAACTATGTGGATATAATGATTTAGTAAAATAATATTTTGAAATAAATTATTGAGAGATTATGACCCACCTTGGAATGCAGGTAGGCCAATGAAGCTCCCTGACTGAGACATGAAGCAGCTGCTGAAGCCTGTGAAGCTGGCCGGGACTCCACCAGGTAGCAGTGATCACCCCACCTCTCCCACCTACCCCGTCCTCCCTCAGGGCACCGGTGGAGGGAAGGACGGCGACACCTAAAAATTAAAATAGGTTTAGGTTTTACTTACACAAGTTTAAAGACCGCATCGTCCAGAGAGCGTGTGATTACAGTCTCATTTCCTAAATGGTGGCATTCCAGGCAATCCAAGCAAGGGCTGCCTCTGTTGTCAACTTCTTTATTTTGAGATCGGACGGGAGTTATAATGTACTGTAAAACTTGCAAAATAAACAAACCAAAACTGGGACGACACAAAATAAATGCAAAGGAACTAATCAAAATCGCTATGTGGAAATAACGCTTAATAAAATAAAATTTGAAATAAAAGAACACAATCTACCACATATAGGGTGTACATCACTACATGCGCAAGTTAATCTGGTTCCCAAGCAAACTAATCGCACATAAAAACAATGCACTATAGTCATGTTCAAGGAATTAGTCAGTTTGGGAAGTACGTGATACGTTCTGGTAAATTTTACTAAATTCTGTGTGAATAAAGAAACTACAATTTATCTCAAATTTTATAATACGGTAATTTGCAATTTGACAAGATATCTATAATAGTACAAAAAACATACAGCACTCACTAACGATAGTGCTATCGGGTAGGTACCTGTAAGCATAGCATGCCTCAAGGGGCCCCTACCAATTACTATCCTACAAATAACCTACATTTATCGTACAAAAAAACTAAGGAAATCGCAAAAGCAAGCAATTGATACTATCGACAATGAATAGATACAATACAATAAAGAAAAATAATAAAATAATTGCAAAATATGCAGGAGCAACAACAGATTTAACACTCAAGCCGGGGTGACCGTCATATGACGAGCAAGAGGTAAATGGACTATCCTCCGGTACCCGTCATATGACTGACGGGCGGCATTCTGAGCACATTAGGGGCTCTGAGAGAGAGTCCGCGCGTTGGGAGGACGATAAGCGAGCTCTGTCCGCTCGGCACCACTACTGGGCCAGTTGTGGGACCACCGCCGCCTCCACACACACCTGTCCTTGCGAGATAAGGAAAAATCTGAGGAAATTACCTTATTTAGGGTATTTTCACTTCCGGTTGCGCGATCGCTACAGGATAACCCGTGGTCGTACAAGGATGATTCAGGTGTCATTAGAAAGCTCTATTATCGCCCTTTCACGGATATATAATTGTATTACGCTCTGGCTCTTGTTTAGCCTATGCATGAAAAAGAGCATGGAATGAAGCTCGTTTTCGGTAAATATACCCGCCTGGCAGGTAGTTGATGTTACAAACGGCCCCGTTCTTAAGGGGTTAAACAAAGAGTATTCTTTTAAGAAGAAAAATTAATTTAAAAAATCAATAATAACAAGAGAAAGATATAAACAAATAATACATACAGACATAAAGTAAGCAGAGGTTATACAAGAAACATCAAGTTAAAAATGCTTGATTAAAATTATTGATGTTAAATTTTAGAATACAGTCACAATAATTGACCTTAAAAGATTAAATTTAAGTGACAATTTACTTGCCTCAAAACCTCTGTCTACTAAGAGTTTGTATAGTAACCTAGCTCTAGCCCAAAAGTCATCTAATTTAGTGCAAATTTTACAAAATCTTATCAGCTGGGAATAAAAACAATTATAAGTTATATTATTATCGATACTATTACTAGGGAAAGGCAAGTTTATTATGTTAAAATTAAAATTGTCAACTTTGTGGTATATTTCAAGTGTGCACTGTACCTGATACCGTCTTTCTAGGTCTACTCCTACGCACAGATACCTCCACGTTCACAGTCCAGTATTTCTTCACACAGTTCTGATCATCCATTCAATGTATAAATAATTTTGGTTTAGTAGTAGTTATGGCCCACAGCAGCTGAACAGACATTGTAATTTTGACAAGTGTTATGAAATATGTAACCACTTTTCTTAGTATCATTTCCGTCAAAAATGCATATTGTTATGAGATTGCTTCCGTCTCTTGTATTTAATCAATTATTGGTGTTTAATGTGTTTGTACATTATTATGATTTTATGAGTTTCCTCTTTGGTTTAAAGTGTATTTTATTGTGTCTTATATGTTTGGGAGTTTCATTTGAAGTTCGAGTTTGTGGTTGACGAGAGGTTGGATTGCTTCAGGTGTATCACTGAAGCACTCTTAGTTTCCTGTCTGAGTTTATGCCTTCGTTGAAGTTTCAGGGTTATTGAATAGATGGTTTGGGTTTCATAGTCGAAAAGGTTGACTAGAATAAGAGTCATATTGTGGGGGTGGTGAGCTGACAAAGTAAATCATAACCAAGCAACAGTACAGGATATTTTGGATCTAGTTTACTCTTTGCACCACCTAGTCTGTGAGAGGGATGGTGGTAGAGCACAGTCCTGAGGCCTGTCGACATGTGTGGTGTCCAGGTGGTGGAGCTGTCCTGTGGTGACCTGTTGGGCCATAGGGAGTGTCGATGTCCGGCAATATCCCAACGTTCAAGGCAGAGATGGGGGTAGAGCGCATCCCTTGGACTTGTCGACGCTTGTGACTATGAAGCTGTTCTGTGGCGACCTGTTGTACTATAGAGAGTGCGGGATGTGACAGGATCCTGTTTTTGTAGCAGACTGATGACTAGTGGAGACCTTAAGGGCAATAGGTATCTGTCTGTATGGCGATGTTGATGTAGCTGATGTTGCAGTTTGTTCTGGCTTATGTCCTTCCACTGAGGAAATAGTATGATGTATGAGAGCCATGTGTTGATCTGCGACTGGAATGTGTTTGAAATTCAGACATCTATCTATCTATCTATTGCCAGATGCCTTACTCCCCTTTATGAGGGTGGCCATACATAAAATGCCCCCAAGCGGACCTGTCCCCTGTGAGAAGGACAACCCCTGCCAGTTTGCTGAAGGACTTACAGGATTGGCCACTAAACTTGGGGTCGGTCCGACTCCGAGGCCTTCTATGTATGTTTTTAGCATTATTTTTCTACAGTGGTGTGCGGCTAATCCATCCACTAACCTGCTTCACCCGTAGGTAAGCAGTATGGATTTGTATAAGGTTTACTCTCCTAGATAGGTTGCAGAGCTGGGCACTTTAGCCAACACTTCCGCAAATAGCCAATTCCGCCATGGCGGAAGTGTCATTTTGTTGGCGAATTAGCGTTGGCGCCAAAATGGCTGCCTATTTGCGGGTTTGAAGCTCTGGAAAGTGCCTCCATGTTGCAAACCTCGAGTCCGCAAAATAAAAATTCCAGCCGCCAGCCAGCCCTGGGCCGCTCCTGCAGCTCCAGCCAAAAAAAGTCATGTGACCAAGCCAACTACCTGCGTTCTGGAATCTAGGCCTATACATCGGCTCTTCACGTTTGTTCACTTACTTAGTAGCAAGCGTCGAGCTAACACCTACAACACACAGCAGTCCAAGAGTTCCAACCTGCTAGCACTTCAACTTTGTTTATATTTCGGCCTATTGAACTGAACATGGAGTCTACCATAATGCCTACCGCAGCTGCCAACAACATGGGGAGCAGTTCACCACCATCATCCGACAGTGATGCTGCAGAGCATGCAGAAATCGAGGACCTAACCACCTCTGGCCCCACCTAGAAACCTTCTATGGGCCTGTAATTACCAAGAAGATGTCTCTGGAGAAGGGCTTTATAACTTTATAATCTAGCCTAATTTAAGATTATGAAGTTAGGCTATCGTTAATTTGATTGATAGCCTGTTAATTTTTAACCTAAACTAATGTTATTAGGCTACCCTAATCCCATCAAAATGCCTCAAAGCATGTAGGCCTAGGCTAACTCTAACTTCTATATAGGCTAGGCTATATAGCCTAGGCCTAGGTCTATAATCACTAATCCCATCAAAATGCCTCAAAGCATGTAGGTTAATATTGCATGTTCTTACTTCTAAATATAGCCTAGGCCTATAGGCTAATTACTAATATAAGTAATTTTATTAGGCTAGGCCTAGGCTACCCTAATCCTATCAAAATGCCTCAAAGCATGTAGGCTAAATAATATTGCATTTTCTAACTTTTATATATATATAGGCTAGCCTAGGTCTAGGCTATAATCAGTCAATCACAAATTCCATCAAAATGCCTTAAAGCATGTAGGCTAAATATTGCATGTTCTAACTTCTATATATATAGCCTAGGTCTACGCTATAATCACTAATTCCATCAAAATACCTCAAAGCATGTAGGCTAAATATTGTATGTTCTAACTTTAATATATAGCCTAGGCCTAGGTCTAGGCTATAATCAGTCACTAATTCCATCAAAATGCCTCAAAACATGTAGGCCTAGGCTAAATATTGCATGTTCTAACTTTTATGTATAGGCCTAGGCCTATAATCACACTCATTGTATTAGTGTCAAGTAGAAAGTGTTAATTTTGAAAGTATCATATAGGCCTACAATAAAATTTAGCCTACAATAAAATTTTATTAAATTTTGATCTGAAGCTAGGCCTTTATTCTGAGCATTAAAATTAATAGGCCTAGGCTACTTTCTATTAAATTACTTAATCTATCTAAAGTAGACCTATCTAGGCATATATAGCCTATTGCCATTCTCAAAGGGGTGGCCACGAATAAATCGCCTCCTTGCACCTCTGGGATCCGGCGTACCTCCTGAATGGTGCGGAATTGCGAATACTGATTATTACTGAAGCACTCTCCCCATAAACAAGTTGCCCCAACGTTTTACTGCCCATGTGGACAAACTAAGTGGCCTATGCTATATATATTAACCCCTTCACTGCAGGTGACGTTCTGGAATGTTTTGGCAATTTACAGCAATTTCCAAGCTTTAAAAGCCTGTATGTACTGTATATCCTTCAGGTCCATGGAAGTTGGGCAACATTATATTTAAGTAAATATATATTTATTGACATTAGAGATTTAATTTATTGATTTACCCTTGATTCTGTAGTTTAAATTTAAAATTAATAAAAAACGGTTTTGCGTTTGCATATTTGCATTTGAGGACTAGAAATTTCACAAGGTTTGCACATTTGTGTTTGCTGAAGTTATGTTCTGGGTTTGCTGATTTGTGTTTGCTGACTTGACTTTTTGTTTGTGGTGCCCAGCTCTGTATTAGGTTGCCAACCAAGGCTGACGACTCTGACGAGTCCCACCCACCCGGATTTTTATAAGGTTGTCTCTCCTAGATAGGTTGCTGACCAAGGATAACGAGTCCCATCCCGGTGTTAAATAGAGTCTCTTACAGTTATATTAAGATGAGAATAACACAGATCGTGAAACCCATTGAAGTAGTTTTAATGTCTCTTATTGCATAACAAAATAATGGAAGAACTGGTATTAATGTGAAGCAACTGTAACAAACTAATTCTCTCGTGCAACGTTCTATTCTATAAATTTTCGGCAAGGATGTAGTGTTCGGGCGTACGCCCGCCTAGTTTACACTACGCGGATGCTCACCGCCGCCGCGTCGGCTCGCGCGATCATGTTCCCGTCTATTTTGACTCCCGAGGGATACAATAATAGCCCCTTGAACGAGGGATAATTTCGAAGACAAAAATTCAAATTAGACAGGAACATTACCGCGAACGTAATAAACAAAAGCCGCCAACACAACCCTTACCGAGGAAAGTCGAGAAAATTGTGTTTGTTTAAGCGCGGGACTGGTTTTATTTAGGTCATATCGGGTTTTTTGACCCCTTAAAGGCGAGCTGAGTGTAATGGACACCCTACCGCCAGGCGACGATATTAGGCCCCATTCCCACCTAAAATAGTCATTTTACGATAAATATCGTTGTTACTTATTCATATGCGCCTAATTTACGTTTAATATGAAGATAGTAACATGTAACAACAATAAAACAAGTGGGAATAGTGTTTGGATGGTCAAAATCGTGAATTATTGCCAACCGGTCCATAAATGAAATGTGGAGCAGAGCGAGGCAAACCCTCCCCTCGCGAGGCCTGAAGCCTGACTGACTCACTCACCCACACTCTCTCTTATGCAACACACTCGCTAGTCACATGACCACACCATAGAACCGGCTTAGAGATGTTGACACGAAAATATACCAATGAATAAGGGAATAACAGGGAAAATAGGTGAGAATTGAAGGGAAGAAGGAGGGGACTTTGACACATATGGAGGAGTGATAGGAGGTATGGAGGGGAATTATCTCACTTAATCACCATTTCACTTGTTTTAAGTGCTACTGGGGCCTTTTAAAAGATTTTTTTTAGGCCTTACCTCTTAAGAGTGTTCTCGCCTTTGCCCACCAAAACCTCTTAAGAGTGTTCTCGCCGTTCCCGGGTTAAAGTTGTTGTAATTGCAAATCCTCCATGGGGACAATATTGAGAATATTATTGCGAGTCTACACATACCTATTTTCCCTAATAAATTGTTTGTAGTAGTGCACTGCACAAGTCTTCTAAGTTTACTTTAGCCACTTTAACCCTTAACCATCAGCGCTCGACATATGTCGAGTTAAAGAAAACGTGCCCATATGCGGGCCTCGACAGATGTCGAGTGCAATTTTGAGCACGTAATGTGCTCTGAGAGAGAGCTGAGCGGTGCGAGGAGCATAGATTGCTTCCTGACCGCTTGCCACCACCGCCGTGGGTCGACTGAAATTTATTACACCCTCCTCCACCCTCTCTCACTCGCTACACAGGGAATTATGTAAGGAAATTACCTTATTTTAGGGTTTTTGCACTCGTGTTGCACGATCGTTGCAAGAGAACCAGTGGTCGTAGAAGGATGGTTCGGGTGTCATTGGAAAGCTCTGTTTACACCCTTTCAGGGATAGATACTTGTATTACGCTCTGGGTCTTGTTTATGCATGAAAAAGAGCACGGAAACAACCCCATTTAGGGTAAAACCACCCGCATGGCGGGTAATAGAAGTTACCGACCCACCCGCTCGTAATGTGCTAAGGCGTTTTTTTTTTTTTTTTTTTTTTTTAATAAGCTTGTGTTTCTGTATATTTTCTACAAGAATATTATTGGCAAAACCTAAAAAATCAGTAATGTCTTTGTCTTTGTCTTTGGGGGATTAAGGGCACCTCAGGCGATTAACACGCCCGCTCCGGCCCTATCGAAGTTGCGGAATGCCTAGTGCAGAAATATATGATAGTTCACAACTGTACCACCATAAAAAAAAACACTAAAACATAAAAGTCAACAATCCCAGGAGTTGCCGGTCATCCGGTGGTGAGCCAGAGACTAATAAACCGCGGTACTAAGGCCAGAGCTATGTCGTGGAGCGAGGCGCCCTTATCAATCAACCCCCCCAAACAGTCCAGGTGGAGTCTGAAGGAAGGAATCCATCGATGAAGCCAGAGAGGGACGCTCATCCATATGTGCAGGGCCATTACGAGGCGAGGCTTTGGAGGCGTATGTTGGACGACCAGACGATGGATGAGGAGGGAAAGAGCGACGACGATCCATTGGACGTCTAGACAGAGGAGGGAAGGACTCATCGAAGTCATATGGATCCTCAACAATGACTGGGGCACGGCCGACGAGGGGAACCAGGTGGACGCGGGGACTGCGCAGCATGGAACAAAACAGCCCAGGGAGAGGGCCCTGTCACGGTATGCCTTGTGGATCAACCAGGCTTTCTGGAGGACAGCACACTCCCCAGATGTCACCCTGTGCGATCCCCCACAAAATAAACAATGATCCCCGCTAGAGCACGGCAGCTGACCCTTAGGAGTCTCTGCATGATATCCACTGCACTTAGCGCAGCGAACCTTGTTCCTGCAAGACACTACGCTGTGGGAAAATAAATGGCAAGAGTAGCACCGTAGGAGAGAGAAGGTATAACGCCCAACTCGATAACAGACATGGCCGTGAAGCATCCTCAGGTCTGTCGGTAGAGCAGCACCCTCGAATCGTAACCAGCAGAATTCTGAGGGCACCAGCGTTCCATCATCCGTCCGAGTCCTCATCCCCTGCACTTCCACCAGCACCAACGGCGCAGCCCCAAAAATACGGAGTGACGCCAGGAGGTCCTCATCAGCGATCTCTGTAGACACAGGTTCAATCTCCCCATACACAAACACCCCACCTGACGGAGCAGCGGATACCTTGCACGACACATCCCAATCACCCAACTTCGTCATCTTCTCTGGCGGGGAGGGTAGAAGGTCAAGGCAACTCATGGGCAGCCCCACACACAGCGCCACACCACCCCCAGGTACCCGAACATCACCTTCCGCCACATATTTCCCTAAAGGCGCCTCGTTAAGAGCACGGGTAACCTTAGTCGGACACTTGAACACCAGCTGACGATCCTTCTCCCGGAATAGATAGTAGACCATCTTGCTAACTGGAGTGGGAACTGAGCCCCCATCACCGACGTCAGGAGAGCACGTGGCCGGGGTGGATTGGTGACGCTTAGGGCCCTGGCGGTCATGTTCACCACCAGCATCGCCCAGGGAGTCTTCACGTTGCCGGCCACGTTTGAGAGCAGCCTCGGACGTATCTACCACCACCTCCATGGCGTCGGCTGGTACGGAAACGCGGGCCACCCCACCAAAATGGCGGAAAAATCCTCCTTGTCGATTGGTCGAGGTCGCACACGCCGACGACCCCAACCCACCATTCACTACACAAGAGCCTGATCGCAAAAGGGCTATGCACATAGTCCGCATATAAAAGTAAAGGAGCCACTGCAGGAGGCACGATTACATAGTGCGACAGTCACAAGCAGAATAAAAAATCAGTAATGTACGGCCCCATTACCCCGAGAATATTAAAAAACACCACAAGTGGGGGAGGGCTTTGAAGCTCAGGGAAAATGAGGGGTTAAGACGTTTAATAAGTGATTATGGGTATAAAAACATTGTCCACGACTTTAATAATACATAAATACAGATACTCGAGCCAAGTTTTGTACTTACCAAATGTAATAAAGACATAACATACGATAAATGTGGGTCGATCCACACTCGAACGTCACCGGTCTGCCCTGCCCCAAGACTTTATTAGGTGTAATTTGATACCACAGGAGATAGACCAGTGACCTCTCTCTCGCTCTCTCTCTCTCCTCTTCCTTTATTCCATTTACTTCTCATTATCAATTATTTTAATAGTGACGACAGCCAGGTGATTTTGTTAAAATTAGGAAGGACCTCAGAGAGAGAGAGAGAGAGTGTGTGTGTGTGTGTGTGTAGGTGGCGAAATACCTGATGAGTGGAAGCTTGCGAACGTAACACCTATCTATCTATCTATCTATATGCTCAGGCCCAATCCCCATTTTGGGGGTAGCCAACTCAAGACAGAGCAAGAACAGGGAAAACACAAAAACAACATAAAACAAAAAAATAAACACAGATAAAAAACACAAACTCTCACACATCCAGGTCACCCAGGAGAAGACCCAGAGACCAGGGTTAACAAGGTCGCTCCAGCACTCCCCCGGCCCCTGACCACCCGGAGAGGTTCCGAACGTAACACCACTTTTTAAAAAAGGTAGCAAATCTTTGCTTAGCGATTATCGTCCAATCAGCTTGACCTCAGTACTATACTAGAAACAATAATAAGAAACGGACTCGTTAATCACTTGGAGGAAAATAATATACTAAAAGACACACAACATGGTTTTCGCAAAAAAAACGTTCCTGCTTAACCTCTCCGCGGCGCACAGGGGGTTTTCTACAGGGTAAGACTGTGCGCACCTATGATGATTTTGGGACCTATTGCCAATTTCGATAAAAAGTACATCATCGTGTAGGGAATGTTTGCGTGCATCGGCCCATATATATTTGACCCCCCAAAAAATGTCTGGGGGGGGTAGGGGAACGGTCCGTAGTTGAAAAATGTGGAGCGAATGGCACCGCGCGGCTAGATTGTCATCGAGCGGCGAGATTTCCCTGCCGAATATTTACGCGCGCAGGGGATAGAAGGAGAGGGAGGAGGGGGTGGGTTACCGCGTATTATCACGTATATCTCCTTTTTCGAGCCCTTTTAGGCTATTTAGAGTATGTATACATGTGTAGGGCACCCATATAACAATGAATATGCCTCATAGTGACCAAAAATTGCAATATATAAGGGAATTATAAGAGAATATTTAGGCGGGAATGAAGATGTGTTGGAGGTTTGGCGGCAATTTATGAGCTGAGAGTGTGGTTTACGCCATACATATCACGTATATCTTGTACGTAGAGCACTGTCACGCTATAATACAGACTTGTACGTATGTATACGTGCCATATATCAAAATATATACCGCATAAACCAATTCATGCGATATTTACGCACATTATCAATGAGTTTCTATGCGTGAACCAAGGTGTGAGTGAGTTGTGGTGGGAATGAAAGGGGGAGAGGGTGTGTTACGCCATAAATATCACGTCAATCTTGTATTTAGAGCACTCTCATGCTATAATAAAGACGTGTACATATGTAGGCGTCCCATATAACAAGGAATATACCGCATATAGCCCAATTGATGCGATATTTACGCAAATTGTGAATGTGTTTCTAGCAGACGGAAGCCTGAAAGGGGGGTTTGCGGGCGGGTGGGCGGGTGGGAGGGAGGCATGCAGGGGTGCAGTGAGTGAGTGAGTCGTGGAGAGATGGAAGTCAGGCAGATCTCTAGATAGATAACCAGCTTAGTGATAATTGTGGAGGCGCCCCAGGCGTATTGATGTTTGGTATTTTGACCCTTATGTCTACCAGATGGCTGGTGTTCGTTGCCATCAACAGGTCTACAATAACATGAGGTCAATATGTGTGTGTGAGAGAGAGAGAGAGAGAGAGAGAGAGAGAGAGAGAGAGAGAAACTGAGACATGCGTATGTCGTACATATAAATGGACTTCAGAATTGCATTTTTATGCAAGCAGACATTGCATTTTAGACACATGTGAAGTACCACAGAAACATGTAGGCCATTGACTGTAAATAAAGTACTATATTTATAGACCACCAGCGACGGTGCTGAGTCAACACAGGCAGATTGCCTGTTGTGATAGAGGGCTAAATATAGACTGGTGTCTCCTTACACCTGCGAAAGGGTAGATTGCCACCAGAGAAACGTTTACTTATTTATTTCGAAGTAATATGCAATCTAAATGTATATTCGAGACCTACTGCAATTATTTGTATGACAGTCATGACTATGTATAATCCAATATACGCGCGTAGGCGAGACATAAGAAAGCTGGTTGAGCAATTTTCGACACCCACACAGTTATTATTCATTTTTATTTACAATATTATACAATACAAATGTATTTGTGAAGAGTATTTTATCCATTATTGTATTTATACCAATTTTGTTCCCAGACAGAGCTGCTGTAGCTGGAGAATCAAGGAGCGGCAAGGGTCACCTCGTGACCGCCTGACCGTGTGAAAATGAGTGGAGTCACACTGAGAGGGGCAATTTTGCTGAGTGTTTGGGCAATTTTTGACAGAATAAAGTTATATAATTACTAATTCTTGACAGAGACAAACTATTATAAACCTTGGCATGATATAATTGATAATCCCATCAATTTACAAACGTAAATTGGTGGGATAATTCATTTTTTTTTTGTATATTGTCATTTCGATTGTACACACGAAGTTTTGAGTGATATTTGGTATGAGCTCCTGTGGCATGGTTGGTAAGGTCGCGGACTGGAAAACTCAAAGTGTCGTAGGGTAGTGGGATCGAATCCAGGAGGGGGTTATGGGGAAGGTTTTATATTGTCTAGAAAAATTTTTATAAATTTTTTTTTTACAAGATCATGCCATTGTATTCAAACAATATGAAATATTCATAGAATATATCATATTGTAAGAATACAATGACATGACCTTGTTTTCTTTTTTTCTTTTTTTATTGTTTTATTTTATTATCATAGTAGGTTTGACATGATTTATTGAAACATATTTATTTTTGTACAATTCATTTGAGGTAAGAAAATAATTATATACACATTACTTAGGCTAATAACAAACATATATATTGATATACTAAAAAAATAAGGCATATTACATGTAAATCTTTGAAACTTATAAACTAAATAATGAAACATACAATTATATAATGTAAAAGCTATATCACAGGGACATCTTTGGAACTTATACATTATATAATATATATGTTACATTATGAGGTAGCGTGATCAATTAGGTCAGGTCAGGTAAGGTAGGGCGCGAGTCCAGGGCAGGGCAGGGCAGGAGGCGAGTCCAGGGCAGGGCACGGGGCGAGTCCAGGGCAGGGCAGGGCAGGGCAGGGGCCGACACTCAGTAGTTCTTGAAGGTGTGGTAGTCCCTGAAGCAGTCACCCAGGCAGAGTGCAACTTTGCACTCGGCGCACATTGAGGTGACTCTTTTGGTCACATGGGGTTTCCTCACACTGGAGCTGCAGACGGTGCACTGCACCTGCCTGTGACGAGTGCCAATCAGCTCGGTGTTGGTTGTAGTGTCTTTCGACACCCAGCTGGATGCGGTCAGGAACGTGATCCCCACGCCATGCCGTACGTCTGTGAGTGGTGGTGGCATACTTCTCCAGGAGTTGGTAGGAGACGTTGTACACGAACTCCCGGAATTTCAGCTTCTGGTTTGGGGCCATATCCTTCTTCACCAACCACAAGTTGTAGGCGTTCAGCATCGTTATGTCAACTAGGTGGAGGAAGAGCTTGTGATACCACTTCACAGTCTTCCTCAGACACTCAACACCTGACAGCTGACAGTCAGACTTGTCCACCAGGCGCATGTTTTTGGTGTAGTCCACTACCATGTCGGGCTTGTAGATTGTCTTCCTGGTTCGGTAGTGGATTTTGCCAGAATCCACCTGGGCACCTGTGTGGACGGTGGAAAGCAGGTGGACGTCTCGCTTATCCTTCCACTTCAGGGCTATCAGTTTCCCACACTTCTCGAGCTGCTTGTATTTCTGCCCCTTTCGTCGCCTTCTTCGCACATGCCTCTCGCGGTGTTCCTGGGCCAGGTCGTCTTCTGAAGGTGTGTCACTGGAGGAGGCATCTGTGAGAGGAATGACATCACCTGTGAACTTTGGCATAAACTTTCTTGTCTTTCTGACAGTCCCACATGACCCGTTTGGTTGTCATAAAGAAACTGGCAGAGAGCAGGAGAAGTATACCAGTTGTCAGTGTAGATGATGTGGCCTTTGCCCAGGTAAGGTGCCAACATTTTCCTGACGATGGCACCTGACATGCCCATGGGGTCATTGGCAGCGGCTTTCGGTATGTCAATGTCAGTGCCTGTATACACGATCATGTCAAGCACTATTCCAGTTTCACAGTCGCACAACACGAAGAGCTTGATTCCGGACCTATGCCTCTTCAAGGGGATATACTGCTTGAAAACAAGACGTCCTTTGAAGAGCACGAGCGACTCATCAATCACCAAATTGAGGAAGGGGTAAAAGTATTTCCTATACCTCTCCAACAACATGGTGAACACCTCCCGAACTTTCCATATCCTGTCAATCCTGTTAGGATTTTCGTTGTCTGCAAAGTGCATAAATCTTAGCAGCAACAAAAATCTGTCACGAGTCATGAACTTATTGAAAGTTGGGGTGGCGATGAGAGGGTCGTGCTTCCAGTAGTGTTGCAACACATGCTTCTTGATCAGAGGCATGAGGAACAACAAGGCAAAGAACGTCAGAAATTCTGCCACAGTCGTATCCACCCAGCCTCGTATTCTCGCTTTTGGAGAAAGGACGTCCAATCTGCCAAACACCCACCTGTAGTAGGCGTTTGTTTGGGCAACGATGTACGTCATTACCTCCATGTCGAAAAAAGCGAGGAAGAAGTCGCTTTCGTTCGCTTGATCATCACAGGGCCAGTTGTCAGTTGTTCCTGACGTCCCAGGATTGAACTGGGGCACGTCAGGTACAAAATTGACCCCGTCAGACCAATCGAACGAAGGCATGCCAGGGATCGGAATGTCGTCTGCGTCTTCTTCTGCGTCTGAAATATCGCTTCCATGGTCGCGATACAGCACTTCATCATCATTACCCTCCTCTTCACTCGACAGACGATGCCCTTCCTCGTTTTCGTCACCGACGTCGGACTCACTCCCACTGTCCACTCCCAAATCCCCCCACCCTTGGTCCCGTGCTAGGGCTTCGTCGTCGAAACCCGGGCTGCCAATGTCCTGCGAATCACCATCAAACAGCAGGGCGGCATACTTAGATGGTGTAAGATTTTTCCGGGTCACTTTGGCACGTGCGGGAGTCTTATGGACAGGGACAGCAGAGGTGGTGGCAGGGGCGGCGGCAGGGGCGGCGGCGGCGGCAGGGGCGGCGGCGGCAGAGGCAGCAGTGGTGCGTGGCCTTGATGGCAAGATGATGGTGGTGCCTGTCGCCCTTCTCTCTGTTCCTTGGGCAGGGGCGGCAGGGGCGGCAGGGGCAGCAGGGGCGGCAGGGGCGGCAGGGGCAGCAGGGCCGGCAGGGACACCAGGGCCAGCAGTCGCTTTCCCAGTCGCTTTCCCTCTCCCTTTCCCCTTCCCCTTCCCTGTTCCTTGGGCAGGGGCGGCAGGGGCGGCAGGGGCGGCAGGGGCAGCAGGCAGGGGCAGCAGGGCCGGCAGGGACACCAGGGCCAGCAGTCGCTTTCCCAGTCACTTTCCCTCTCCCTTTCCCCTTCCCCTTCCCTGTTCCTTGGGCAGGGGCGGCAGGGGCGGCAGGGGCAGCAGGGGCGGCAGGGGCGGCAGGGGCGGCAGGGGCGGCAGGGGCAGCTGGGCCAGGGGCGGCTGGTGGTGGTGGTGGTGGTAGGGGCACTGTGGCTGGCGTACGGGTTCTCTTCCCTACGCCCGTGCCTTTCATTTTTCCTGCCCCCGCAGGTAATGCAGCCCTAGGGCGGCCTCCTGCGTCGCTGGTACCGGTGGCAGGGGTGGCAGGGGTGGCAGTGGTGGCAGTGGTGGTGGTAGTGGTTGTTGCAGTGGCCTGGGTCGTGGTGGCAGTGTCCCGAAAGACCAATGACCTCTGTGCCATTGCCCTGCTTGCACGTGTTTTACGTGCTTTTGGTGCTGGTGATTCGTCCTCTGAGCTGTAGGACGTGTCGTACTGGTAGCTAGGGTCTTTGGCAGCCACCCTCTGCCTTCCACGGCGGCTAACACCACCAGAAGGAGGGCTGGTTGTGTCATCAGGGAGCGAGCGTGAGGGACGTGTAGGCTCCATGACTAGTGCGTGGTTACTGGCGCGGTGGTGCTTGCACGAGTGCGGGGCGAGCGTTTGGCGGGGTGGTATCGAGAGTTGACATGTAGTACAATACCCACACCAATTTTCAGCCGCCTGGCTATAAACGCGCGGTTTTGGTACGTGTTCAAAGTCTCTGCTCTTAAGAGTCTACCCGCAGTGCGCCGGGGGAACTCTTAAGAGTCTACCCGCAGCTCCCGGGTTAACAAACCTTTTAGACTATGACATCCTAAATCTATATGACGAAAGTAAAGCTGTAGATATTACAGTATATACTTAGATTTCCAGAAAGCCTTTGATAAAGTTCCAGACAAATGGCTAGTGATGAAATTAAAAGCACATAGAATACAAGGTGGCGTTCTACAGTGGATAGAAAATTGGCTTAGTGAAAGGAAACAAAGAGTAGTTATTAATGGGGAAGCATCAACGTGGACCAATGTAACTAGTGGTGTACATCAAGGATCAGTGCTGGGGCCAGTCCTTTTTCTAATTTACATTAACCCAGGAGCTGCGGGAAGACTCTTAACCCTCTCCGACATATGACGCGATTTTGAGTCTATTAGGGATACTTTAAAGCCTTTGTTACCATCAGGGGTATTTAGAAACCTTTAGTTTAGTTACTTCAACTTCTGCAGTTGTCTTTGAGTTAGTTGTGGGGAGAAAACTAATTTTGGAGAGGTAATTATAAGAGTGAGAGAACTCTATTTCTTATTGCTAATCTGGCAACCTCTGCGTCATATGAGTCTGAAGGAGTTAAGATATTTTACTGGGCGGCTGCGGGAAGACTCTTAAGATCCAAGAACTAAGAAAAAACTTTTAAAACACCCCAGTGGCACTCAAAACAAAGCAATTTGTGTTTAGGTGAGATAATTTCCCTCCATTACTTGCTACCACTCCTACACATGTGCCCCCCCCCCTTTCTCCCCCTCCTCAATTATCAGGTATTTTCTCTATTATTCCCGATATTATTAGAGTTTTTTCATGCGAGAACGGGTGGGAGAGAGAGGGGTGGTGGAGGAGTGTATCTCCAACCCTCCAAGCCAGTCTGAAAGCTCCCCTTGTCTCTCAGTACCGTCCGAGACAAGAGAGAAGGAGGGTGTTTGTCTCTCACCGCTCAAGGTCAGATTACGACCGCGGGGCTAAAATATACGATTTTCACCAGCCAATTGCTGTTACCACTTGTTTTATTGCTTTCCCATGTTCATATGTTCATATTAAAAGTAAATTAGGCGCATATGGATAAGTATTAATTATATATATGGTAAATTAACAATTTTAGTGAGGAATGAATCAGAATACCTTCGCATGGCGGGCACTTTCAAATACCATAGCTGCGCAGTTAAGAGGTTAACGACATAGATAAGGGTCTCACCTGTAGGCTACAATCTCAAAGTTTGCAGATGACACAAAAATCGCAAATACCGTACTGACAAATGAACATGTTGAAGATATGCAAAACAATCTCTAAACAAGCTTTCAGAATGGGCTAAAATCTGGCAAATATGCTTCAACGAAGATAAGTGTAAAGTACTTCATATCGGATACCGATACCGCAATGAAAAAGAAGACTACTCAATGAATGGCACCCAGCTAAAGAGTGTAGACAGAGAAACCAATTTAGGAGTAACCATATCCAGTAACTTAAAACCAAGTCAACATTGTGCTGAAGTTGTTAAGAAGGGAAACAAAATTATAGGTTTCATAGGTAGATAATTTGAACATAAATCAAAAGACATTATCCTCACAATTTACAATTCATTAGTCCGCCCACTTTTGGAATACTGTGTTCAGTTCTGGTGCCCTTACCATCAAAGAGATATAGACAAATTGGAACGAGTTCAACGTAGAGTTACCAAGATGATACCCTGTCTTCGGAACAAACCATACGAGGAACGTCTTAGAGAACTAAATTTATATCCATTAACCAAGTGCAGATTGAGAGGTGACCTTATTCAAGTTTTCAAGATCATTAAAGGCATCGACAATATGAACAGTAATAAATATTTTACGATTGACCGCTCAAACTAATCGCGGGGAAATGGCTGCAAAATCATTGGTAAATCATTCAACTGTAACGAATCCAAGATTTTTTTTTTCAATCGAGTAGTCAACTTGTGGAATGGGCTTCCACGAGATGTCCTTCAAAGTTCGCCTAGACAAGCACCTTGCCCTGAACCCAAGGTTGACTGCATTTGTAATTGAATAAATATTTTCTTTAGTAGTGTTTGTTCAATAACCTAATAATCTTAATATAATTTCCTCTGCCATGAATTAAGCCCCAGGGCAGCACTTCCTTCTCACATGTTTCCCACATTATCTTCGAAATACTGTTGCAACACTTGGAACAGCAGTGTTTTGGAGGGCAAGTAACCTCGAAGGGTCGCATGATCTGTTGTTGCTTATTTTCCTTTGTGTCTATGTATGTGTGTGTGTGTAAATTTCAAATTAGGAAGGACCTCAGAGAGAGAGAGAGAGAGAGAGAGTGTGTGTGTGTGTGTGTGTGTTAATATTCAATTCAGACGTATGAGTAAACTTAAATTGCTTATAGTGTGGATGGGTTTTCCACATTCTATATACCGGTAGTCAACGTTTGAATTAAGATTATCTTAGACTTGTTGTATTAAACTTTTTTGTCTCCTCTCTCATCCTCCTACCTCTCTCTCTCTCTCTCTGTCTCTCTCTCTCTTTCTCTCTAAGGTCCTTTCCAATTTTAATAAAATCACCTGGCGGTCATCACTGTATTAATATAATTGATAATGAGAAGTAAATGGAATAAAGGAAGAGAGAAAGAGAGAGTCAGAGAGTTACTGGTCTATCTCCTGTGGTATCAAATTACACCTGATAAAGTCTTGGGGCAGGGCAGGCCAATGTTGTCAATCCATAGGTAGTGAAGGGTCTCAATAAGATGGTTTGACTATAGTACAGAATAGTTTATGCTCGTGAAAAGAGAAGGGGACGTAACAATATGAAGGTATGGACCGTATGGTAGATAGAGTGATAGGACAGATCATATCGGTGGGTATATGATGTTAGTATACTAATCTTGACAATGCAAAAGTGCGACAGTATTGGCCCGGGGTTGCGAGCCAGTGGGCCGATGATTCCCTCCCCTGCTGCCCTTTCAGCGACAAATCTCATCTCCCCCTGACCCCTTTGGGGGCCCGAGCATCTGGAGCGGCTTCGGTCTACGGACTCAGGACTGTCTGGCCAGACAGACTAGAGAACAACAACAACAGCTTGGATAGGTTAGGTGAGTTAGGGCAATAACCTTGAGTACAGTGCTGGGACATTTGTGTTTTCACTGTGGTTGCCTGGATGCAGTTTGCAATTTTTACGCTTTCTTGTGTGAAGGGAATGGAATTTGGATAAATTAATATAGCAACTTGATTATAATCTAACACATTACAAACTAGAATATCCTCAATATAATTATCTACTATTATTACTTAACAATTTAGCAAATGCTATTTTTCAGGTATGTTATCTTTCTTACTACTGTCAACTAAGGTTTTTTATAATTTAATTCTAAAGCAAGCAAGAATAAATCTGCAATTAAAGGGATAGTATTTTCATCCATTAGTATGAATGAATTGTGAGTGGTTTATTTTCATTTTCAGTTGACTAATCAGAGGAGTTAACCACTTCACAAGAAACTACACTCATAATTCAATCATGTACATCATATTTCCGTGTATATAAGACAACAGAGAGGAACAGAAATTATTTGGCCAACTGTACAAAAGAACAAAAACATAGATGAACGTTGTGGCAACAGTCTAGCGCGCCACCCCAACCGAATTACTACTATAATAATAATAATAATAAAGTAGGTGTGCAGTTTTCGCATTACCAAAAAAAAAAAAAAAAATGCATACGCAACTCTGCAGCCTATAATTCTGCAAGTAGTATTGAATCTCTTAGGTAAAATAGGTTTATATACAGTATATATATATATATATATACTGTATATATCATAATATATAAACAAATATATATAAGAAAGAAAGTGACCATAATCTGTGACCTTTACCATTCACCTTGACCTTTGAATAACAAAACAAACAAAAAATTGACAATCTTTGCATTGACCAACCAAATTTGCCAGCAAAATTTGGTGACGATACGTAACCCGTTCAGTACAGTTCTGTCGGTTTCATTTCATACTTGATACTAAGACAATTTTATTAAGTTTATGAAGGGCCTCCATAAAATTCGCAGGCTTTCAAGTATCTTAACCCTTTTTACTACCACAGATCCTTCATAAGCTTCACAAAATCGTCTAATTAATTATAGCTAGAATACAATAAAAAAAGACGTCACCGGTACACAAAGGGTTTAAAGACAATTATCAACACTCTTCTTTTGTGCTTTGACCTTGACCTTTAACCTTAAGTATTATAATATATATATATATATATATATATATATATATATATATATATATATATATATATATATATATACTGTACTGTATATGATTGAAATATGTCATTTAAGTAAAATGCAACTAACAGTCGTCAGCTTATCGAAAATTGAGTGTTTTTATGATGAAGGTTAACTTATGACCTTGGCTTGTGACCTTGACCTTTATGTAGGATTATATTTTTGTTTGCTTTGATGTAACCCTAGAAAATCAAATAAGTGTGTCAAATTTCATTAAAGATCATCAGTTAGTTTCAGAGGTATTAAAGGAATAGTTGACCTTGACCTTTGAGCTTCATCTTGACCTTCATGACGTCTGAAAATTTAAAATTTTAATTTTCCCTTAATGCACAACTGTCTCAACAAATTTTGTGAAGTTTACATGAATAGTAAAGAAATTAGCATAATGACCTTATATATGACGTTGATCTGTGAACTTGACCTATCATAATTATGGAATTATGTTTATTCTTGTATGACCTTGCTCTAGGCATTCCGAATATGCATGATATGCCTAATGAGAATCTTACATTAAATAAGAAATACTAGTAAAAATCATATATCGACCTTTAACCTTGACCTTCGACTTTAGAATTTCTTATCAAGGATTTAGTTAGCTTAACAGAATTGTTCGTATTAACTAACATTATGAATATGGTGTAGCCTAATTCGTATAAAAACTTTTTGATTACAAATAGTGACCATATACTGTGACCTTGACCTTTGACCTTTGATAAAAGTAAAACACATATATTTGGATAATCGTCGCATTGACCAACTGAATTTGCCTGTATAATGTTATGACAATACATTAAACAGTCAAGGAGGAGTTTAGGGAAAATTACAAATACTCTTATTTTGACCTTGCCCTCTGACCTTAACTATTACAATATTTACGTGAAATTTGATATATATTAGGCTATATTTAAGTAATAAGCCATAACACAGCCAGTTTTCTAAAAAGTGAGTAATATTTTTTAATAAATAATAAAAGTTGACCTTTGACCTTGACCTGTGACCTATATGTAAGAGTACATTTTTGTTTGCATTGATATTGCCCATGAAAATCAAATAAGCATGCCTAATTTCATTAAAACACATCAGTTAGTTTCATATATATTAATAGCATAGTTGACCTTGACCTCTTGACCTCTATGACTCAACATTTATTATTTTCCTTTTCACTTAAAGTGCAGCTATCTCACCAAATGTTGTGAAGTTTGCATGAAAAGTAAAGAAAATAGCATATTGACCTTTTATTTGACCTTGACCTTTCATATGTAATAGAATAGTTTATTGTGTGACCTTGGCCTAGGTATTCAGAATATACATGGTAAGCCTAGTGAGAATCTAACAGTTAGTATAAGAAATACTAGTAAAAATACTATTTTGACCTTTGACCTTGATTTTTGACCTTACCCTTTAGAACATGTATCTACAATTTGTGTAATACGATATCAATGTTACCAGTAACTTGTAAAGTGAAAATGAAGACATTTGAATAAAAACTAAAAATAAATAGTATAAGTTGACCTTTCACCATGACCTGTGACCTTGACCTTTATGTAAGAGTAAACATTTGTTTTCATTGACATTGCCCAGGAAAATCAAAATAAGCATGACTAATTTCATTAAAACCCATCAGTTAGTTTCATATACAGGGTTATTCAAAACTTTAGCGACAAAATTACAGGGTGAAGTCCTGACATGATATTAAACATATTTCCATATGGATGTTTCCCAAAAATAAAAGGTCAATTACAGACATGAAATCCAAATCCATTACCGTGGGCGAACGATCCAACACTTCAAAATCAACCCCGAACCCCCCCACATCACCCCCTATTCACTCTCGGGTATGTGAGGGAAGTTATTACAACGTATGAAGCAATGAACCCTTACCGATCCCGGGATTCAAACAGATCCGTAGGCTTTGAATCGATCCCAAGGCTTCGTGTTTCATGTAATGTCAGATAAGATAGTAGTAACGTATATGCCCTGGCATCTAAAAAAAAAAAAAAAATTGATGAGTGACTGTACTGTACGTATTCATTTCTTCATTTACAAGGATAACCCTAATTTTACTGTAATGCTCTGTAGCAACTGTTATTATACGTACATTTAACGGCATACTGTACAATGCCGTGTAATAAAAGTATCGGATTTTCTGTTATGGTTGCATGTGACACTAATTTAATACACTGATACTGTACACCCTGTAATAAAAATTAATAAAAACTATTACTGGTTACTACTCTCTTAGCCTATCTGACATTACATGATACACGAAGCCTTGGGATCGATTCAAAGCCTACGGATCTGTTTGAATCCCGGGATCGGTAAGGGTTCATTGCTTCATACGTTGTAATAACTTCCCTCACCTACCCGAGAGAGAATAGGGGGTGATGTGGGGGGTTCGGGGTTGATTTTGAAGTGTTCGATCGTTCGCCCACGGTAATGGATTTGGCTTTCATGTCTGTAATTAACCTTTTATTTTTGGGTAAAATACATATGGAAATATGTTTAATATCATGTCAGGACTTCACCCTGTAATTTTGTCACTAAAGTTTTGAATAACCCTGTATATTTATAGAATAGTTGACCTTGACCTTTGACCTTTGACCTTGACCTTCGTAATGTGTCTCAAAATGTATTATTTTCCTTTCCATTTAAAGTGCAACTATATCGCCAAATTTTGTGAAGTTTGCATGAAAAGTAATGAAATTAGCATATTGACCTTTTATTTGACCTTGACCTGTGAACTTGACCTTACATATGGAATTGTATAGTTTCTTGTATGACCTTGTCCTAAGGATTCCGAATATACATGATAAGTTTAGTGAGAATCAAACAGTTAATATAAGAAATACTAGTAAAACAAATATTTTGACCTTTGACCTTACCCTTCAGGATATGTATCTAAAATTTGGTCAATAAGATATCGAGGTTACCAGTAACTTGTATAGTGAAAATGAAGAAATTTGAGTAAAAACTAAGACACATGAAATATTGACCTTATTTTTAACCTTGACCTTTGACCTTAACCTTTAAGTTAAATTAAAACATTCTTTTTGACTGACCTTCGCATTGACCAAATGAATATACATGTGAAATTTGGTGAAAATCCATCGAACGGTCTAGGAGGAGTTACCGGACGGACGACGGACGGCGACGACGACGGACAAGCTGAATTGTGGTGCACAGTATACGGGCGGGACCTGTGTGTGCGATACCACTCTCCTTCGCAGAGTTGATAATAATTATATATTTGTGTTATATATCTCACCTGAGGCTGACTAGAGGTGTAAGAGGTGAGCAGGAAGGGCAAGGTGTGAAGGAGCAGTGTGTGAGTGAGATAGTATCACCACCATTACTCATACACTCCAGGCTCACCACTCCTCCATCACCACCACCACCCCTCACCGAACTGCTCCAGCTCGACTCAGCTCTGTAGAGAAGAATATATTAAGTTCAATTGTATTAATTATTATTTAATTGTCAATACAATATGTGCATGTCAGTCTATCTATCTTTTGCAAGACGCCACAAATGAACCGCCTTCATGCTTCATATGCTTCCATATGCTGAGGCAACTCCGATTATCTAGCTTGTTCCTGCTTATGAACTTCATGTCCCCGTGGTTAAATGAATAGTCTCATGTGAGACGTCTTACGCTCGAATTTTGGCTGTTCGTTGGTATATAAAAAAGGGCGCTGCAGGAGGTGGACATTCGGGATATTGTTGATCCGAAAGAATAGCATTAGTTCATTGCCAAGTTGTATAAGCCACCTTGGTCAGGACATAACCTATCATAGTCCTAATTCCCTCAGGGATATGCCAGTTCTGTAATGAAACAATAAAGGGTTGAATAATGTGTGTGTGAGTGAGAGTGAGTGAAGGTGTGTGTGTTTGGGTTACGTAGAAAAACTACAGCATAATTTTCATATAATTTTCTCAGATTCACAGTCCTCCCTTGCCCTCCTCAGCTCCCATCGCCCTATGTCCCATCGCTCCTTAGTCGTTCAGGCCCTTTACTACCTTTGCTCCCTTGGGCAGTCTGGCTTTTCCCTCCATCTTCAGTGGATTCTCTCCCATGTGTGCATCAGGGGTAACGAGATAGTGGACTCTGGCACACTCCCCTGTCCTCGAGTCCCTCCCTCCTCTGTTTCCCGGATAGCTCTAATCCATTGTCGGACATATTGGGATGCCTCCTTATGGGGGGATCTTTCCCGTACCACCGTTGGTCACTATAGGGTAGTTTCCGACCCTCACCCCTGGTCCCGTTACCCCCTCCACCCCCTTGACACTGCCCTAGTCTGCCTCCGCATAGGCCACATTGGTCTGGCCTCCAACCTCTTCCGCCTTAGACTGGTTCCTGACCCCTTCTGCCCATGGTGCCAGACATTGGAAGAGATGGTTGAGCACTTCCTTCTGCATTGCCCTTGCTTCTACTCCCATAGGACCATTCTTCGTTGCAGCCTCCCTCCTCTCATTTGGGGTCTCTGACTTCACCCTCCCCATCTTGTTGGGGGGCCGTGGCCTGGACCCTGCCCTCCGTGACCGTGTTCTCCAGCACAAGAAGATGCTCCTGAGGCGATCAGGTCGACTTAGCCGCCTGTGATAGACTGTGGAAAGGTTTATTGGGCCTGCTCAAACAGCCCTTATATCAAGAATCAAGATTATCCTCAAGCATAATTTTCATACGATTAAGTACTGTAGATGTTTTTATAGTCCCAGCAGGACTCGAACCACCGAAAGTCAGAACGAGTGTCAATGCTTTAATCCACTATACCACGGTGTGATAAAGGAACTTAACCTTTTCCTATTTATATTGAGGAGAAGGGAAATCCTACTTGGAGAATGTATTTCAATTCATAAACAAGTTGTAGAATCCATATTCCAGGACTCTTTAATATAAATAGGAAAAGGTTAAGTTTCTATTATCACACCGTGGTATAGTGGATTAACTCCCAAAAAGTGGGCATGCTTGTTTACAACACCGTAGTGCTGGGCAGGTATATTTACCGAAAACGAGCTTCATTCCATGCTCTTTTTCATACATAAGCAAGAGCCAGAGCGTAATACAATTATATATTCGTGAAAGGGCGATAATAGAGCTTTCCAATGACACCTCAATCATCATTGTACGACCACAAGTTCTCTTGCAACGATCGTGTAACTGGAGGCGAAAATACCCTAAAATGAGGTAGTTTTCCCGATTTTATCCTTGTTGAGAGAGGTAGGGAGGTGGTGATGAGATACAACATGTGTCAGTGACAGCCACATAGTGGTGACGAGCGGTCTGACGCCGCCTATCGTTCCCCCAACGCTCGGCTCTCTCTCATAGCTCATAATGGCCTCAAAATGGCACCCGTCATATGACGGGCACCGCAGGGGTGGCCAATAATTCTCTCTCCCATATATGACGGGCACCGCGGTTTGAGGGTTAAAGCATCAACACTCGTTCTGACTTTCGGTGATTCGAGTCCCGCTGGGAGTAGTATTCAATGACCAGCTCGAGAGTACGTGTTAACTTTGGCAATGAGGCACTGGTGTCGAGACTCGTAAGCACTTCAACAATTTAGGATAAGTAGAAATACTGTAAGTTTAAATTAGGCACCAGTATTAGCCTAGCCTACATATCTTTATGAAAGGTATGTACAATTATGTATTAAGTCTCTATGGGTTTTTATTATCCATAAATATATCGGGTTATTATTATAATTAATCCGGAATACATTTGTAGTTAGCTAGATGACGCATTAATGAATAGGATATAAATATTCACTGCACATATGAGTCATTTGAAACAGTGCGAGTCGCTCACCGCGAAATCTTCAGACTCGCTCTTACGATCATCTCAACACCTACTTCTAGCCGCTCCTACAACCACCTGATTCTAGGTAAGTCATTCTAAATCTATATCTCCTAGTGGCCACCATAGATTCTACCTATCCCTAACTCTACCCTTGAGCTATCCAACTCACTATAAATATCTAAAGTAAGTTAATTATAGGTTTCTGGGAATATTTGTATCTGTGGTAAACTATCAATGGAAGTTAAATATTACTAAGCTATAATGAATCAAATCAAATCAATCTAAATGAATACTCTATATCTAAATTGAATTCAATCTGAAACAAGCTAATTTATATCCAAAGGTCTCACATAATAAATGTATATAATTATAGGGTAAGGTTATAAGGGTTAATATTAGCCAGGAATTAACTCACCAATAGTTCCACGTGGCAATGAGGCAAGGGAGAACGTTTTACCCAATATGGCGGTGGACAATGGGGAACGAGACTTCGGTCCCAAGACACGAGTCAAGTTAAAGAAAGAATAAATGATTACATGGGAATGGATATGAATAATATGCTTATCTATCAGTCAGTCATGATGTCGATGAGAGCGTCGTGATGGTGTAGTTGTGTGTATTGCTGTATGTGTATTGTGATTAGAGGCACAAAAGCACGATCAACTGAGGGCGGAAAATTAGATGTTAACTGGTTGGTGTTCGTGAAGGCTCTGGCGTACCTCAAAAGCACACCTTGCTGCCTTGGCAAACCGCCAGGAGCCCAAATTATCGTACCGCATTTAGGTTGCTCTATACGATAAATTATATTAATATATACGATAAATTCATATATACTACATAAGACCATGGCAATATTGCTTAATAGTATATTAGGCCTTTTATAACTTAACTTATTTACAATCTTATAATATACGATCTACTCGTCCTACGTCGTGCTGTAGGAGAGATCGTGACGTCACAGAGACATACAAGATCACAAAAGAGTCATATTCTATCGTATTTATACGATACACTCCCCCCACAAAAAAGACCTGAACCCCACCTTAAACCTAAAGTTGCCCAGAGGCTATCTTCTGACGCCACAAGTCGACAGCGCCAGCAGCAGCGCGTCTGGGACGCGTCCCGGTCCGAGAATGATCACCATCAGTATGAGGTGAGTCGTTCCTTTGAGAATCCTCGGACCCAGCAATAACAGGTGGAGCCTCAGATTGCAATGCGGAATCAAGCTCCAAAGCGTACAAACGTGCGATAGGACGAACAGTAGTTCCAGTGGCTGTCTTCAATAGCGCCACCCGCTCTACAGAGTCTGCCCCCTTGTATACCTCCAATACGCGGCCTAATTTCCAGTATAAACGAGGACTATCTTCTTTAATTAAAACAACTTCGCCAACTGTAGGTGCCGTTGGTCTACCAGAGGGAGTAACACTCCTTTCCCTCAATGCTAGCAGATATTCACTAATCCACCGTTTCCTAAAATCCTCGATTATCCTGGATATATACTGGTATCTCTTAGACACCGCTACCTCAGAGTACAACGAGGGATCCTCTAACTCTACTATGGATTGGAAATCAGATGGAAACGCAGTCAATGGTTTCCCATATAGCAAGTGAGCTGGCGTTAATGGTAGTGGTTCTTGCAGGTCGGTGTACACGTATGTAAGCGGGCGATCATTCACGACTGCCTCTATCTCTGTGAGGACTGTCGTCAACTCACTCTTCTTTAATAGAGCACGTCCTACAACCGCTCTGAGTCCTGACTTTACTATGCCGACACACCGTTCCCACATGCCACCAAACCAAGGTGCCTTAACTGGAATGAACCTCCATTCGCACTTCTTCTCTCCCAAAAAAGTGATGATAGTAGGATCACTACTCATATCCTTTAGATATTTTGATGCTTGGACATAAGTGGGAGCATTGTCGCTAAGAATGAGTTGAGGGAATGAACGACGGGCACAAAACCGTCTAAACGCCAGCATAAATTCTTCGCTAGACATATTATCACATAGTTCTAGGTGTACCGCTCGAGACGTCGCACAGGTAAACAATAATATATAAACCTTCTCATGCTCCCTCGTCTTCAATGCCCCTGTGTAATCTAATCCTACCGCTTGGAAAGGTTCTACGTGCTTTACACGGCATTCAGGTAGAGGTGGAGCTGGTCCAGTTGCATATGGTTTACCCTTTAGTCTCTGGCATATTACACACTTTCTCACTACGCGTCGAGCTACTTGTCGAACTCTGGGTATCCACCATGTGAGACGTAAATTTGATATAATATGACATACCCCGTAGTGTTTTACTTCCCTATGTGCACGTATGATCAATAGATCAGTAACGTGATGTCTTGTTGGCATAAGTATAGGTCGGTTTGTGCCGTCTGGTACACCCGACCACTTCAGGCGACCCTCACACCTGATGAGGCCATTGTCTAGGTGCAACCTTAGTTGACGCACTATATTAGGCATTAATGTCTTATTCGAGCCTTTCAAGGATTCTAATTCATTGGAAAAGGTTTCTACTTGAACCCATTTGATCAAAGTTACTTCAGCTGCTTTAAATTCACGAGCATCAATGTTGTGACCCCTGTTGCAGAGTTGGCCCGTTACTTTAAGCTTAAGATTGGATACATATCGCAACACCCAAGCTACAACTCTGACTAGTTTATTATAGTCACCGAATCTTGCCCACTTTATGATAGGACCCGGTGGCTCATTTGGTTGGGCTGTAACTGCCACTGTTTCCAGTGGCAGAAGTCCCTCACCAACAGCATGCCATATCGTCCATTCACTTTCATGGAGCAGCCACTTTGGACCATGCCACCACAATTCGGACTTCATTAACTGGCTAGCCGTTATACCCCTAGTTATGAGATCACTAGGGTTTTCCTTTGTATTTACATAATGATAAGCATAATAATAATAATAAGGGTGGTGAAGAGAGTAGTGAAGGAAAGTAAGAGAAGAGTAGATGAGGAATTTGGAAGGAATCTGAGTGTAAAATGGAGGGAGAGTAAGAAACTGTTCTGGAAAGAAGTCAAGAAAGTTAGGGAAGGTAGCAAGGGAAACAGTAAGGGTGTGAAAGATAAGAATGGGAGAATGCTAGCCGAGAAGCAAGAGAGAGTCGAAAGATGGAGGGAGTACTTCAGTGAGTTGCTAAATGAAAGGAATGAAGAGCCAGCAAACATAGCTGGATATGGTATGGGAGGGAGAAGAAGAGAAGTAGTGGAGGAGGAGGTGGGGATCAGGAGGTCAGAAGTGTGGGAAGCCATGAAAAGAGTGAAGTTGGGGAAAGCACCAGGAACAGATGGAGTGTGTGGGGAAATGTTGAGGTATGGTGGTGAGATAGTGATAGAATGGGTATGGAAAATGTGAAAACTAGCATGGGAGAAGGGGAGTGCACCCGATGACTGGAAGACTGGCATAATAGTCCCCCTATATAAGGGCAAAGGGGAAAGAGGAGTGTGTGGTAACCACCGAGGAATATGTCTTCTAAGCGTAGTAGGGAAGGTATACAGTAGGGTAGTGATTGAGAGAGTGAGAGTGAGAACGGAGAAATGGATAGGCGACGAGCAGGGAGGTTTTAGGAAGGGAAGAGGATGTGTAGATCAGATTTTTACCCTGAATTGTGTTGTGGAGAAGTATCTGGAGAAGAAACAAAAGGTGTATGTTGCCTTTATGGACTTGGAGAAGGCCTATGACAGAGTGGATAGAGAAGGTTTGTGGAAAGTACTTAGAATATACGGAGTAGAGGGCAAGTTGCTGAAAGCAGTGAAGAGCATGTATGAGGGTGCAAAGGCGGCAGTACGTGTGGAGAGTGAGCAGAGCGAGTTCTTTGACCTGAATGTTGGTTTGAAACAGGGGTGTGTGATGTCCCCGTGGTTGTTTACTGTATATATGGATGGAGTTATGAAAGAAATACTATCAAGAGCAGTGGATGTTGGTGTATCGCTGAAAAGGGAGGGAATTGAGTGGAAGCTACCTATACTGCTGTTTGCGGATGATACAGTTCTGATGAGTGATAATGAATGGGAGTTGCAGGGTCTGGTAAATGAGTTTGGAACAGTGTGCGAAAAACGGAATTTGAAGGTAAATACGGGGAAGAGCAAGGTTATGGTCTTCGAAAGGGGTGAAGTCACAGAGTGTGAGGTGAAGCTGAACGGTCAGGCTATGGAGATCGTCAACTCTTTTAAGTATCTGGGCAGTGTGTTGAGTAAAGATGGGACTATGGATGAAGAGGTGCGGGAGAGGGTACAACAGGGGAAGAGGGTTGTAGGAACGCTAAAAGCAGTAACAAGAAATAGGGTGGTCAGTATGGAAGTGAAGAAGTCCTTGCATGACAGTGTGGTAATCCCGACACTGACTTACGGAAGCGAAGCATGGACGTTGGTTGAGAGACTCAGACCAAGAGTGAGAGCAGTGGAAATGAATTACTTAAGGAGTGCGTGCGGAGTTACATGGAGGGATAGACAGACTAATGAGGAAGTAAGAAGGAGGTGTGGTGTGGAGGTAGATGTGCTGGAAAGTGTGAAAAGGAACAACTTGAGATGGTTCGGCCATATGGAACGTATGGAAAGCGAGAGAATGACTAAGAGGGTGTACGAGAGCGAGGTGGAGGGACAGAGGGGGAGAGGTAGACCGAATATGAGGTGGAAGGATGGAGTGAGGAACTACATGAACGAAGGCGGTGCTGGTTGGGGGGAGGGGCGTCGACTGACTGGGGACAGAGGTGCATGGGGGCGGTTCGTTCGTGGCCACCCCTTCGGGGATCACGGCGTCAGGCAATAGATAGATAGATAGATAGATAAGCAACGTCTGGCAAAAGGGCTCTAATCTCATCTACCCTATTCCGCACATAAACTGGCAGAGACTTCTTGCTATGTATCCAGTTGAGTGCGACCTGACTATCGCACCATACGTGAACGATTTCAATATTTAATTCGCTCTCGTATGCTGCGCGTACATGTTGCACCAGACGTGCTAATAGCAGCATGGCAGTCAATTCCATTTTAGGGATAGTTACCTTTTTAACCGGGGCTACTTTGGCCCGGGCTGTAACTAAATGTGCCCCAAATGAAGTAACAACATATATGGCTACCCCGTATGCCGTGGCGCTAGCATCGCAAAACGTGTGTAACGTAACGTCACCGAACGCCGCCACTTTACGAGGTATAGGTTTAGTACATAGGATGGCATATTCATTCAACAACAATGTCCCTCGGTCATTCAGGTCCTCGGGCAAACTGTCATCCCATCCTATTTTACGTCTCAAAACTTCCTGCATTAGAATCCTAGCTCTTATGGTAACAGGTAATGCTAGACCCAAAGGATCAAAAAATTGCGCAACTTTGCTCAACAGACTTCTTTTTGTGTGCGCTCCTGTCTGCTGAGCAAAAGACCTTGTTTGAAAAGTTAGTATGTCATGTTTAGGTTGCCAGATCATCCCCAAATTTCTGGACTTTTCCTGGTTAAGAGATGCCGTACCATCCACCTGTATTAAACTCTGAAGATCTTCACTATTAGTAACCCACTCGCGGAGAAATAGATGTGCATCCGCAAACAATCTGCGTGCTTGCCAGTATGCATACAACAAATCATCTTGACTATCGCTAGTACCCTGCAAATTGTCAATGTATAATCCGCGAGATAGTTTACTTGTGTCCTCATGAGTGTCAGCTAGATGTTTTCTGATTGTGGCATTTAACAAAAACTGCGAGCAAGTGGCCCCAAAGAGTACAACCCGAAAACGGTATATTATGATGGGACTTTCAGAGTCGCTAATGTCGCTGAACCAAAGAAAGCGGGTAACATCTCTATCTTCCTCCTTTAGCTTGACCATCAAGAATGCTTTCTCGATGTCACTGGTATAGGCGTACTTCCCCAGCCTAAACCGCAATAGATGTTGGGACAGGTCAGACACCATGGACGGACCTGTCAACAGGCAGTCATTTAGACTGGGTTGTTGTCCTTGGTGGGCAGAACAGTCATACACCACCCGTATTGGTGTGGTGACGCTGTCTTTCTTTACCCCATGATGGGCCAGATAGTGAACCCTACCCTTCTTACACGGTTCCCTGACATTGACTCTCTCTATAAAGCCCCTATCCTCATAACTCCGAAATACATCGTCATACGCCTGGCGCGTGCTCGGTTCGTTAGACAATTTCCGCTGCAATGCGTGCAAGCGACCTAATGCCAAACCATAGTTGGTAGGCAGGCTTATCTCACTGTTCTTCCAGGGTAAACTAACTTTATATTGCTTGTCTGAGGCACAGTAGCACACAGACTCGTCAAACCTTTGTAGCGCAACTTCCGAGTCATAATCAGTCTCCATAGGATTAATGCCTATGTGATCCAATCTCCACAGTCGTTCCAGGTCGAACTCGGCAGCCATCTTAGGGTCACTAGGTTGGGAATCCTCCCTTCCCAACTCCTCTGCCGCGGTTACATTGACTCTATATATCGAGACCGTGTCGACCAGGACCTTTGACTGTGTAGTATGCACCTTTCCGCTCATGCAGTATCCAAATTTAGTGGGGATTAAAATTACACCACACATCTTTTTACTACTTCATAATAATGATCCACACCAAGTAGAACATGCACCTCACTCTGATTTCCCATGGGATCTGACAAGTTAACCCCTTTGCTACGTAATGCGTGTTCCACCTTCTTCACACCCACAGATACATATTCTGGTAGGGTGTCTACTACGATACAAGTCATAAAGTACCGGTTTTTACGATAAAAATATGAAATCTCCGCTATCTCGTAGTCTTGTTTATCAGTAACCCCTGTGAAGCCCTGTAATCGAAGAGTCTCAGCCCCTACGATTCGGTGCTTCAATCCCACTAGTACGGACCTCTTTATAAAGGAACGTTGAGATCCTTGATCTAGAAGTACCCGACAAACTTTGTTAATGTCATTACCTTCCATGGGAATCTGTATTGTGGGCAATATAGTGGTGTCTTGCGTGCTACCTAGTGCCACAGTTGTAGTACCCTCATTTTTGACATCTTTGACTTTATCTGCTGTAGGACACAACTTATCAAAGTGATGTCCTTTGCAGTGGCGACAGGGCCTTAAGTATGTAGCAGTACATTGTCCCTGCTTACCATGTTCCCCACTTAGACAACCCACACATAGCTTCAATCTTTTCGCCTGTGCTAGTTTTGTCTCATTTGTTGGGTATTTTACGCAGAAACTCCATTTATGTTTGTTGTTACATAGCTTACATAGAATCTGAGCAGGTTTCTTATACACACCCTCTTTCTTTACTTTAGTCCCCACTGTCATGCTTATTGTTCCCCTCTTCTCCACATTCTCACTCCCTCCCGACTCATACATTCTCCCTTTGTTCAACTGTAGATTATTGATCTCCTTACTGAACTGAGTTTTGAACTCCCCCAGCTCAAATGATCTTACCTTATCAAGTATTGCCATAGGAAGCTTCTGACGCAAGATAATGACTATCATTTCCTGCGTGGTAAGCCCTAGGGTATCTAGCGATCGAGTATGGCACTCCATATTTGCCCTGAAGTTTGTCAACTCATCAACCTTATACTGTGGTTCTGCGAGCCCCAACAAGGCAACGACATGGGCCATCTTCAACTGCTCTCTATCCCCGTATGTGGACTCTAATAAGTGTACCGCTTCAAGATAACTACCACCTACTACTGCAAAACCCTCTATTAAATGTAAGGCCTCTCCTTCCATTTGTCCCTTCAGATAGTGAAACTTGCGGACATTATCCAAAGAGGATTCATGAACCGTAGATCGAAATACGTCCCAGAAAGCTAACCACTCGGTTAACTTGCCCCCAAATGTAGGAAGATTGAGCTTTGGGAGGTGTACAGTATGTTTTGGGTCAGCCCTTCTATGGGCCTCATCATCGCCTCCCTTCTTACTTGCGACAGCACGCTGTAATAGGTACTTCGCTCTAAAGACAGGTTCGTCATAGAGGGCGCGATTATCACACTCTGTATCTATCTCTTCCTCCTCTGTCATGGCAGCCACAATCACCTCACTCAGAGCCGTAATACGACCGTGGGTAACCTGGACGTTTTCTAATCTAGCCTCCAATTCCTCTAGTTCAGCAGTAGTGATGAAAGTGTTGACGTCCACTATTAGCCTATTTATTACTCCCCGAAGTCCCGCCCTTTGATTTTTAGGGGCTTTGTTCAGCACCCCACTAGACGGTGTCTCTTTACCGTTTTTATCCATTTTGCTTGCGAGCCTATAGGCTATGTATCTAAATATTACGTCACAAAAACAACGGCCAAATAATAGGCTACTTAAGAGACGCCAACCGGCGGACTTCTATGTTATGGAGAAAAAATAGTACACTATATAGCAATACCTACTAATGGATCATATTGAACAAGAAAAAATGTTAGGTCAGGTCATATGTCACAGGAAGTCTGAAACGGAAAAGAAAATTATTGGGGAAAGACGATGGGTGGGAAGCAGGACTTAGGCAGGCGCAATGACACAACCCCGACGTCCCTCTCTAGCCAACGCTTCGTTAGCCCTACAATCTTGTTATATAGGACTTGATTGGTGTCTAAGTCGAGGTGGACACCATCCTGGTCGAGGTCTCGGATGCTGAGTGTGATAGAAACAAAGCGGTGCTTAGTTTCTATTAACCGACACCTCAGGGCGCGGTTAACAGAATTTTTTATAGCCTGAAATTCCGCCGCTGAGAACCCTCGGACTCTCGTCCGGCTCTCAATTGCCACGATCTTGCAGCTTCCTCCGGACTCACGCTCCAGATCCAGCGCCACCTCTTTAATTGCGTCAGCTAACTCGCGGGGTACTGTACCGGGGCGTATATCATTGCCGCCTATAAACAAAAAGATCATATGCGGCCTAAACCGTACCACTTGCCCCCACTGGGGGGAGGCTTTCAGGGTGTCAACGGTTGCTCCCGGTACCCCGAAGTAGGTCAGCCGGAAAGTTCTTTCCCCCTCTGACGCCCGATACGACTCAGTACCTCCGTCAGCTGCCCTTAGCCTAGTTGCATAAGAATGCCCTACTATGGCTATTCGCTGAGGTACCAGCGCCTGAGGTACAGGGAGATAGCCAAGCCCCACCCCTCCGGGGTCCTTGCTCCTGCATCCCTGGGCTAATCCCTTGCTCATTGCCTAAGAATCCCTTACTGGTAGCTAGTTCCCGGGTCTGGGCACCAATGTGGTAAACTATCAATGGAAGTTAAATATTACTAAGCTATAATGAATCAAATCAAATCAATCTAAATGAATACTCTATATCTAAATTGAATTCAATCTGAAACAAGCTAATTTATATCCAAAGGTCTCACATAATAAATGTATATAATTATAGGGTAAGGTTATAAGGGTTAATATTAGCCAGGAATTAACTCACCAATAGTTCCACGTGGCAATGAGGCAAGGGAGAACGTTTTACCCAATATGGCGGTGGACAATGGGGAACGAGACTTCGGTCCCAAGACACGAGTCAAGTTAAAGAAAGAATAAATGATTACATGGGAATGGATATGCATAATATGCTTATCTATCAGTCAGTCATGATGTCGATGAGAGCGTCGTGATGGTGTAGTTGTGTGTATTGCTGTATGTGTATTGTTGTGATATGCACAAAAGCACGATCAACTGAGGGCGGAAAATTAGATGTTAACTGGTTGGTGTTCGTGAAGGCTCTGGCGTACCTCAAAAGCACACCTTGCTGCCTTGGCAAACCGCCAGGAGCCCAAATTATCGTACCGCATTTAGGTTGCTCTATACGATAAATTATATTAATATATACGATAAATTCATATATACTACATAAGACCATGGCAATATTGCTTAATAGCATATTAGGCCTTTTATAAGTTAACTTATTTACAATCTTATAATATACGATCTACTCGTCCTACGTCGTGCTGTAGGAGAGATCGTGACGTCACAGAGACATACAAGATCACAAAAGAGTCATATTCTATCGTATTTATACGATAGTATCATTGTTTACCTCGAGTACTTATAACTGGAGATGGTGGACAAGTTTTGCTACTTGGGTGATACCATCTCTACCGATGGTGGCGCTGAGGCCGCCACTATCGCCAGAATAAGATGCGGCTGGGGAAAGTTTAGAGAACTTTTGCCACTACTCACCATGAGAAGACTCCCTCTCCCCTTGAAGGGAAAGGTGTACGCTTCATGCGTGAGAAGAGCAATGACATATGCTTCAGAAATGTGGCCTGTCAAAGTAGATGATATCAACAGAATGGAATTCAATGAGATGAGAATGGTGAGATGGATGTGTAGTGCCAACTGCAAGATAGGATATCAAGTGAAGAGCTAAGGAGAAGGTTAGGTATCAAGAGTATCAGCGATGAGATGCGTACTAGCAGGCTTGGATGGTGTGGACGTGTGGACATGTGGAGACACTGGAGAGGATGGATGAACTAAGCTGGGTGAAAAGATGCAAGTCCATGAATGTGGAGGGAGTTGCACCAAGGGGCAGACCAAGAAAGATGTGGGATAGGACTTTGCGGTCTGATCTTAAATCAAACACCCTGACAAGTAAGGCAGCTCTTGACAGGGTTGCCTGGAACGCCGCCATTAGGACGTGAAACCAGAACCGTGCTTCATGTGGAGCACTCGGTCTTAAAATTTGTGTATGTATGTAAAAGTACGTATCACGCCGTGGTGTAGTTGATTAAAGCATCGACGCTCGTTTTGACTTTCGGTGGTTCGAGTCCGGCTGGGAGTATAAAAACATTTAGTAGCTCACGTCTATTTGCGAGATATACTTGAGATTCAGTACATAGACCCAACATATACTTTGTCCTATATAATATTACTATGTTCCAAGAGTAAACCCAACTTATGATTAAATAAAGGTTAAAAATACTGTCGAAATTCAATGATGCAAGTTGCGGAGGGATATTTACTCTACCAAAATGCTGAATCACACGGGTACTTTATAGGCAACGGATCACTTGCAAGTTGAGGCTATAAGGAAGTTCCAATTGTAGGCACAACTAATTATCAGAAATATCATATTTGGGTGTGTGACGAATGGATTGAAGTTTATTATTCTAATCTACTACTGAATCGTATTTTAGCTTATATTTCTGTTTACAATAGATATCTATAGCTTACATTTATAGCAGTATCGTTAACTAAACTGTGAAGGTAGAATATCTTGGTAGAATTCTTATCAAAATTTAACACTGTCTGGTGCGATATTCTGGAGATAATATATTTATATTGTTTAATTAATATTGGGGGTTTTGATTGTTGTTTGCCATTTCCGAGCAAAGCATTCTTAGTTTACCCATTAGATAAAGCCAGAGTATCGACATTTTTATGTCCAGAGGGCGGGAAAGTAGTGCCAATCTGCTGTAGCGGCCACTTGTGTAATTGTGTAGGGAGAATTGCAAGCTTGCTATACCCCCAGAAAAAAATGACACCTGAAAGGGGTTAATAGTTAATGAGGTGAAACTTCTTGAAATATCCAAAATAATGGAATGAAACAGGAAGGATCCAAAAGACCCAATTCACATCAGATAGGGTTAATCAGCCAGCCCAGCATTACCGAGCGTATTGTGTGGATCCCTAGTATACTATGTGAAGGTCAGGTTTGTTTGTTGATGAGTCTTCAAACATAGCTGTTATTACGTCAGAGTAGGCATACAGTTGAGTCCGTATATAGTGATGCTACATTTTTAACCCATTCAATAAGATTATTTTTTCTTGCTACTAGATTATTTTGTACAACTAGGATGGACCCTCTAACAATGAAAGCAGTACACATATCTTAATTAATCTTTGGATTAATTTAATAAAATCGTCTACTAATACCCAGAATAAAATGAAAGAATGCGTCATGGTATACTAAAACTGTTAAACCTCTCCGTACGATGGCACTATATTCCCTTTTAGTCTGGCTGTCATTAGCCAATTTTATTCAGCTTAAGAATGACCTGTGCGAGACGGAGCTTAATTAATTTCTAAAGGTCCTTCCGAAGGCGAGTAATATTGTCTATAGTCAATATTATGAAATTGCATTAAAAGTGTAAATTTGGCCTTGTTTCCAACTAAAATCACGTTTTAAAGTCGTGTCCTACCTCCATATAATTCATTATTTCTCAAGCAAACACACACAATCGATCTATCTATCTATCTATTGCCTGACCCCGTGATCTCCAAAGGGATGGCCACGAACGAAACGCCCCCATGCACCTCTGTCCCCAGTCAGTCAACGCCCCTCCTCCCAACCAGCATCGCTTCATCCATATACTTCTTAACTCCATCCTTCCACCTCGCTCTCGTACACCCTCTTAGTCATTCTCTCGCTTTCCATATATGGCCAAACCATCTCAGGGTATTCTTTTTCACACTTTGCAGCACATCTACCTCCACACCACATCTCCCTCTTACTTCCTCATTCATCTGTCTATCCCTCCATGTAACTCCACACGCACTTCTCAAGTAACTCATATCCACCCCTCTCACTCTTGGTCGGAGTCTCTTCACTAACACCCATGCTTCGCTTCCATAAGTCTGTGTCGGGATTACCACACTGTCATGCAAGGACTTCTTCTCTTCCATGCTGACCACCCTATTTCTTGTTACTGCTTTAAGCGTTCTACAACCCTCTTCCCCTGTTGCACCCTCTCCCGCACTTCTTCATCCATACTCCCATCTTTACTCCACACACTGCCCAGATACTTAATTGATACCTTTACATAATACAGACTGTTATGCCCGATGGCATAATTTAAACTGTCATGTCACTCCAGAATAGTTTACACAATTCAACGATGAATTTGTTTTTGGCTAAAACCTACAAACCCACTTCTTGTCTCTCTTGCTTATTCCACTCTTTACTGTATCTTTCCCTATCCCACTAAGTAAAAAATATCATACATTACAAAATTCGGAGGTGCAACCATTTTCTTCCTCAACAGAGTGGGAGCCTAAGCCCAGGGCCAGACATCAATCAACCCTGGCACCACCCACCTGTCAAATGCCCTTAATCCCAACCAAGTGCCACCTGACCCAGTTAACTCATGCAAGAAGGACCTAACTATGGCCCTTTAGATACAGGGCAAGCACGCTTTTTGGCCCTCAGTCCAGCAACCTGCGAGAATTGCAAGATATATTCATGGACAGAGCTAGAAATCAGGTCAGCCTCGGGACCAGGCCAACCCGACAAGATCACAAATACAGGTTTTAACCTTTGTTTGGAATAAGGGGTTAAGCGTTGCCAACCACCTTATGTTGGTGACGACCACTGGTTAGACGTTGCCGACCAGCCAACTCAGTAGGTGTTACCACTAAGAAATTGGTAGGTGTTGTCACCAATCTCAAGACGAAAGAGAAGCAAGAAGAGCTGTAGCCGCAGAGTCTACCTACTGTAGGCCTCCCTCTCCACTCCCCTAAACAAGAAGAGACACTGCCCTATTACCTGCCTCTCCCGGAAAGCATTGGGGTTCTTACTCAAGAATTATCATAGTTGTTCCCTCTATTGTGATCAGTACTTAACACAAAGAACAGAACAAATACCATACACTGTCTTTGTCTTTTCAAATTCCACTTGCTATCTCAAAATAACGTTAGTCACCTTGTTTACTAATTTCATTGTTGTTACTGTCTTTCGTGTCACTTATATAAATAAACTTACATAAACAGTAATGCGTGTTTTCTGTTCTAGTCTGAGTACCTTCATTATAATTGAGACCCACAGCATAATACCGATATACTCGAAAACTCGCAATACAGGTTTCCTCAAATGTGTGTGTAAGAGAGAGAGAGAGAGAGAGAGAGAGAGAGAGAGAGAGAGAGAGAGAGAGAGAGAGAGAGAGAGAGAGAGAGAGAGAGAGAGAGAGAGAGAAGTACCTATTCACTGTATGTGGGTGGCTTCAATCAAGTTTTTGCTGTATAGTGTCATTGAAACGAACTTCCGTTCATGTGTAGGTTACATGTACCTATCTATTTATCTACCAATATGTGTCGGCATATCTGCATAGTCATATAACTGCAATTTTGTTTTACTACTATAACTGTACGTGTATCCCCTATCTAACTATAGATCTATCTTCTGGTTAAAATGGGACCCCCCCCCCCCCCCCACCACCACACATATAATATAATACAACACTTTTACCCAAACTGCCAGCAGCCCCTTCTCAGTATCCTCCAACTTTCTCTATCCTAGTTTCAAAGCCAGAGGCGGATGTTGTGCATACGTGCACAACAAACTCACTTGCTCTCGTGTTCCCGATTTCGACTCCTCTGAATTCTCAACTTTATGGCTCAAACTATCCTGTCATTCTCATACTAAATATTTCTGTGCTGTCTATCTTTCCCCTAACTGTTCCGACTTTCCCAAATTCTTCGACTATCTAAACTCTAAAGTGGAACACATTCTATCTATCTCTCCCTTCTCTGAAATCTCCATCTTAGGAGATTTCAACGTTCACCACCGCAAATGGCTCTCCTCTCACTCTACTGACCAAGCTGGTGAACAAGCCAACGTCTTTTCTATCATAAATGACCTAGAGCAGCTGGTCCAGCAACCCACCCGTATCCCAGATCGCTTCGGAGATCGGCCCAACATTCTTGACTTATTTCTGACTTCTAACCCTTCTTCTTATACTGTCAATCTTTTCTCTCCTTTGGGCTCCTACGACCATAAACTTATCTCCGCCACCTGTCCTATCTCTTCAGTACGGCCATCCGATCCTCCCAGCCGGCGGCGCTTGTGGCACTTTGGCGCTGCAGACTGGGAGGCTCTCCGGCAGTACTTCTTTGATTTCCCATGGAATGACTTCTGCTTCCGTGGCCGAGGACCCTCGGAGAGTGCTGAACACATTACCGAGGTAATCCTCTCGGGCATGGAAGCGTACATTCCATTTTCTTTCTCTCCGTCTAATGCAAAAAAATCTTGGTTTACTCACGCTTGTTCTACTGCTGTCCACAATAAGTGGGAAGCATTCAAACAGTACCGACGCCTTAAAACTCAAGAATCTCATTCTTCCTATGTTTCTGCCCGGAATCAAGCCAAATCTGTTCTTCGACTAGCCAAGCACTCTTTCATCAATAATAAATACACTGAACTATCCAACTCTAGCTCTTCCCAAGCTTTCTGGCATCTAGCCAAAAACCTCTCCAACAACTTTTCTTCCTCGTCTTTCCCTCCCCTTTTCCACTCTGATGACACAACCATCACTTCTTCCTCTGACAAAGCTGAACTCTTCGCTCAAACTTTTGCCAGAAACTCTACCTTGGATGATTCCGGTGCTATTCCTCCCTCTCCACCCCCCTCTCTCCTACTTATGCCTAATATCCTAATCTCTTCTAAAGATGTACTTTCTACCCTCTCTGGGTTTAATACTAAGAAGGCGTACTGTCCGAATGGTGTTCCTCCTGTTGAACTTAAAAACTTTGCTTCCGTGCTGACCCCCTGCCTAGGCAAACTCTTTCGTCTCTGTCTCTCCTCTAACGTCTTTCCTTCTTGCTGGAAGTTTGCTCTCATTCAACCTGTCCCAAAGAAGGGTGACCACTCTCAACCTTCCAACTATCGTCCAATTGCTCTCATCTCTTGTATCTCTAAAGTTTTTGAAACTATTGTTGCTTCCAAATTTCTTAAGCATTTATCTTCTCATAATCTGCTCTCAGATCGCCAGTACTGCTTCCTTAAGGGTCGCTCTACTGGTGATCTTCTTTCATATTTAACTAACTCTTGGTCATCCAACTTTCGGGACTTCGGTGAGACTTTTTCTGTTGCACTAGACATATCGAAGGCCTTCGATAGAGTCTGGCACAAGTCTTTAATTTTCAAAATGCCTTCCTTCAGTTTCTGTCCCTCCATCTGTTCCTTTGTCTCTAATTTCCTTTCCGGCCGTTCCATAGCTGCGGTTGTGGACGGCCATCGCTCAATTCCTCATCCTATCAACTCCGGTGTTCCTCAGGGTTCTGTCCTATCTCCTATTCTCTTTCTAATTTTCATAAATGATCTTCTCAACTGTACATCTAGTCCCATCCATTCATATGCAGAAGACTCTACTTTACACCACTCAATCAGTTTTCCATAACGCCCCAGCCAGCAGTCCCTCAAAAGTAAACATAATGAAGCCATAAAATGCTTATCTTCTGATCTAGCTACTACAGTATTTCCAATTGGGGTAGAGAAAACCTTGTTACATTTAATGCTTCCAAAACTCAATTTATCCATCTTACTACCCGTCAGGAACCTCCAGAGGACTATCCCTTATTCTTCAACAATACAAAAATCAACCCTTCATCTTCCCTCAATGTTCTCGGTGCCTCTTTTTCTTCTGCTCTCACTTGGAAAGACCATATTACCAGTCTCGCTAAGGTAGCCTCCCAGAAGCTGGGTGTGCTCAACCGCCTCAAGGGGTTCTTTACCCCTGCACAGCTTCTTGCTCTGTACAGGGGCACAGTGCGTCCTTGTATTGAGTATTGTTCACATGTGTGGGGAGGATCCTCTCACACCACACTCCTAGATAAAGTAGAAAGGAAAGCCTTTCGTATCATTAACTCCCGTCCACTCACCAACTCTCTGCAATCTCTCTCTCTTCGCTGCAATGTTGCATCTCTCTCACTATTGCAATAATCAGTGTTCCTCGGAGCTTTCCCAGTGTATACCACCTCCTCTACGTAGGGTACGTAGTACCCGCCTTGCAACCCAATCCCACCCCTACTCTGTGCAACTCTCCAACCCAAGAGTGAAACGCTATTCTCACACTTTCTTCTATTCAACTGCTGAGCTCTGGAACTCTCTCCCAGAATCAGTCTTTCCCTCTTCCTATGACTTAAATTGCTTCAAACTCCGTGTGTCCAGGCATTTTAGCTCGAACGTCCCTTGATTTCGGCCCTGTCACTCTTTGAAACCTGGGGGAGGCACTCGCTGCAGGTAGTTATGCCTTTTGTCTCCCTCATTCACATAGAAAAAAAAATAAAAACAAAAACGTCTAGATCCGCCCCACACACATCTCCTTGATATATATATATATATATATATATATATATATATATATATATATATATATATATATACAGTATATACACTGTACATATATATATATATATATATATATATATTGTGTGTACACACTAGTTATAACTATTAAGTAATAGCATTAACAGAGCACATACTAAAAGGGAAGGAAGTGAAGGGAATATGGATAGGGATAGGGAAAACAGAGAGAAGAGGGGAAAAGGAAGGGATAAGAGTGGAAAGGGTAAGGAACAAAGAAAACAGAAGGGAGGAAACAAGGAAGGGGAATGAAATTAAAGGGGAGAAGGGAGAGCAAAAGAAAGGAGAAAGAGTAGGGTAAGGGCAATAGAAAGGAAGGGTGTGAAGAGGGGAAAGGATAGAAGAGAAGGGAATGGAAGGAAGAGAAGGGAAAATATAGAGATAAATAAGGAGGGATAGGAGAACGGGAATGCAAGAGAGGAGTTGGTATAGAAAAGAATAGACGAAATAGGCGGGAAGGTAAGTTGATAACTCCTTGTCAGAGTCAAGTTCAAGGACACAGTCATTATACGATGCGTCTCTCTCTCTCTCTCGTCGTCTGGGATTCTACTGTAACAACACCAGACGACGATACTGTTGTTACAGTAGAATAATGGCTCTTTGAGCAGTATGTATTGCCTTACCAGTGGTTGTCCCCTTATTATTATTATTATTATTTTATTATTATTGAAATACCACAGGAACGAAAATTCCTGGGAGCGAAACTTCCACCCCCAACGAGATCCCTCTCTTTCTACCACCTCCCTCCACATGTTACACGTCTCGTTAATCACAGTCTTCTAATATACAAATCACATTTCCTTACCCCCTGACATTCTTGAAATACCCACTAAGTATATTCAATTAGATACCAACCATGCAGACTATAATACGTTCGTTGTGTATGGGTACGAGGCGATCTCAAGACACCTTAGCTCCCAGTGCACAACGAACCGGATCATGATTATGTCCGCCTGTATTAAATTATGTATTATGTTGATTTATACCATTGCCTATTTTTGTAATAATTGTATTCAGCTAACTATGATCTCAATAATCATTGATGTAATGCAAATATGAAGTCTCCTCATACGATTGCACTAGTTCTGTAGTGCTATTATTTACAACCTGTCAATTAATAATTCAGTCACTACAAGCTTGCTTTTTTTTTTTTTTTTTTTTTTTTTTATACAGACCATGTGACAATTAAATGAGGAAACTATAATAACACATCTGAATAATGCCAACCTGACTTATAAACACAAATATGAATGTAACCAGACGACGATGCTGTTGTTTCAGTGGAATAATGGCTCTTTGAGCAGTATGTATCGCCTTACTAGTGGTTGTCCCCTCACAGGATGGGGGGCGCTGCTCAATAAACTCGCCCCTCGGGGCAAAATCAAATCAAATATCTCTCTCTCTCTCTCTCTCTCTCTCTCTCTCTCTCTCTCTCTCTCTCTCTCTCTCTCTCTCTCTCTCTCTCTCTCTCTCTCTCTCTCTCTCTCTCAGTGTGACGTGTGTAATTGTTTATAATCATGTGCATATATAAGTTAATATATCTAAATATTTATCTAACTTATCTATCTATCTATCTATTTGTCTGTGTGTATATTATGTTTGTGGCTATACCATTTTCGTCCATGTATTCTTTTTATCATTACTTATATATTCTGTTCATCTTAACTAGGAGAGGAATGTCAGCCCTTAGCAGCCATTATCCTGACACTTACTTGCAGAATTAGATAATACAATTTCGCTGTTTAGCCTAAGATTAAAAGTTTGGCCTCATAATAGACGATATAATACACTATCAAAATAAAGTTACATCCCATTACCTCAAATTGTGACAAGGTAATTTTTCGCCCGTTCAAGACTGATGAAGAATGCCTAATGTCCATGATAATTACACCAAACTGATAATAACAAAACAATAGCTACAAGATACCCCGGATCGAAGTTACTGCTATAACTGAATAATACAATGTCCTTTCTTACTGATGTCACTGAATAAAATTATCCACATCCTCTTGTGATAATAAGCCTACTGGAACGATGATTGACCCCTTGAGTTCATTCTGGGTTCTTAGTTATAACATCAGTATCTTAACTTTGGCTCATAGTGGCAGAAATTCTTGGTTCGCTGCAAGATATATTTAAAGGGAGATGGGTCGTTTTTCTGGACACACGGAGTTTGAAACAATATAAGTCATAGGATGAGGGAAAGATGGATTCAGGGAGTTCCAGAACTCGGCTGTTGAATAGAAGAACGATTGGGAGTAATGTTTCACTCTTGATTTGGAAAGTTGTACAGAGTAGGGGTGGGATTGTGTTGCAAGACGGGTACTACGTACCCCACGTAGAGGAGGTGGTATGCACTGAGAGCTCTGAGGAACACTGATTATTGTAGTGGCGATAGAATAGCGAGAGAGATGTAACATTGCGGCGAAGAGAGAGAGATGGCAGAGAGTCGGTGAGTGGACGGGAGTTAATGATACGAAAGGCTTTCCTTTCTACTTTGTCTAGAAGTGCTGTGTGAGAGGATCCTCCCCACACATGTGAACAATACTCAATACAAGGGCGCACTGTGCCCCTGTACAGAGCAAGAAGCTGAGCAGGGGTAAAGAACCTCTTGAGGCGATTGAGCACACCCAGCTTCTGGGAGGCCGCCTTAGCAAGACTAGTAATATGGTCTTTCCAAGAGAGAACAGAAGAAAAAGAGACACCGAGAATACTGAGAGAAGAGTGTTTGCAATTGCATCCTAGGTTAGCTATACAATCTGGTAAGAGGTGGACGCTCTAGTTCATGATAGAAAAGCTCTTAGGTTAGCTATATACCGTAATTAGGCAAAGTCTGGTGGCTCTAATTTACAGTGTGAAATATTCTAGACATGCCATTGTAACATGTAATTACTGATTGCTATTACATAATACAATTCCCCTTGTTACGTATGTCACTGAATAAAATTACCCGCATCCTTTTGTAATACGCCTACTGGAACGATTTGACCCCTTCAAGTTCATTTGGGGTTCTGTGGATTGTGTTCTTTTATTTCAAACTGTATTGGTGGTGTAATGGTTTAGATGCTTATGTTCTGGGTGTGGTGTCCCGAGTTCGAAACCCGGGAGGACCATATGTTTTCATTAGTTTATTAAAGTACATTGGGGTTTGTAATGGATGATTAATGTTAACTACTAAAGCGTTTGTTTCCACATAGCGATTTTGATCAGTTCCTTTGTCTTTATAATGTCTCGTCCCTGTTTTGGTTTGTTTATTTTGCAAGTGTTACATTATAACTTCTGGGTTAGGTATAAGAAGATAGTAGTGTGGCTCTAAATTATTATGGTAGAAATCCTTTAGGTAAGCTATAGTATCGAGTAAGGTGTGTTGGCTCTAGCTCTTGATAGGAGGGATCCTAGGTTAGAAATACAATAATGTAAGGTGTGGTAGTTCTAGCTCAAAGTGGGATGAATTCTGGGTTAACAATAAAATAAGTTGTGTTGTAGTGATTCTAGTATACCATTGGTGGAAGGAATTCTAGTTTAGCTATTAAATAGGTTTACAGTTGGTTTGTTGGCTCTAGCTCATGATAAGAGGGATTCTAGGTTAACTCAAATAATAATAATCTCATGCCATTTATTAAGCGCCATTTCTTTCCGCCTTCGAGGAGATTCAATAGCGCTGCAATAGCCAACAGAGACCATTACCCATCTCATTGCTCAAGGGAGACGGTACCAACCAAGGTTAGTGAAGAGCTGGCGCGAGCTCTTGACTCCTGAGTAGAGTCAAGACTCTCCACTTGACCAGTCGACTGGCTCATAGGTAGTGTTGCCAATTTAGCTATTTTCCGCTAGATCTAGAGGTATTTACTTTGATCTAGAGGCAATTGTATACATTTAACGACTTGCATTCTTGCGATATTCTGTAAATTTGAGCCATTTAGAACAATATTGTAGAGACTACCGTTATTGCAGCTATATTGGTCATTTATTTACTATCTAGCGGCCTTGATTTGGTAACCCTGCAGTCATAGGGTAGGGTGCGTAGGCTCTAGCTAATGATGGGAAATATATTATGGGTTAGTTGTATAATATAGTATGGGTTAGTTGTATAATATATTATGGGTTAGTTGTATAATATATTATGGGTTAGTTGTATAATATATTATGGGTTAGTTGTATAATATATTATGGGTTAGTTGTATAATATATTATGGGTTAGTTGTATAATATATTATGGGTTAGTTGTATAATATTATGGGTTAGTTGTATAATATATTATGGGTTAGTTGTATAATATATTATGGGTTAGTTGTATAATATATTACGGGTTAGTTGTATAATATAGTATGGGTTAGTTGTATAATATATTATGGGTTAGTTGTATAATATATTATGGGTTAGTTGTATAATATAGTATGGGTTAGTTGTATAATATATTAGGTTAGTTGTATAATATATTATGGGTTAGTTGTATAATATATTATGGGTTAGTTGTATAATATATTATGGGTTAGTTGTATAATATATTATGGGTTAGTTGTATAATATATTATGGGTTAGTTGTATAATCAAGTAAAGCGAAATGGATGTAACTCGTGGAAGGATGAATTGTAGATTAGCTAGAAGAGAATGTATTGTCATATTGCTGTTATATACTAATATAATGCCCCTTATTACTTATGTCAATCAACAGAATTACCAACATCCTTCTGAGATGCTCGTACTGCACGGATTTTACCCCTTGAGTTCATCTTGGATCATCTGACTATAACATTACTATTTTGTTTATTTATACTATTTACTATTTGGCTCTTGGTCAGCTATAAAATCAGCTAAGGTGCAGAGACTCTAACTCAGTAAGTACAATAATGATATAACATTAGTATTCTGGCTCTAGCTTGTCGTGGGAGGAATTGTAGGTTATAAGGTCAGGTATAATGGTTATGGTGTCTACAAATCTGTGTGTGATAACCCGGGTTCGAATCCTGGTGAATCACATATATGCTTTCATTAATTTTATTGGAGGTGTTTGGTGAAATTAATAACAAATAAAATATGTGTAGCGGTTATAACTCAGTAAGTAGGGTGGTGCATATTTACTATAGCCTGTTCATTCTAGGTTGGGCAGTAATCGTAACCTCTAACCTCTGTAACTAAAAAAAGGACTAGATTAATCGAGCTTATTTGTCTACCAAATAGGAAAACTTGGCTAGGGAATAGGTGTGGAAATTGTCAGCTCATTTGCTCTAGCCCCTTTTGAGTTACACAGGTTAGAAGTTACGATTTCTGCCCAACCTAGAATGAACGGACTATAATAACTTGGCTATCATTAGACAATTTCATTCAATTTAGGAAGGGCCCTTAGGAGTTAGAGGGTTAATAAACCCTTTCAGTATATAACTCATTCCTTCCTTTTAGTCTGGATATCCATAAACGATTTTATTCAGTTTAGGAAGGACCTTGGGGAGTCAAAAGGTAAATGGGGATAAATTTTACCCCATCAAATTCTATAGATCCTCTCAAGATGAACAATGTGTAATATTCGCCTGACTAATATTAAGAAAGGCATCCTAATAATGAAAGGGTTAAGGGGGTAGTGCTTGTTTTTTGGTCTATATATTTATGTATTTATTTATGTTTGAGCTTCCTCGCTAGACCTCCATCAAGCTTTTAAAAACACCCCCTAGACCTCCTTTCAAGATAAATTTATAATTTTTTTGGGTAGAAAAATATCCCGCCGAAGCCGATTCCTTCTAAAATTACAGGCTCGCTATCGCTCGTCAGGAAAATATCGTCACCTAACTGGCACGAATGGTCTTAATATTGACAAAGAAATGAGGCGAAAGGTCTCAAACTCGCCAATCTAACGGAACGAGTCTTAAAATCTCAAAACTAATATGATAAACATGAGGGAGAAGGGGGTCAGAAAAACCAGACATGTAGTACCCCTTTGACTTCTAGATGTATGTCCTAAGGTAAAGCAAATCGCCTAACGTTACCCAGAATAACAATGACGCCACCGTACTGGAGAGGCCTGAGGTCAGGTGAAGGTATTGAGGGATAAGCCTTAAGGGAGCCCACCTTGTTTTTGTTTTCTCTTTCTCTCCCTCTCTCTTTGGCTTGTATCCATTCGGCCCCATTCAGCCTACTGTTTTAAGACATTTACCCCCATCCAGGTGTCAATACTTTCCTGGCGAGCGGTAGCGAGCCAGCATGTATGTTTTTTTGTTTTGACAGCAAGCTAAATTTCTACATTTTTCGATAGAAAAATGCCTCCGGCGAAGCCAGATTTCTCCATACAATGCTGGCTCGCTATCGCTCGCCAGGAAGAAATTGACACCTGGATGGGGATAGACGTCTTAAAACAGTTGGCCGAATGGATACAAGCCAGGGAAAGAGAGAACAGGAGAGAAAGATAAAAATAGCCGGTGACCCCCCTTAATTGCTGTATCCTCCTTCCCTTCGCTGGAACTCAACCCGGATGGGGCAGGGTTATTATGGTCATAATTTATATACGGTTTGAGCTATAGCCCATATACACTTCACATATTGTTTATCTATCCTAGACTACCTTCCACCACAGCCTATAAATATAAGCACCAAGACATAAAAAGGTACACTGTAAAAGGTACAATCACTTATACAAATTCGTGGACCCCCTATGATTTTCTCTATGCAATTATAACACTCTGGATTACCTTTTGGATGTAACTCGCTTTTCAATAATTAGTATATATAGTGTTGTAGTTGCCACATAGGCAGTTCTATTCAGAAATGCGTGTCTAGATATACAGTATACAGTACTTCCATAATTATTTATAGGTGAGGTCCAGGATTTTATATGCGTGACTGTACAGTACACTGTATAAATGGAACGTTTAAGGGGACACTGACTGCTTGTTTTGGCCTATAAATTAATTCATTCATATATTCTTAGTTTCCTCGCTAGACATCTCTCAAACTTAGAAAAACATCCCCTAGACATAAATGTTTTTCTAAGGATGTTTTTCTAAGTTTGAGAGATGTCTAGCGAGGAAACTAAGAATATATGAATGAATTAATTTATAGGCCAAAACAAGCAGTCAGTGTCCCCTTAAACGTTCCATTTATACAGTGTACTGTACAGTCACGCATATAAAATCCTGGACCTCACCTATAAATAATTATGGAAGTACTGTATACTGTATATCTAGACACGCATTTCTGAATAGAACTGCCTATGTGGCAACTACAACACTATATATACTAATTATTGAAAAGCGAGTTACATCCAGAAGGTAATCCAGAGTGTTATAATTGCATAAACATCCCCCTCAAGATAAATTTGTAAATTTTTCGGTAGAAAAATGTCCCGGCCGAAAGCTGGTTCTTCTTACAATTGCAGGCTCGCTATCGCTCGCCAGGAAAAAAATGACACTTAAATGGCACGATAGGTCTTAAAATGTATAACGAAATGGGACGAAAGGTCTTAAAATCGCCAAACAAATGGGCCAAACGTCTAAAAATCTCAAAACTAATGGGACTAAACACGAGGGAGAAAGGGGACCAGCAAAACGACCGTCTCCCCTTAACCGTAACAACATTTATACACATACTGGGTTTCCATAATGTAGCCTACGTGTTCCAAGTTGACCAGGTAAACCGAAGAACGCAGGTATTTACACGTACCATGTTGGTTACAATTAAGGGGGCCCACCTCGATTGTTTTCTCTTTCTCTCCCTCTCTCTTTGGCTTGTATCCATTCGGTCCCATTCAGCCTACTGTTTTAAGACGTTTACCCCCATCCAGGTGTCAATATTTTCCTGGCGAGCGGTAGCGAGCCAGCATATATATATTTTTGTTTTGACAGCAAGCTAGATTTGTAAATTTTTCGATAGAAAAATTTCTCCGGCGAAGCCGGATTTCTCCATACAATGCTGGCTCGCTATCGCTCGCCAATCGACACCTGGATGAGGATAAACGTCTTAAAACATTTGGCTGAATGGGCCCGAATGGATACAAACCAGGGAAAGAGAGAAAAGGAGACAAATATAAAAAAGCCTATACTACTAAGGGGACAGTGGCTATTTTGGGAGGTCTATTTATGTATATATTAATTTATATATTCATTTAGTTTCCTCCCTAGACCTCCATCAAACTTTAAAAAAACATCCATTAGATCCCCCTACGAGATAAAAATTTACATTTTTCTGTAGAAAAATGTCATGGCCGAAGGCCGGTTCCTCCACAATTACAGGTTCGCTATCGCTCGCCATTAAAAAAATAGACACCTAAAGGGCATGAAAGGTCTTAATATTAACAAAGAAATGGGGCGAAAGGTCTTAAAATTCACAAACTAATGGGGCGAAAGGTCTTAAAATTCACAAACTAATGGGGCAGACTTCTTAAAATCTCAAAACTAATGGGGATAAGCATGAGGAAGAAAGGGGACCAGAAAAAACAGCCCATCTCCCCTTCAGTATTCAATGTTTTCAGTGTAGCCTAGAATACACTAGAATTACACTACAGTATAACCATGACACTTCCCCTATATTACAGCTATCCTATAGTCTATTCACTGTAAGTAGGCGAAAAATCATGACCTCTAACCTCTGTAATTCAATAACGACTAGAGTAATCGAGCTAATATTTTTACCATTTGGGAAGAGTCCGTGAAAGAATAGACGAGGAAATTTACAGCCAATTTGCTCTAGCCCTTTTTGAGTTACGGAGTACAGGTATAGAGATAATTATTGTTCGCCTACTTACAGCGAATAGACTATAGCATACCTCCTATCAGGGTGTCGAACGAAAGCCGAGTACATTATTTTGTGTTTTTATTATGTGTATAAAGATAAAATTAAGGTTAAATGATGTCTTTGGAAGTGATACAATGGCCACTACAATGCTATTTCATGTTAAATTTCTTGTATTCCTTCTCATTATTCATTCAAGTCATCAAACCAAATTGCTCCGGTTTGACACCCTGCCTCCTATCATTACCTACAGAGTATCCATCATACTCCATCTACATTATAATTATCCTAGAACACCTATCTCATTATACCGTATTATCTTGTAACCATCTTAGAATAAATAACTTACCTCACTAATCTATAGTATATAATGTATAGCTATCTTAGAATAACTCGCTTATCTTTTTATCATGAAGTGATCATATAGAATACGAAACATTAGATCCACCTCAAAATAACAAAACCTCCCACCGCTCGAACTCAACCCGGATCAAGCAAGACCCCGTGACGACCATTATATACGGCTTATGTAACATGACCTTTCCTTACTGGGGTCAAGGTGAGAGAGAGAGAGAGAGAGAGCGTGTGTGTGTATATAAAGCTATGCTCATCAGTGTGTATGTGTGTGCATGTTCAGCATATACTGTATGTGCTTGTATGTGTGCGCTGAGTATATGTATAAGTCCAGGTATGTGTGTGTGCATATGCGTATGTCCAAGTATGTGTGTGAGCGTAAGGCCAGGTAGGTGCGATCAAATAGGTTGTGTGTGTATGTGTGTGTATGTATGTGTATGTGTGCGTGTGTGCGTATGTGTGTCTGTGTATGTGTGTGTGGGTGGGTGTTGTGTACGAAGGAAGGATAGAACAGCCTTGAACTTGGTATATACTCAGCATACCATTACTACCTTACTCCCATCCTCTATTCCTTCAATAATTGTATCCTCCTCCTCTCTCTGTGTTCGTATTTATACTCGTACAATAAATATATATATATATATATATATATATACAGTATCTCTATATATATATATATATATATATATATATATATATATATATATATATATATATATATATATATTCTCATTTTACTCAGCTTTCCGCTTCAACCCTTCCATATTTGTCTGTCTTTCTCTCATTCTTTCCGTTTTCTTTTACCTTGTTTCTCTTCTGATGCCTTCGTTAATATATTATTCTTGATCATATTCGTTCTTCCTCCTGATCCTCCTCCCTTTCTCAATCATTCCTCTTTCCTCCTTCGTATTGTTTTCATCCTCTCTCATCCTACTTCCTTCATCCCTTCTTTTTATTCACCCCCTCCTTTCTTTCTATCTCCCTTAATAATTTTCTTTATTCCTCCTCCCTTCCTTCCGTACTTCTTCTTATCCTATTTCTTCTTCTGTTTATTCTTCTATGCTTGCTTCGATTTCTGCTCATTCAATTTCTTCGTCTTCTTCTTTTTCTTCTTCCTCTTCAATTTCTTCTCCTCCAATGTTTTCTTCTTCTTCTTCTTCTTCTTTTTGCTTCTGCTGCTTCTTCTTTTTCTTCTTCTTCTCCACAGGATGTTTAATTTTAAGGTCCCGAGAATCCAAGGACAGGGTAAGCAAACATTCTTCTTCACTGCCATCAAAGACTGGAACGACCTACCCCAGTCAGTCCGTGAAAAGAGAACACTGTATTCCTTCAGACATAGCCTGAAGGAACACCTGAACCGGACAGCTGCGAGAAGGGAGCACCAAGCCTATGTCTACTACTAAATACGACATAAGAGATAGACAAACCAAACTGAAATGATTACTGATTACGGATTACTGATATTTACTATAGGATGTAAGGTATCTTAAAATAGCCCCCTAGAAATACTTTCTCTAAAGTATCTATTTCTTTATCCTCCCCATTTCCCCAGCTAACCTAATCCCACAAGGACCCCAATGGAAATACGCCTAACGGCCTTATTGGGCTATCCTTAGTTGGAATTATGCAGAGCTGGTACATGTCATATTTGTAACATACTATGTGGTACCAACTCTGTAAATTGCTAACTGAATAAATATTATTATTATTATTATTATTATTATTATTATTTCCTTCCTAACTAGTTAGTACCCTTTCCAGTAATGCAGTCATTGATCCTCATAGAATATTCATGAGGCAATGGGAGGTGGGGCAAAAGGAAATTGCTAAGGAGGGAGGGAGGGAAGGTTTAAGGGGCGATGGCTCGTTTTTCTGGTCTCCCTTCTTCCTCGTGTTAAGCCCCATTTGTTTTGAGATTATACGACGTTCGGCCCATTAGTTTGGTGATTTTAACCCTTTCCCTGTGGAAGACGTTCCCGAACGCCATGGCAATTTACAGCGATTTACAGGCTTTTAAAGTATCTTAAAGCCTGTAAAATCGAGCGCGACAGGCCACACGTCCTTCTCCCAGCTAGGCGGCCGCGGCACTGAGGGCTCTGAGTCAGAGCCTCGCGAGATATACAGTGCTGCCAAAGGCAAATGTAGCGCGACATTAGCGATAATTGCTAATTTTAGCGAATGTCTATTGTAGCCCTAAGGGTGAACCCCGAAAGGTTCGAGCTACGAAGCTCGTTTTGGTGTCATTTTGAAGCTATTTTCTTTTAGTTTTCAGCTGAATACATTTAATTTCATTCAGACACTTGCCTAATCAATCAGGAGTGCCTGAATGAGCCCTAATATGGCGGAAATAGGGGGAAATTTGCCCGCAACGTACGTGGTAACACTTTTCGACCCATTTCGATGTCAATTTTAAGACCTTTCGTGCCATTTAGGTGTCAAATTCTTTCCTGGCGAGCGATAGCGAGCCTGAAATTTTAAGAGGAAGCGGCCTTTGGCCGGGACAGTTTTCTACCAAAAAATTAAAAAATGTACCTTGAAAGGGGGTCTAGGGGGTGTTTTTCTAAGCTTGATGGAGGTCTAGCGAGGACACTAAGAAATAAAGGAATACATTAATAACTAGACCAAAAAAACAGCCACTATCCCCTTAAGGGATAGAGGGAGGGAAGGAAGGATGGGGTACTGAGGAAGCAAGGAGGGGTAGCTGGAAGGAAGGAGGGGTGGGTGGGGAGTAGGGATGGAGGGAGGGAAGGAAGGAGTGGGAAGGGGAGTATGAATGGAAGGAGGGAGGGGTGGGGAGTAGGGATGTAGGGAGGGAAGGAAGGAGTGGGAAGGGGAGTATGACTAGAGGGAAGGAAGGAGTGAGAAGGGGAGTATGAATGGAAGGAGGGAGGGGTGGGGAGTAGGGATATAGGGAGGGAAGGAAGGAGTGGGAAGGGGAGTTTGAATAGAGGGAAGGAAGGAGTGAGAAGGGGAGTATGAATGGAAGGAGGGAGGGGTGGGGAGTAGGGATGGAGGGAGGGAAGGGAGGAGTGGGAAGGCGAGTTTGAATGGAAGGAGGGAGGGGTGGGGAGTAGGGATATAGGGAGGGAAGGGAGGAGTGGGAAGGGGAGTTTGAATGGAAGGAGGGAGGGGTAGGGAGTAGGGAGGGAGGGAGGGAAGGGAGGAGTGGGAAGGGGTTTGAATGGAAGGAGGGAGGGGTGGGGAGTAGGGATGTAGGGAGGGAAGGAAGGAGTGGGAAGGGGAGTTTGAATAGAGGGAAGGAAGGAGTGAGAAGGGGAGTATGAAGGGAAGGAGGGAGGGGGGGGGAGTAGGGATGGAGGGAGGGAAGGAAGGAGTGGGAAGGGGAGTATGAATGGAAGGAGGGAGGGGTGGGGAGTAGGGATGGAGGGAGGGAAGGAAGGAGTGGGAAGGGGAGTTTGAATAGAGGGAAGGAAGGAGTGGGAAGGGGAGTATGAATGGAAGGAGGGAGGGGTGGGGAGTAGGGATGGAGGGAGGGAAGGAAGGAGTGGGAAGGGGAGTTTGAATAGAGGGAAGGAAGGAGTGGGAAGGGGAGTATGAATGGAAGGAGGGAGTGGTGGGGAGTAGGGATATAGGGAGGGAAGGGAGGAGTGGGAAGGGGAGTATGAATAGAGGGAAGGAAGGAGTGAGAAGGGGAGTATGAATGGAAGGAGGGAGGAAAGAAGGGACGGGTGGAGGGAAGGATAGAAGGAGAGTGGTAAGACAGAAAATTGTAGAGATGAATGAATCCAGGTAGAGATGGGAGAGAGAGAGTGTGTGTGAGAGTGAGAGAGAGGAGGGTGGGGGGACAATGGGCAAAAATGTTGAAAATAAGTCAAGAAACTAACAAAGGTAGGACATAAGTGGGAGAATAAATACAAATGGGATATGGATAGTGGATGGCTGGAATATTTGTTTACAGAAATAGACGAAGGTATGAATAGATAGGTATAATTGAAGGTAGAGACTATAGGGGAGGTGTGGTGGAGTGGTCTTGCCACTGGCCTGGTAATCCAAAGGTCCCGGGTTCAAATCCCGATGTATCAATGGGAAGATATTATTGGGATGGAATTTGAGCTGTACCTAGTATCAGTGCATTACCACAAGCCCACCGAAACGTCAATAAAATACCCTCATTGTTCCCTGATTAAATAGCAGTGTATGAATATTCCCATATTCAAAATATGCTATAGGGGTGCAATGCCTGGTGAGTTATCTGCTCAACAGGTGGCGTTGTGTGTGTGTAAGTGTGAGAGTCCGAGTGTAGGGGTTGAGACAGTGAAGCACGGGAACGAGATGGCTTCAGAGATGGGGTCGTTTCGGGCCATGAGTGAGCACCGTGCCTCATGTGAAGGCAAGATGGCAGGTGCTCGTTGTACTCTACGTGCTTCACATGTCTCACTCCCTAGACTGGAACAAGACCTCACGGGCTTCACTGTTCATTGTAAAACGGTGAATGTTAAGGCTCTCAGCCTATGCCCGAGAGGAAGTAAGTTGGACTATAGAAAAAAAAAAAAAAAAAAAAAAAAAAAAAAAAAAATACTTATAATTATTATGTACTATATTGGAATTAATAAGCATAGTAGAAAACAGGCACATGCATAAAGCAATAATGCACAGGGAAAATAAGTATTATAGGCAGGAAGAAGAAAACAAAGAATCAGGCAAATAAATTAATGAAGGGAGGGAGAGGAAGAAGGAGGAAGAGATAAAGGGAGAGAAGAGGACAGACCGAATGACAAAAGGAAGGTACATCTCCAAGGTCATAATTTAATGCCAAGTCATGTACACCATTGTATTGATAGATACAGCTATAATATCTACTACCACTATGCTAATACAAAACTACCACTATCGGTACTACCCAAAGTATTAAAACTACCACAATTATATCAAAATATCCACAACCATCTTAAGTACGACATATATGTATGATAAGTTATAATTATCACTACAGTTATTACTATCATAACTGATATGCACGTTTATCCACGCATGGATATGACCAACAACAATAACAACAAAAAACTATAAACTTTAAGTATTGATCGTAATGAAGACCTCCGTCTCATCATCCAAACCAGATGGGAAAAAATGTGGCATATGGTAGGAGACCCTCGAGTATCATAATCAACAACAGTAACAATAACAACCAACCACAGCACGCAATGAGCACCTTCTCATTCTGGTGTTCTTCTGCATGTCTCATAAGGCCCGTATGGTTACCCACTTCAGTACGACGACGTCTTTTTACCTTTGATTCTGGCTAAAATTATACAATTTGATGCAGTTTAACATACAAACATACAGTACTGTACATACAAACATACAGTACTGTACATACAAACATACAGTACTGTACATACATAAGTTTGATGCCTTGCTACCAGAGGAAGCTCCCCAAAAGGGATGGACCTGGCAGAAACCACCTCCAGGCTCCCCAGACATTCCTCCACCACCCCACTCCACTCTGTGCATTAAGATCATTATCACAGGAGTAGACCGAGAGTAGTCCATCACCTGGACGGCAGTTCCACCACTGTTTTGCTAATTTCTTTACCCACGTGAGGGTCCTAGCGGGAAGCATGTCAAGCGCAGGAGTGTTCTACAGAGGAAAGCAATGGGTCTACTGCTAAAGAGGCTTGTCTACACCACTGAACTGGTGGGTGATGGGGTCGCCGCATCCCTACGCCAAAATATGCAGAAATTGGAAAAGAGTTAGGTTAGTGTAGGGTGTGTAGTGCTTGTGTTATTTTATAAAGAAAGCAAGAGTGTGTGTATCTTAAGAACAAGCTAGAATTGCTCTTTGTGTAACTGAAACGCAGAAAAATAACAGTAAAGGGAATCAGGTGGTGAAACAGTAAGTCTAGTGTAAAGATCTCCCATTAGCTGCTGGTGCCTAAAACATCCTGCAGTTTAACAAGGGCCTACAGTATAATATTCAGAGGGTTTTATTGAAATCGTATTTACCCCTTCAAGTTCTAGAGGTAGATTATAAGCTACAGAAAATCATCTTATGGTAACCAGAATATGAGGAAATTGTTGTCATCGTGTTGAAGAGGTTAAATGTGTGGGAAGGACCAAATTACATCTTGGCATTTACCATCGCGAACTAGACTAAGGAATTGCGTAATGATATATGAATGACAACTAGATATCTCCCAGTTTCTGAAAGTTTAATTTTGTACAGTATATACTTTGCTCACCAATGGGTCGGGTGTGACTATTGGGTGTAACTCCTAAGTCCCCCCCCCCCCCTTTCCTACAATAATATTATTATTATGTTCGTCTACACCGTAAATAAATAAAATTAAATATTAAAGGTATATACAATCATTCTGTATAATAGTGATTTACCTTTCTATCTTAGTATACATAAATGGGTCTATTAGCGATACTAAAAGTTTATAAGATCATGTATAATGTATATTGATAAGTGATATATACCTTCCCATACATATTTTAACCGTATTACTATCAGTTTCCCTTTAACCCCTTCAGCACGATGACGTATTTTTCATCACATCCTGGTTACTATAAGACGATTTTCTTTAGCTTGTAATCTACCTCTAGGACTCAAAGGGGTAAATATGATCTCAATAAACCCTCTGAATAATACATATCCTTCTTAACCCTCTCGCGCACGTATGGACGCCATGACGTCCTGAGTCCATTTAGGACTCGATATATCTGGTCTACTAGTCCATATGTGGAGGTATCTGGCAAAAATTCATAGCTGGGTGAGCTGGGTGAATAGGAACAATGAAAAACTGTTAGCAGCCCCAGACTGTGTGTCGCCTGTCCATGGAAACTTTAAAAAAAACTTACTCAGAACTGAGAGGCTTAAAATGCACAAAATCGTCTAATTTTAGCCAGAATCAGAGGTAAAAAGTTGTCATCGTGGTGAAAGGGTTAAAGGGTAAATTATTATGGACATTCTAATTATCCTTTCCATACCCATACTTTTAACAGTCTAGGGTGTGCACTGTGTAGTGCCCGGGAGTGAAGCGGACGTGTAATTTAAGGTGTGTCGTTCTGTGTACCCAGGAAAGGGAGAGGCAACAGGTTTTCCATTTTGGTTTTACCCAGACAATTCCCGGGGATAACTAAAATGTATTTTCACTTCTCACCATGGGAATACGAGTACTTTAATGGGGGATTTTTAGTTTGCTCCCTAGACCTCTATAAAAAAAATTAAAAAAAAAAAATTATATATATATATATATAAATATATATATATATATATATATATATATATATATATATATATATATATAAAGTTTGGTAGAGGTCTAGAGAGCTAACTAAAAATCCCCCAATAATTGTTATTTATGCATGTTTTATTTTTATGTTGAATATAAGTGTCATACTCTTTAGAAAGAAATCTCATCGCACCACCCACACCCACGCTTATCTATAAGAAGCTGATCAATGAGAAAGTATGATGTGGGATAACATTAATGATTTATTTGCTAACAGTATAATAATCAGTTAGATTTGATAGAACAGGACGTTGATATATTGTGGGTATAGTATATGAGGCATTCTTATCCCGACTCTCACTCTCTCTCTCTCTCTCTCTCTCTCACACACACAAAAGGCATCGTAGCAAATGACTTTGCATTACGTACTGTACATACTGTACATAGAGAAGTATATATATTTGCATTAACATACTGCAAGGGCTTCCTTGCCATAAACTAACGTAACCCCTGGACTACACTGTAATATTTATGTGTGCATATAATTATATATAATGTATAATCAGTAACCACACTAGTACACGTAATCAGTGTATTATTAAAGCTTTACTTAATAATTCGAAAACCAAAATATCAGGTTTTGTTCATACAATATAAAACGTGTTCTTAAATTAATGTCACATAACTGAATCTCTCTCAAATATGCTGGAGTTAATCCTTTATAAAATAAATATTAGGTTTATTAGTCTATGCATTATTTCATATTTTTTCATCAACCAACTTTACTTCTAAACTCAATTAATGAAATCAACAAATACATGTGGCACTCCAAGGACTCAACATAGGATACTCACACCGAAATTCCGCGCATTGATGCATTACGCTATCAAGACAGTTATATGATGCATACACATTTTTTACAGAGTACGAAAAGCTATTCCTGAGCAGCAGAGCCTAATATAATTGTTTTGTAATCCACTGTCCACAATACATGAACATCAGATATAACTTATTTGTTTTCCTATGTGAAGGAGTTACTCAAGGTAGTTCCATGGCAGTGAAGCGTCTTTCATAAGTTTAAAAAAATCGTCTAAGGTTAGCCATGAACGAATAACACGTCATCGTACTACAGGGATTAAGGGGAGATGGGTCGCTTTTCTGGACCCCTTTCTCCCTCGTGTTTAGCCCCATTAGTTTTCAAATTGTATGACGTTCAGCCCATTAGTTTGGCGATTTTAAGACCCTTTGCCCCTCTTCTATGTCAATATTAAGACTTTTCGTGTCATTTAGGTGTCATTTTTTCCTGGCGAGCGATAGCGAGCCTGTAATTTAGGAGGAACTAGGCCTAGAAATTTTTTCTACCAAACAATGTGGCAAAAGGTCTTAAAATCGACAAACTAATGGGGCAAACGTCTTTAAATATCAAAGCTAATGGGGATAAGCATGAGGAAGAAAGAGGACCAGAAAACTGGCCCGTCCCCCCCTTAAGAGAGTTAAAGCCACCATATCAACATTTAGCCTTGGTAGCTTTCTAGACAGAAAGTAAGAGTCCGTCCCCGTCATCCTAAAGGGTTGATTCAAGTTCAGACCCGGAGGAGACCCTTTCGGAGACTGAACCCGGAAGAGTCTTTCGGAGATTGAACCCGGAAGAGTCTTTGGGATCGTGAGTCTTTATGCCACTGTGAGATGCGCACACACACTTCGGAGATTTGCGTATCCTTAATCATTAGTATTTTCAGCACGATGACGCAAATGCGGTCTCATTTTCGTTATCTTTAGACCATTTCCATTAGCGTATAATCTACTTCTAGGACTCCAAAGGGGTTCATGTTATCTCAATAAACCAAATTGGATATAATAAAACCGTCTTAAGGGGGGTGACCTGCCTTTCTTCTCTCTTTCTCTGGCTTGTATCCATTCGGTCCCATTCAGCGTACTGTTTTAAGACGTTTCCCCCATCCAGGTGTCAATATTTTTCTGGCGAGCGGTAGCGAGCCATCATACATAGGCCTATATATTTTTTGTTTTGACAAGCTAATTTGTAAATTTTTCGATAGCAAAATTTCTCCGGCGAAGCAGGATTTCCCCATACAATGCTGGCTCGCTATTGCTCGCCAGTAAGAAATTGACACCTGGATGGGGATAAATGTCTTAAAACATTTGGCTGAATGGGGCCGAATGGATACAAGCCAGAGAAAGAGAGAAAAGGAGATAAAGGGAGAAAAAGCAGGTGACCCCCCTTAAGCTGCATAACATCGTCTAATGTTAGCCGACATAAAAGGTAAAGAGCGCGAGATCATGCTGAAGGGGTTACTAATATTATACTACTAACCCTGGGAAGCCAAGTTCGACACACGTGGAGTGGGATAATCTGGAATTCCACTGGTCCGCTCGTAACCCCGCCCATTTGCCTTCCTGTGCCAGCCACACCTCCACCCTGCCCGCCCAAACGCCCGAACCAGACCCGGCGTCTAGGCGTACCCGTACTCCAGGATCGGGGGCGCGTACTCCACCTGTACAAACAACAAGAAGAAGAGGAAGTGGTAAGCAACATGGCATGATACAAACAATAGAACAGAACATAAACAAACAACATATCATGATACAAACAACATAACAGAAAATAAACAAACATGTCATGAAACAAACAATAGAACAGAACATAAACAAACATGTCATGATACAAACAACATGTCATGATACAAACAATAGAACAGAACATAAACAACATGGCATGATGCAAACAACATGTCATGATACAAACAATAGAACAGAACATAAACAACATGGCATGATGCAAACAATAGAACAGAACATACTACTAATAATAATAATAATAATAATATTCAGGTTACCTATATAGCGCCATTTCTCTTTAGCACTCACTCCGAGATTCAACAACATATAACAAAACAACAACAGAACATGGACAAACAACATACAGTATATCAAAATCAACAGAACAGAACAGAACATAAAAAAAAAAAACATATAACAAAACAACAACAACAACAACAGAACAGACAAACAACATATAACACAACAACAGAACAGAACAGACAAACAACATATAACAACAAAACAACAACAGAACAGACAAACAACATATAACAACAACACAACAACAGAACAGACAAACAACATATAACACAACAACAGAACAGAACAGACAAACAACATATAACAACAAAACAACAACAGAACAGACAAACAACATATAACAACAACATACCGGTATAACAACACAACAACAGAACAGACTAACAACATACCGGTATAACAACACAACAACAGAACAGACAAACAACATATAACAACAACAGAACAGACAACAATAACAACAGAATATAGACAAACAACATATAACAACACAACAACAGAATATAGACAAACAACATATAACACACAACAACAACAACAGAACATAGACAAACAACATATAACACACAACAACAACAACAGAACATAGACAAACAACATATAACACACAACAACAACAACAGAACATAGACAAACAACTTATAACAAACAACAACAACAACAGAACATAGACAAACAACATATACCAAACAACAACAACAGAACATAGACAAACAACTTATAACAAACAACAACAACAACAGAACATAGACAAACAACATATAACAAACAACAACAACAACAGAACATAGACAAACAACATATAACAAACAACAACAACAGAACATAGACAAACATATAACACAACAACAACAGAACATAGACAAACAACATATAACAAACAACATCAACAACAGAACATAAACAAACAACATATAACACACAACAACAACAGAACATAGACAAACAACATATAACAAACAACAACAACAAAAGAACATAGACAAACAACATATAACAAACAACAACAGAACATAGACAAACATCATATAACAAACAACAACAACAACAGAACATAAACAAACAACATATAACACACAACAACAACAACAGAACATAGACAAACAACATATAACAAACAACAACAACAACAGAACATAGACAAACAACATATAACAAACAACAACAACAGAACATAGACAAACAACATATAACAAACAACAACAACAGAACATAGACAAACAACATATAACACACAACAACAACAACAGAACATAGACAAACATATAACAAACAACAACAACAACAGAACATAGACAAACAACATATAACAAACAACAACAACAGAACATAGACAAACAACATATAACAAACAACAACAGAACATTGACAAACAACATATAACAAACAACAACAACAGAACATAGACAAACAACATATAACACACAACAACAACAGAACATAGACAAACAACATATAACAAACAACAACAACAGAACATAGACAAACAACATATAACAAACAACAACAACAGAACAGACAAACAACATATATCAAACAACAACAACAGAACATAGACAAACAACATATAACACACAACAACAACAGAAAATAGACAAACATATAACAAATAACAACAACAGAACATTGACAAACAACATATAACAAACAACAACAGAACATAGACAAACAACATATAACACACAACAACAACAGAACATAGACAAACAACATATAACAACAACAACAACAACAGAACATAGACAAACAATATATAACAAACAACAACAACAGAACATAGACAAACAACATATAACAAACAACAACAACAGAACATAGACAAACAACATATAACAAACAACAACAACAACAGAACATAGACAAACAACATATAACAAACAACAACAGAACATAGACAAACAACATATAACAAACAACAACAACAACAGAACATAGACAAACAACATATAACAAACAACAACAACAACAGAACATAGACAAACAACATATAACACACAACAACAACAGAACATAGACAAACAACATATAACAAACAACAACAACAACAGAACATAGACAAACAACATATAACAAACAACAACAACAGAACATAGACAAACAACATATAACAAACAACAACAACAACAGAACATAGACAAACAACATATAACAAACAACAACAACAGAACAGACAAACAACATATAACAAACAACAACAACAGAACATAGACAAACAACAACAACAGAACATAGACAAACAACATATAACAAACAACAACAGAACATAGACAAACAACATATAACAACAACAACAGAACATAGACAAACAACATATAACAACAACAACAGAACATAGACAAACAACATATAACACACAACAACAACAACAGAACATAGACAAACATGTAACAAAACAACAACAGAACATAGAAAAACAACATATAACAAACAACAACAGAACATAGACAAACATGTAACAAAACAACAACAGAACATAGAAAAACAACATATAACAAACAACAACAACAGAACATAGACAAACATGTAACAAAACAACAACAGAACATACAAACACATAACAAACAACAGAACATAGACAAACAACATATAACAAACAACAACAACAACAACAGAACATAGACAAACACATTTTTCTATTGACAAATTTACAAATTTAGCTTGCTGTCAAAAAAAATATATATATATGCTTGCTCGCTACCGCTCGCAAGGAAAATATTGACACCTGGACGGGGGTAAACGTCTTAAAACAGTAGGGTGAATGGGGCCGAATGGATACAAGCCAAAGAGAGAGGGAGAGAAAGATAATAAAAAGCGAGGTGGTGTCCCCTTAAAGAAACATGAAGTTGAACCTGTTGTGTAAGTGGTGGGGGAAAATATCCACTTAACCCTTTGAGTACCAGCGACGTGTGTTATCTTTTATTCTCGCTATATTCAGACGATAATATGCAGCCTAGGAAGAATCTCCGGTAGTTAAAAGGGTTGGTGGAGATAGTTTGAAGCCTTATTATTGCAAGAGGTGCTTCCTAATCTGAATATAATCGTCTAATAGTTGACACAATATAAAGAAAAGGACGTCACCGGTACTGTTTTTTTTTTCTTTTCTTTTTTTTTTAAAGAGACAATGAACGGAGGAAGGAAAAACACAGATAAAACAAAAAGGTCCATGTGCCTAAAGGCATCCTCCATTCATAAAATGTTTGTAACAACTGGATTTAAACATTTGTAGATTGTAAGTTTGTGGAAAGCAATTCGAGGGAAGTGAATTCCAAAGAGTAGTAGCTCTGGGGATAAATGAATTCTGATAAGCAGAAGTTCTGCATTGTGGAGGAGAAAGTGTAAATTCATGGGCGCTCTCAGCTGCCCTAGTTCTACGGGGAAAGATGTGGAGAGGCGGCACAATTGAAGCAAGTTCCTCGGAACAATTGCTGTGAAAATATCTGTAGAATAATGCAAGGGATGCAACGTTTCTTCGTATGGATAATGTAGGAAGGTCCTGTGTGATTGCAGGGTTATTGATTAATCTAATAGCTTTATTTTGAATTTTGTCCAACTGCCTCAATGCAACCACTCCATTTCCACCCCACAGAGGTGAACAGTAATCCATCTGAGAACGCACATGACTTTTATATATCACGGCCAACTGCTCGTCAGTAGGGGTTAAGGGGGGATGGGTCATTTATTTCATCATTTATTTATCTTTTTAGTATTTTATAGTTTCCTCCCTAGACCTCCATCAAGCTTTAAAACAAAATCCATTACATCCCCCTTCTACTGTAGATTAATGTGTACATTTTTCGTTCGGGCCGGTTCATATACACGCTCACTATCGTTCGCCAGGGAAAAAATCAACACCTAAATAGCACGAAAGGTCTTAGTATTGACAAAGAAATGGGGCGAAAGGTCTTAAAATCGACAAACTAATGAGCCGAACGTCATACAATCTGAAACAAATAGGGCTAAACATGAGGGAGAAGGGGATCTATAAAAAAGACCCGTCTCCCCTTAAAGAAGATAGCTTAAGGTGAGGCTGATGGACTGTTGAGGTTAAGGGGAGATGGGTCGTTTTTCTGGTCCCCTTTCTCCCTCGTGTTAAGACCCATTTGAGTTGAGATTATAAGACGTTCGGCCCATTAGTTTGTCGATTTTAAGACCTTTCGCCCCATTTAGGTGTCAATTATTTCCTGGCAAGCGATAGCGAGCCTGAAATTTTAAGAGGAATCGGCTTTCGGCCGGGACATTTTTCTACCCGAAAAATTTACAATTTTATCTTGAAGGGGGGTCTAGGGGGTGTTTTTCTAAGCTTGATGGAGGTCTAGCGAGGAAACTAAGAAATAACGGAATAAATGAATATATATAAAAAATAAAAAAAACTGTCTGTCTCCCCTTAAGCACCTCATAAAATACCTGCCAGTCAGCCAGTAGTGATCACACACCTTTAACTAATGGTCAATGTTGAATGAGAGAGAGAGAGAGAGAGAGAGAGAGAGAGAGAGAGAGAGAGATATATATATATATATATATATATATATATATATATATATATATATATATATATATATATATATAGATAGATATAGATAGATAGATAGAGGGAGAGAGAGAAAGTGCGTATTAGTGAGCGATAGTGCGCATATCTACAGTACGTGTGTGAGTAACCTAATCCATGTGCGTACCTGTGTGTGTGTGTGTGTGTGTGTGTGTGTGTGTGTGTGTGTGTGTGTGTGTGTGTGTGTGTGTGTGTATAATATGTTTGTGTTTCCTACAGCTGAATATAATCATGTGGAAGTCAAGGAACCGAATGGATTCACATGCTTTTTTTTTCTCTTATTTTCTCTCTTTCTCTGGATTGTATCTATTCGGCCCCATTCAGCCTACTGTTTTAAGACGTTTACTCCCATCCAGGTGTCGATTTTTTCCTGCCGAGCGGTAGCGAGCTAGTATATATCTTTAAAGTTTTTGACAGCAGGCTAAATTTGTAAATTTTTCGATAGAAAAATTTCTCTGGCGAAGCCGGAATTCTCCATACAATGCTGGTTCGCTATCACTCACCAGGAAGAAATTGACACCTGGATGGGGATAAACGTCTTACAACAGTAGGTAGAATGGGCCCGAATGGATACAAGCCAGAGAAAGAGAGAAAAAGAAAGACAAAAAAGCCTGTCACCCCACTTAAAATATTCAGTCTGTGTATTGATCGGCCTGTTGGTTTGCCTCAGTCTATCTATATATATTTATTAGTGGGTGTATGTCTGTCTGATTATCTCTATTATGTCATTTTGTTTGCTTGTCTGTCTGGCTCTGTCTCGAGTCAGCCATCCCCAGATAAACAGAAAAGAAAACGGAATGGGCCTGAGTAAATCGATAGATAGATATATTGTTTCCTGGCCTCTCTCTCTCTCTCTCTCTGTCTATTTATCTATCTACCTACTGTATCTATGTGTTCGCCTGTCTATTGCTTTCTTAGCCTTGACAATATACGGGCCACAGAACTAGGCTACCTTTAACGCATGAGAGAGAGAGAGAGAGAGAGAGAGAGAGAGAGAGAGAGAGAGAGAGAGAGAGAGAGAGAGAGAGAGAGAGAGAGAGAGAGAGAGAGATATTGTAAGTGAGAATTTTGTTTGAGTATGTGTTGTGATGTATTGTGATTTATGTGTGTAAATATACCTCTATATGTGTGTGTGTACTGTATATATATACGAGTGTGTGTACTGTATGTATATGAGTGCGCGTCAATGAGAGAGAGAGTGTGTGTGTGTGTGTGTTTGTGTGTGATTAATAATAATAATTGTTGGTTTATTGTTTAACTGTAGCCCTGAGGCTGTATATTAACAATTTATCTTAACGTAAGTACAGTCATTACAATGTTTATTCCAAGATCTTGGCTTATTCTACCTTAATTAGGAGGACACATGCGACTTTTGGCGACTCTGAGGTGCCGAAGTACCAACCATAGTACATACTGTACACTGATGCACATTGTATTGGTGAAAATATGTGTAGGCTAACACAAGTTGATAGCAACTTGGCTAGGGAGGGACCACAATACAATCCCTCTCCGTAGGGATGGCTGAAAAATACTTTCGTATTCTGGTTAAATTGAACCCTGGCGAATTTCCTTGGCGTACTCTGACCGACACCGCCTGAATGGTTAACTGGCGCTTTAGTACACTGGACCATCCCGAGGGGGGGGTGTGTGTGTGTGTGTGTGTGTGTGTGTGTGTGTGTGTGTGTGTGTGTGTGTGTGTGTGTGTGTGTGTGTGTGTGTGTGTGTGTGTGTGTGTGTGTGT